>CM034148.1:829406955-830606955 GCA_019776745.2 Taxus chinensis
CAAATCCCAAATTGGATGAACCATATTAAATATTGTCTATGTGTTGTGTTCTTTTACATTCTACACTTTTATTTCAGATATGTAATATCTTTTTACATATTAGTTTCTATTATTGAGATTCTGTCTGGTATTGTTCTGCATATTTTATCCCTTATTTCCTAACAATGTTTTGCATTGTAAGTAGCCAAAAACATCCAAACCAACAATAACAGAGATGATGAGAGATTAACTCCACTTTTTACCCACATGTTTGCTTTACCTTTCCAAGTTCCATATAGTTGGCCTGCATTCACGAGGGTTTGGATTTTTGTACAATTCAAATGAAGATGTGCTTAAATACAACCCTCACCACAAATTAAAGAAGATGGAAATCACAACTGATAAATTTCAATATGGAAAAGGCCACAAGAAACATTAAAAAATAATTGCACATGAAAACATTAAAAAAAATTTAAAAATAAAATTTATAATTTCCTCTTTTATTATGCCTGTAAAAAAAGTATAGTTATACATTATTACAAACTATAAAGTTTTGAGATGTTTGTGGCCAAAAATTTGTACTTGGTTATGTTTTGAGATGTTAGTTTTAGATTAGATTATGTAACTCATTTTTTTTATAAAACCATGCTTATATTATGACAACAAATATGGGAAAAACAATTAAAGTATTATAAGTCCGTGTTCATATTGTCTGTTATTGTTGTAAGCTTCTAAACTTGAAACAAAAAACTTATATTTCCTCTTTCATTATGTCTGTATAAAAAACTATAGTTATACAATGTTACAAACTATAAAGTTCTGAGATGTTTGTTGCCAAAGATTTGAATGTGGTTGCGTTTTTCAGCATTGAACATTATTTTAGGTCTTTGAATTCATGTTTTTGCTTCAAAAAATTGTTGTGCTTGTACCTTGAAACAAACTATAATTTTGACATTGTGTAGGCTCAACTTCAAGTTTAGTTACAATTAGTACAAGGTAAAAAGTTAATGTTGTTTTTAGATTGGATTATGCAACTCATATTTTGTAGATCTATGTTTATATTATGTAAACAAATAAGAAAAATAAAATAATTAAACATTTTTAAGTCCATGTTCATATTTTGTGTTTTATTATTTTATGCTTCTAAATTTGAAAAAAAAACAAAAAACTAATTTCTTTAAAAATTGTTATACTTATATGCACCTATTTTTTCACTTTTCTTCTTTCATATCTATTACTAAAAATTTCCTTTATGCAGATAAGAGTCACTGATGCATGTATTTATAGAGAGTGTTCCTTAAGGGCCCTACCGGGAATGGTGAATGGTTATTCATGTAACCATTATGGGTTAGAGATAGTACACAAAAAGAGTGTCGTTATTTGGTCTTAGCCTTAACTTTCCTTGCACTAGGTATCCTTTTCTTCCTAGGTATCATGCAAATAACATTCAAAATTTCTTGCTTGCATCTCATCTCTTGGCATCTTGGTTATCCATATCCATTATCTATGACACCTTTCTTTTACTATTCACAACACCTTGCATATTTTCAATTTCTATGGGCAATGGTGTCGGTATTATATTTCAAGTCATGGCTGATGCCATTACCCATGGGCTATGGTGTCGGTGTTATATTTCCTCATGTTTGATGTTATCACCCATGGACGATGACATCCTATATATACATGTACATCTAATAATCAACACGTGACTCTAGGATGCACTCGACCTCCTGAGGTCATGTCGGGACAACTGATATGAAATGGAAGATGGCTATGGAATGGATAACTAGAGTGAATAGCTAGAAATATGTGGAAATGGATAAAAAATGAGTTAAGGCAATCAAATATCCTCTATGGGCACTATAGGAATATTCTCTTCTAGGGTAATGAATGCTTGCCTAATTTGGGTGGGTCAAATGGAGCGATCAAGGAGGATGGAAACATGAAGGCATATATCAATGTCAGTGTCCCTAAACATCATTTGAACTAGCTATGAGATATGTGGGAAATGTCTAGAATTTTCCTCATAAAATTCTCTAGACAAGGTCATGGAGGTGTGAGAGGAAACATGTGGGTAGTATGAATAGGTGAATTGTAGAATCTAATCCTGACCAGGTTGACTATGCCAAAACACGTAAGCATTGTTTTCTTTGATGTTCAAAGTCGCCAACTGTGAGATATTAATAGGTGGAAGTGGGTTGGTTTGGAAAACGAGGTGTATGAGGCCTTGACCCACATCTGTTAGATGTGGAGCTAGATTTGGTTGAGGTACTTGTGGATCGCACACTAAATATTTGTGTTGCCTAGATCCTTGAATGGTCATGTGGGATATGTGAACTACTAAAGAAAAGAAACAAACAAACTCACAAAGCATCCACAAGAGGGCAAGGTCAATGTTTAGGAAGCCTAAACAAACTAAGGATACATAAGGAGTTATGGTAATTCCTTTTTAATTAACTATATGTTCCTAATTAACGAATGAAATCTAATTATTTAAAAAAAGAAAAAAATCTAATCTATTTGTTTTTGTACTTTTCCATGATTTTAAACAAAAGGGAAGAAAACAAATAAAAGTAAACTAATTAATTTAACCTAATTTTTTTGTATTTTTGTGTTTACTGGAAAATGAAATAAACGTGCATAGACAAAATAATTTCTTATGATTAAATGAAATTACTCCTACTCTAAAACAAACTAAGCTAGACAATGAAATAGCTAGATGTGACTATTTCCTTGTGCAAAGGATTTAACTAATATAATAAAATAAATGCTTTTTCCTATTTGTAATTGTGGATGCAACTTTTTCTAATTCTACCTCAGAATCATGGAAAAAACGAAAAGCTTTTCAAAAGCAATTCTTCCCCTAAAGCTTCCCTGATAAAACATAAGCTTTCTAATGAAGAAATATGAAGCTATAGGTAAATAAACTGTGAAGAAACTAATAAATCTCTGTGGTAAGAACCTCCTCTCAATTCTTCCCAGGAAAATCCACAGGGATAACCTGTAAGGAAATCCTCAATGGAAGCTTTGCAAAAACAATCTACTGTAACCAATATTACAATTGAATCTTTCTAAAAGAATGTTTTTAACTAACTAAAGCTTTAAATCTATTCAAAATAAACAAAGTAACTTATAGGAATTTAAAGACACCCCTAACCTGGAAATGTTGTACAGAGATAAATCTAATGTTGGCAATGCTTTTTAATTTCCCATCAACTTCTTTTCTAATGAGTGTTCAATGTGTCTAGATAACTGTGCTAGAAAAGTGTGCAAAAAGAATGGGAGAACACTGGAGCTGGCTAGTTTTTAAGTAATCTGGTTAGAATGTAAGCAAGAGAGCAATAAGGTAAAAGAATGAGTTTGCTTGTGTAATTCTTGGTGAGATTTTGACATCATGATAATGCGAAATCAAATCAAGAAACTCCAACCAATGTTTCGGGAAGAATCTTAGTTCTTATAAAAAAATTGGTAGGGAAGTGGTCCAACCGACTTGGCAGCCAAGAAATACCACATCACTCAAAGAAGGTGTAGTTAACTTACTAATAATATTAAGTTGGAAAGGAGAATTTTGTACACATCTAACAAGCTCAAGAACAAACAATTTTGTCAAGAAACATGTGTTAAAAAAGATTTTGAAAAAGGTGACACAAGTACAAAAAACATTGTAAAAGGCTTGGTCAAATGCACATGGAACTACTGATCTACACAAAATGATAGTTGTGCAACCGCCTCTTAGGGAAGAACATTGGTTACATAACTATTGGCATGGATCAATAACTTAAATCTAGAAAGCTAAGGAAAGGATTGCAAAATGATAAAGCAAAGTGGGAATAACATGGAAATGGAAAAGTAAAGAAAACTAGGATAAAAAGGTATGATGCAAAAGAGAAATTAGACGTGAACATCATTAGAAAGATATATTTTTCATCATTGGGGATTTAACTATTCCAACAATGTTGTACCATGAAAAATCAGGTGCATACAGTACCCTCACCTCATTAGACACTCATAATAAAAAGAAGCCATCATCATTTAACTGTCATTATCTATGCTCTTTTGCATCTGCTCACCTAGCTCTTGGTTCGTTTTACATCTTTCTTATATTGGATTGGATAATATTATTATTGGATGGGTGTTTGGACTATTAGGCCACCTATATAGAGTATAGGATATGAATTGTGTTCCCATTTTCCACCTAATAAAGACTCTCTCTTGGAATGATGCTTCTATGGAGAGATAGATGCATCAGTGACCACCCTATAGGTATAAAGTGGGTGTTCTAACCATTGATTTAAAAAATAGAGTATTTTACTAAACCTAATTTTGTAGAGTCAAGTAGGATGAATTAATTATAAAATACATATTTAACACAAGCAATAATCGAATGAAGTATGAAACCCTAAATGCAAGAGAGAGGGAAAAAGACTTAGTAGATTAGTTCTTGATCCTAGACTGATGCAGGATGGAAAAATAATAAACAAAAGCGGAAGACTATCATCAATGTGTCTAGGAAATTATGGGAGTGTCGAATGAAGTCGGACTAGGGCAAGGGTTCCTAGGTGCCACTAACCTCTACTAGACACCCATGATTGCGTAGGATCTTGGAACCTAATTTTTCTAGTGTCGCAAGAGTGTCACCAATAGTCATTGTTAGTCATTTGTATATCATAATGTGATCATAGAAGTCACTTGTGACCTCCAAAGAGATGTTGACCTGCAAAACCTTGAAACCACATCAAATAACAAAAAGAAAAGATGTAATATGGGGATTCAAAATGAGCCCAATGGTCACCTGACTGAGTGAACTTATGACCAAGTGCTACACTACATCTCAGACTCCATGTAGTTCTTATGAGTGTGTGATAATGGTTCCCTAGGAAGCCCTTGTTTAAGATGCACTAGATAGTGGGCTATATTTTTTAGATAGATGTAAATGTGTGTATGGAGTAAAATAAAATTCCCCTTCCTATACGTCTATGTAAAAAATGTAGTCCCTTGTCCCTTGTATAGATGCTAGATGGATTCCTTTTATCCTCTTAGATGCCTTTGGATGCAAGATTAGGTGATGATAATAGATTCTTAGAGCTTGGTAATTTATTTTGGTCACATATTGTGTTTATATGATTCCTTTGTTTAAATTTCATAATTGACAACTGGAAGGCTGGTCGATAAGAAAATATGATGCCCAAAAGATAAAAGAGGCCCAAATAGAGTGAGTAAAGTGGAAATAGATCAGGGGCACCCAGAGGGGACGAGGGTGCCTGGGTGTTGGCATCCTAGCTAGGTGCCCATGTATAGAGTCATAAAAGATAAGTAAGTGAAATACCGACTGGGCTATAGGGTGTAAAATACCATAAAGAAGACACGAAACAAATAAAAGAGGCCAAAGATAGTTATCAATTACTAGTTTTGTTGCTTAGGAATCATATGAATGCAAGTATGTTTTTAAGACCTAAAAATGTACCCAAGTGCATGATTTTGTGTCTAAATTTCCCCCCACTTTATGTCGTTGAGTGAATACTTGATAACATAAAGTAGATAAGATATGCGTATCTGATAACCATGTAGTATGTGATGGTGATAAAATACCAAAGAGACAATTGAAAGCATGGAGTGATAAAAATGAAGTGTGGAAGTTAAGAAAGAGAAAATGACCCTAGGGGTGAAGCGTATTGTGTTGTACCATGTTGTATTTATTTTTGTGTTTGATGTAGGGTTGCTTCTTGTTATGTATTAAGGATGAACTTGAAAAAGAAGATAAAAGAGTAGTCAAAGTCATGTATTATGAAAACTCTGTAAAAGTATGTAAAAGTGAAAATGTAGTAAAAGGAAAGTGTTCACTTGATGATCATGAGTGTAAATGGATATAAATATGTCCTTAAAATGTTGTGTAGAGAGAGTTTTTTAGGTGATATCATACTAAAAGTGAGTTTTTGGGTGATCTCATGCTAATAATGAGTTTTCAGGTGATCTCATGCCAAGTGTGAGTTTTTTTGGGTGATCTCACGCCACAAAAGAAGAGTGTTGGGGGAGAGGTCTATTTTTACTCTCTTTCCATGACTTCTTCCCAAATTATACATCATTGCAGATTGCGGGATCATGTTTGTTCCAAGTTATACCATATTAGTTCTAAATTGTAATGGAGACAGACTACATTTTGCTTGTTGGAGGAATGTGCTTGTATTGTGAAAATTTCTCTGTGAACTGTTACAAACTATGTTTTTATGAGAAAATAACTATATCTACCTCCAGGAAATTTATCACCTCGGAGAGGTCAGGATCTCCTACAAACTAGTGTTAATATCTAGGCACTTGAGTCTATACTAAACTGAGGAGCCAAGTCATATTTTGGGTCATCTCTATAACTATATATTGTGTTGATACTGTACTATGCATATCTTTGATGTATCTGTGATTTTCTGTATGGGGTGAATAATTCATCCAATGTATGCATCCCTCATTTGGGGTGAATTCAACACAGATAGGAGTGTGTGGCCCAAACGAGAGGACTGTAATGATTAACTAAAGGGTTGGGACCATACATCTGCATGGGGGAGGAGATGTACTATGGTCATGACCAATCCCATACAGTCTTGTACCAAGACTACTAAAATGGGTAATAAATATGTGTTAGTGCAAGCCAAATATCTAGTGTGACATAGCATAAAGACATACGATGTGAAATCCCAAGAAATCAAATCAAAAGAAAAGATAAAGTGATGATAACGTGCATTTTAAATAACGAGGACGTCACACCACTAATGTCACAAGACACTCCAATTTTTCAAGCGTTCACATAGCATATAGTTGTGAATACAAGACATGATGTAATAGCCCACAAACAATAACATGCAATGATTTTGAAAAGTGTAATAGACAACTTGGAGCATTGGGTGGCTTAAGAGTATTGCAAGCATATTAATTGCACTTACCAAGGTCTACTCAATTTTTGGAGTCTTTGAAAGTTTTCAACTGGAGGTATGTCAAAGCAGGTCTATCCTCTATTCATTTGTAATGTCCCCCGCATCAACTCTCTCGTAAGGTAGTTGAAATTGATCCTAGAGGGAAGTTACATTTGTCAACGGTGTCTTCAGCGTAGTTAATTATCTCTATCTTCCTTATTTTCCTTTATTTCACAAGTAAAATCTTTGAGTGAAAACCATTATGTAGTCATGCGTGTAAATTATTTATAGGGAAGTCATGCATTCATTTATCTAATTACCAATTGAACTTGCAATCCCTATTTTGGGCCTTATTGACATACTAAGTATTTGTCCTAGCATGTAAAATCACGTGTACATGTAAGTATAAGCAAGAAAGAATAATTACAATCAATTTATGATCAAGATGTTACCTAGTTATGACACCGTTATACTATCCTAGAGTCTAGGCTGATAGGAGACCAGTGTATCTCCAATAGAGATGTAGAATGATCATCTGTCCTGAGGTTCCAAGTTTCTAGCAAATTACAACCTCAAGGTGTGCAATCTTTAGTATGAATTCTCTCATAGATCAAGAGTTTATCATCGGAAAATGCTTTGATAGAGATGACAAGACAATATTTTATTAGGTCATTCTTTATTTGAAGCACAGACTTGTTTCCGAATAGTGCAGGAATGAGGTTGAGGTTCATCCTTGAGATTTAGTAGCATGAATAGTCAAGTATCCACCGTAGAACTAAAGTGCGTCATAGGGTCCCAGTATGAAGATGTGAGAATAGGGTGCAACAAAAATAACTTTCAACAACTAAAAGTTGTGCAATGTGTAGTGCCTGTGAGATTAAAAGAGGGAATAATGCCCTCAATGGTGACTAGTGGTCAATTTTAACAGCTAATTGTTTTGAGAAAAACCTTATAGGATAGTTATGGTGTTGAAATGGAGATCATTTACCAAGATTTGAGAGGCCATATCTAAGGAATGGAGGAGCCATGTAAGGTCAGCAACAATCGATAGAGAAATATGGGCTCACCATTGAATATCAATATCAAAATAAGGTTTAATGATAATAGGATATTGTAATAATATGTATAAATGGAGACCAATCTTAGGATTATGAAAGCCAATGAAATATTATATCAAAACACTTATATAAAGTAGGATGAGACGATGTAGAAATGAAGGGTTAGCTGTTTGGAGGACATGGATTTACCCTAAATTGGGATATTGACTATGTGGACGAATGATTTAAATCTATATGACGATGTTATGTAGGGTGTCAAGTAAACATCTACTGGAATGAAAGCTTGGGATGCTTGAAATTGAGTGAGAAGGAGACTGTTCATAGGATGAGGGTGTCTTAGGTAGTAACAAATGTATCTTCGGTTATTGTTGTAATATGCAATCATGCCTTTTGATTATACTAGTCACTTAACTTCACGATGTGCCATTGTATGTAGTTTAGATTACAATAAGTGTTCGATCCCATGCACAATGTAAGTAATGAGGGGGATGATGTTGATTAGAAGGCAAGAAGATGAGACCCTTATCAAGAAAAGTACCCAAGACATCATGAGACTTAGTAGCATATAGAAAGTGTTACAATGGTTCATGAGGAGGAGCATGGAGATGAACATAGGGGTAGGTGACATGGTGGAGGGGAAGGAAGACACTTACGTGGAGGAGGGAGATGGTGACCATGGAGAACGCTCAATGGATGGAAGAGGAGATGGAGTAAGAAAGAAATGGAGTAGTAGAAGAAGTAGAAATAAGAGTTGATAGCATAAAATTAACTACAATTTTAAATCTTATTCTAGATCTATGACTTTATAGCACAAAATCTTAATGATTCACATGTATCATATAATAATTTTTCTTTTAATGCATGAATTAAGCCACAACAAAAGATAAATTACTTTTCTAAATCAATGAATTAAATAATAATTGATGCATACAAGAACTAAAGCGTAAAAATTTAATCTATAATGGGTTATTTCTTTCCATGATTCAAAGTAGGTAAATGATATCATATTTAACTCTAGATCCATTACTAACCATAAATCGCCTAAGAAAAGAATCCTCCATATCACAATAAATGCTAATGGATCCATAAGGAAAATGAGTGTACCATTGAAGAGCATGATCAACAAGACTATGATGAAATTTTCTGAGGAGCAAGAGTTCATTAGAATAATAAGAGGTCATTGTTGAATGATAATGCTTGAGATGTAGATAGGGGTTTCCAGTGCCATCAAAACATGTAAATGTAAGGCCATGTTGAAATCCTTAGGGAAAACAAAATAGTGATTTTTTTAGGGATAATATTTCCATGAAGATAATTATTGTCAATGGAAGCATAATAGGATTTGGTTTCAAGAGTGAGAGAGTGAACTTGAGATTGTGGATTTCCAACAACATGCATGAGTGATAAAATATCATGTGAAGGAATTGTAGAAGAAGTGAGAGGTACATTGAGAGGTTGCACCTTTCCATTATGAGTGATCTTGGGGACTTGAGAAAGAGTGGATGTGGAAGGTGGAGGAGGTAAAGAGCATGGAGTCTCTATAGGGATGCTAGATGTAGACTTGAGAGTCAAAATGAGAGGTGCACTAGTGGAAGGAATAAAATAAGGTGGGGAAGGAGGTGAAGAACATGGAGGCTCTATATGAATGCTAGATGTAGACTCAAGAGTCACAATGAGAGGTGTACTAGTTGAAATATTAGAACCATCATGAATAAAATTGGAAACAACCTCATAGGTGGAGGAAAGAGGAGTAGAAAATTCACATTAAGTAGTTTTAAGAGAAGTAACATCCTCACTAACATGTTCATGATTTAGAAACATAATCAACATCACTATCAATCATATTTTCACAAACAAATAATTCTTCAAGACTATCATCAGCATATAAAGAAGTAGGAGGAGAACTAGCATAAGATGTATCATTCCAATCATTGGAAACATTTTCAGAAATATAAGAAACATGAGATATAGCTTTACATCCATATTGACTATTATTGAAAACATCATCATGCACATATACATTTGTATCCTTAGAAGTAGATGTATTTACATCTATAGAAGTAAACATGTCACCAAACAAAGGATATATAATAACATTATCATGTGTGACAATAGGAGGAGAAGAATCTATAACAACATGGGTGGCCGTGGAAGATGAGGGAGAACATACAACATAACTTTGGTCATGAGAGAGCATACAAAAATCACAGTTATCAGTGCCAAGGGGAATGATGTCTTGGTGAGAAAGAAAGTTGTTTTGGACTTCGTTATCAAAACAAGAATTACGAAATAGGGAATTGAGTTCATCCTCAACATCGTCATCAAGGATAGGATTCACACTAACATGATGAATAGATTTTTTTGGGATAGGACAATCTATTTTTATCCATGAGAGTTTTGGGGATCATTGGGAAAGGATTTTGACTAAGGATGGAATTCACCAAATGATTTAACAAATATAGACTATTCTATTAAACCCTAATATTACAGAGTCATGTATGATAAATAAATGCTAAAATACAAATTTTACACAAGCAATAAGCTAAGGAAGTATGAAACCCTAAGTGCAAGGGAGAGGGAAAAAGAATTAGTTGATTAGAACTTGATCCTAGACTGATGCAAACTAGAAAAATGATAAATAGAAAGGGCATATTGTCATCATTATGTCCAGGAAATTATAGACTATCTGATGAAGTTGAAACATGGCACTTGGATTTGGGTGAGGGTGCCAGAGACCTCTACTGGGCACCTGTGACTGCGTAGGAGCTCAGAACTTGATTTTTTATGGTGTCGCAAGAGTGTCACCTATAGTCTATGTTGGTCCTGTATGTCACAATGTGATCACAAAAGCCACTTGTAACCTACAAAGAGATGTTGACATGAAAAAATATCAAACTACATCAAATCCAAAAAACAATATGTAATATGGGGATTCAGATTGACCCCAAAGGTCACCCAATTGAGTGAAATTATGACTGAGTACTACACTACATCTTAGACTCCATGTAGTTATTGTGAGTGTGTGACAATGGTGCCCTAGGAGGCCCTTGTACAAGATGCACTAGATAACGAGTTATATTTTCTAGATGGATGTAAATGTGTGTATGGAATAGAATGAAATTCCCCTTCCTATGCATGTATACAGTCCCTTATCACTTGTATGGATGCTAGATGGATGCCTTTGATGTTCTTAGATGCCTTTGGATGCAAGCTTAGGTGATTATAATAGATGTTTAGAGATTGGTCCTTTATTTTTGTCACATATATTTGTATTTATATGATTCCCTTGTTTGAATTTCGTAATTGACAACTGGAAGGGCCGACCCATAAGAAAATAAGATTCCCAAAAGATAAAATAGGACCAAAAAGAGTGAGTAATGTGGAAAGAAGTCAGGGTGCCCAAGGGGATGAGGGCGCTTAGGTGCTGGTGTTCTGGATGGGTGTCGGCATCCAGAATCATAAAAGATAAGCAAGTGAAATACCAACTAGGATGTAGTGTGTAAAAGACCAAAAAGAAGACAAGAAACAAAGCAAAGAGGCCAAAGATAGTTAATTACTAGTTTTATAGCTTAGGAATCATATGAATGTAAGTATGTTTTTAGTACCTATAAATTTACCCAAGTGCATTATTTTGTCTAAAACCATTTCTTTTAATTTTTCATAGGTAAGTGAACTTCCTTCATTATTCTATACTAGCTTAGTATTGTACATGTTTGGATGTCAGTTAACATATTACTCTTATCCAGTATCAAATCCTTTATTATTATTACTTTCATTTCATTTATTTCATGCATAACTGTTTCATTTATTGTTGATATATACCTCTCCACACCCAACTACTGATATCTTAGTGGGGTTCCTTTATCTATCTTGATTGTGAGCCTTAGAAACACTAGGTTGACCTAGTGTAAGGATTATTGCCCTCTAGATATGTGACCCTAACACTCACTGCAGCCCCTTTAAGTCTATCCCCTTGTATATCAGTATATGTGTGTTTCCTATTCGTTTCCTCAATACCCTTGTAGAATGAATGATTTAGGAGTACATGTTATTGAGACACATTTTTTCCCACATAAATTTTATGGTAAACTTCATGTGAATCTTATGGACCTTTTGATCAAGCATAACTCGTTAAAAGAACCCATCTCCAAATTTAACTTCATCTAAGCATCCAAAAATCCTATTAAACCTTAAAAACCCATCTGTAAAGTCACCATCACCCCTGGATGATCCAGTGTGTCCCTGTTTGCTCATATTTGAATGCCTTCAACCCCCATGTAGATCCTTATGTATGATTTATTTGGTCTATTTTACCATATTAGCTTCTAGATGCCTTTGTCCACTATGTACATCCTTTTGTACAGATAATTCTATCTATCAACCTATTTTTTGGACCTTTTCTCAGCCAAATTATCACTCCACTTTGGAGTATGTGGGCATGGAGTCCTCTAACTTTGATATGTATACTTTTCTTAAGACATATCATCCTAACACTGAGTTTCCCTTTCGTATGGACTATTGCGTCGCAACAAAACCTAGAAGGAATCATTCTACTCACCATAATGGCCCTTATGAGGATGAGGAAGAAGAAATCTATAATGATGATACTTTTGACCATCCACTTGAGATTTAGAAATTTATATCTCAGTTTCCTTAATAAAAGGGAGAATCAAAAGAAATGTTTAGTAAACAACTTCTTGAATTTTTCTCCTAACTTGACCATAGGGTAGAAAAGGGGAAAGCCGCTGACATAGGTTCATTTGAAAATGCCTCCAATTCTGATCCTACCTACCTCATTCTCCAACTCATTGACAAAATGAGCCAACAACAGTCAACTATGACAACTCAATTTATCCAAATACAAGCCAACATGGCTCAGTTAGTTAACCTCCCTTCAACATAATCCTAAGGAAACACACCCCTCCTTTAGTAAATGGGCCTAATGGGGTGCTCATCACTCAACCCCCATTTAGAATAAAGTCTTGTGAGTAGTCCAACAAGAGCCTTTAGCACCCTATATTGCTTGTATGTGATGAACCCCATTTTGTTATGTTTAAACCATGTTAAACCTCTTACTATTTTGAAATCATACTGCATGATCTATAATGTTAATTGCTTATACTTAATACTTTATTTTGTTTTTAAAGGAATTATTGTGCATATGTTTGTTATTGTTATCTTGTTAATTCTTCTTCAAAAATGGCTTAAATTGGTACTTTTTTAAGAATTAACAGTACCTTTGGAAAAGTATATGTTGAGTTATCATAGGAGCATAATGGAAATAATGTAGGACTTAATTCATGCACCACACATGTCTCAATTAGCATGTTGGCGTAGGAATCACCTATGAATTGATAGAGGAGTCATAGTACAACACCAAGCTCATCAAATCATCAACTTTGAACCCCTCGAAACAAGGGATTCATGCAAGAATACATAAATCTTGATCTATTGGTAATATAGCTGGAAGCACCACATCATGAATAGGAAACATGTGTCAGTAACTCAGCCTATATTCAGGATGATTTTGAAGTCTAGTTACTCCAGTCACTAGGAGATGGGATGCAACCAACAACTAGATATTTACTATCACCGCACTTCCCTTCAATCAATCAAATATGAAGAATCTTCCAGCACTGATTGAATCCCTCAAAGGAGTTAATCTAGGACCTCCTATGTAAGTTATCATGTTTAATTCAAGTCCACTTACTTCAAGGACTGCTCCTACCATAAATGTACTCCTCAAAATAGATAGTCATTATTTTAGTCAACACTCAGTTCAATAGATGTTAGCCATTATGAATAACTAGTTCTCTCCTAAAGAGACTAGAATTTCTCTTTTTATAAAAGAGCCAATGTAATTAGATTTATTGGTTTGGTTCAGTTATTTGATTGATTGTACAAGCATACTCTTTCAATTCAATAAGATCAAAGATTCATGGGAAATTTTTGTTGTGTGAATTTCAGTACTAGACCTGATTGAAGGGAAGGAACAATGGCCACTCCTAAAAAAAAAAAAAAGAGATTTACATTTATTTCCTTTATGTTATTTTGATGCATTTATTTTTCCATAGTTAATTACGTTAAGAACCTTACAATTCTGTTTGCGATTATATTTTTCTATCCAAGCATTTCATTTTGTAATCACGATTAGTTCATTATTTTCTTAGTTTTACTATTGAAGTATGTGATGAGACACAGTTTCTACTATTTCCTTTGTTGCAAACAACCATAGGCACCACCCTGGATTGACATGATAATATGATTAAAGTATAAGAATCAATGACACTCTTCACTTTTTGGCACTGTTTCTGGGGACTTCAAGGTGTTATCAAAGGTTAAGGTTCTAGCTAAAGGTATTATTTGGTTGTCTGGTAAGTTTCCATTTATAAATTTCATTTCCATAACTCTTTATTTTTAATTAGAATACCTTGTAGTGAAAACAAGAATCCTCTGATCCTGGAGTATGTGGAACCCAAACAATTAAGTTCAGTATTGATAGTTAGGGAGCCATTCTCAGTAGGATAGGATTTAATGTTTAGACCTAGAGACCGTAGAGGTATAGTCATTAGAATAAATCTTCAAAATCCCCCTCAAAACCAGCCCATGGAACAAATTGTTGACCAAATAAGGATGGATGAAGAAGTAGAGAATCCTAATGGTGCAAATAATGGAAACCCTCCAATTAGTAGAACATTCACCTACCCCATCAAATTGGACCCTAACAATCAGGCTCCTATGAAAAATATATCCCCCTCTATCTTACTAACTTTCTGGGGATTAGTTTCAGAAGACCTTGACCAGTTCCTTTTTGAATTTAAGGTTTTATGCCTAACATATGACTACACTTCTAATTCCCAAAATATTAAACTACTTCCCTCTACTTTAAAAGATACAACTATGATGTGGTTTATGGGTTTAAACCCTAGCTCCATCCATAACTGGGAAGAGATGGAACAAGTTTTCCTGGACAAGTATTAGGATTAATGTAGAGTCAAGGATACGAAAGAAGAACTTTTTAGGATTCAACAAAAGGAAGATGAAAGTGTAGAGGATTATCTGGATCAGTTCCTCTTCCTTCACATGAGGTGTGGTACTGGTTTTGATATCAATCTAATTAAAATATTATTCCTTAAAGGGTTAGAAAATGATACACAAGAAGCATTCAATTTAATGGGAAAGGGAGAAATGAACAAACTAAAATTCATAAAAATCATTGACCTTTGTAGGAATTATTCTTGAAATTGCCCCAATGTTAGAAGACAAAAGGAAAAATGGCTAGTGGGGATCTATCCAAATTAAGAGAAGAGATTGAAAAATTGAGAACATACCTTTTGGTCTAACTCAATACAACTATGGATAGAGAGAAGGCTGTGAATATAGAGCCTTTGTTCATCTACTGCCTAAGATGTAGAGCTAAACATGGAATCAAGGATTGCCCCTTAGAAAATAAAAAAAATTGTCTTTTTTTTGTAAACTCAAGCATGCCACAGATCAATGTGGATTTATTCCCTTTATAAAGAATCATTTAAAAAAAACATGCAAGAGGAATATGAACTCAATTACATGGCTTAGAGGCAAGGAGGAAATTTTTATTCCAACCAACAGTATCCCTACATCCAAAAATCACAATGGGCCCCAAATCAATGGAATGCACCATGGCCATATCCTCCACCTTGGGTTAAACAAGCCCTACAAGAATGAAGCCCATAGTGGAATGTCCCACTAAATTATTATCAACGACCTTGGGCTCCACATCCAAACATTCCACCGTATCAAAAGTTTAATCCTCAATACCAACAACAGTGGAATGCACCTCCAAGGTCTAGCCAATAATATTATAATCAAAGAAGATCTCAAGGTCAAAAATCCCTATTGACTGGACCCACTAATGTTTTCTAACCTGATTAACCTACCCAGCCACAGATACCTACACAAATTGTGGCAAACCCCAAAAATGTGAGGTAGGGAAATCCAACGTATACTGTGGAATCAAACAAAAATCCCAAAGTGAACTTGCTGGATTGTAATAATATCCTGCTACATTTAGGGAAAGTTACTTCAAAACCTTCCTCTCCTATGATAGAATAAATTCCCGAAGAAATAGAAAAACCACAAGAAACAAATCCTAGTTCTATTGGAGAAACTCCTCTACTAAAAAATGATATTCCCTTTCCATCTAGGCTCTCTAAGAAACCAAGTACAATAGTTCCTAAAAGATCAGAGTCAGAATTAATTCAAGGATTGAGGAAGTTAAGTATTGGCATTCCCCTGTTGCAAGCTCTAAAGGAAATCCCCAAGTTAAACAAAATAATTAAAGAGCTCTATTTCAAGGCTCCAGGCATAAGGAAGAACCAACCTAAAACCATCCATGTTGATGGAAAACTTGCTAGTATTTTGGAAGGGAATATACCCCCTCCTAAATATGGAGACCCTAAAAGTCCTATTGTAACAATTTACATAGGAGATGTCTAGGCTCTTAACATTCTGATTGATCTAGGAGCAGCCATCAACATTATGAAAAAAATATACTTTGTCTAAGTTATCTTTACCTGAACCTCAATCCACATCTTTAGTTTTGTAAATGGAAGAGTAGTATGTGAACAAACCAAATGAAATCATTGAAGATGTCACTATTACTATCTAATCGTGAGACTATGAGGTAGATTGCATGATAGTAAAAAAAAAGAATAGAAATATTGGATACCCTGTAATTCTAGGAAAACCTTGGTTAGCTACAACTTCCACCCTTATTGAAAGTAAGGACAGGGAATATGGTGATCACTAATGGTCAAGATTCAAAAAAAAATTCATTATACCTTGTTGCTAAACTATTTTCCACAGACGACAAAAATGGTCTAAAGATGATTATGATGATTGAAATGATATCATCTCTTCTCTAGCTATGGTCATAATTAAAGAACACTCAGATTAAATCCAATATGATGACCATGAGCAGTGTCCTAGACACCGTATAAGTCTTGTGCCTGAGTCTTGCACTAGATTCAATTTGATTCCTGCACTTGATTCTTGCATTCCAATCTTCTTGCGCTATAACTAATTGAAACAAGAGATGATTATATGTATGAAAATAACCAACCCATCATGTGTCCCTTTGTATGAAATATAGATCTGACCAAGAACGTTTTTCACAACATTGCTTATGTTCATAGGTTACTACCACACATGTGTCTATTAAACACATTATTAAGAGAACACCCTACTATAGATTGTACCCATCCAGCTACCAAACAATTACCTATTCTCCCAAGGAAAAAAATTGATAATTAATGGTTGGTTGAATGATCAGGAGGAAAATACCCTAGTTAAACTCTTATGCTCTCATCCTCAAGATTTTTCTTTAGAATATAGTGATATGAAGGACATTCATCCCGGTATTTATACACACCACATCTATACCATTGATTCCAAACCAGTCAGGAAACCTCAAAGAAGGATAAACCCTGATCTAAGAGATATTTTGAAAATAGAGATTGATAAAATTTTGAATGTAGGATTTATTTATCCAATATTTAATAGTCAATGGGTTTCTCCATTATCCATAGTGACTAAAAAGAATGAAAAATGGATAGTTTGTGTGGACTATAGGGAATTGAACAAGGCAACTCATATGGATTATTTTGCATTACCTTTTATTGACTAGGTCTTATATAATCTATCTATAAAAAGATAATTTTCATTCCTTGATGGATTCAGTGGATAAAACCTAATAATAGTGGTTCTTAAAGATCAAGATAAAACAAATTTCACCTGCCCTTGGGGAATATTTGATTATAGAGTAATACCTTTTGGTTTATGTAATGCTCTTGCCACTTTTCAAAGAGCCATGCTGGTAATATTTTCCGATCTTACCCATGATTGTGTCAAAATTTACATGGATGATTTCACCATTTATGGGTCAACGTTCCAAGATGTAGTCAACAATATGGATAAAGTTATTTCTCGATGAGAAAAAAATCTATTAACCATGAATCACGAAAAGTGTTTGTTTATGATGGAACAAGGCATAGTTTTAGGCCATCATGTCAGCTAAGGGAATTAAGGTAGATCCAGACAAGGTAGATATCATGGTAAAAATCCCATCTCCCACAAACCAAACAAAGGTAAGAAGCTTTCTTGGTCATGCTGGTTACTATCAAAGATTTATCTCAGATTTTTGTTGAATTGCTTCGCCATTATTTTCTCTTCTTACTAAAGATTTTGAATTTGAATGGACAAAGGCATGTCAACAAGATTTTGATGCTATCAAAGACAAGGTAACAAGTACACCAGTGTTGAGAAGCCCAAATTGGAAGCTTCCCTTACATATAGAGATATATGCCTCCAATGAAGCAGTAGGTGTTGTCCTTGGGAAACAAGAGGAAGGAGAGTCTATTAATGTAATTTACTACATTAGTAAAAATCTTTCCATGGCTGAAAGGAACTACAAAACAAATAAGAAATAATTTCTTGTAGTAGTATATGCAATCAATAAGTTTTAACATTATATTACATGATATGAAGTGATTGTTCATATTGACCACTCTACTATCAAATATCTAATGAACAAACCTTTAGTGCATGAAAAAATTATAAGGTGGTTATTACTACTATAGGATTTTAATGTTATAATTGTTGACAAGCTAGGAAAATACAATGTGGTAGCTGATTTTCTTTCCAGACTTACCACTTCAGAAGAAGAAGAGTAGGTCAATGATGAATTTCTAGATGATCATTTGTTTGCATTTTCTACTACTTCTCCTTGGTATGTAGATATAGCTAATTACTCAGCTATAAGGAAGTTTCCAAATTTTTTCACATAAAAGAAAAGAAAACAGTTAATTAAATAGAGTGTGATATATACTTGGTTAAATGGAATTCTTTTCAAATGTGGACCTGATCATGTTTTACGCAAGTGTGTAGCTGAAGATGAAGTATTTGACATACTTAGAGCATTCTATGATGGGCCATCAGGTGGAAATTATTCAGTTCAAAGGACCATTCATAAAGTTTAGGAGCTAGTTACCATTGGCCTTCCTTGTTTAAGGATGTCAAAAAGTATGTATGGAGGTGTGACCAATGCCCAAGGATGGGGAAACCAACATTTACATTAGAAATGCCACTTCAGCCACATGTAGTCTTGGAACCATTCAAGAAGTGGGGGTTGGATTTAATTGGGACCAATGGATCCAAATTCCTAAGGAAAAGAGTAAATCCTAGTTTTTACTGACTCTGTTACTAAATGGGATGAGGTACAAGCACTGCCACATGAAAGAGATGATAAATTTGCATATTTCCTATATGAGCATATCTTCCAAAGGTTTGGAGCACCAAGATTCATTGTGTCATATCAAAGACCACAATTCATGTCAGGAGTAATCAATTATTTTGTGGAAACATACCAAATGAAACAAAAGAAGTCACCCCCTATCATCCACAGTCTAATGGCTAGGTATAAGTTACTAACAGAGAATTGGAGAACATACTAACAATGACAATGGATATATCGATGAAAACTTGGGCTCCAAAACTACCTGAATTAGTATGGGTCTAAAACACTACTTGGAATACCACCATAGGGTTTACTCCATATGAAATATTCTATAGTAAGAAGTCAATTCTACCTATCAAATTTGAAATTCAAAAGTTAAGGATATCAGCTGAAGTAGAATTGAATTGACAGAAGAAAAACAAGCCATAATTGTTCAATTGAATGAATTGGATGAAATTAGAATTTTAGACATTACATCATACTGAAATCATCCAACATTAGAGGCAACTTTGGCATGATAAAAAAATAAAACCCAAGAAATTTCAAGAAGGATACTGGGCTCTACTATTTGATTCAAAGTATAAGGAATTTAAAGGGAAGCTGCAAATGTGATGGTTTAGCCCCTATCAAATTTCATAAGTATTTGACAATGGGACTATCCAACTGGTTCCAATAGATGGAGAAAAGAAGGTAATGATGGTTAATGTTCATAGACTGAGGCTCTACCATAAGCCAACATCCAGAGAAGAGTTTCAAAAAGAACTTCAAGAAAATTCAAAGTTGAACTGTGTGGACAAAGTCTCCTTGTCTAGCACAACTCAAACCTGAGCTACCTTCTGCTAGGAAATAAAAGAGCAGATGATTGAAAAATAGAAATGGAAGTCATCCTCCTCTAAATCATTGGTTGAAAACCATAAATGATGGCTAATGCTTCTAAAAAAAGAGAGAAAATAAAAAAACTCAGATGATCGAAAACCAGAAATGGTAGTCACCACCCCTGAATCAAATGATTAATAAAGAAAGAACACATGTGGATGGAGCATTAAACCAATATGGAAATGGTGGTGAGAATGTGACAAGCTCATTTAACAAGGTAGGCATAATTAATTCTATTTCTTGAATATAGGGAAGTTTTAATTATGAGTTGTTAATTATTAGGCATCATGCAAATTGTTTGACCATTCCATTCCCAATCACTCCACATGCTTTACAAATCCCAACCAAATCCATAAACCAATACCTCCATGAAATTCACATGCACCCAATCAATTCTATCATCACCTCAGGATTCCATAACATCTTTCCTAATTCAATTATATTCATCAGATACCATTTCTATTCTATTGCTACTTTCTGAATTAGACCCTCTCACTCCTACGCCACCAGTTGCTCCTATGCTTACCCATAGCCCTGCAAAATTTGCACTACCAGTCATGTGCCCCTTTATCTTGTTTCCTATTTTTTCAAATTCAAATATGGGGCATCGATTGTATCATGAGCCAATGAGTTCTGTGGAACTATTGGCCAATGCAAAGTCAGTCAAAATCTTTGAAAACGTGGGATGGCTATATGAGTAATTCAATGTAGCAATGACTAAGGATTTCACAAGAAATATGGAGGAAGGACACTCTACAGTTCAAGGTAAGAAAATTCCCTGTAATCCAACTGTCATTAGTTATATTTTAGGAACACTTGACGAATGATTAATAGTAAGTGATAAAACAATGTATGTTGAGGTAATTAAGATATGTTCAGTAGGGAAGAGGGAGAAACTAAAATTGTTCATAGATAACAAGGGTAAAGATAACTGAGTCAAAATAATAACCCTTCTTGAATCTTGGGAAGAAGTGGCCAAATGGTTGATTAAATACTTTACATGCTAAGGGAAATATGATATTGTGCTGGAACATGTGCTAAGCATGTTAATCCATCTTCGACATGGTCAAAGTAAGCCCTAATATAAGATCAATTTACCTTAATTTTTATATGATTCCATTTTTTCTACTTAAAAAAAGTTTCGATGGGGTTCCTCATATTTAAAGTTCTAGGGTTTAATTCATCTAATATGAAAACATCAATTCGTTAAAAAGATGCACATAGTGAAGAAATGGCTGAATTTTCAAAAGAAATGTGCCTTTACACCCGAAGAAGTTGAGGAGCAAGAACCATCTACCTCTAAGAGACCTAAAAAGTGCCTGAGAACTTCCAAGCCTACACCTGCCCTTCATGAGACACCAATTGACAATCCACCTTCCAAGGAGGAACACGAGGTAGCCAAGATAATGTAGACCCTAGTAAAATCCCTACTTGTGTTTCCTCACAACTCAGTGTCATCATCTGTTCCTAATATAGAACAAGAAATTGAACATTCCTTGCCCACTACTAAAGAGTCACCTGTTAAGGACAAAGGAAAGGAACCTATGAAAAAGGAGAACCTAGTTATCCCCTTGATTCTGATACTATTATGCCACAAGTCTTGTCTTTATCCAAAATCTAGTTTGAGCTATAAATATCTCAAGAAAGAATAAACCATCTTTAGCTACTCCTTGAGGCCAAATAATCTCATTTCTCTCAGCATGAAACTGCTATAAATCAAGAGATTCAATAATCATAGGAAATAATAGCGCAACATGAGGAGGAAAATATTCAGCTACAAAAATCCTTAGAGGAATGAGAACAATAGATACAATCGCTTCAGGCCATAAAAGAGGAACTTGACACATCTCTTGCACTTCTGTAGGAAAATAGAGAAGCACACGAGCCTATTACTATGGAAGAACAAGCTACTCAAATTGATCTTGTATTTCCTTAGATTGTTTTTTAAAAGGAATGGTCATGTGGATGCATGAATGCTATAGGATCAGGGTAGTATCTAAGGAGAAAAAAATTGAAATAAGAAAATAAATTATTGAAGGAAAATGTCATTATAGTTAGCTGTCTCTATGACCAAGTTCTTTCTTGTAGAACCCCTTCAAATTTTTATGTATTGTTTTTAAAATAACACTTTTTCAAATGGCAAATATATATGGCTCGTGTAATGCTGTACATAGAGTTTGATGATGATAGAAAGTTTATAGGAGCTTATACAACATGGAATGATATTGAGAATAATATTTTATGTGAATTCTATGTGCACAAGTTTCTTCTCCCCGAGAAAATTGAAATTCCTATTAATTTTTATGTGGGAGAAATACAGTTAAGGGCCTTCATCTCCAATCTCAAGCATTAAGGTGAATGGAGGGATCAGAGGGAAACATTTGTGTAATCAGAATCTACAATAGGCCTCTTGATGAGGCATGATTTACCTTCCCCAATTCGATTCTTTAATAGGTTCATGTCACAGGTGTACTATCTATGTCTAGTAGACAAATATACTTAAAAATTTTGTTGAAAATTTCAGAGAACATGTGATTCCAAAATTCAATGTCAACTTCCTTGCTTGTCAGGTATGATATGAGATTCTTGTAGAGCCGTACAAGAGTAAGGGGTTATTTCACCAACAAACCTCCAATGGTCTTTAAATCAAGTAAAATATCTCTGCAAGATTATTCTGGAGATTAAGGAATAATGGATTGGTATGTGATACATGCCCCGACTAGTCATTGCACCAGTACCAAGATGAAATTCAACAGATGATCAACCTGAGGGTAGTTACAAGACTTGGAGAGATAATGTTATTGAGTTCTTTAGATTATGTAAAACCACATTGGATGAAACTTGGTAGAATCTTGCAAATGAATATAACTGTTCAAGGATTATAAAACAATTGAATAATAGGTGTAGACACAAAATCATGCACTTTAGACAATATTTAGTTCCAGTCCCATACTACTATTTAGAGGGGTTTTGAGTGAAGAAAGTACTAATTAACCCCCATCTTTTGGCCATCTTCTTTAATTTTATTTCATCATTCCTAAAATTTTACACCTACATGTCCAGTCTGCTTCGGTCATTTTCCATTATTTTAGCCTCTACGGTGGCACCTAGGCTAGTACTGGGGTGCCCGTGGGTGCCCTAGTTCCACCAAGGGTGCCTCGGTCCTTTTCACACTTTTCTGTAACTTTTTGGGCTCTTTCTAGCCATTTTAGATCCTTATCTTTTTGGTGGTCAGCAATTTTGGGGTTAATTATGAAATTAGATCAAGAGAACCCTATAAATATAAAGTTATAAGACCATAATGAGGGACCAAGCACTATCACTACTACCATCCATTTACTGTTGCCTCCATCTATTGCATTGGAGATCACTTGCATTCACATAGCTCCATCGCAAGGCACAAGGATAGGTCATTTGCATCACACACAACATAGGGGGTCGATTATATTCTATTCCATACGCAAATTCTATTACATTTTTTACATCTAGTTATTGCTCGCTACTTCACAAAGTATGACTGAAACAAGAGCACATAGGGAACATTATGCACGCACTCACAAGAAATGCATTTGGGTCTGAAATGTAGTGCAACACTGAGTTAGTAAGCCCACTGTTGTGGCTGCTAAGGTCATTCTAACCCATTCATTTGCATTCTTATTTTTTATAGGGTTTTGATACTCCTTGGTTTGTTGCTTTTCATCATCTTAGAATATCAGTGACATCTAGAGTAGTACAATGAAATTAATACGACATACAACGAGGGTTTCAGAACTTCTTCTAAACATGTGAAGATCAGTTTCAGAGCTTTTGCATAGACCAGGGTGCCTAGTTTGCACACCAGCACACCCATGGGGGCCCTAGTCCCTCTCCAAGTGCTCTAGTCCATCCTGATACTTCAAATCCATCCTTTTTGGAGCTCCTGCATGGTCATTCTTGCTTCCATATTTTCTAGACACCTTTGCGACATAGTCCCATGAGCATCTTCTATTAAGATGAGTTATTTCCTCTTCTCTCTTTCATATGAGGGTTTTTTTATTTCCATTAGTTTAAATGATTGGATAATTTATATACTTCTTTTATGCATTTATTTACTTTATTCACAACTGTTCATAACTTAGATTAACTAGTATCCTCCATATACATTTTTAGTTAATTATTTTAGTGAACCCGACATATTTCATGCTTAGGATCCTCATCTTTCTTCTACCATGGATTGTAAGGTTTCTCAAGTATCTTTATCTAATTTACTTAAGAGATATCCCCATTGCTAGGATGTTTTATGAAAATAGCTAGACACCATGTATCTAGATGACAATACACCACTGTAAAAAATAAGTCCTATATTCGATCATTTATCTAAAAACACTCATGATCCTCCATATAATCAACCCCTATTCAAATAAATTCACATCTTACATGATTTATTTTAAGATAAATTTAAGACCCTTGAATCCATGATTATATCTCTCAAATATGAAATTCAAAAGCTTAAGGATGTTTTTCAATCACATGTTTGTTCTCCTTCTACATCTTATATGCCATCTATGTCCACTACATGTCATATAGATGAACCTCAAGCCATGTCATTTCTCGAGCCTCTCATATTTGAGAATAATACTAAGCCACATGACATTCTTACTAAACTCCTTAGTTGTCAATTGATCACTTTACCGCTTACTCATTACTATTATCCTTATCAGTTAGCAAAATATCAAGGTCATCCGTATTACAATTATCATCGAATCAATGGACATAATGATAATGATTTCCATAATTTTCCATGAATAATCAAACATCTTGAGAGTCAAGGCCTTATTTTATTTGTTGCATAGCATTCTAATACAAATGATAAATCCCATTGGGGGTCCTAAATATTATTTATCTATATCTAATGAGAATCAGGCCAACGTTACTCAAACACGTCCTATCTCTCACAAAATAGTTCTGGTGTCACTCAGATTTCACCCTGAAATCTGCGACTACCCTATCCGAATTTTTTTTCATACTTTTAAAAATAATGGGTTGTTTTGTGTTTTTATTGCCTGAAAGTTCTTGTATTGCGTCAAGATAATCCTAAAGAGCCATATTAGCCTTTTTCGCCAAATGCCTAGAAGCCCAAAATTGTTTTATTCTGTTGTCAGGATTTGTCTGCGGGGAAAATTTGTATTTAATTATTTTGAGCCCCGTATGAGGCTATTTGCACTCTGTTTTAACTCTATTATGAGCGAATATGTTATTATTCCTATGTGCTAGAAGGGTTTTAACTTGTATTAAGTTTTTGGGCTTTGTTTGTAAATTTTGGCAATTTTTCGTGTTTTTTGTGGTGTCCCGTTTCGTTTTCTGTGAAATTTCTCTGGAACAATTCCTTTGCCAGGTAAGCCTGATTTTTGGCCTGGAGCAGCTGGGAAAACATATACACACATTATGCTTGGAGGAAGTCGCCATCAGAGGTCTGGATCACTGGGAAAAAGCGAAGTCGTGCACAGAAAAGCCCTTGCAAGGATGGGCGCATTTTTTGAAAACAAAGGATTTAAGCTGCAAGGGGAAAAATATAAGCCGTAGGCAGGGTGGGAATTTTATACCTACCTAGCAGGGTACTTTTTCCCGTGTTATAAAAGTCACTTAAGCTGCAGTGGGAAAAACAGAGGCTGCAGGCAGGTGGGAATTTATTGCCTGCCTTGCAGGGTAAAAATTCCCATGATAAAATAAAAGGAAAGTGACTTAAGTGAAATCATGGGATTTTAGTGCCTACCTTGCAGGGTAAATAATCCCATTGTCAAAGTCAAATCACTTAAGTGGATCACGGGATTTTGGTGCCTGTCTTGCAGGGTAAAGAATCCCATTGTGGAAAAATTCTTAAAAATAGAATTACATGTGCAAAAAAAAAGTGCACCCCCTTTGGTGAGAGAATGGCAGCCTTAAATTGATTATTTTAATTAATCTATTCTCTCAAAAAGGGCGCCCAAGCTTGGAGGAAGTCAACAAGTCAAAGTTGAAATAAAAGAAAGGATTTAAAAGCATTAAATTTAATTTATTTAATGGCTGCCCTCTTCCTCTCAAAAAGTGCGCCCCATTTGGGTATTATTTAATTTTTTTTAAGGCATTAAAACATTAAATTAATTTCTATTTTCAGTGGCTATGATCAAAGCACACTGTGAAGCTTAAGTGAAGTGACGTGTGAAGGATTAAATTGGATTAATTTAATTTATTGGATGGCTGTCCTTAAACATGCTATTTTTAAAAGAGAAAAGCATGATTTTTAATTAATTAATTGCCTTTAATTGTTAGGGCAATTATTAATTATAGAATTGTGAAGGTTATATAAGCATGGGCAGCCATATGGGTGAATTATTCAAATCACAGGTAAAGAATTGCAGCCAAGTGGAAAAGTGTGCCCCCATTAGAGGAAGGATTTTGCTCAGACAAGGTGACAATAAGGCTTAAAGCTTCTAGATTTGGCGCATGCTTTGAAGGAGGTTGATCTTTGTCTGCATAATTGTTTCCACAGGTGTTACAGGAGCTCAGGTGTTGATTGAAAGGATTCATGCTCTCTTTATGTGTAAATTAAACACCAATTTTTGGGGCAGCAGGCTTGAAAAGTGTAGATTTTTACAATTTAAATTCACTATTCATGCTCTGGTGGCCATTTTTGTTTGAATAAATTGCAAGAATTCATTATAGGTGCTTTACAAAAGAAAAGGAGTTTTTATCAATGTCCAACACATTGTAAATATCCTTGGAATATGAAGAATTGTCCAGATCTGCACCAGTATTGAAGAAATCCAGCCAAATAAGAAGAAAAAGAATTATTCAGACAAAGATAGACAAAGCTATGGCGAAAAGAGATGAAAAAGAAAGCACGATGGAGTCATGCATTGCTTCCAAACTTACAGACATAGGAGACACAGATCTAGGCCCGGAACCTCTTTCCGATTTGATTGATAGATCTAGAGCGGGAAAGACTTCACTCATGCGTGCGGTCAAAAGCAGTGGAATTATCTGAGCTGTAGATTTTCCATGTACAGCCCAATTGCCAGAGTTCGTGATGGAGTGCGCTAGATCTTATCATCCTTCATTCAGATCAGTACGTGATGCTCCGGGAAAGACAATAATTCGTTTGGATGCAGAGTTCATCAATTATTGTTTGAAGATTCCAGTGCGAAAGGTGGTGAATTCTATTAGCATTCAGGATGCTGATAGTAGATGGGAGAAACATAGAGCTGATTGCGTGAGAATAATGAACATCCGATTCATGAAGAAGCCTAGATCTCCTTCGAAGTTCCCGAGAACTCTTCCGCGGTCCAATTTGGTGCATGAGGCAGATGATGTCGTCAAATTGCTATGCAGGATGAATGGCGAAGTGAATGCCTACACTTTCCATACATGGATGTATGCTTTCATCAGGACCATTGAAATCAACAAGGTTGATTCCATAATCAATTGGTCAGAAATTATTAGCAACAACATCGGTGAGCAACTCTGGAACGTGAATCGTACTTTCAGCTTCAAGATGACTTCATACTTGGTGTATGCTGTAGCTTCACAGGGCATCTTTTCCAAGCTGGATAGATGTGGTGTTCTTTCCAAGGACCCCATTTTCAAATGCTACCCATAGCTTACTGCACCTGCATGCGAGAAAGACTTCAAAGTGATCAGCGATGACTTCTTCTACGATTTCATCTGCAGGCTAGACAAAGACTTGAAGGCCAACAGGGTAAGCAAGGAAGCATGGGAAGCTGTGTCCAAGATTAGCAGTCTATTCATTCAATTTACAGATTTCACATACCTTAGGGTTACGGGCTTTTCTGGAGAACCAAAAAAAATGCCCAGGTATCTGAATGATAGATTGATCACCATGGAGCTAAGCAGGCAACTTGTGGAGTTACATGACCTTCAGTCAAAGTGGCACAAGTCTACGGGCTTCTTCCCAATCACTGTGGGATATTACAGCTGCATTAGCTTTCATAGAGCTCGAGGGATGGAAGCGCAAATGTTATCCGAGTATGATCAAGAGTTCTTCCCTGCACGGCTGAACTTAGATCCATTTGGAGTAGCCAGGAAGACAATCTCCTAACAGTACGCACATGTGCCTACATTAGAAGATTTTTGGATGAAGTGAAAAAGTGAGTACGAGGTTAGAAAGAAAGATTTCAGCAGGCTATCAACAAAGCAAGTGTTTGACTTTGGACTAGCGCGGATACTTGTGGATCTTAAAGATGATGGGAATGTGGTACTTGACACTTACCATCAAATGGGAGGAGATAAAGCCATACTGCATAATAACATAGGAGGCTGCAACACAATTAAAGAAAGGTCGAGAGCTGTGTTGGTGAATACTTCAAACTGGTTGCTGACAAAGGGATATTGCCTTGATGAAGCATTGATGAATCAAGTCACGGGAATCTTTGGCGCAGGAGATTCCCTCAAGTGAAAGCATGGAGGAGAAAGCAGTAGGAAAGTCGAGAAGTTGAAAGTACATAGAAGATCTCAATCCAAGGAGAGAATCACTTCTACGACCATGAATTTAACTCCAGTTTCTCCAGTACCCAATGCTTCACCAACTATTACACCACAATAGCAAGATGCTTCCATGCCTCCACTAAATCCAACAACATTCATCTTCTCCCCTCAGCCACTTCGTTCAGTGCCTATTCCAAAGGATACGTTGAAGCTGTAGATGGCAGAATTTGAAAGGGCTTTGTCCTTGGATGACTCAAAAGATGGCAGCCATAACATTGTGGCACTTTCTGACAGAGAGGATGCATAGCCGGAGATGGTAGTGCACTCAGCAAATTCTCACTCTCCAAGAAGTAATTTCTCGGAATGGTTAGCTTTGCAGTTTGTTCCAGAAGTGAGAATGGAGATGAACTTAGAGGAGCATGACTTGCAGCTACTCCAGGATCTGAGTAGAAGAGACAGAAGGCCTAAAGTTGCTAAGGCAAATTCTAGGTTGGTCATTAAGAATTCGGGAGAGAAGTTTGTTGAGATATCGATTCTGGCAGAAGGAAAGATAGAGGAGGAGCTCATGGCGGAAGATGTGACAGTGACCAAAGTACCACTCGGTAAAGCCACCACTGAAGGATTGAAGCAGGATACGCAAACATTGATAGATTCTTTATTCCTTAGGCTTAACAGTGAGAAGGCAGAGAAAGAAGAGTTACAAAAGCAAGTATCTCAATTATGTGAGATCATAACCAAGGTTGCTAAACCTTCCATTCAGCCCATTTCAGAACAGGTGAGTGATCATCTTATGTAGGAAATGGAAGATGCAAGCAATCAAGTAAAGGCCATTGACGAATGGAAGGATTTGATTATTCGTCAAGATTCTATACAACTTGGGGAAGTGTTAGCCCGCCTAAAGGTTATAAACGATGCAACAAATCAACTAAAGCAACTGATGGCAAACATAGAAGGTATGAATACAGTTGCAGAGAGTAACCTGAGTATTTTGGCCAAGATCAACAAGCTGCCGGGAGATGTATTGATTGCGGAACAAATTGTACTGGATGGATCAGTCGAGAAGGGGAAGTAGCTAGAGTTTGCAGTATCTTTCCGTTTGGAAATGTGTAGAGTTTTGCTGAAGAGGATGCAGGCACTTGAGAGTAGAACATCAGATTTACCAGATAGTGTCATTTATTTCACTGAAGAGATAATGGATGGGAATGTCACTTCATATGTGCGGATCATCTCAACTAAGGTGCCTAATTCCCTGGAAGGTTCTCTTCTGATGGTACAAAAGAGAATTGATAAAGCTACCAAGCCTTTCACGATGAATTTTATCAGTAGACTGGTGGCGCTGCAGTAGACATTGCGAGGTTTGGGCCAAGTTTGGAAGATGTGGAACCGTGCATCAAAGTGTTGAATGAGGGGTTGCTACAATTCAGGACAGAGAAAGAAGCAGTGGCTAAAATAGATGGAAGGATGCTGAATTATATGTTCAACAAGTATATCAGATATCAGAACAAGAAGATGTAGCCATTACAGCTGGCATGAATTCTTCTATTCTTTCTTCTTCTATTTTCTATGTTCTTGGATGAAATTGTAAAACTTCTAAGTTATTGGTTTTGCAACCATTACTTGAAGTCATGTGGAACCATTCTATTAGTTAAGTGATACATGTGTCACTTAAGAAGAAGTTAGTTGAGGATGATTGCCAAATGTCATCTTTGCTTGTTGTTCATGCTTTAGTTCAATTTGAATTTTCCATTTGTACTTTCCCTCCTACATTCTAAAAGTAGGAGAAGAACCTCCAGGTCAAAGGATCGATCAGAATTTGTAAGCAGCAATCTTGTGTTCTAGAATTTGTGCTGAACCCTTGAGAGCAACTTAGAGCAAAGGAATACAAAGGAACAGGTTTCCGGAGAACTTTGTGTCACGATGTACTTTGTTTCTTGCTTTTAATCTTAGATCTCTTAGTAAACTTTATGTTATTATAGATCTGGATCTAGAGCTGCCTTTGTTTTTAATTCTGTGTGTTCATATCTATTAAGTTTCTTCTATGTGCATGCAATTAGCTCTGCTATCTACTAATTGGGATGCCCATCTTCCCCATTTCTTCTCTATATTTTCTTTACTTTCTTCTTCTATAATTTTCCTTTCTTAAATAGCGGCTTACTTGCTGCAAAACTTCTTAGTTATGGTTCATGAACTAAGTGGTTAAAGTAAAACCCCTGATAGGTAATAACACATTTTTATTGACAAATCTGACACGGGAGCCTCACCAGTTAAATGAGGGAGATTTATCTCATGACTGCCTAGGTTTGATGCTATGTAGAAAATCTAGCCAACAAGTTCACCATCCTCTCTTGCTCAACCATCTATGATATCCCCAAGTTAATAACCTATCAAAATTAGTTCACAATATCCTACTAATAAGTTGTCTATCATATCACCAAGTCAGCCTAACCAACCTCCCTTCAAAGTTAGTGCAACTTGGCCTCCTCTCAAGTCTAAGTTCCAACCAATTACTTTCATCAAAGAAACTAATCCTCCTACTAGTGTTCATGATATATTTTGAATTTCACCATCATTGCATAGTTCTACTATTAACTTTAATCAAACACGGTTTCCACCGCACGTAAACTCAGTCTTTGGTAGGTGAATCTTGTCACTCTACCCTCCTAATGACACACTCATATTCTTATGGCTCTTATATGACTGTTGAGGGCCCTTAACAATATATAACCTTTTTTTCATGTTACATTGCCATACCTATCCATTACATACCCACCCATACATACACACATCTATAATAATTTATTACTCGTTACACATACAATCTCTCATAATTGAATTGATCTTACAAAATATCTAGTACTCCATCACCTTCATACATCATTTATAGAATAGTGCATGCATTATCATACTATTTCACCTTTATTATTTATTTATTTGTTAAAAAAGAATAGGAAATAGGTTAGGAGGAATACCTGTGCTATGTAGCTCGAAGGTTGAATGCACGCGTTACTGACTTTTTGACCCAAGATGATCGTGAAGAGCTTCCCCTTAGCTAGGATGACCGACCTGCAAAAGAAACAAAACAAGACCACAAAATAGTATTATTAATATAGATTAATGGACTCCCTAGCGAGTGCTAGATTTGGGAAGCGAGGTGCTTTCTAGAAGGCTATCAATCCACTTTTAAATATAATTTAATGAAAATATCATGAAGTAAAGAAATCCTACTATAGTTATACGATTTATGTAACTCGTGAAAATACAATAAGAAAAGATAATATACTATGAAAGATTAGGATTAAATCTGGAAGTTTGGTAGGTTATTCTGGGTTTTACAAGCCTGACAGGTGTTTGGAATTTGATCGGGTAAGGTCTTGACTAGTTTTAGTTAATTGAGAGGCTTGCTAGTAAAAAAGAATGAAATGACATAGAGACCGATATTGGTCAAGTGACTGATGTCGGTATGGAGGTGAAATTGATGACAATCATGGAACCGACGTCGGTAGGGAAATTGAAAATAATTTGATAAAAGTGGATTTTGGGCTTCTTTGTGATTGCACATAGAGTAAGAAGGGTGTGGTTAGGTTTGTGATATTACTGAGAAGACTCAGGGATACAAAGGGGGAAGTTATGGAAGGAAAAGAAGGTTCTAGATGGTTGGGTTGGTAGATTGGTGAGGAGGTGGAGATAAAAGAATACATGTAGAAATAAAGTATAATGAAAGAGGTAAGGAATCTATGATTTAAGAAAGCACAATATGATTTAAATAACATATACTTACATTTACATATATGGTAGGTGAAGGTGGAGGGTAGTTGATCCATGAAGAGATTCTATATTCATTTCCATGACAGTACTCCCATAATGTTCCTGTAAGTATTCTAATGCTGTGGAAGGAGAACCATATGCTTTCTTGGGCCTTTGGTTGAGTATTTTGTGTCATCTAGACGCTAAGATGATTTGGATTTGTGCTCGAATGCAATAGTTCTCCCAAAACTGAAAATGACCAACCTGGGTAAAAGGTTGCAAAATTGTATATAAAGTAACCGATGGCAGTTAGGTGACTGGCACCGGTGGAGGAATAACCGACGTCGGTTAAGACAGATAAGTCTAGGTTTTTCAAAAATAGGTAGATCTTCCAAAACTTGGCATGTTTTCTAAGTTGATTCCACTTAGGGAAGTGGAGTTCTCATTAGAAAAGGTAGGAAGGTCATAGAAGAAGTCCAATTAGGTTTAGGAAGAAGTCTTAGTTAGTTAGGTCAAGTGGTGACTTAGCACTTGGAGTGATGACTCAGTGCTTAGAGTGATGACTTGGTCATTGTTAGTTAATATCCCCTAGAATGGGTCTAGGGTAAGGTGTGATGATGAGGTGGAGCAATGAGGATGAAATTAACTTAATTAAAATAATTAAATTAATTAATAATGTGAGGATGAATATTAATATGGGATGAATGGGTCACGATTAATTAAATGTGTTACGTTAATTATCTGAAGGGGGCCAAGGGGAGTGTGACCCAAATTTGGTGTCTACATTTTCCCCCTTTATTGTCACGTAGCTTGTATTTGGTAAGCGATGTTGAAAAAAATAGGAAGTGGTTGGCCCAAATATAGAGCGAGAGATGGGGTTGGCCCAGGTATGGAGTGAAGGTGATCCCCCTCAAACTAGGGACTGTTGAGGTTGTAGACAAGAAGTCGGTGAGTGGTTTGATAAACAAGTTGTTAATAAAAACAAGGGTGGATGGGGTGGTAGGTAAGGGTAATGGTCAAGTCAGGTAATAGGTAATGGAAATCAAATGCATAGTACACATATATATTGTGATAAGGTACCAAGTTGAAGAGCTTATAAACTCTACTTTGTCAAAGTTTGATAGGTTTATCCAAATGGGGTTGAAGTGGTTTAGGTACCCAAGGTATATGATATGGTCTTGAATCACAACAAGGCAAGGTGTAGGAACAAGTAATAGGTTTTTTTCTAGGGCACCAAAGGTTTGGTCGAGATAAACATCACGACATTAGGCAAGGTAAGGTCATTAGGCTAAACAACATGGGCAACAATATCACAAGGTATAACAAGTGCACAAATTCAAATGTTATAAAAGGCAGGTTCAGGTCAGGGTATGTAGGTCAGGGTACAAGTAAGGCCAAGGTATAGGTAAATAACATGGTCCCTAAATGCAAGTTAAGGAAATGTACAGGTAATATAGGCTTGTGGATGAGTTATAATAGGTGTTGGTATGGGTAAAAGTTGTTTGAGCAACATTGTGTTGTAGGCAAAGTGGAAAAAGTGTGGGTCAAATGATTATATTAGGTGATCGATACCAGTTATAGCTTAACATTAGTTTGCTCAGGTTAGGGCACAACCTGACTGATGTCGGTCATGTCGATTTGGGGCTAAAAAAGGAAAAATCCATGTGTTTTACGGATTCATTTGTTTCGTTGCCATTTGTGGAAAACAACATGAGAAGAGGTGTTAGGTTAGCATAGAAGAAGTGGTAAGAGGTGGTTTAGCTGAGTTGGTACGAGATACTAATAGGTTGAGTTAAGAAGTTGACTAGGTGGGTGATTGAAATTCGGTAAGTAGGTCCATGAGATTGATTGGGAGTGATTTGATTGGTTGGGAGGTTTGGAGTTGATTTATGTCATGGCAAAGCTGAGAGAAGGAGTGAGAGGACCACTGACACAGAGACCAGAGCTGCCACCATGTAGAGACAAGATTGCCAAGTAGAGGTATGAGGCATTCCTGACACCTCTATATTACATTTTAAAATGATTTGGTTAATTCAGATGAATGCATTTGGGTTGGGAATTTTGGTTTTAAAAATATGGTTGAAAATGAGTGAAACAGGGGGGTGGGAAGGGGCAAATGTAGCTGAAGTAAGGTTTAAGAATGAATGTAGGATAGGTTTGGGTGGGTTGGTGTAATTTTTTAGGTTCATTTTTGTTAATTTTTAACAATGGGGGATGGGGGTTTTTAGTTTCAGTGAGGAAACAGTGACTGACGTTGGTCATTGGTTAGCCGACATCAGTTTGTTTTGGCTGACATTGGTCAATGCTAGGGTGACTGGACATTGGTCAAGATGACCGATTATGGTCAAGGCAACTGATGTTCAGACATTGTAAAAAGTGACTGGGTGAAAGAAGGGATAGATGGTAAAGTTAAACATGCGAGGCAGGGGTAGGTGAAAACTAATGTAGGTGGGAGAGGGTAAGGCACTATGTTGCTGATGTGTGATAGGTATCTAGGGGAAATGATTTAGGATATTGGGTAGGTATCAGAATGGAGAAAATAAGGTTTTTAGGTGAAATAGGTAAAGAGTAGGTATGGAAACCAGATGAAGGGTAGGTATGCTGGATGGTTTTAAGTATGATTTGGTAAAAAATGGCTAAGTATGAGGTCAGTTGAGGTTTTAGGGGAATATGTAATCTGAGAGGGTCGCGACTTGACAATGTTGTTTTAGATGATGCAAGTGAGAGATCAGTTGACTATGAGAGACCAGAGTACCACCTCTATTGGTATAGATGCATCCTAACATGACAACTGAGGAGTGGGAGTCACATGAACAGATGTGGGACTTAGTTTGATCAAGATGCTATAGGCGTATATGCCATGAGATCCTATCTTAATGGTTGCTCTCATCGAAAGATGGGTCTCCACGGCCACTACCTTTCATGTACTAACTGGACAAGATGACCATCACATTGGAGGACATGTATAAGATCCTGATGAATTCCTATTATTGGGGAGACAATGTATTTGATTTCAACTGAGGCATCAATGGAGCCAATAGTGGCCATATTTGGTGAGGCAATGGGTATGCTGAGTTATCATAGTGAGAGTCTGAGTTATGGGGATATGTATGTGGCATATCTTCAGGAGGCCAGACTATCTGTTTTGATGATGGTGGCAGTAGGCTTGTTTTGCTCTCCAAGATTCCAAGGGTGGGATATTTCCATGAGCACTGATGGGGGTATTACAAGACATGATCAAGGATCGGGTTTGCTTTGCTTTGGGCACCAACTTTTCTATTCCAATTTTATAGGGAGCTATGGGCCTATGGTAGGTTGAGGAGGTTTGGTATGTGTTGCACATTCTTGTTACACTACTGGGCATATGAGCACATTGTCTATGTGTGTCTAGTTGGGCTACCATGATAGGAGTGGTTTGGGGGTGGTTTGTACAAAGTGGGTTTCAGGAGATGGGTACCAGTTGGGGCATAGTCGAGAGTTTCCAAGGCAACATATGATGTTATATACTACAGGTGATTGTTGGAGGGCCTATCAGTGACAGATATCATGTTGCAGACATATGTTGATTATACATCTTATAGAGGCATGGTTGAGGACTTAGAGGAGATTAAATTACTTATATGGATATAGGGGCAATGTGCCGAGGAGTATGAGATGATACCCATGGATAGGGTCGGACGACAATTTGGATTGTGAAGGATGTGCTCCCTCCTTTCCCACAATACCATAGAGATGATGTGGAGAGACCCATATCTCCACCACGTCTATGTGTTCCCACAGGGCAGGAGGAATATGTGTTAGATAGATGGATTGATGATGTGGGCTTCACTGATGGATACATACAGTAGTGAGTGGCACAACTACAGGTGACATTGCCAAGTCTAGGGTGGCCTTATTTAGCGATAGTCATAGTGAAGAGGGATACATTACAGGGTTAGGTGGCTTCCCTACAGGCACAAATTACAGGGTTTCAGGGATAGCTGACAGGGTCATAGGCACAGGTCACTAACTTGCAAACATAGGTGACGACCCTACAGGCCCAAGTAGCACAGGAACATGCTCATGCACAGGGTGGAGATGGGGATGGAGGGAAGGTAGCTACCTTACAGGCATAGGTGGGCAAATTAAAGGGCCAGTTGGCCATAGCAAAGGCAAAAATTGTGGCCCTATAGGCCCAAGTAGCTGTAAAGGTACCAACACAAGCACAATAACAAGGGTCCTATAGTATAGGCACCTGCACCAGGATAATGTACACTCTTGGTCGGGAAGATTTCATAGGGGTTAGTTAGGTTGATGGCACCACCCCAGACCATATCCATGACGAGGTTCAGGAATGCGCTGAATAAGGATCACTATTATCAGGACCATCTAACCATTGTAGGGATTTATGTGCCTTCATATGCTGAGTACCAAGCCTAACAGGAAGTCAGTGAGTGAACTAGATCTAGAACTCACAAGCTCTAGTAGCACATGGGGTTTTCGACCCTAGAGACAGGGCCATGGTGAGGTTACTAACTATCAGAGACCAAGCCCGATAGAGGGCCAGGAGGAGGAGATAGAGGCTAGGAAGGGAGCAATAGAAGGTGGTGAGATGTTGGCAAGGCACATGATTAGTAGGGAGGAGGAGACATGTGAGATCAGAGAGGAGGGTATCTGGTGGGGAGATGATTGATATCCATATGTGATATTGTACCATTATTTTTATTTTTTGATATATATACCGGCCTACATGCCAAATATGTGAGATTGTACACGAGAGTTTTGAGATACATATATTTATTTATATCTATGTATATATGTATTGATACACAGACGCTCCCCTTATATAGTTGATGATGTTTACTAAATGGATGATGTACTTGTTTTAATTTCCATTGTTATGTATTATGGAAACTAGTTGAATGAGGGATGACTGAGTCGAGGTCATGTAGGCATGCTGGAGTCAGGTATAGGCATGATAGAATCAAGGTCATGTATGCATGATGGATTTAGGTATAAGCATGATGGAGTTAGGTATAGGCATGATGGAGGTGAGGTCATGTAGACATGATGGAGTCAAGTTTAGGCATGGTGGAGTATAGGTCATATAGGCATGATGGAGTCAGGTTTAGGCATGGTGGAGTCGAGGTATAGGCATGGTTTGGTCATGTTTTTGCATTTGATTTAATTTCCAAGTTATTGTTATTATGAAAAATAATGGATTATATGTATGTTGTGGTTAAATTTCCTAGTACTTGATATCATGGAAATGCTAAATGATTGATGTGTGATATGGTTGGTGTTATAAAATGGTAGGTATGCATGTTTTTATGATTGTTTAATTTCCATGTTTTGTGTAAAATGGAAACTAACTAAGGTAAAATATGAATATAAAAGGGGGGAAATTGGTTAGGGGAAAAAGTGGCCAAGCTAACCTCTAAGGGCCCCATGACCTTGGAGTGCTACCTACATAGCCCCAAAGAAAAGGGGCCTCAAGCTGATGTAGTTTTCCCATAAGCTAGGGAAGAATAAGATGAGAATAGATGAATGGGTCGGTAGGTTTTAGGCATGATTGAGTCTAGGTCATTTAGGAATGGTTGATTTTAGGTCGAATAGAAATGGTTGTTGGTTATGGTGAATAGATATGGGTGATTTTGGTGGAAGAGGAATTCCTAGAATGCAGGTGTCGAAGGTATGGTCTTGTGTAGGATGATCAATAAGTAAGAAAAGAGGTGAATGGTAAGAGGAGACAAAAGAGCTGCCTAATTGATAAGAACCATTACGAGTCTATCATACCAAAGATTGGCTTATGAACATAAAACCCTAAAGGAATTGCATGATTGACTATTCTAAGGGTGAAGAAGGTCACATGATCACGGAATGTCACATTTACAGCACGACCCTTGAGTAAGAAGAAGATTAGAGAGGAAAGGTAGTGAGGTGAAAGAGGTTGTTTTAGCTTAACCTGGTGTGAGACAACATGCCTCTTTGGCAAGATACCCAAGATCAAAATAGGTGAGTCCACGACGTAAAATTTATCTGTGTCTTTTTGATTTTTTTTATAGATTGATGAACGAGCATAGGATTCCATATTGAAAAGGATGAGAAGTATCCATGAGAATCATGCCATGAGTAGAGCCATGGTACTCATATTTAAGATACTAAAAGGTGACAGGTAATCACATGATTATTGTTTAGCCGTTGATCCTTAAACTAGGCAATTGGAAGGTGAATAGTGCTCAAGGGATATGCATTTCATAAATAAAAGATGGTCTAGGACTTGATTAGACAATAGAATGGTCGAGGATGGAAGGCATTGAGGGGCTCATGTTTGGGTTTACCTTCGAGTGAAGACAAATGATAATCACCTGATCCATAGGCATGAGTAACGATATAGGGTCCAAGCCAATTATGAGAAAACTTACCCCATTTACTTTTCTCCACTTTTGTTATATGTTTATTTTCCTTCAAGATGAGGTCACCGACCTAAAAGGTTCATTCTTGGATACATTTATCATAGGCACATTTGATATGTTTTTTGATATATTTGGAGGTGATTGAGAGAATTTAGACAACGTTCGTGTCATAACTTGAGTTGTTCCAAACGGTCCTGGCAAAAATCATCATCGTTGAGCACATCTTTGAGTGAGATACAAAGAGATGGAATTTGAACTTTGAGTTGCAAAAAATCTTCTGTACCATAGACCAAAGAGAAAGGCGTGGCAGTAGTTGAGGTGTGAATACTCGTGCGACAAGCCCATAAGGAAAAAGAAATGTGTGTGTGCAAATCCTTACTAGTATCGTCAACCACTTTCATAATATTTTTTTAAAGGTTTTATTGGTTGATTCGTCTTTCCCATTTATTTGAGGATAATAAGGTGAAGAAAATCAAAGTTAAATATCAAGCGCATCAAAAAGTTTCCAAAGGGTTTTATTTTTGAATTGTTTTCCATTATCAGTGATGAGGCGGTGAGGAACACCAAAGTGAAAAATGATGTGATGATTGATGAATTCACATATTTTCTTAGCTTTTGTAGAAATAAGAGGTACATCTTCCACCCATTTAGTATAATATTCGGTACTGATTATAATCCATTAATGATGTTGGGAATAATGAGGGTTGATCTCTCTGACAAGATCCAAATCCCATTAAGAGAAAGGCCAAAGGTCGTGTGTGACATGTAAGGCATGACTAGGAGTGTGATGAATATTAGCATGTTGCTAACACTTCACACAATGCTTGACATATTCACAACAATCATGGTTTAGGGGTTGGTCAGTAATAGCCCAGGCAAAGGATATGCTTAGTGATAGCTAAGCCACTGAAGTGACCCCCACAAATCCTATCGTGAACTTTCTTAATGGTGTATGAAATTTCTTAACTCGTAAGGTATTGCAAGAGGATAACGTTAAAACTGAGTTTATAGAGAAGACCACCCATGATGAAAAAATGAGAGACACTTTTGAGAAAGTCTCATTGTCCATTGCGAGTAAGATCTAGAGGCACAATTGAAAGGGAAAGGTAGTCAACAAACTGCTTATGCCAAACGTCACGTGGGTTAGTTTCAATGTTTCCTACAAGGTTAATGTCTCGAATTAGATAATAAGGTGATTACAACATTTGTACTATGATATATTTTCGAGTCGGAGGGCGAAGTGGTGATTTGAGAAGCAAGACATGCCATGGTATCTGGAAATTTATTAGTCAAACACGGGGTGGTTTGAAGTTCATAACGGTGAATGGTAGTCAAAAGTATGTAAACATGATGCCTATACTTTTGAACTATCTCATTATGACATTGGTATATACCATTAACTTGGTTCACAACTAGTTGAGAGTCACCAAAGATATTAGTTGATTTAATATCTAAGGCTATAGTGGTTTGAAGACCTAACACAAGTGCTTCATATTCAATGATATTGTTAGTACAATCAAAATCTAGTTTAAAAGATAATGGCATAGGATCACCATCAAGAGGAATGTGGATAAATTTAAGACAAATACCTAACACAATATTTGATGAGATGGTCAAAGACCACTTTAAGGACAACAAGGTGCTTAGCCCAATGTTTAGATTTGGCAAGAAGATCATCAACATAATCTTCCAATATGATATGTATGATGTCATACAAAATATAAGTCATAGCCCACTGATATGTAGAACCAGTGTTTTTAAGACCAAAGGGCATGACACGATAATAGAAGGTGGCCCAAGGAGTGATGAAGGTGGTTTTGTGTTGATCTTCCGGGGTGAGTAATATTTGGTTATAACCTGAGAAACTGTCCATGAGTGATAACATCTCATGGGCCGATGGTGAGATCATCTAGTTGGTCAATACTAGGTAGAGGAAAGTCATATTTAGGGAAAGATAAGTTAAAGTCATAGAAATCCGTGCAAATTTAGAGTCCGCCTATCACTTTTGTGACATGAACAATGTTAGAGATCCATTGGGGATAATCAATGGGCAGAATGAAGGGAACCGTAAGAAGGTGTTGGAGTTATTCTTTGACAAGAAGGGAAATACAAGGATGCATTTTTCATAGCTTTTGTTTCATGGGTTTGGCATTAGGAATGGTTATGATATTGTGGACCAAAATGTTTGGGTTAATACCAAGCATATTAGCATAGGACCAAGTAAAAGCATTGTTATGATCCTAGAGGAAAGAAGTGAAAGCTTCCCATTCATCTACATCTAAAGATTGACCTTTTTTTAGAATGTGCGGGTTGTCTTGAGTGTGAATATTGATTTCAATGGTCAATTCATTCAACATGGTTTGTGTCTCAGAAGGTAATGACCAGTAAATATAAGAATCTTCCACACCAAGGTAGGTGATAATAGACTCATTGTATTGACATTGAACTAAGTGAATAGGTGTATCTTCATCGATTATGTCAGGATACAGGAAGGGAAGATAGGAGGGAGCCTCCCCATCTCGTTGATAAGTCAGAGGTCCCAGGGAAATGATGTTTATGAATTTTTTTTAGGAGGAATGGATTCTGGGTCCATAGACTCTATAGGTGAAGGTGGTGAAGTTGGTGAACGGGTGGGGAATGTTTATCATCCTCAATGAGTTCAACTCATGCCTTTCTAAAAGGTGGTTCAGAAAATCCAATACCACTGTGGTCTTTATGCTTACGAGTGGTGCAAGGAATAATAGTATGGTGGCCTTGTTCATAGAAAAAAAAATCCAAAGCCCTTCTAAACAAAACAATGGAGGAAGGTTTGGGTGAAACAACGGTTGGTGAGAGATTGAAGGTTGGAGGATAATGTTTGAGTTTAGGAAGGTGGCTCAGGTAAGTAGGTAGAAGCATCAAGTCCCCCATACGTTAAGTTGGTATGAAGGTGGGGAGTACCATAGGGGAAAACCTCTCCTATGTGGTGATCATAATGGGGATGTTGGTGAAGATTACCATACTCTTGAGGAGTAAAGAACGTGTCAATGTTATAAAGGTGGTACTCCTCCAGAGTGAGGTGTTGAAAAACACCTTCTAAGGGATCAATAGTGGGTATGTGGGTAGCGGGAATGGATGAATCACTGGTCATTTGGGAAGAAGAAGCATTAGTTTTTTGAGAAGTAGATGGGTTGGCTGATGGGTCATCTGTAGAAGTTGCAGCAGTAGTGGGAATAGAGGAGTTAGTTGTGGAAGAGGTGGCGGCAGTGGCTGAAGAAGAAGTGGTAGTGGTGGTAGATGCCTTAACTCGTATAAGGACATCATTTGGTCGATACAACATATTACAGGTCTTGAATGATGAAGGGTTGGATGGAATAGTATAGTTGTTCCCTTCATGTTTGAATTTTAAACAACGGTGTAAGGTTGAAGGAAAAAATCCCATAGCGTGAATCTAGGGTCGACCAAGTAGCACATTGTACTAGAATTCTCCCTCTAAGACAGAATAATTCAGGAATGGCATAGGGGCCTACACAAATGTGGAGAATGATGGTGCCAAGGGTGGAAGTCATGGAACCATTAAATGAACACAACATAACTGGAATATTATGCATGCAATTGGCAGGGATGCACATTTGGTTGTATGCATGGGAAGAAATGATGTTAATACTGGCACTACCATTGACCATAATGTGTTAAATGCATTTATTATCAATGTAGATAGAAATAAAAAGGGCAAGATAATGATCATCTGATTGGAGAGGTACAATCTTATTGTAAGAGAAACTAAGAGCAACTACTTGATGAGTGGTAGCAGGAGGAGAGGAAGGGGGTGAAGTGGTGAGAGATGACACATGGCAAGGAGTGATAATGGATACAACAAGAGTAGGGTCATTAGGTAGAACCTCCATAGATTGTAGAACCTCAATGAGGGCATGTTGATGAGACTTGGAGGTTTGGACAAGGTCATATGAAGACATTTTGAGAGGAGAATGGTGTAATTGTTTAAGAATTGTACGATGGGTAACCCCATTAGAAATAGGGTATATGGGTCCACGGATGGTGATTTTTGGTGTAGGTAAAAATGGAATATTGGGTAAAAGAGTAGGGGATGAGCTAGTTATTTTATCCTTCCCTTTGTTATTCTTGGCTTGAGTGGTAATTTGAACCATATTAATCTATGGTAAAGGAGCAAATGAGTCATGATAGGTGTTGTGACAGGACATGAAAAAATATGGTGAGGGAATATATTGGTTTTGTGAAAACAATGAAACACATTGGCATTTTGGTGGAGATTTGGCTAGCTCTCTTATACAAACTATATTGTTCTCAAATGTTGGAGGAGGATAAAATGGTTATGGGGGGGGGAGATGAAGGTCATTGAATAGGTATGAGACAAGGATGTGTGGTGATAGGTGTAGGTGGAATAGGGTCCTCATCTAAAATATCATCATCATCAAAGTGTTCTTTGAGAGGACATAATTGGAGAATAATAATCTTAAGAACCTTAAAATTTTCCACATCATGCCCTATCACAAAATGGTAAGCACAAATTTTGGTATCATCAAACCCTTCTGGTTTAGATTTGAGTGGCTCATAAGGTTAAAGTGGTGGCAATGTGATGACAGAGGTTTCCAAAAGGTTAGCTAGGATGTTGGCGTATGACCATGCCAATGGATCAAAATATGAAGTGTGGATCTAGATGTAAGTGTGGGTAAATTTGGTGGGAGAGGTACCACCAAAGGTGGAATTGGAGGTTGAGTAAGTTTGACCACCTATTTGATAGATAATATGGTTTTAGGTTTGGATTGTACCTTCTTGGGTAAATATGTAGTAGGTGAACTAGTTGTTAAAGGTGGTGTAGGTTTAACTACCTCTTTGGAGGGTAGTGGGTTCTTGGACTTTGGTTGCACCTTCTTCGGTAAAGGTGAAGAATAAGTGTGTGATATAGAAGGGAAGTCAGGTGGTAGAAGGGGACAGGTTAGCCAAGGAAATAATGGAGGTGTGGTGAAGGCTATGGTAAGAGGCAATGTGGAAGGAACTGGTTGAGGAGAAGGGAATGGCATGGGTAGTGATGAGGATACTAGAAGTGATGTCGGTATATGAGGTAAAAAGGATGTAGGTGATGGCGAAGGTGCAAGCTGCGTAGATAATTTGGGTGAAACAGATAATCTTGATGAGGTACACTATTGTAACTGATATAACATTGTTTGAAATATTTACATTTCATTTTTTAACTTTAAACTTCATGACCTTTGGTCTTCTCCAATGAGATTGTCTTAATTTTGCAAACAATGATGCTTGAACTTCTTGTACTACCCTTTGATATATCTGTCTCTTGGAGTTCTAAAAACTTACCACAAATTGGTAAAAGATCCTTCTTAAACCCTTCTCAATTCGAGAAAATAATCTTGACACCTTATCCTTCATGTAATATGCACACTTAGCAAATTATCTTGTTCACTATTTTTAGAGAAATATTGCATACTATCACTTATTCAATCTTTCTGAACCTGTTAAAACCTTCAATGGTACTTCAAACACTTCATTTGCCTTTGCTTAAGATTCTAATCAATATAAAATTCACTCAATTGTGATCACCATCCAAGGAACTATGAGAGAAGATGAATATTACAATCACAAGTACAAAACATTGTCATGGGAGCAATTAAATATTAAAACCAAGCTTCATGAGCTCAATCATGATAGGAAAAACATGTTCATAACTTACAACTGAAAAGAAAAGAAATACAATCTAACTATGCTAAACATGTGTTTACCAATATTTTGTGATGGAAATTCTCATGTAATACTTCATCATTCGATCTAAAACCTCTTGAAATAGTTTGGTGATGATTATACAAAGATAAAATTCAAATTTCACTAATTTTCATTTGGTAAATTGTTCTTAGTTATCAAAAACATCTTTAGCTAAACCCTATGATAGGGTATTTAAATAGTTTCCTACTAAACATGGTAGATAAGATGGTTTCTTCAATGCATTTACATGAATAATGAAGTGAGAAAGGTTCGAAGAGTTCTGATAATGAATTAATTTCTTTCCAATCCACTTAAATTCATTGACATGACGGACTTTGCTCGAAGAAATCACTGTTTGCATGGAGAGGCTGAAAAACCTTGACTGTACCTATAATCATGAAGAAAGAGGGTTTGATGAAAACAATAGTTACCTATCCAAAAAAGTGACTACACTCCATGAAAATGATGTATATCTTGGATATTTTTTAAAATTTGATGGTACAAGTCTCACAAAGGTTGAATAAGATGCTAATTTTGCATGACCTTCACAGAGGGTAGTGAGAGCCTTCATTTTGCATTCTTGAGTCTAGAAAGGCTAAATCTTCAGACTCATTCTTTCCAAAAAAATTAAATTAATTTCTTAAACATATCCATGGTCTTCTAATTTCCTTGTATTTAAGTTGTTAAACTGATCAAGGCACTTCATTTGGAGATAAGGCTCCTGGATCAGTGTTCTAATGTGCTTTGAGACCAATGCCCTTCAGGGCAGTATGTGCCAGCTTGGATTGCATGATTTACTACACCAAGAAGTATTAAAATAGCTCAAAAACAATTTCATGTACCTTTGGAAGCTTTTTGAGCACTTTTTGAGCAATTTCTCAATTTGAAACAACTAGTACTTTCATATGCCATATGCATTAATACTAAGACATGGCGTCGAGAGTAACTACCCGTACCTTCAAGAAGTGAAGCCTTAAAATTATTTTTGAGAATGAGAAACACAATGAATGGACTAGGAATATAATATATAGGTGATGAAACTAGACTTGGAGTCCAAATTTCCATTTTTACTCTTATCAATGTTAAGCACAACCCAAGAGAGAGAAAAACTGCTCCACCAAAATGCTCATAACTTTTCAACCACACCTCCTTTTGAGAAAATTATTTTTGCACATGATTTTTATGAAACTTTAATCTAAAACTTCATTCTATTATTTATTCAAAGGATAATTTATAATTTCGTTTAAAGGCTAAGAAACCAGGTAGCTCAAAAAGAGCTTTTCAAAAATCTTGTTTTACAAAAACTCACATAAGTTGAACAAATGACCTAAATTTTACCTGAATTTTTTCTTGAAGCATAAGTACACCTTCCTATATCATCTCCCATGTTTTTTTGAAAATTATAGGTCTAAAGTTTTGTAGCCCATCTCATTTGAATGCAAGAACATTGTTTGTTCTCATCACCATTTCTAACCAACATACAAAAATGACTCCTATAGCTAAGTTGATCCTAACCTTTGCTAAAAAATGATGTGGATATTATCTCAAATCATCTCCAATTCTTGTTCTAACCTGTACCATGTTGTTTCACTTCATTAGGCACCTGAAACCATCCTCAAATGGCACTTTCACTCAACTTTCCAAGACCCTATCTTCTTGAAACCTCATGAAGTCACCTGAAACCTTTGAACAACACCTAAGAATCATGCTATTACACTCTCCATTTTCCATCAATGCATTTGACATCAACACATTTGACATCAATGAAAACAATTGGCATACCAACATGGTGCAACACTATCAAGCTCACAAGCTCTTTCTTTATAAACAATATTCCTCCTTAGAGGTTAAACCACTGGTATAGTTACATTGTTACAAAAAATTAATATAGATTTCATGAAAGAAATGAGATAATTTTTATTTTAAGATTACAAACGTATCAATATAAAATACTAATGATAGGAAAGCTACCGTGTGTCCCTTTTTCAAGATCTACTTAGGTTCCACTAGACCACTATAAATTTTTTGTGTAGATTGTGTTTGAATATGTTGAATTTCAATCACACTTGCTTTGAACTCATTCTTAATATAATCCAAGTCCAGAATAGGAAGCCTCATTATATTAGGCACTTCTTATATGAGTACTATAACTCTGTTTTAGATAGGTTTATCATTTTCTATCAGAAGTGAATATTTCTCCACTTTTCCATTTGGAGAAGTCAAAAATTCCATAATATATGATGTGTTCCCATCTATATATTCTTGGGAAAACCTAGCATTTGGAGTATCAATGAATGCTTACAATTTATACTCAAAGATGGACTTTTGAATTAACTTGCCTTGTAGGTGATACATAGATGTAATATGAGATTAAATTAATAATTCAGATATCATATCTACTATACACCATATCTCTTTCAAAAATCCTTCCATTTTGGCCATCCAATCACCCAATTATTTAAGAAGGCCTTAATATTTGTAGTAAGGTGTGTGGTTTCCAAGGAAAAGTTAGTTTAGCTTGAACATAAGCCAAAGGGGCTAAGAGATGACTCATGAAAATATGAGTGACCATAGGATCTTGGAAAGAAGAAATGGGAATGAAAGAGGGAATTGCAAGGAGTAGTACATGTATGCATGATAAGAAATTTTGGGAAACATATGTTGTGATATAAGGAAGCAAATATGGATGAAAAAAATGATCAGATTGGGGAGAAATTTAATGAAATTCAATGAAAGAAGGAGAATCCTGTATTGGTTCCTTCAACTTAGCCTTACAAGGTCTTCTGATAAGACTACTAGATGATGTTGGATCTGAAGAAAATACAACACTAAGAGGAGTGGAAGAAGAAATTAATGAAGTACATGAAATGGTTTAAGGAGATACACTCATTAATTCTGATAAAATTATAGTAACTACAATAGGATAGGAAGAACTGACTGCAATGACTTGGGAGACAATGATATAGTCATTGGTGATCAAAAAGAAGGAAAATAAACAACGGAAGAAATAGGTGAAGAAGAAGAAGGCATAAGAATAGAAAACTGTGCCAAAATAGAAGCAAAGAGAGAAGGAGAAATAACAGAAATAGTAGAAATAGGGGAAGATAAATGAGCTTGATAACTAGTAGGATCCAATATCCCATGATCTCCTCCTAATTCATCTTCATAAGAAGAACTATTAGAAATGAGAACAATACTTGTGAAAGGTTCTAAGAAAGATGGAATTGGAATAGAAGAAGAAGAAACCATCCCTATAGAAGTAGGAACTAAATAAATAAAAAGAAAAGGAACAAACATAGGATGTATAATTGCAATAGTAGTCACCAAAGGACTTGATTCTTGTGTATTGTGTGGACTTATGGTTGTCCCAATATACCTCGCACGGCTTGTCATTTATATTCTTTGAGAAGGAGAAGAATGAGAAGGACCAAATTTTCATTTTGATGGAGGAGGAAAAAAACAAAAACTTTTGAAGTTCTCTTGAACCGTTACTTTTGTCATCTAAAATTTCTTCCTCAACTTCCCTCCATACTTGTACTTCTCCTAGCCTGAGTTCCAATCTACCAATACTAACTCTAGCCTGATGCCTAATAGGTGCATAAGTAACTTGAAACTTTCTCATATTTATGGCCACCACTTTATCATTGACCTCATCCTTATAAACATGTTCATCCTTGTGGGGTTGATATTTGTAGTTGTAAGTGGCCATGCCAGGAGTGTGCTTGCAGAATTCACCCACTTTTCCTCTTAGGTCAAAAGTCCCTAGAGTATGATAGTCTAAGTGGAATGATGTCTTGTGGGCTGCTATTCTCTTGGATTTTTGCTAATAAGTTAAAATCATTAAACCTACTAATAATGGAAGAGGAGGATAAGTAGATTTTTTCTACTTCATTTCCTTTTCCACATTACTGATGCCATGGAAAAACTAATATACAATCTCCTACTCAGCATGTCTAAAACATATTTGGGTAGTATAAAAGGGATAGTGATAATCCCATCTACTCTTATAACTATATAGTCTCAATAAAACCAGAAAGCTCCGCATTCTCTCAATGAATTGATGATTCTTTGAATTACACTAGGCACAAGGGTTTCATATATGACATTGTAGATAGCAGGGTAGTAGTTATTACAAATCACTTCCATGTTCTTAGTATATTTATGCATGTGCATATTGCTAAAGATGCTGAGGACTATATGAGTGTCTTGTGGTAACCAACTAGGAAATCCCTGACATTTTTGGACTACACACATGACATCAAGAAAGTAAGACATCATATAGAAATTTTCCCACTTCACTTGCTTCTTGGAACTCACAAGATTGTTGAAGAGGTTTAAATTTAGAACTTTGACTAGATTAGGTAGTTTTTTCATCATTGATGATTTCTAGCCCATGTCTAATTGACATGCAAAAAATCTGGTGCTCTAAACAATCTATTCATTAGGCTCATTCCAACTCTCACTCCACATCCGAAATATCTTATATTCATCTTCTCTATTGAGACTTTGCACTTGAAACTAGTCGGGCCCTCTACCTAATATTTAATCATAGTCTTAAGGTTATTACTCTTTCCCCATTGTTACACTTTTTCTTTATTGAACTAAATATTCAATCTAAGGATAAAATAGTAAGCATCAATAGTTACTTCAATAATATAAGTAATTACATTTCCCCCTTTGGATTTTATAATTCCTTCATAACAACTTCAATCATCACTGAAAATACCCCAAATCAAGTCGATACAATGTATTACCTCTGGTTTTCTAGCTAAAATATGCATCCCATTATGTCTAATGGCCACTAGATCATCCATGAACTGGGCTTCATCCTAGTATACATCGTCATCATCATCTATCGAACTATCTGCTTCTAGCGTCATTTTCAAGGCTGTATAATGCTCGAAGGCGTTGACTTGTTTTTCAAAAACAATATCTCCAAAGAGTTGGTTTGAGTAGAAAGTTTCATTGACAATTAAATTTAAAATACTTGAATAATTATAAGAATGAAAAGATATCAATATCAGAAAACATTGATACTCTATTTTTCCTTGTGATCACTTGAATTTAGAATTTGAAAGCTAGGTGATCATCAATTATACAACTGAAAGTATTGAAACCACTTAAATGAGGCAGGTAAGGGTCCACACAGATCGATATACATGACCTTGAGATATTTATTTGCATGGAAAGTACTCAACTTGAATGAATCCCAATGTTGTTTTCCCACTAACATATAGGAAAAAGAGTTAATGATTGAAAAAGAGGAGGAAGTCCTCATACCATCTCCTTCAAACTAAGCTGATAGAGGGAGTCAACAGAAAGATGTCCATACCGATAATTCCAAAGTGTATTAGATTACACTATGGAGGTAGATAACGCAACTACAGAGGATGAAACTACATCTAATGCAAATAAACTATCCTTCAAAAAAGCTCTTGCAAACATAGTACCTTATTTAGATATGAGACATGATTTCATGTCATTATGAACCAAGAACTCCACCTTGAGCATGTGATTCAACAAATGAGAGATAGACAAAAGAATTGTAGTCAAACCAGGGACATACAGTACATTCATGAGAGTACATCTTCTCATCCTGAGAGGAATGGACACATTTCCTATTCCTTCTACTACATACTCCTTGTTTGCAATTCAGATCCGATATCTAGTGGGTCGATCAGTCAATAAATAAAACAACTTTCTATCTCCCTTTATATGCTTTCTAGTGCTAGAATCAATTAACCAAACATTATATGATGGCTGCGATGTTTGGGATACAAGAACCAAATCATCTTTATGTGCACCACAATGTGCTTATTCTAGGACATCTTCATCCAAGTAATCATCTGGCTGGGTTGTGTTATGTCATTTTTTATTCTTTCCACAAGGATTCCACTTGGATTTATTTGAATCACCTTGGCCAAATTTTCTCTCATCTCCATAATTTCTTTATATGCGACCATTGTACCAAAATTTCACATTATCATGTATATTCGTGGAGTAGATGTGACACCATCGATTCACATTTTTAGACTTCTGCTTCTATTGTGGCTTATGTGATTGCTTATGTGCATGCTTCTCTTGTTATCCCTTGTGAGGCTTCTGACTCTTCTTCTACCTTGAGATCAATGCTTTGTCCTCAAATTCTTGTTACACTGACTGAATGGCTCACTGGAGATCGGGTCTGAATTGCAAACAAGGAATATTTAGTAGAAGGAATAGGAAATGTGACCATTCCTCTCGGGATGAGAAGATGTACTCTCATGAATGTACTGTATGTCCCTAGTTTGACCACAAATCTCCTATTTAACTCTTAGCTATTGAATCACATGCTCAAGGTGGAGTTCTTGGTTCATAACGACATGAAATCATGTCTCATATCTAAATAAGGTATGATGCTTACAAGAACTTTTTTGAAGGATAGTTTATTTACATTAGATGCAGTTTCATCCTCTGTAGCTGAGTTATCTACCTCCATAGTGGAATCTAATGCACTTTGATATTATTGGTACTAAATTTCCTTCATGCCAAATAAAAATAGAGAACTGCTCTACATAAACCAAGGAAGATAAAAATTTACAAACTTGGTCTACACTGCTCTAGAAAATCAAATGATGGTGTCGATCTAATTCTTCTAGATATGTTTAGCAAAATTAAATGCACCAAATTATAGGAAAACATATTTTTACAAATAAATACTTGTGCACCAAACAGATCACTCCATCAAATAAAAAGAAGAATGATTGTTTTAGATCTTATCCCACGCAAAACACAAAAAAATACTACCAAGGTGAACACATTTTCAAACACACAAGTCTATGCCATGTTCCAAATAGAAAATATTTATACTATTGGTCACTCCTCCATGTTTGCAATGGTCCGAAATTCATTTCTCTACACAGGTCATAAAAAAACCAAATAATGAATTACACCAAACTAATGCTTGCACAACAAGAAGATAACATGTCACTAGTCAAGGAAATATTTGGTCAGGGCACTACACAAATTGATATGCAACAACTAAAAATAGATTCAAAGTAGGTTTAACTGCTACAAAAAAAGATGCCAAAATTGCTACAAAATAGGTCACATTTATCATGCCAAACTCTAATGAAAAATTTACTCTGCTAATTTGATTAGTTTCCATGCGCAGGATGAGAAAAAATTCCAAAAGAAGACAGGTCTTCGCAGGTCGCTACATGCCAAAGAAAGAATTAAAGATCTGATAACAATGTTATTCAAAGAAGAAGACTTTGTATTGATTAAAATAACAACATGGATTAGGACTATATACAAGGAGAAAAATGGTTTGACTCATCAGAAGAGGAATAAACAATGTATTATTATTTTTCTAACAAGGTCGTAGGGAAGATGGAATTGGAATAGAAGAAGAAGAATCCATCCTAATAGAAATAGGAACTGAATAAGTAGAAAGAAAGGGAACATACATAGGAGGTATAATTGAAATAGTAGTCACAAAAGGAATTGATTCTTGTGGATTGTGTGAACTTATGGTTGTTTCAATAGACCTTGCAGCACTTGTCATTTGTATGCTTTGAGAAGGAGAAAAATGAGAGGGACTAGATTTTCCTTTTGATGGAGGAGGAAAACAAACAAAATATTTTTAATTTGTCTTGAATCATTACTTTTTTATCTTAATATTATTCCTCAACTTCCCTTTGTACTTCTAGTATTCTACTTCTCTCGACCTAAGTTCCAATCTACCAATACCAACTCTATCATGATGCCTAATAAGTGCATAAGTAACTCAAAAATTTCTCATATTTATGGCCACCAATTTATCATTGACATCATCCTTATAAACATGTTCATCCTTGTGGGGATGATATTTGTAACTGTAAGTGGCCATGCCAAGAGTCTGCTTGTATAATTTAACCACTTTTCCTCTTAGGTCAAAAGTCCTTAGAGTATGATAGTCTAAGTAGAATGATATCCTATGGGATGTTATTCTCTTGGATTTTTGCTAATCAGTCAAGATTAATGAATCTAATAATAAAGGAAGGAGGATAAGTAGACTTTTTCTTCTTAATTTCCTTTTCAACATGATTGATGCCATTGAAAAAGTGATATAAAATCTCCTGCTCAGCTAGCTTGTCTAAAACATATTTGGGTAATATAAAAGGGATAGTGAGAATCCCATATACTCTTATCACTGTATAGTCGGGTAACACCATAAGTTCCCAATTCTCTCAATGAATTGATGATTCTTTTACTTACCATAAGCATAAGGGTGTCATATATGGCATTGTAGATAACAGAGTAGTGTTAGTGCAGAAAAGTAACACCCTAGGATTTGTGCATTACAAAACCCTACTTTTTCATAACATGGGTATGTCTCAAGGTGTGGGACCCACATGATTAAGACAAACCTCCAGAGAAGGTTGGTTCCTCTAGCTAACCTTAATGCTAACACTACCTCTAGAAAGGAAAAATGTGACTATCCTATAGCTAACCTAGACTTCCAAGTGACCAGGGAAGAGTGAAGTGCATAAAATGTAAATCCTTAGATAATGAGGGTGATAACACCAAGAAAAAGGGTGGAGAAGTTTCCTAGTGAGTGGAAAAAGGGATGAAATGAGGTGAGATAGGGAAAAAATATGCACCAAAGTCCACAACCACATTTAAATATCCATTTCCTTAGAACACAATAGACTCGGACCTTGCAAAGAACAAGACATGCACAAGATACCTACAAATATAATGGAAGAGCCAAAAGAATACAATATAACTAAAGAAAGGGAGAAAAATGCCACAGTCAATAAATTTTATTGATTAAAATGATGCATAATCCATTATAATGCAATAATGAGGGAATAATCCTTCACAACATGCCTGGATTTGAGGCTTACAGCTCATAGAAAAAAAATTGGAAAAAAATCGATAGAGTTGCTCTACAAATTCTCCAAAAATCTCCCTGAAAATTGAGGGGGTTGAGTATAATTTATGGCCGTTGTGCCCTAAGTTTTCCCTAACTTCTACATTAAATGCCTAACATGTAGTTTACTAACCACAACCACTATCATTAATGCTCTACTCATAGCCTTGGTTGTTGAGATGTATTTTCATGATTAAATACCTGATAGGAAGCATTAAATATTCTGACAGGTAATATTAAATGCCTTGACAAGTAGTTGAGCTATCTTTTCATGTCTACCTTTACATATGATCCATGAGTCATCCAACTAAGCTGATATGATTTTGAGACCGTGAGCCATCTGACCAGGTTAGGTTGGACATCATCCAACCATACTGGGCCATACACCCAGAAAATTGATCCACATGTGGTTGTTTGTCTTGCGACTCGTCCATCTTGTGGGGTTGGACGATCGTCTATCTTTTGTCTGTATGGATGAATTTGTGACCATTCATCCAACCTATGACCATACATCCACGTTAGTGAATAACCCATCTATCCATGTCACCCATCCATCCCACTCAAATGTCCAACCTGCCCAGATGTTTGACTTCCTTTCTGTGTGACCAGTCCAACCTAGGTTGGATGGTCATCCATTCATCGAACATACACCTTGCATGGGCCATATAACCAAGGGGGTTAGATGGCCCTCCATATATTTTCCATATAAGGAATTAGATGGCCACCCAACCTGGGACCCGTCCAACCCAGCCATTAAACCAAAGGGGTTGGATGGTTATCTCTCTCTACCATCCAACCTGGGGGGTTGGAAGGTCATCTAACCTTATGTCGTCCAACCAAGTTAGATGACTATATGTTTCCACCTTAAACACTGAGCCCACCAAGTCACCTCACTTCTCACCCATCCAACTTGCTATCCATACGACTGACCAACCCCCAAGCATCTAACCACCGACTAACTTGACAATCTATCCTAGGTGTCCAACCTAAGCATCCAACTTGACCAACCAACCCCACAACATTTCCTTGAATTCAACCAATTTTAAGATGATCCCAATTGCAAATTTCATCGAGCCAAAACATGAGCTATCCTAAATATGTCATAACATTTGATTTCCCCATCAACTGCTAGTACTTTGACCTGTTAAGGTTTCCATTTTATAGGAGTATAAAAATGGATAACAATTGGCGACTCGCAGGATGATCTTCATGCTAAATTTGAAAGACAACGACCTTAGAGGATCCACTGGGCATGGATTCATACTGATTTCTTAACTTATTCTGAAACTTGGGAATTCAACTTGTAAACTTCTATAACACTATTGGGGCATGTCTTTTCTAAAAACACCTCAGGTTGAAGACTGGATGTTCCATCATGATACCTTTCTTGAAACTGGAAAGTGCAAGAGAAACAAAAGCATGACTATATACAAACAACAAAAGCCACACACATCCCAAATGGAATATGTAGGGAGTGCACAAGAACTTATTACAAAAGAAACATTACACTACAACATATCAATGTGCCTCAATACTTGGAGGAAATACAAATTCTAAATTAATATGTACAAGGGTGGGAATTTTTTTCCTTTAGTAACAATGCTTGAGGTAGATTCCATTGACTAGAATTTATAGTTCTTCACCATCCAAATTAGATAGCTGAAAGAAATTATTACTCTTGCATCCTATGACCATGTAGGGGCCACTCCATATGGCATAAAAATTGGAATGATTGCTCAGTTTTTCCCGATCTGCATCCCACTTTAGAACTAGGTCCCCTTCCTGGAAGGTCCTTTCCTTCACATTCTTATCAAATGACCTCTTGAATAAGGCCTGATTCTTTTCCAAGGTCTACATTGCATGTTCTCTTGTCTCTTCTAATTCCATAACCTCCACATACCTAGCTTCCATGGGCTCAAATTAAGACAACTCTAGTTACTTAAGGAGCCCCAATACTGACAACTTCAGTGAGATTGGTAGCACTTCTTCTCTCCCATAGTCCAACTTGTAAGGTGAGCTGCATGTTGACCTCTTCGGCATTATCTTGTTAGCCCGTGAGGATGATTTGAGATTCATATACCATGTCCTTTGATTTTCATCAAGAGTCTTCCTGATGATTTTCAAAAAATTCTTATTTGTGGATTCCGCCTTCCCGTTACTCTTGGGGTAATATTTTGAAGAGGTGCTCAAATAAATCCCATTCCTAATAGCCCATTCTGTGATATTCAAGTTTAGAAATGCCAAAACATTATCTGATAAAATAGTGGTTAGGACTCTGAATTATTTCACTATTCCTTCATAGAAGTCTAGTATGCTAGACTGATTCACCTCCTTGAGTGCTACCACCTTGGTGCACTTGGTGAAATAATATGTTTCCATTAGAATCCATTTATGAACTTGGCTTGAATGTCAATTGATGACCCCTATGAAGTCCAATCCCCATTGAATGAAAGGCTATTTGACTAAGACATTCAATGCAATGGAAGTCTTGCTAGTTTCTCTTTTCATGTGAGGGAATTCACACTTTTTACACTTCTTGACCCAAGTGTAGCAATCACTAAATACTATGGGCCAATAGTATCCCACCTTCATTATTTTGAGATTTGTTACCCATGGGCCAAAATGACCTCTAGACTCTCCATCATGAAACTCCTGTAACAAATTTTCAATTTGATCTGTTCCAACGTACCTCAATAAGACTCCACTTATGTCCCTTTTGAACAAAACAACATTAATAAGAACATATGGAATGGCCTGAAGTCTGAAATATCTCCTCTTTTATTTTCTCATCTCCAAAGGGCATATACCTATTTGAAGAAATTGTATCATATTTCAATTCCAAAAATGGGTGGGTGTACACTCTGCAGCCTATTATTGGCCTCCCTATAAGACCAAAATAGCTTCTTCGCTATGATTTAAATCAGTAGGTTGATTGGAAACTAGTTGTTCACACAATCCCTTCCCATGTACTAATTTAGCGACCTTTATCTCTATGTCATAATCCATTACACGGGTGATCCATCCTACCCACTTCTCATTCAGATATCTATTTAAGAGGAAATATTTCACCCTGACATGAGATACTAACAGCTGGATTTTATTATTTGAGAACAAATACTTGAACTTCTTTAGACTCTTTATAACAAAAATAACATGTTTTTCAATGAAAGAGTATCTTACCTCATAATCTTCTAGGCTATGGTGAAGAAATATATGGGCTTCTCAGATCCCTCCTTATTCTACTGCATCAGAATCACAGAAATAGTGTCCAAACCTTTGAAGGCGTAGAGAATGAAGTCCTTAGAAAAGTATGATTTATGAGCATTGGGGCTTGAGATATGGCATTCTTGATAGCTTCAAAACTGGCCTTTCCCTTAGATGTCAACGTAAATTCCATGTTATTTTTCAACATCATAGTTATTGGCTTGACGAGAGTGGCAAAATTTGGCAAAAATCTAAGAACAAAGTTGATTCTTCCCAAGAATATTTGGAGATCCTTCTAGTGACTTGGTAGAAGAAATGTGTGAATGGCTTCTACCCTCTTTGGATTGATCATCAGTCCCTCCTTAGACACAATGTAACCTAACAACTTGCCTTCATGAGCCAAGAATATGAATATTTTTGGGTTTAAGGATACTCTATATCTCCTCCATCTTTGGAATACTTGCACTAGGTGGAAGAGGTTTCTTGTTTCATTTTTTCAAAAACACAGTGATATCCTACAAGTAGACAAGAGCTATCTTGTTCAAAAATCCTTTAAATGCCACATCCATAGCCCTATGAAATTTTGGTCTAGCGTTCAACAACCTGAATGGAATTTTTCTATAACCGTAAGTGACCTATTTTGTAGTGAAAGCCATTTTGAATTGGTCCTCCTCTTTCACCATGACCTGATTGTAACACAAATATCCATCCAAGAGAGAGAATCTTTCCAGGTCAGCTAACATCTACAATATCTATTCAATAGAGGGAAGTGGATAGTGATATTTGAGAGATGCCTTTTTTAGGTCCTAGAAGTCCATGCACAACCTAATTCCTACATTAGTTTTCCTAACCGGTACCAAATTTGTAACCCATCTTGAGTGCTTGATCAAAAATATGATACTTTCCTCAATGACATTGATCAAGACCTTCTTCATGAGAGGTTCAATATGAGGATTGATTGGCATTTGATTTTTCCTGATGAGCTTGGCCTCTGGATCCAACTCAATTATGTGTTGTGATACCTTTACATTAAACCCTATCAAGTCTTCATAACTCCAAACAAATACATCCAAAAATTCTTGGCAAAGTTACACGAAATCAAACTTCTCATGTCCTGTAATCACCATACCAATTTAGAACACTTTATCTTCTCCCACTGAAATAGGCTCTGAGTCTTCCCTTTTAACCTAAATGTTTACATTTTATTTTCTGAACTAGTCATTTGGGTTGAAAATTGAGTCCAAAGTCACCAAGCCTTTAGGTAAATTATTCATCCACATCTACACTATTTGATCCCCATATTATTTCTCTAATTTGTCTTGATTCTTAGAGGATAACTCAGGTTCTACCTATATAAAATTGATGATCTTCTGATCATTCTAGAACACCTGCCAACTTGTGTTTTTTTCTGGGACTGCATGCCTCATAACCACCTTGATATGGCATTGTGTTTTGTCTCTCTTAATGCCGTCAACAACATCAAATGTCACCCTAATTGTTATAAGTATGTCTGTAACCTTGTTCTTCCTTCTTGGTATGGAAACAACATTAAATGCTTCAAAATATTCAATTAGATCACATACCCTATTCTTATAAATCCTAAGAAGATAATTTTTTGCAGCACTTTATCCTCTGTCTTGATTTACAATCAACTCGCTATCTCCAAAAACCTACAAATTCCTAATACCCCTTCTTCTCACCCAATACAATCCATGAATTAATGTTTCATACTTTTCTACATTATTTGAGAAAGAAAATTAAAAATGGAAACATGAGTAGTACTTGATTCCCTATGGTGATACCAACATGGTGCCTCCTCCTACACATTTCCAGCTCCTCGAACCCTAAAAAAAAACTACCAAACCTCATTATCATCCTTGTTTTCTGGCTTGGTGATGTTAGGAAGAGGTGGATTCTCTTCATGTAAGCAATATGTTGGCGAGGAAATTTTTTGTGTTGAAAAACTTGTGGACTCCTTGCCAACACTTTGGGAATCTAAGTCCCTCTACTTAACCGGTGTAGCTTCCATATATGCATGCACAATAAAATATGGATTTCTGTGATGGCCTTTCGAATGGGGATCCAATAGGGGTACTCCATTGACCCTATGGTAAATGCTTGTAGTTATTTGCAAGGGGAGAATTTTCTATGAAGGTGGGAAAGGGAGTGAGAAAAGAGGTAGGAGAACTAATGTTGCAGATAGAAAATCAGATTCCTGCATGCACTAGTTAGAAATTTCAACACATGCATTCATGAGAAGAAACAAATCTGCAAATGGCAACAAGAAAAGATAAGATTACGAACTCAAATTTTCTAAAATATCCTCATCAAAGAGGCTACAAAATCCTTCTTCTTGTATTGATGCTTAAACAAAATTTTTACATAATGAGGGAATGGAAGAAATTTGAGAATGGGGGAAATTAGAAGAAAATGACTGTCTCCTTTCCTTTCTCTAAGTATAAAGCACTCCTGAGTTTACAAGATCAATTTCCAGCCCTATACAATGGCATGAAGAAGCCATTAAATCTCCTCCAAGAAATGGTTACTAATTCTTCTTTGTTAGCAAGAAAAAATTTACAATTTCTTTTCAATCATTCGCGTCCATTCAGATTCTTGATTCGCGAAGAAACACCAATGGTGAGAAAAACAAGATTTTTCATAATGCAATCGTTACAATCATTTTGTACTTTGAATTTGAATATTTCATCTTGCCTTTGAAACGTTAAACCAGAGCTGTCCATGTGGGAGAAATATACTGGAGTGGGCGTGGAGGATGCCTTTTGCATTTTGTGACTTTATAGAGATTTGACATTTTTTACATTTTTGGTCCACCTTTCCACTTTTGATATAATCTTGACACGTGGATTCACTTGAGTGGAGACATAGTCATGGGTCACTTTTATAATTTTACCTTTTTTCAATGTGGGCTCAAAAACAAAAATTACTTCGCAGGCCCGCCCACCTGCTTTGACCTTTGATGCGAGATTAATGTTTGACTTTCTCCCTTATAGCATGATCGGGGCTACGAGTCACTTTATGCCTTTTAGCCCTTTTTAAAAAAAGTCTCAAAAACTTAAAAGGCTTTGATGATCCACCTCCCCATTTTGACTCTTTTGATGCAGGCTCAACATTTGACTTTTTCCCTCTTGGAAACAAGGCTCAAAAACTCAAAAGGCTCCAACAATCTGCCTCCCTGCTTTGACTCTTTTGATGCGGGCTTAATATTTGAATTTTTCCTTGGCGTGGTTGGGGATGCTGGTCACTTTTTAACTTTAAGCCCCTTTAATGAAAGCAAGGCTCAAATTCTCAAATCTTCCTAATAATCCTCCTCCCCGCTTTGACTTTCCAATGACGAGCTCAAGATTTGAACTTTTCCTTTTAGACTGATCGGGGTTGCGGGTCACTTTATGCCTTTTAGCCTTTTTTTAAAAAGAGGCTCAAAACCTCAAAATTCTCCGCTGATCCACTTCTAATTAGATATGTCCACGTACCCACGGATAATGGAGCCAAAATTTGATGGGGAAGAAAATGCCCATCATTGATGACTATGGAAAAAATGTAGAGAAGAAGAAAACTCCACCATTTTGTGCCCGATTTTCAAATTTCTTTCACGACCTAAGGAATTGAAAAAAATACAAGGTTCAACAATCCATGGCCATAGAAAGATTGAAATTTTCATTCAAGTGAGAACAACAATAAAATTTTCATGGGTCTAGACAGTAAAACGGAAAATTTATCAAAACGTGTAGATTGGAGGGTTTAAACAATTTCAAAGCATGAATTTCTCTATCTTTTCGGGCTTCTGACTTTACTTGAACACTTCTGGAGGGCGTGAGATGAAAATATTTGAATTTGAATTAGAAAATGAGGGGGGGATTTTGAGGGCAACAACAACTGGCTCTAGCTTGGGGACATGACATGGACTTAGCATAGTTAAGACATGACATAGGAATCAACAATCTCAATCTCTAGACCCTGTAATTCATTGACCAGTGACTTATCCATTGGGCCTTGTAGAGTCATATATAACTTTGAGAAAGAAATATCAGAAGGAAACACACAAACACATAATGGGAAGGAAACACATGACATGCAATAGAAGGGGAAACAAAACCACACAACAGAAAGGGAAACACACCTAACAATCACCTATGGTACAAGGTAGGGGACAACCCACTTTCACTGATGATAAAATTTCAAGTATTTCCCACTCTGAGGCAATTCTAGTGGTGTTCCATCCAAATATGAGAGAAGAAAAGTGTTCTTGATGTAAGCTTCACGAATTTGGAATGGGCTGAGCCATAATGAATCAAACTTTCCATAACTGCCTTTTGGTTCTCTTCTCTTGTCCCAAAGCATGACGAAGTCTCCAAATTTGAATTATCTTGCCTTGGCCTTCTTATCAAAAATATTATTTACTTTAAATTAGTGTTCCTTAATGCAATCCACCACTTGGAGTCTATTTTCTTCCAACTTCTCAAGAAAGAGGATCCTTGTGTCAATGGAATCCTTGTACTGACCATCTTCTATTGCTTGTAGCAACTTGAGAACTAGAATCTCGACTGTGAGAGGAATTTTTGCTTTAACTCCATACAGCAGTTGGAATGGTGACATAACTATTGCCTTCTTGGGAGTGATCGTATCCACCCACAATGTGTTGTACAACCATTTGTGCCAATTTCTTTGATTCTCTTTTACAAGCTTGTAGACAATGGTCATAATGTTATTGTTGCTTGATTCAACCTATCCATTTCCTTATGGATAGTAGTCAAAAGAATGAGCTAGGACAATTCCATAGTTATAGAAAAACTTAGTTAGATCTCCTGAAGAGAAATAGGTAGCATTATCTACAATAATATTCTGTGGCACTCCAAAATAGACTATGATATTCTCCTTGATGAAGTTGCATATTGTTTCCATGTTGGCTTGTTTGGCCAGAATGGCTTCCACTCATTTGGTGAAGTAGCCTATTGCTTTGAGTACATAGGTGTGCCCCGTGCTTGAATGAGGGTTCATAACACCAATGAAGTCCAGCCACCACTGTTGAAATGGTTCTTCAATAACCACAAGCCTGAGTGGTAATGTAGCAAGTTGTAATCCTCCAATGAACTGTTGGCATGCTTTGCATTTATAAACCCAATTTTGAGTATGTGCAAAGATGGTGGGCCAATAATACCTTCCTTGGAGGATCTTGTGTGTAGTGACCATTGCTAAAAAGTGCCCACCACATGCTTGGTCATTGTATGCTTCAAGCAATTTTTCTTGCTGCTCTTTATCTATGCACCTAAAGAAATAACCATCCAGGCCTCTTTTGTAAAGTGCATGATTCCAGATTAAAAATTTAGCTACCTTCAGATTGAGTGTTCTCATTTTTCTTGTAATCAATATGGGAAGGGAATTCTCTATAAGTTAGGTAATAGGTAATATCAACGTACCACACATTAGTAGTGGTGACAAAGATAACCCATGGGCTATCTTCTGAACAAGTTGAGCAAGTACAATTTTCTTCTCCATGTTGAACTTTGAGTGTTTCATCTTTAGGAATCAACTTGCACAAGCCATTTCCCCTTACTAGATTGGAGGGTCAAATATCCAAGTCATATTATTGAGTCTTTGCAATCCAATTTCCTCTTTTAGCTCTGGGATCCTGCTGTGTCAAGATGGACTTGATTGCACTTCTGGGGATCATAACCAACATATGGGAATTAAGGATGTAGAACCTGAAGTTTTTTACATCCTTGACCACTACGTAGGCATGCTTCTCCAATTGGCTATATTTTAGCTCATGATTTTTCAAAGGATAACTCATGAAAGTAATAGGTGCTTCCACCCCTTCATCATTTTTTTTGAACAAGAATGACAAAGAGTGTATGTTCTGATGCATAACTATACATGATGAATTTTTTGTTAAAATCTAGAGATACATGAGTTGGAGCCTTGGTAATGGATTTCTTGATCTATTCAAAATGTTGCCTTCCCTTAATTCTTCCATTTGAAGTTTTCTTGTGGTTTCATCATGGAAGTGATGTGCTTCGTTAACTTAGCAAACTCAGGAACAAAACGACGAAGAAAATTCACCTTTCTAAAGAACGAATGAACTCCTTTCTTGCTTGTGGGCAGGGCTAGTGCTTGAATGGCTCCAATCCTCTCAAGATCAATGTGTGCTCCATGTTTATTCACAATGTGCCCCAATAACTTGCCTTCTGTGACTCCAAAAATGCAATTTTTTGGGTTTAGTGATATACCATGTTTCCTACACCTTGCAAGTACCTATTCTAAGTGATAGATATGATCTCCCCTCTTCTTTGAAAATACTGTGAGATCATCAAGATATATGAAAATGCAATGCTTCAAATATTTAAAGGCCAAATCCATCGCCCTTTGGAATGTAGCTCCTGTATTGAATAGGCCAAAAGGAATTCTCTTGTAGGAAAAAGTGCCCCAAGGTGTTGTAAAGGTTGTCTTGGTGTGGTCCTCCTCTACCAAATTGATTTGATTATATCCTGAGAATCCATCAAGAAATGAAAGCATTTCAGATCTAGTGACTGCTTGCAGGATATGGTCCATGATAGGAAGAGGATACTTTTCCTTTAGTGATGTTTGGTTCAGGTTGTGAAAATCTACACATATCCTTATTTCACCATTCTTCTTCTGCATTGGCACAATGTTAGACACCCACATTGAATGGTGGATGGGAAAGATGATCCTTGCATTAAGCATCTTTGTTACCTCCTCCTTGATGATATCAACAATATTTGGGTTGTACGACCTTTGTTTTTTCCTGAAGGGCTTAAAACCCTACTTTAAAGGAATTGAGTGATGCATTTCCTTTGGCAGGAAAGATTTGAGTTCATCATAAGAGCAGGCTAAGACATCTAAGTATTTCTTGAGTAATGCAAAAAACCTTCTTTTTTATTCAGGCAAGCAGCATTTTCCAATATTGACCATCCTTGGCTCCTCCAGGGTATTAAATTTTTCTTTATCAGAATCAGCTGGCCACTGAGAAGATTGCTTTTGTTTCTCTTGAATGAATCTATCATGTTTGTCAAAGAGGTCTTCTAAAGAGACTAGGCCTTTGGGAATTTTGTTCCCTTTCAATTTGATTACTCCCTCATCATCAATCCCTTCAATTCCTTCTTTCTCTTCTTTGGGGATTGCTTCTCAGTTTGGATTTTCACCTCCTTCAAAGAAGAGATTATTGAAATTATCCCTTTGCTCTAAAAAGGATAGAATTTGGTTATCATCATTGAAGACTTGCCAATGATTTGCATTGTCTGGTACACTAGGCTTGAATACCATTTCAATGGTCACTTTGTCTTTACCAAAAGAAGGATGAGGTGTCACTAGGGAAGTTGACACTGGAAGACAATAATCCTTTTCATTCTATTCCCTTGGAATAGCTTCAATGGAAAATGCATCAAAAGATTCAATGCAGTCCCACACTCTGTTTCTGTAATGCCCGAGTCTTGGATTCTTCACTTGATATTGATGGAAAAATTGCTTTACTATGGCCTCTATATCAACTCAGAATATCAGTTTCTTGATTCCCATGTCCTCTAATGCACGCATGCCCAAGAGTAGTGCTTCATACTCTGTAGTGTTATTTGTATTATCAAATTGTAGCTTGTAGGCAAATGGGTACAACTCATTGGAAGGAGAGTACAATACTACACCTCCTGAGCCCATACTGGAATGAATACCATCAAATTCCATTGTCCAAAATTGATCTTCCTCTTCCTCCATGAGAAGTGGAAAGTTCTCATCTTTTCTTGATGTGAGAAAGTAGTTTCCTAGCCCATAATCTTGAAAGAGAATGTTTGCTTTCGGATCAATAGACCTTCATACTATGAGCTTCATCTTTCGTACTGGAAACAACTTCTTCATCTTTCCTTTTACTGGGATAGTTACAGATGACCAATCCAATTTTATGTCTCCACCCAGGTCTCTACAAAAACTCCTACTCAATAGCATACCAGAGGATGCTGGGATGTCTGCTACCAGCATGGTTGGGAGAACCTTCTTGTCTAGAAAATCAGCTAGTGCTACATGTGCATCTTTTATTCTTCCTACCAATGACACTTGTTTGGATTCCATTGAGTAGCAAGTGCCATTTACCTAGGTCAATGTGAGGCCTAGATAATTTGTAACTTTGGCTGGTATCACACTGTCTGAGGCTCTGGAATCTATGATACAATTATGTAGCTGGAAGCCTTTAATGAGGAGTGATAGGTATAAAGGTTCAACCTTGTTGGTTTCGGAGGAACTGAGAGCTATCATGTTTTGGGAAGGTGGTGTGGATGGTGTGGGAAGTAATCCTTTATAATTAGGACTCAAGGATATAGGGTTACCACCACGAACTACATTAATGAACTTGTCAAACTGGGTAGGGTGTGTTTGTAGGTATTCTATTTATGAGAGCTGGACTTTGGTTTTTCTTACATGTTCCACAAAGTCAAATGGGGTTATGGTAAGCGAGGAAGAGGTTCCAGAAATGGAGGAATATTTACATGGTAGAGGTTTTGTTACTTTGGGTATTGAATTCTCCTTTTTGGGTGTAGTAATTGGCTTGGAAGGGGGTGAGGGTGTAGCTTTTGATTGAACCTTAGATGTTTTTGCAGGGACAACAATTAAAGGAGAATTTTTCTTAGCAACTTTTGAGCTAGGAGAAGAATTAGATGACTTACTTGGCATAGTAGCATGATCCTTGAAAACCAGTGAGTCTGGTTTTTCTTTGGCTAACTCCATAGAAGGTGGTAATGGCGATCCTCTGTTGATGATTTTATTTTGTGTGACCTCTGGAGGAGAATCTTATTTATTATTCTTATCCTTTACCACAATCATTGAGGATGAAGCACCTTTCTTGGATTGTGCACGAGTGAAAACAACACATGAGAAAATTGGAGCTTCTTCATCATCCCCATCTTCATCATCAACGTACTCAATTAGGATATTGTGCATATAAACTTCCTCGACCTCAAGATAGCTTTCATAGTCCTCCACATTTTCTTCTTCAAGTTCTTAAATTTATACTTCTTCCTCTGGTTCTTTGGTGTCACAGATGGCATTGACCAGTGGTGCTTCAAGAGCAAGCCGATGAGGAGGTGGAGCAATCCTTTGCCTATCTGGAGGGTTTGGTTTCCTTGAAGCATTCCACATTGTTATCTGAGATACCTACTTCTTCAAGGAAACCAAGTCATTTTCCATTTTTGGAACATCAAATCTATGGTGACAGAATTTGAATTCTGACCCTTTTGCTTTCCATCGGGGCCTTTCACCTTACTAGAAAAGATTAGATCATAATCGGTTTCTATTGAATAGTCCTTGGCTTCCCTTAATGTTTTTGGTTGGGCTCTTATGAGGAAGAAACCTACTTCTGATGGCAAAAGAATTGATGAAAAACCTCTTCAAATTATTTTCAGAAGGCACCACTTCTTCAGGGATCCTTCTTATCACTCTATCATATCTTACTATGAAGTCCCTCATTGACTCAAAGGTTTCTTTCTTCATTTGTACCAATTGGACAAAAATATCCTAAAAATATTTTGTGTTCTTGAACATGTGTTCAAATGCACTTCTTATATCCTCCCAACAGGTGATGGACCTTGGGGGAAACATGTAGAACTATTCAACATCTTTCTCTTGAAGTGACTCCACAAATACTCAGACTAACACATCTTCATCCTCAACACCCAACACACCGCAAGAACTCTTCAAGGAGTTGAGAACCATCCCCTCTGAATTTTGGAAAGTTTTTCATTGAGCCTCTTGGCAGCTCATGGAGTGGTTAAGCAAGAGCCAGTGGACTTGTGTTTCCTCCCCATGGTACATTAGGCCTATGGACCTCACGATCACATTCACGCTCATAATCCCCCATTCTATTTCTGTTTCTATATTCCAACCTTGCTAAGGCTACGGCTTTTGCTACTGCTCTTTCGTCTACCTCGTCTTGAAGTCTCTCAATTTCTTTGAGTTGAGCTCTTATTTCTTGGTCGTCTCTCACCTCTCTTTCTCTAGCTTCTTCTTCGGTATTATGTTGGTGAAATCTTCAAGGTTCTTGTTGATATATGGAAATTCACCGTCTAAAGGATTGGCAACACTAAGGTTCCCAATGTGACTGGTTACTTGAGAAGGAGGTCTCTAGATTCCGAGTAGCTCTTGTCTCTTTTGAAGTTCCTCAAAAATGGGATTAGTTTGTCCTCCTTGTCTTTGTTTCCGGGTGTATCTTCTATCCGCTAGCTTGAAAATCTATGCTCTTATTTGTGGTGCTAGCATTTTTCTTTGCCTCTCCAATTTAGCAGCAAGTTCTTCTTCAAGGTCCAGAATTCTTGTGGCAATGAAGTAGTGATTGGCACTTTATCTATTATGCCAGATAGCTTCCCTCAAATATGAAGCAACGTCTTCTTGGATGTGGAAGAGAAATTTGGGTCTTTCAATAGGAGGATTTCCCAAAATAGCCATGATTTGAATCCATGTGGCTCATATAGCCATCCAAATTCTAGAAATTTTCTCTTTTTTGAATTTTGAATTTTTTTGACCTTGTGGTCACATTCAGGTGTAGATGATGCTAAATCTGCCCCATGGTGGGTGCCAAAAACTGTTGGCGAGGAAGTTTTTTGGGTGGAAAAACTTGTGGACTCCTTTCCAATGCTCTAGGAATCTAAGTCCCTCTACTTAACCGGTGTAACTTCCATATATGCATGCACGATAAAATGTGGATTTCTATGATGGCATTTCGATTGAGGATCCAACAGGGGCACTCCACTGACCTTGCGAAAAATGCTTGTAGTTATCTACAAGGGGGAATTTTCTATGAAGGTGGGAAAGGGAGTGAGAAAAGAGGTAGGAGAACTAATGTTGCAGGTAGAAAATTAGTTTCTTGCACACACTAATTAGAATTTTCAACACATGCATTCATGAGAAGAAATAAATCTGCAAATGGAAACAAGAAGAGATAAGATTGTGAACTAAAAGTTTCTAAAATATCCTCATCAAAGAGGCTAAAAAATCCTTCTTCTTATATTGATGCTTAAAAAAAGTTGTACATAATGAGTGAATGGAAGAAATTTGAGAATGGAGGAAATTAGAAGAAAATGGCTATCTCCTTTGCTTTCTCTAAGTACAATGCACTCCTAAGTTTACAAGATCAATTGTTAGTCCCGTATAATGGCGTGAAGAAGCCATTAAATCTACTCCAAGAAATGGTTACAACTTCTTCTTTTTTAGCAAGAAATGGTTTATAATTTATTTTCAATCATTCACATTCATTCAAATTCTTGATTCGCGAAGAAACACCAATGGCGAGAAAAACTAGACTTTGCATAATGCATTCGTTACACTCGTTTTGTACTTTGAATTTGAACCATTCATCTTGCCTTTGAAACTTTAAACTAGAGTCGTCCACATGGGAGAAATAGACTAGAGCGGGTGTGGAGGATGCCTTTTGCATTTTGCGACTTTATAGAGAGTTGGCATTTTTTACATTTTTGGTCCACCCTTCCGATTTTGATATGAGCCTGACACATGGCTTCACTTGAGTGGAGAAAGAGTCACAGGTCACTTTTATAATTTTACCTTTTTTCAATGTGGGCTCAAAAACACAAATTTCTCCGCAGGCCCACCCACCTACTTTGACCTTTGATGTGGGATTAATGTTTGAATTTATCCCTTATAGCATGATCAGGGTTGTGGGTCACTTTATGCCTTTTATCTCTTTTTACAAAACGGCTCAAAAAATCAAAAGGTTCCGATGATCCGCCTCCCCACTTTGACTCTTTTGATGCAGGCTCAACATTTGAATTTTCTCCCTTTTGGAAATGAAGGAGTAGAAGATGAGGGTCTGGAAGGAATACACATGCATCAACCAGTTACACTTCACCAAAAAGGATTTGCAAGATAAAGCAAGCAAAATTTTGAGAGACAATGTGTATGCATGAGAGCTCAAGATTCAAAAATGAAGTGGAATGGAATGCTCTTAGATTTTCATGGACCAAAAGACGAGGAGTCAAAATAGGGGAGTAAATGTGTAACTCCCATGTAAGAGAATATTCCTCCATAATGGAGAAGAGGAGTTACTTTCCCAAATGGGAATGTAACTCCTATGACACACTTACACATATGACAGATTCTGTAAGAGAATATGCCATAACTAAGATGACACCTAGATCCATGTCCACCTAAGTGAGATGACTCACTCAGTGAGGTGGAATAACACTAAATAATTAAATAAAGTGATAAAAAACACCTACACCAACACCTCCCTTCATTGAAACTAGGATGGGGCTAGGCAAATTAGCAAAACACACAAGAAATGGGTCTCAGCTATAAGCTTGATGATTTACCCATGCACAAAAGGTCTCAAGTAGTGCGGGAAAACCTAGTGGGAAAAACCTCCACTTATAAGAGATAGAAAATAAAATATCCTAAACTACTAAGAAGAAGGAGAGAATAAGTCTATCCATTGTCCTAAGAAGATGATCTAGTCACGAGCCACCTTGTGCTAAGTGAAGAGGAGGAAGAAGACCCCCAAAGTGCCAAGGTGTTATTATGTTCTAAGGAACAATGCTTTGTATGTGAAGTGGAGAAGCCAACTACTCCATGAAGAAATGTAGATCCTGAAGAAGTGGCAAGGAAGGAAGGTGGAATGGCTTGAACCTATGAAGAAGTGTACCCAATGCCTAATGAGTCATGAATCATAGTTCTTACTCCCTGAAGTGTATGAAGTGGACAAAAAGTGGGCAGATCAAGAGACAATTCCTAAAGATTTGACAAGTGATAAGTGGATGGTGGAGGTGGGTCCCCATCATCAACTATGCTAGAAGATATGTCCACAACATCAAAAATGGGTTCAAAAGTATCCTCAAGTCCTGATGAGTTAGATGAAGAATTTGAAGGAGGAGCAAAGTGAGAGAAAGAGTAAAATCGAGTGTGATGGTCAGCTATACCAACTGCAACAATAGTATCACTATGAAGCTCCCTAACATAAAATGAGTCCAGAGTGAACTCAACTCACATGCCCTGTCGAAGATGAGTGACCCGATAGACTGAAAGAAGGTCTGTTGAAAGTAAAGGGATACTTAAAACATTATTGAAAGTACCACCACTTATTTTAAATGATCCTCTTCCAAAAACCTATCTAGTGGTGTTGTCACCAAGCTGAATAAAGGACATGTCACATGGCCCAAGGGAATCAAACTCAATGTCTGATGATGCCATGCGATGAGTTTCACCCGAATCAATGATCCATGTAGGGGTAGGTGGCACAACTGTCACTAGAGATCTTCCCTTTTGTTTCTCCTTGTTGGATTCTTTTACTTTTTCTTTCTCTTGTACTTTCTCTTTTTCCTTAGAACTGTCGTGGGATGATGAAGGTGTTTTGAGAGCATTTGGGACTCCAATATTGTGCTTCTAAAGTAGATTAGTGAGGAGAGTGATATTTTTCTTCAAGAAATTTTCTTCATCATGCATGCCATGGTAGTACCCACATTTGATTCGTTCTTTGGAATTTTGGGAGGTGGAAGAGTTATTTCAGGGTTTGTCCTTCTTTTCATGATCTTGTTTCTTCTCCTTAGAAGCTTTTTGTTTTTCCTTTACAACAATGAGAGCATGGGATTTTGTGGATTTCAAGGTTCCCATTTGAATCAATTTATTTTGTTCCTTGATCAAATCTACAATAAACTCATCAAGAGAGGGCATAGACCAAAATTTTCCAAGTGCCCTTTTTGTTGCATGGAAGGTGGAGAAAAATACGGAGTATTTGAGACCAAGTTTGGTAAGGATGGATAAAATGAGTTGAGATTCATTTTCCTCTATTCCAAAATCTTCTAATTGCAATCTGAGTGATATGAATTTGGAGAAGAAGTCTTGAAGGGTGTAAAAATCATTGGGACTAAGGCTTATTAGGTTATTCTCAAGTTCATGTCCTCGGATTTCATCCTGTTTCCCAAAAATTTCTTGGAGAGTCTCCATAAATTCTTTGGGTGTGGTGGAAGAGGAAATGTGAAAATGAAGCTCTGGAGATACACACATGTTCATGAATCCAATGGCTTCATCACAATTATCAAACCACTTTTCTCTCTCTTTCATCATCAGGTCCAGCTTGTAGACCGATGGCAATGCAGAATAGTTTCTTTCCTTTTAAGGCAGTGTTCATAGCATTCAACCATTCTTGATAGTTGAATGGGGTGAGCAAGGGAACACCATGATTATCCATGACAAAAAAGGCAACGTAAAAAAAAATGATACCCCCCCAAATGTGGCACTTTATAACACAATGTGTTTTACAAAAATGATATTCCCATCATGTAGTGTGCAGAAAAACACACAAATTTGACAAAAGAAGTGCTCAAAAATGAGCAACCAGTCAAAAGTTATGGCTTTAAAAGGATTCCCATAACTGATAAGAAAAAGCTAGTAAGCCATGCAAAATATTAAAAAAATGCACAAAACACATCCGAAAGGTATCGTGTTTATGCCCGTTGGAATTGGCATAAAATTTTAGAAGGGGCTTGTTTTGACTGTGAGGGGGGATTAGCCTCCTGCTAACCTTGGAGCTCACCCTCCACCTTTGACACTTGAAATAAAGGAAACCCAAGCTTATTTAAAGCCAAAATAAATGTTTTTTTACCTTAACACATAAAAGGATTGAATTAGGTTGAGAAGGCCATTACCAAGCTCCATGTGTGAGGAGGGGTGTGATATCAAATGCCTGAATAGTGCCAAGTTTGATACAGGTTGCCACATGTTTGGGTCAAAGGAATCCATGAGCTGCAACATGGAGATAAAGATAAAATCCACGAAAGGAGTGATTGTTGATGAAGCCACATGTGAATAGACAGCAGAAAACGAATGAGCAGAGAGCAACACCAATTTCAAATTGCATGTGCTGTGGTGTGTAACAATCAACAATGGATAAAAAAACACCCAATGCGCAGAACCACGTGTTGCTGAACAAAAAGCATTGAGTGTGCCTTGATACCACTAATAACAGCTGTGTAGAGATAACCATGACCATGCAGGTTTGGAGATCGAGTTTGAGGTGCCAAGACAAGTACGAGCACACAGAGCCAATAGCCAGACTAGTGAACACAAAGACCAAGCGCAGATGTCCTCACGTAGACCCACAAAGAAGCAAATCAGGATCCTAAAACAAATTCACCACCACCCCTAACTCAGAAAAACACACAAGAATGCATATGCAGATGGTGAAGTGCAGACAAGCTTGAGGAGTGTAGTGTGTGGAGAAGGCCAAGTGGAAGTCTCTTAGTGAGTTATCAGGTAGATAATGGCTCAGATTTCACAGAAGCACTACAAACCGATCATAAAAAGCGTGACCCAAGTTACCAAACAACGAGCAATGCGTAATACTGAGCCACTTCAACCTGTAATGTAAGCAAGGAGCATAGAATAAAAACCACTAAAAAATAACCACAAGAATCTAAAAATATGCAAGTAAGGCACATGCAGAAAGTGAGCCTTGCACAAGCAACTACATAGTGGGTCAACAAGGGCAAACAACATGATTCCAGTCCCCTAGCTCTAATACCATGAAGGAGTGGAAGATGAGGGTCTGGAAGGAATACACGTGCATCAACTAGTTGCACTTCACCAAGAAGGAGTTACAAGATAAAGCAAGCAAAATTTTGAGAGACAATGTGCATGCATGAGAGCTCAAGATTCAAAAATGGAGTGGAATGGAATGCTCTTAGATTGTCATGGACCAAAAGAAGAGGAGTACAAATAGGAGAGTAAATGTGTAACTCCCATTTAAGAAAATATTCCTTCATAATGGAGAAGAGGAGTTACTTTCCCAAATGTGAATGTAACTCCTATGACATACTTACACATATGACATATTCTGTAAGAGAATTTGTCATAACTAAGATGACACCTAGATCCATGTCCACCTAAGTGAGATGACTCACCTGGTGAGGTCAAATAACACTAAATAATTAAATAAAGTGATAAAAAACACCTACACCAATAGGAAACAAGGCTCAAAAACTCAAAAGGCTCCGACAATCCGCTTCCTTGCTTTGACTCTTTTGATGCTGGCTTAATATTTAACTTTTTCCTTGGTGTGGGTGGGGCTGCGGGTCACTTTTTAAATTTAAGCCCCTTTAATGAAAACAAGGCTCAAATTCTCAAATATTCCCAACAATCCACTTCCCCACTTTGACTTTCCAACGGTGGGCTCAAGATTTGACTTTTTCCTTTTAGCCTGATCAGGGCTGCGGGTCACTTTATGCCTTTTAGAAATTTTTTTACAAAGAGGCTAAAAACCTCAAATTTCTCCACCAACCTGCTTCCAGTTAGATATGTCCATGTACCCATGGATAATGGAGCCAAAATTTGATGGGGAAGAAAATGCCCATCATTGACGACTGTGGAAAAAATGCAGAGAAGAAGAAAACTCCACCATTTTGTGCCTGATTTTCAATTTCTTTCACGAACCAAGGAATTAAAAAAAATACAAGGTTCAATGATCCATAGCCATAGAAATATTGATAATTTCATTCAAATGAGGAAAACAATAAAATTTTCATGGGTCCAGACAGGAAAATGGAAAATTTATCAAAACGTGCAGACTGGAGGGTTTAAACAATTCCAAAGCATGAATTTCTCTATCTTTTTGGGCTTCCAACTTTACTTGAACACTTCTGGAGGGCATGAGATCAAAATATTTGAATTTGAATTAGAAAATGAGGGGGGGATTTTGAGGGTGACAACACAATATATGCCTAATTCAGTCTCCTCTATTTCCCTGTATGGATCAAAATCATGCTTCTTATGAGCCCATTCATCCAATGTTAGATCTAGAATGCCTCCAAATTTAGTACATGTTTATAAAGAGCTTGGATAATCCTCTTGGTAAAAATTTAAGAAATTGACATTTATCAGACTTGGCACATGAGGATCAATGTGGAATTCAGAAATTGGTTCCGATATGATTATAGCTTTGGCTCCATATCTTGTCCTAAATAATGACCAATCTGCTAACAAATAGCCTTCGATCTTAGCTATGAAATCCATTAATAGGAAAAGGGTGAAGAGTGGTGGAAAATCAATAACCGACATGTCCTGCAAGAATGTGATGTTAGGACATGCATGCAAAGTTAGATTCAAATCCTTGATGACTCCTACTATTCGTACTATTTTTCCCTCCAACTGCACCACTCCTTTGGTTACCAATTCATACTTTAGGCCCAACTGATCTGCAATCTGATTTGACATTACTAAATTGATTTCTCCTAAATCGATCATACAATTGTGGACAAGATTGTCCTATATGATTAAAGACACTTAAAATGGTGGAGGCTTCAAATTTCTGTTGATCTTACCCAGGGAAAATTTTAGTGGCAAATTTTTGTAAACTCGTGAAAATCCAGGTTTTTGAAAATTTGAATTGGTGAATTTTAAGTGAGTAGGAGCCGATTTATTTGATGAAAATTTCAGCCAAAGCATCCCATATGGGGTACATTTCACCTAGAATTTACACACATATAAGAGCTTATCCATGTAATTCACTACCATTTCGAATAATTATGTGTACATATTCATGGAAGTATACATAGACTACCAGTATCGTACTGTCCAACATCTGTTATCAAACCAAAACTATAAGCCATCCAATTTAAGAGTCGTTCAACTGTAGATCCATCTAACCTCTTAGCCATCCAACCTCTGAGTCCTCTAACCTCTGAGTTGTTTAACATTCGAACCATCCAACCGTAGAGCTGTCTAACTTCAGAGACATCTAACCTCTGAGCTGTCCAACCTTTGAGCTATCCAAACACAGAGCCATCTAACCAAATATCCATCTAACCCCACAATTTTCCAACCTCTGAGCCTTCTAACCTGACAACAATCCAACCCCACATCTTTCTAACTCCACAGACATCCAACATCTGAGTCATCTAACCTCTGAGTCATCCAACCCCAGAGCCATCCAACCCCAAAGTTTTCTAACCCCACAACCATCTAACCTTCGAGCCACCTAACCCAAAATCCATCCAAACCCATAACTGTCCAACCCTAGGGCCATCCAGCCTTGGAATTGTATACCTTCTAGGCCATCCAACCCCATTGCCATCCAACCTGAGATCCATCAATGCTCATATTCGTCTAACTGTAGAGCCTTCAAACATAAGAATCATCCTTCCTTAATTCAACCTAAACAGTCTTGTTTTCAATTTGTTGATATATCAACGAATTCTGAAAATCATGATATGAAGGTTATAAATTCAGCCAGTTCAAAAAAGGGTGAAAATAATTTACTTGGCTATTTTGGAAAGTAATAAAAAACAAAGGTGGTTGCTACAATAGCTGAAAAATATTGGTATGTGTTATTTACAGGTTATTTAGTCTTACAGAATTTGATAATTATGTTTTTCATGTTGTTTTTCAAACTCTTTGTACTCTCTCTATAAAAAATTAACTATATATAAGTAATACTATATCTATAACAATTTTATAAAATTATATGCAGACATTTCACAAATTCCTTCATAAAATAATCAATTTCAAGATATCGATGATCCATTATATGTTGAGGAAAACATTTCGTCCCTTGATGACATAGATGTATAAGAAGTTTCATCGAATTATCATGATGCACCAACAGAGGAAGTTTCTACTCCAAGGTCTATTTCTAGAAAAAGGACACATGGGGATCAAGATATTCATGCTGAGAGCCTAGATACACAAGTTGAACCCCAGGAAAAACAAAAAAATTTGTCAGAAGAGAGAGGACAAACTAGACAATTAGAAGGACTTTCCATTTTGAATGAGGTGAAAAATATCTTTTTATTGAATTTGTGAACCCTCAAAATGGTAATGGTGTTTCAACACAATGTCGATGAAAAATATGTAGTTGAAAATAAGGGAAGGATCACATGATGCAGCTCAAACTAAACACAATTGAAAAGCACTATGGAAATATATATATATATATATATATATATATATATATATATCCCAAAATAAAAAGGATGAAAACATAGTCAGAACACATAAATGGAAATATACAAAAGAGTGTCTACATGTAAAATACGTAGAAGAATATGAAAAGGAACAAAAACGTATGAAAAAGGTGACACCGTTGTAGCAAGATTGAGAAAATCTATGGAGACAAAAATGCTTGTAAAAAGTATTCAGTTTGCTACCGTATTCCATATATTGAAAAGGGGAAGACCCATGTTATATTTTAGAGAAAATAAAATTTGGTATCAGGTTATTGGTTTACAGAACATTCCTCAATCTCATTGGTCAGATACCAACGGCTTGAAAATTATAAAATGTTTATCTCTGGTAGAAAAGGAGGATCTGAAATAGTCTGTTTAAAAGGAAAATTATATTTCCCTTTCAATTGACGAGGTTACTACAGTGGATAATACTTCATGGATTTATATTCATTTTTACACATTTGCAAATGAAGTAAGAACTCCCCACCTCTTAGCAATTCATAAAATTATTGAGAATTGCAATTCTGAAAATATTTACAAATTGTTCGTCTCAAATCTAAAGGATACCACATGAATGGATGAATTTTCCATTACAAAAAAGTTACTTTGTGTTGGAACTGATGGTGTAGCTGTAATGTAAGGGGACATAAATGGTCTCTGCATTCAACTTCAGACAATTGTTTCTCCTTATATGATTGCAGTCCACTACATGGCTCACATGATGAATCTGGCCTACAAAATTTTGAACACATTTGAAAATGTAGCTAAAGTGGAGGAGCTGATCCGTGATTTGTATGCTTACTATTCAAGCAATCCAAAGAGATTTTTAGAATTTTAGAAATTTGAAATTGGATTGACAGAGGGAAAAAAGCTTCTCAAATATGTAGATACCAGATGAATATCTATGTATGAACCTTCTTGTAGAATATTTGATGAATATCCTTCATTGAAAGGGTTTAGGTATAAATATTGTAGGGATGTAGATAAAGCTAAAGATATATTGTACCATCTAACAGAATTAGAAACTTTACTCACACTCTATGGTAATTTTCCTATGTTAAGAAAGCTTAATATTTTGACGAAGCATGCACAAGATCATTCTTTCTACATAACAAACTTCATTAGACTAAGAATACATGTGTGCTGGAATATTGAAATTTTATATATTTTGGATGGAAGTTTTCAAGGTACTACTTTTGAAATCTAGAATGCATTGACAAACTGGAAAAATCCTAGTTGTTTCTTAAAATATAATATGTGTGATCATCTCTGTATAACCGACATGGGAAAGAGCTTCTAGTTCATACATTTAAAAAAAGAGTTGATTTGGTTGGATTTGAAACAAAATAAGTAAGAGTGACATGAAATTTATTTGACACAATATTATATGAAATTAGGAATAAATTGAAAAATATTTTTGAATCGTTATCTAAAGAGATTCGGGAAACATTTAAAAACGATAAAATACTTAAAGCAATGGGAATTATAAATTTGTAGTTTTGGAATTTAGCTAGCGGCATATGTTATACAACTATCAATCCTTTATTTTTCAAAAACATGATTGATCTAACTGACCATTTCTCTAAGACTAAAGAGATAAACAAAGTTTCTGTAGAAGGTATTTTACAAAGAAAAATAATTAGCTCCCAGTGAATGCATTATGCTAATACTATGATATGACAAGTTCAATTTCTACAAAACCCACAGGAATATGGTGCCATCAAAATAATTTGGAAGGATATTTATTCTAGTAGTATTTTGCGTGAATATTTTAGCAAGTATATTAAGCTGTATGAAAATTTTCAAATAATGATTCTGGGTTCTGTGGAATATGAGAGGGTCTTCAATGCATTGTCCTTTTTAAAGTCAAAATTTTGAAATTGATTAGATAGGAATCTAAAAAGTTGTTTGAGGTTGTATGTATCACGTTAATCAGTGGAGACTTTTACTTATGAGATAACACTTGCATTATGGAATTCACTAGTAGAAAGAAGAGGAGTTTGTAATATTATTCCTAATCCAGGGGATCGAGACACATCCACAAATCATGCTATAGTTGATTTCCAAGACATGAATGAAATTTTTTCTCTAGGACTGTTTGAATTTACATAGATTTCATTTCTTCTATACATTGTTGAGACTATTTACAATAATTTGATGTATTGATATATTTCATATCCATTAATGTTAATAATAATGAACTATGTAATTTACTTGTATCGTATTTTTATATATATATATTTTTTGAATGAAAATAAAAACAAGGTATTTAGATCCATCTATGTGATTATTGATTAAATATATACATCAACATGATACATAAATAATGAAAACTTTCAATAAATACAATATTACAATTGCTTTTACTTGGTCCATTGGAACATTGTAATTTACTTGTATCATATTTGTTTTTTTATATTTGGTTTTCTCACTCAAATAAGCACAAATTTATTGGGATCGACTTATCTGTTAATTGATTAATTTTTTACATCTACATCAAATTAGAAATGTAAATATTTTAAACAAACAAAAACATGAAAATTTGGGGACCATTTACATAAACACGGAAACATAAACCGTAGTCCTATTAAGTGGAAATCGAGTAGTAACAATAAATATAGTTCCATTTCCAAATTACTCTTGTAAGATTCATTCTCTCATCTGGAGGATTACTTTATGAAGAAAGGTATCATTTCATAAAGCATTTACAGCCAATACAATTCCAAAAAGGGGGTTGTAAATATCATTTCAAAGCTTCCAGACAAGTTCTGTCATATAAGGACACATTACAAGGGCATCTTCTTTTCTACTTATGATTTAGAATCATATTTGTCCTTACGTTTGCCACATGGAATAAAACACCAAAATTGGTTGACCACTATCTTTTAATTCCCACGCCAGTGTTGAAATTGTGATAACACACCTGCCACATGGTGTACTTAACTATTTTTTTTGAATTTATTATGTTGTAGGGGAAACTTTATCTTTTTCTTACGTGAGAGGTAGAGGAATGTTCTTAGTCTATATAGAGCTATCTGCTAAAACTGTGAATGCCTACAAATCTCGTGTTGTGGTATTGATATTTTGAAGAATATTCTTCTCCTCCCTCGCAACATCTCCTATTGACAAAAGTGATGCATCGGTGTATGTATTTTTCTTCAGTAAGATTTTTAGATCCATCTTATGCTCCTTGATTATCCTTCTCAATGTATTATTTTGAATTTTTCCTTCAACTATACAAATGAATTTAGGATTTTGCGGGCATTCTTCAAATGTGCTTCAAATACAATTGTTTATTTTTTTAAATTTTCATATTTTTTCTTACAAAACATAAATATAAAAGTATTAGTCTATTAGATAAGTTGAAAAAATATATTGCGGTGCTCATAGTGTTAGAATTTTTCCTGTAAAAGATGACTTACCAAAACTTTTTCTTTTTTGCATTTACTATTAAAACATTTGTATTTCTTTAGCCCATTTTTTGTAGTAAGCATGTACTTCAGAATCCAGATTCTCTAACTTTGTTTAATATTATGTCTATAATATCATCATCATAATCATTATTATATAAAAATTGTACCTGACTAAGATTTGTTTAGCAAAATGTAAAGCCTTGTCAGTTGGCTCTCTACGACAGTGAACAATGAATGCCTTTGAGCATGATTATGGTATTGGGTATTTATTTATTTAATCAAAATTTTAGCCCTTCTCTCCCAAGTATGCACCAAACCCACATCAAACATTACAACTTCTTGAAATGTGCCCCCCATACTATCTGATATCAGACTTTTGAATGAAAAACATGTCTTCTCATCATCAGTTTGTCGAGATTCACTTGGAGGTAGAAGAGATTCATGTACTTCATGCACATTTTGTTGCGGTTGTGGTGGAGGAGGCGGAGTAGATTGAATCATATCACGGGTGTCAAAAAAGTTACCCTTGTCTACATCACCACTATCGAAGACCAAATACTCCTTGTCAAGATCGATGTTTTTCAAAATATGGGTGCCTAGTATACTTAATACACCACCTAGTGAGAGTCCAAGAAATTTTGCGGTTATAGGATGAAGTCTTCCTGCGGAGTCTATAGGAAACCTTATATTATTTCCTGAAGATATTCTATTTTTTTGGAATATACATGTTGGAGGTAGTGGTGGCCTCCTTGCAAGTGGAATGTGTTGAGAAGTTGTATTACTTGCAAGAAGAAAATAATAAATTATTAGAAAATTATCATTATAAGCTTGGGCCTTGAAAATGCTAAAAAATTGTAACTAAACAAAACATACTAAATATTATACATTACAATTTGCCTTGCATGCTCAGAGACACAATCGTGACATTTCAATCTTGACACCCGAAATGAGTTTGATCTTCATCATCAAACTCAATAGTTTTTGAATATAATAAATGTAGAAATATTAAAATACTGTACTACTTACATAATCTTTACTAGTAGTTTGAATTGCTTAATTATATAAAAAGAAAACTTTATACATGTAGTCAAATTTAATGATAGGCGTGATGTACATACTGACCCCCTAGGTCTTTTTAAATGAGGAACTCATATTGGTGTTGATTATGTTGAATCCATGTCAGAATCCACAAAGACCTCTAGAGGGGATTTACCTCGAGATATAGCCTCCTTATGAGATATTGCAAGCATGATTCTTCTATGGAAAAGAAAATAGTACAATTATTATTGTAATAAAAAATATTGAATGCAAAATTGTTATAATTTGAAAAATTTAAAAATAACTGTTACATGTTGTTCTTCAAGAGAGAGACCATTAAATTTATCATTACTTATAGTTGGAATTTGTGTGTGTTGCAATTGGAAGAATTTTTTTTGATAAAAAGCAAGTATATAATTGCAAGAAGAGAATACAATGAAAGTCTTGGATTTATCAGACATATTAACACTACATGTGCAAGAGACATTTGTTTTTATTCAGTTGAAAAAATATGTGCACCAATCGAATTGTTTCCCTACTAGTGTCTACATTATATATTGAACTACCCAGAATGGAATGTTTACAGATCTACCCTGTAACACAATCTTGGCCTAAAAAAGTGATGTAATTGCAAGAAAGAATTTATTTGTAATGCCTTGTATAAGAAGGCCTCTTGTTGAACAATTAAGAGGAGATGCAATAACAAACAAGAAATATTAGATGCTTGGGGTGGTCGAGTAATATTAATAAAAGTAATTGAAAATAATAAAATTACCATCAACCTGCACATTGTAATGTGACTGCAATTTTTTTTTATCTTCATATGTAAGGATAACCTTTGTAGTCACAGGCAGCTAGTTTTCGAATGGTAATCCAGTTAAACAATGTACGTCTATTGACTCAGTTGTGAAAGAAATTTGATGATCCATGAGAATAATGGAAAATCCTCCCCTCTTTTGGGTTGTAATAGGCAAGAAGGTAATCAAGGATGGAATTATTAGTTTTGAATTGGAGCATGTTGACAAGCCCCATAAATTGTGAATTTTACAGTCATTTGGTTGATGGTCTTTTAGTTTCATCAGAGTTGCAATCTGTGGGCACATGAGGTTTTTGTATTAGAATTTAGGCGTAGGAGAATACATGGTGCTTGCCATTGTTGAATTTATAGGAGAGGGAGGAAAGAAACTTGAATGGTGGACCTAAGTTTGGGAAGACTTCAAAGATTGGAGATCTTAGAGCGCTAGAAATGTTCATGGAAACTTGAAGAAATGAACCTCGTAGGTGTATATATAGGGCTGAGAAGGGTTTCAAGGGACACCTGGGAAAATTTTTTTTTGGCTTGACATGTTGACCATCTAATCCATGTTAAACGTACGTGTAATAGAGGTTGGGTGACCATCCAACCCATTACCCAAGTTGGGAGGCTCATCGAACCAACCCGTCCAACCCACGTGGGGCAACCTGCCCATCCAACCTACCCGTCCACCCTACTTGGCCAACCTAGCCATCCAAACTCCTCAACCAACCTGACGTCTAACCTATCTGTCCAACCTACCCATAGAACTCTTGGTCAAATGATCAGAACAGTTCTAGGATTTTTTTGTAGAAGGAATGAGTCGCCTTTGTTTTCCTCTATAGTCCAACGCACCCTTCCTACATACCTGTCCAACCTACCTGTCCAACCTACCCGTCCAACTTACCCATCCAATTTACCCATACAACCTACTCATTCGACGTACCTGTCCAACCTACTCATCCAAACTATCCATCCAACCTACCCATCCAAGCCTACCCATCCAACCTGCCCATCCAACCTACCCATCTAACCAATCTGTCCAACCTATCCATTTGGCCTACCCATCAATACTACCCGTCCAACCTACCCCATCCAATCTACTTATCCAACTAACTCGTCCAACCTTCCCATCCAACCTTCTTTTCCAACCTACTTGTCCAACCTACCCGTCCAACCTATATGTCCAATCAGCCTATCCAACCTACCTGTACAGCTATGCAAAATCAAAGAAAATCGTGCCCACCCAAATCAACTTTGCCACAAAATGTATATTCAGAAATTCACCATCAATTTAGAAGTCCTATTTTGAATATTTGCCACCAATTCTAAACTAATTTTTCAGAGGTGGGTTCTTCAAATAAAACTTGGTCCTACCTCTCTTTTGCTGCACTGAATTGGTGAGAACGTTCTCCTAATTTCTTGATGAATCGTCTAAGGCTGACCAATTCACAATGGCTACTTGTAACACATCTTGATGTCCCAGAATATCGAGTGACTCCCACATGGAAATTCTCACATTTTTCTTCTTCATTTGATCAATGATGTTGAATGGAAGTGGAATATCCTTCTGCTGCCCCTTACTTGGTGTATTTTTCTTGGGAACTTGAGCTAGTACATGAGCTACTACAATAGGTACCTTGGGCTGAATTTACACATTTGGGGCTGCTCTTACATTGTTTGAATCCCTACTATGTGAGAGTGGGATGGGGAATGAATGGATCAGATGAATTCCCTTCCTCAATTTCCCTCTTCTTTGATTGTGTGTTTGTTGCTACACCTTGGAAAGGAGGCTGATTAACACTACAAAAGTCTTTCGCTTGCTAGTAGACTAGGGTGGCTTCAGTATGAGATTTCGTTTGTGAACTTGCATGTTTATGATTTTCCTCTTGGATCACTTCTTGAGGCACACCTACTATTTGTATCATCAAGGCCTAATTTAGAGCACCATTAAAGTATGTTGTTTGGTTGTGAGGCCGATTGGAAGGAAAACAAAAATCATACTCATGTGCCATATTGTTCTGTATTGGAACCAAATCCTTTGATGTTGAAGATGTATTAGGATTGTATCGTTGAAATGGCTTGGCAGCTTAAGGTTGTCCTAGATTTTGAATTGGACTTGTAGCTTGAGATGGATGCTTGTTTGACTGATACATAGGCATGTTTGACTAAGCTAGAGGTTGATATGGTCTGAATTTATGAGCCTGCTACCTCTTGATAACTACCAACTCATTCCCCAAATTTTGCAGTTACTTCATGACTTTTTGGATCTCCTCAGAAGTGCTAAGAGAAGTAAAGGCCTAATTATTTCTCTGATTTCTAGGAGATGGAATTGGATTCAACTTAGGTGCCTGAATAGTAGAAGGATTCCCCATATCTGGGTAGAGGGGCATAGGTGGCCTTGGTGCAAGATTTCTGCCTTGGATCAAACATTTCTTTGCTCATATTGCAATGGCATATGATCCAGGTAGAGTCACTCCTCCCATAGACTAAATCATCACAGATACATATGAATTTAAAGCTTTAAATGAGTAGAGGAATGCGCCTTCCACTACTTATCTCAAAGTCATTAGAATCCTATCCTATGTCCTTTGAAATCTGCCATCTACTCACTGTGAGCCCTCTTGATTGTAGTCAGTTTCTCCAAAAGTGACAAGTTGTCTTCCATTTCTCCAAACTAGTTACAAAGGGATGAAAAAATGCATACCAGTTTGTAATAGACCATGTTGTTAAGCTCCTAAACCACTATAGTGCCTTACCTTTTAGAGAAGAAGAAAGGATTTTGACTACAACATCCATCTTGTTGATCTCATGAATGGCGCATACATTTGTGATGTCCTAAATTATGGTCAATAGGAGTTGTATGATTCTCCCAAATGAAGTAGGGCATCCTCTTCAGTGATTCCACTAGAATAGGGTTCTGTGCATTGAGGGGAAAGTGGACTGTTTCCCGTGAAATGAACAAATGGGTTTGTTGGCAGCGGTTGTTGTTGATGCGCCATCCTGATTGGCCTAAGGACCCTATTTGATTAGCGAAATGGCCTACCAGGTGGAGTCATAGAAAACGTCCTATTTGGTGGAGATGGAGAACTGTGGACTCGTCTTCCTCTTCTAATTATTCTTGGAGATAGTTTGTAAATACTCTAAGTCACATTCCTCTATCATCCTTGACCGAGTCAGGATCCTTCTCATATGCTTGAGGAACTTGGGCTGCTACACCACTGAGTTCTTCTTCCTAGGAGTCAACAAGTTTGCTTCAAAAAACCTCCAAAGGATTTAAATCACAACAAGAGCACACCATTATTGCTATAATGGAAGATGAAGATCATATGATATGAAAACACCTAAAAATGACCTCTATCCCACTGGGCATTCCAAAACTGTTAGTGTAAAAAAATTAGGACCCTAGGATTTGTGCATTATAAAACCTTACTTTTGCATAACATGGGCTTGTATTAAGGTGTGGGACCCGCACGAATGAGACAAGCCTCCAGATAAGGTTGGTTCCTCTACCTAACCCTAAATCTAACACTATCTCTAGAAAGGAAAAATGTGACTATCCTATAGCTAACCTAGACTTCAAAGTAACTAGGGAAGAGAGAAATGCATAAATCCTAAGCTAATGAGGGTGATAACACCAAGAAAAAGGGTGGAGAAGTTTACAAGTGAGTGGAAATAGGGACTAATGAGGTGAGAGAGGGAAAACAAATTTGCCACAATCCAAAACCACATTTAAATCTCTATTTCCTTAAAACACAACAGACACGGGCCCTGTAAAGAATAAGAGATGCACAAGATACCTACAAATATAATGGAAGACCAAAATAATACAATGTAACTAAAGAAAGGACAAAAAAGGATACAAAACATAAATTTTATTGATTAAAATGATGCACAATCCATTACAATGCAAGCAAGAGGCAAGAATCCTTCACAGAATGCCCCAGATTTGAGGCTTATAGTTGATAGAAAACATTCTGGAAAAAAATTGGTAGAGTTGCTATTCAAATTCTCTTAAAAATATCCCCAAAAATGAGGGGGTTAAGTATAATTTATAGCCGTTGTGCCCTAATTTTTCCCTAATTTCTACATTAAATTCCTGACAGGTAGTTGACCAATCGTAACCATTGCCATTAATGCTCTACTTGTAGCCCTGGTTGTTGAGCTATCTTTTGATGCTTAAATACCTGACATGAAGCATTAAATATTCTGACATGTAACATTAAATGCCTTGACATGTAGCTGAGTTGTATTTTCATGTCTACCTTTGCCTATGATCCGTGAGCCATCTAACTGAGCTACTATGTTTTTGAGACCACAAGTCATCTAACCAAGTTGGGTTGGACATCATCCAGCTACACTGGGCCATACAACCAGAAAAATGATCCATTGACGACTTATTTTCTTGTGACTCGTCCAACCTATGGGGTTGGACGACTATCTATCTTCTGTCTGCATAGGTACATCGATGACCATTCATCCAACCTATGACTGTACGCCCACATCAACGAATGATCTATCTATCTATGTCACCCATCCAATCCACTCAGACGTCTAACCTTCCCAGACATCTAACTTCCTTTCCGTATGACCCATCTAACATAGGTTTGATACCCATCCATTCATTGGTTGTACATCCTGTGTGGGCCATCCAACTAAGGGGGTTACATGGTCGTCCATCTATTTATTGTACATGGAATTAGATGGTTTCCCACAACCCATCTATCCAACCAAGGGGGTTAGATGACTGTCTCTCTCTACCATCCAACCCGGGGGGTTGGATGGTCATCTGACCTTATGTCATCCAACCCAATTGGAGGGCCATCTTCCGCCACCTTGAAAATTGATCCTGTTAAGCCGTCTCGCTGCTCAACCATCCAATCTACTATCCTTATGACTGACCAACCCCCAAACGTCTAACCCCTGACAAACTCGACAATCTATCCCAAGTGTCTAACCTAGGTGTCTAACTTGACTAACCAACCCTGCGACGTTTCTTTAAATTCGACCAATTTTAAGATGAGCCCAATCTCCAATTCCACCATTCGTCTTAGCTAGCCAACTCAACCGAGCCAAAACATGAGCTACCCTGAAGATGTCAAAGCATTTATTTTCCCCATCAACTTCCAGTACTCCGGCCTGTTAAGTTGTCCATTTTGTATGGGTGTAAAAAATGGATAATAGGTAGTAGTTATTACAAATCACCTCCATGTTCTTAGTATAGTTATGCATGTGCCTACTGTTAAAGACCCTAGGGACTATATGATTGTCTTGTGGTGACCAACTTGGAAATCCCTTACATTTTTGGACAACACACATGACATCAAGAAAGTAAGACATCTTATAGAAATTGTCCCACTTCTCTTGCTTCCTAGAACTCACAAGATTGTTAAAGAGATTTAAATCTAGAACTCCAGCTAGATTAGGTATGTTTTCACCATTGATGATGATGGCTAGTAGGGGTACCCATGTCTAATTGACATGCAAAATAGCTGGTGCTCCAAACAATCTATTTATTATGGTCATTCCCACTCTCACTCCACATCTTAAATATCTTACATCCATCTTCTCTATTGAGACTTTGCACTTGAAACTAGTCAGGTCCTCGACCTAATTTTTAAGCATAGTCTCAAGGTTATTGCTCTTTCCACATTGTTCAATCAAACTAAATATTAGATATAAGGAGATGACAGTAAGAATAAATAATTACTTTAGTAATATAAATAATTACATTTTCTCCTTTGGATTTTATAATTCCTTCATAACAACTTACATCATCAACGAAAATACCCAAAATCAAGTTGATACAATGCATTACCTCTGGATTTCCAGCTAAAATATGCATCACACTCTGTCTAATGGCCACTAGATGAGCCATGAATTTTTTCTTCATCCCAGTCTACATCGTCATTTTCATCTATCAAACTAGCTCCTTCTAGCATCATTTTAAAGGGTATATAATGCTCGAAGGTGATAACTTGTTTGTAAAAAAATGATGTCTCCAAAGACCTGGTTCGAGTAGAAAGTGTCATTGACAATAAAATTTAAATACTTGAGAAATTATAGGCATGCAAAGATTTCAATATCAGAAAACATTAACACTCTGTTTTGCCTCGTGATCACTTGAATTTAAACCTTGCAAGCTCGGTTATAGGATATAGCTCAAATACCAGGTACTTGAGAATGAAATATTTTTGACAGTCATGTAAATATTGATAATTCATGCTAAAATGGTAGTATAATGTTGTAACATTAAATTCTAGTATGCCATTTAATAATTTATATGTTTTTTATTGATTAAATATTTTCATCGATTTTTTCTGTCTTTCAACCTATTAGTCTGGTTAATTCAACGTGGTGAGATTTGATAGTTTTGCATGTTATTTTTTCTTTGTAAAAACCATGTCAGAGTGTGAATTATGAAATGTGATACAATAAGAAGGCTCCATGTATGTATAGTTTTAAAAGATTGTTTTATATTAAATGATCTTTTTGTCATGTATGCTTCACTGCGAAGTGAAAAATCAATAAAAAACACCACGTGCATATGGATTTGATAGTGAGTTTCTGACTCTACATATCCTTTATTAGTCACCCAAAAGTGTCAATCAATAAGAAATCTCCACGCCAATTCCATTTTCCCAATGTCAGTTGTCTGGAGGATCTCTGACAATTATTGTGAAGTATGAGCGAATAAGAAAGCTCCAAGTCCAACTTCCAAGTTACTTGAATTTCACAATTCCTATTCTCCTAATAAAATACAACACCCTAAGAACTACATCCATGTCTCATCATCATAATTAAGTATCAACACATTAATATCTAATTATAGCAATATTCATTTCTAAAAGTATAGTTTTCTATATTTTTAGTTACTATTTAGTTTTGTGACTTCGTAACATTTTATTATTAACTAAAAGCATTATGAATACTTTTAAAAACATAGAAACTACTGTTTTTTCTTGTCAATATTTGGAAAATATAATTTCTAACTATAACTTTCACTTCCAGTGGAGAGAAAATTCGACAGAGGGTATTCACCAAAATAGTTTTAGGAGATTCACATTTGATCTATATCTAGTTTTTTTTTACCATTTTCACCGATACTATAAAACTGGTTACATAGACATTCGTCAAAACTACAAAATTGGTTATAAACACATTCACCATGATTTCTATAAGTTTTTTTGGGTGTTTGATTTAAATTTTCCTATTTCAGATATCCATTTAGAAGGGAAAACAATGGTTGTGGTGACATTGCACTTCAACTAGATTGTGATTATGAACAATAGATGCCTCTAATTAATATCAAAGGCCATAGATACTACATATGGTACCTCCTTGAATAATTTTTTTCCATAAAAAAATTAGAGAGGAATTTCAAACATGACATGACATTAATAGATGTGAACCTAATTGGGGTTAGATGTAATCCATCATCCAGTAACGATAAGATAAAATTATGGTCCTAACCCTAAGTGTTTAATTAGTGGTAACTATCAAAATGTGACTCTACTAGAATGGTGTATCCCTGAAACAATCAAAGATTGCTCTCCTATCCCGTGTAACCATAGTTAGTACTACAATTCAAAACTTGAAACTAGTTTGGATAGCAAATGCGAGTTTACAACATTGCATTCCTGTATGTGTCTTAGTTATCCTCTTTGTGAGATTGAAAATCTTAAATAGAGCACACATATCAAATAAAATTTATGTAGGAAGACTTCAATCCATCGAATGGGTATGGGACATCTAGGTGTTTAATTAAAACCTTTTGATTTCCAACATCCAATTCAAGTACGTGTCTTATTTATCGAAATAAAAAAGTCCAAAAAAATCTAGTTGAAAACCTTTATGTCATGAAATGAAAAGTACAAAAGCCTTATATGAAGATAAATTCTACACGCTGGTTGCACTTGTGTGACTAGTGCAAACAAAATAAAAATATGAAGTGGAATGTAATTAATAGATACTCTTTGTGCTAGATGAATATGAGATTTTTAATAGGTACAGGGTATACAAGTATACACTTTCCATAATTTAATTTCCAACATTCTATTCATATCTTTTCCTTAACTACCAAATTAAATGCTAGTGAGTTGATGACCTTTAAGGAGGGAAAAAAATGAGTGTCAAATAATTTCTCTCGTATGATCATCTCTTGGGAAAGCTCACTTACTAATGATCATTCATTCATCCCCTTCTTCCTTGTAATTACTCAAGCTTACAACTAAAAAAGGGGCCTTCAAATTTCTATATAGTTCCCCCACATTTCTCAAAATGCTTTTTACAGGTGTAAATCCTAACTGCACTAACCTTGTCAGTGTGTAGTAGAACAAGGAGAGCAACACATCCTCAAATCATTTTTCAAACATGTTTTTTCCTTGCATAATAATACAAGAACATTATTTGAGGTCTATAGATGTTAACTAGTTTCAAACCCAATTCAATGTTGTAGAGTTAGCAGTTATTGGATAGTTACAACCAGGGAAAGATGCAACAGTGGTAGGGGATTGCGACACATGGATCTCTAGTAATAGACGTATAAAATCATTATCATATGGGTTAAATCATCCTTGCGCATGAGATAAATCTGTATCCTAATATCCCCTCATTTTATTTTATACAAATTTATTGATTTGGGTCTATATCTATACTGAAGAAGGTTCAATGGTATTTGAGAGGAAATGGATCTACTATCTTTTGTTGTCTTATTTGTTGTCTATAGAGGAAGGAAGAAGGTTGATGATAAAGGGGTGCTTCATTTGGTGTGAATCCCAACAGTATTATTTTGGATTCTTCTGCTTTTGAGCACCTATGTTATGCACATTATAATGTTTGTAGCCTCACTCTCAGGGAGATGAAAGCCACCAGTTCATTTTTCCTACTCTTTTTTTTACTTAGAATAGTTGTTATATTTGATTAAGACATTGAAATTTCCTTCCTTCTATCCCAAGTATGTCTTTGTGATATTTGTCTCTTCCTCTACTCACCTTCATGAAACCCTTTATTTTCTCAGTACTAACCACTCTTAGTCAGACATCCTCTTATGAAGTGCCATGATTTCCAATTCATAGAAAATATGTTTTATAACTAATAGCTTTGGCATAAGGTGGATATCAATTGTAGCATAATGAAAAGGATTTTTTTTGTCAGATGTTGTAATTGTAAGTTCCATGGTTAACATGTATGCAAAATGTGGGAGCATACACATGTCACGTGAACTGTTTGAAAAAATGCCCTCAAAGAAATACGGTTTATGGAATGCCAGGTTTGCAGGATATACACAGATGGTTTTATTGAAGAATATTTACAAACATTTTGAGCAAATAAAAGTAGATGGGTTTTTTAGGTGCATCCAAACTGCTTGATGGAATTCCTATATGAGATGTTAAACTGAATCCCACAATTTCAACCGGATTCATTCCTCCAGGCATGATAGGCAATAACTCTTCTTGATAACTTGCTTTATATGTTACTCACTTAAATGAAATCCTGCTCTAAGTTTTATTGATGTTTTGTGGTTATAAGTTTTGTTGTTTGGCTAGAAACTATTATAATTTATGTTTCCTGCAATATTTAGATCTAGGCATGAATTAATACTTGGAGGTGAATTTGATCTAAACCAGTTGTATTGTTGAATGCATAGAAGGGTTTTAATATATGTATTTTATGGTATGATGATATGTGTTATTGGGTTTTATTATACAAAGGGTATTGTGTTATCGTGCCATTATGAAATATATGAAATTATGGGTTTAGATATTTAATAAATATGATGCCTCGGGGTAGTAGGTGATACCTCTAAAGAGGTATAGATATTCGATACTTATGATATAGACTATATATTTTTCCTCTCTCTATGATCGTGGGGTGTTATAGAACATAAAACCAAGTTTATTATCATTTTCCTTTTATGTTACTCAGCTATCACATTGTAATACCAATTAATGAAACCCCTAGTATTTGACTTGGGAAATATCATGACATGGAGTTCTAATCGTTCTAGATTGATGTAACAAATGGTTCGTTAACACCGTGGGGATGGATTGTTCTTACTTAAATACAACGAAATCATATCAACTTATTACCCCAAAACTCTTATCTATGGCAACCTCCTTGAGTTCTGTATTGATGGATGTGAATGATACTTAATAGATGACATCTTACCTCTTTGAGTCACCTAAATATCACTTGGAAAAGATAATTTATAAAACATAGAAACTACTCTTTTTTCTTGTCAATATTTGGAAAAGATAATTTATAACTATAACTTTCACTTCCAGTGGAGAGAAAAATCAACAGAGGGTATTCTCCAAACTATTTTTAGGAGATTCAACATTCGATCTACATCTAGTTTTTTAATTTTTACCATTTTCACCGATACTAAAAAATTGGTTACAGAGACATTCACCAAAACTACAAAACTAGTGATAAATACATTCGCCACAATTTCTATAAGCTTTTTTGGGGGGTTGCTTTAAATTTTCCCTATTTCAGATATCTATTTGGAAGGGAAAACAATGGTTATGGTGACGCTGCACTTCAACTAGATTTATATTATGAACAAAAGATGCCTCTAATTAATATCAAAGGCCATGGATACTACATATGGTACCCGCTTGAATGGTTTTTTCCATAAAAAAATTAGAGGGGAATTTCAAACATTACATGACATTAATAGATGTGAATCTAAATGGGGTTATATGTTATCCATCATCCAGTAATGATATGATACAATTATGGTCCAACCCTTAGTTTTGATTTAGTTGTAACTATCAAAATATGAATCTGTTGGAACAATGTATCCCTGAAATAATCAAAGATTGGTCTCTAATCTTGTGTAACTATAGTTAATACTACAGTTTGAAACTTGAAACTAGTTTGGATAGAAAATGCGAGTTTATAACATTACATTCATGTATATGTCTTAGTTATTCTCTTTGTGAGATTGAAAAGCTTACATAGAGCACATATATCAAATAATATTTGTGTAGAAATAATTCAATCCATTGAATGGGTGTGGGACATCTAGGTGTTTAGTTTAAACCTTTGGATTTCCAACATTCAATTTAGGTACATGTCTTATTTATCGAAATAAACAAGTCCAAGTCTAGTTGAAAACCTTTATGTCATGAAATGAAAAGTAGAAAAACTTGATATGAAGATAAATTCTACACGTTGGTTGCACTCGTGTGACTAGTGAAAAAAATAAAATAAAATGACTTGTGGAGTGCAATTAATAGACACTCTTTGTGCTAGATGAATATGATATTTTTAATAGGTACGGGGTATGCAAATATACACTTTCCATAATTTAATTTCCAACATTCCATTCATATCTTCGCTTTAACTACCAAATTAAATGCTAGTCAATTGACAACCTTTAAGGAGGGAAAAAAATTGAGTGTCAAATAATTTCTCTCATATGACCATCTCTTGGGCAATCTCACTTACTAATGATCATTCATTCATCTCCTTTTTCCTTGAAATTACTCAAGCTTACAACTAAAAGGGGGCCTTTAAAATTCTATGTAGTTCCCCCACATTTCTCGAAACAATTTTAAAGGTGTAAATCTTGACTGTAATAACCTTGTCAACATGCAGGAGAACAAGGAGAGCAACACATCCTTGTATCCTTTTTCAAACCCATTTTTTCCTTGCATAGTAATACAAGCACATTATTTGAGGTCTCGAGATGTTAACTAGTTTCAAACCCAATTTAATGTTGTAGAGTTAGCAGTTATTGGATAGTTATAGCTAGGGCAGGATAAGAAAGTGGTAGTGGTCTATGATACATGGAGCTCCAGTAATAGCCGTATAAAATCATTATCATATGGGTTAAATCATCCTTGCGCATGAGATAAATCTATATCTTAATATCTCCTCATTTTATTTTATACAAATGTCTTGAGTTGGGTCTGTATCTGTACTGAAGAAGGTTCAATGGTATTTGAGAGGAAATGAATATACTATCTTTTGTTATTTTGTTTGTTGTCTGCAGAGGAAGGAAGAAGGTTGAGGATAAAGGGGCGCTTCATTTGATGTGAATCCCAACAATATTGTTTTGGATTCCTTTTATTTGGAGCACCCATCCTATGTGCATTGTAATCTTTGTAGCCTCACTCTCGGGGAGATGAAAGCCACTAGTTCATTTTTCCTACTCTTTTTACTATTGAGAGTAGTTGTTATATTTGATTAAGACATTGAAATTTCCTTCCTTCTATCCCACGTATTCCTCTGTGAGATTTGTCTCTCCCTCTGCTCATCTTCGTGAAACCCTCTATTTTCTCAGTGCTAACCACTCTTAGCCAGACATCCTCTTATGAAGTTCCATGATTTCCAATTCATACAAAATGCATTTTATAAATAATAGCTTTGACATAGTGTGGATATCAATTGTAGCATAATGATAAGGGTTTTTTTGTTAGATGTTGTAATTTCATGTTCCATGGTTAACATGTATGCAAAATGTGGAGGCATACACATGGCACCTGAATTGTTTAACAAAATGCCTCAAAGAAATAAGGGTCATGGAATGCCATGTTTGCAGGATATACACAAATGGTTTTATTGAAGAATATATACAAATGTTTGAGAAAAGGAAAGTAGATAGGCGTTCTAGGTGATTCAAACAGCTTGACGAAATTCCTATAAGAGATGCTAAACCAAATCCCATAATTTTGACCAGCTTCATTCCTCCAGGAATGATAGGCTCTAACTCTTCTTGATAAATCACTCTATATATTTATCAAATAAATGAAATCTTGCTCTAATTTTTATTGATGTTTTGTGGTTATAAGTTTTTTTTTTTTTGGTTGGAAACTGTTATAATCTTTGTTTCCTACAATATTTAGATCTGGGCAAGGATTAATACTTGGAGGTGAATTACATCTAAAATAGTTGTATTGTTGAATGCATAAAAGGGTTTTAATATATGTATTTTAGGGTATGATGATCTGTGTTATTGGGATTTCTTATAAAAATGGTATTGTGTTATCGTGCCCTTATGAAATATATGAAAATTTTGGCTTAGATATTTAATAAATATGATGCCTCGGGGTAGTATGTGATACCTCTAAAGAGGTATAAATATTCGATACTTCTGATATCAACTGTATATTTTTCCTCTCTCTATTATTGTGGGGTGTCCTAGAACATATACCCAAGTTTATTATGGTTTTCCTTTTATGTTACTCGTCTATCACATTATAATACCAATTAATGAAACCCCTAGTCTTTGACTTGGGAAATATCATGACATGGAGTTATGATCATTCTAGATCGATGTAACAGATGGTTCGTTAACATCGAGGATGGGTTGTTTTTACTTAAATACAATGAAATCATATCAAATTCTTACCCCCAAACTCTTATCTCTGGAAACCTCCATGAGTTCTATATTGATGGATGTGAATGATACTTAATAGATGACATCTTACCTCTTCGAGTTACCTAAATATTACATGGTTCTGGTCTATGATATGCCAAATTTGATTGGTATTAACCAATATTGTAGAGTATTAATGTATATCTATGCCATGTTGATTTAGTAATAACCTAATAGTGATTTTTTCACTTAGAACTTTCATGAATATTAAGGTAAAAAATTATACATGTGTTTAATATGAACTTGTATTCACCTTCTTGGGTGTTGTGAAGTATATGATAACATTCCTTTGGGGGAACTAAAGATTACTAGATTATGAAAAATATCTTTTCTAGGATTCTTGAATGATCTTGGATTTACTAGTTAAAGATATATACTTATGTTTCATTAGTACAGGAGGTTTAGCTCTCCCACAACTAGGGGATAATGTTTCTTAAAAAAGTGTGTCCTCTATTAACTCTTACAGTGATATTCCTTTAATGGGAAAGAATTTTTACTCCTTAGAATCCCAAAATGATAGTTAAAGGGGGTAGGACACTTGTATAAGTTTTAGTACATGAGTATTATTCAGTACTGGTAGCTCTCTGAAGAGCAAGAACTGTTTTACTTGTTTTTAAATATTGATTGAAATATTATATAATACTCGTAACTAGTTGATAGTAATAAGAACTACTGAATCATACTCATGATATGTGGAAGTATATACTATCAGAAACCTTATGAATTAATAATACTACAAGTATACTTATTCCTCTAGATGGTAATCAGTGAATGACCTTATTGAATTATATAGATCCTACTTGAATGTTATATTTAAGTTATCATATCAAAGGAAGTAAATACTTGTTAGTGTGAAAATGATATGTGTTCATTTTTGGTCCATTATGTGATTTTAACTTGTAGTATTTCTTTTATGAAAATATTAGATAGTGCAATTTGTTACAGTAGATTTAGATCCTATCATGCCATTTCATATGAATTGGGTTTCTAACAATTTTACATATGTACTTGAAAAATGAAAGGAGGATGAAGTTTAAATAATGCATTTGTTCTATTTACTGAAAAAAGTTGAATTGTATTACTTGTTTGATTCGTTGACAAATGAAGTACCATTGTATTGTTTTGATTTATGAGGGCTAATTAGCCTAGTTATATGTATCGATTCCAAAAAAAATGAAATTTGTAAGACTTACACTGTATTTAGGAAAATATGTTTTATCTGATTTTAAAGAAATGAATAAGAGGCTTTCATATAATCAATGTGTGTTAAATTGCATCAGATGTTGCAAGGTAGTATATTCAGCTTAGTTGCATATATGATTGTAATTAGGAGAAATCACACATTAATATATATGTTAAACGTAATTGAGTTTGACATCTTATAGTGCCCTTTTAGGGTGAAATTTATGACTAAATCTCTCCAGCATGTTGTGATATTTTCCTTGATAATGTAGAAAGAAAATCTAAATAAAATCGTCAACCCTAGTATAAAACTCTTGCATTACTACCTTCTCACGTGATCCTTCTTAACATGAAAAACTAAAACCATAGGGTGAACCTAAATCATTAAACTCAATGCAAAATTCGAGCTTAAGGAAATAAAATCCCAAGTTTGAGATTATCATCTTAGCCTATATGCTTAGTGACATTGTCATGAATCTGATAGTTAGGAATGACATGGTTAAACTTTTTCTTGAGTATGGGGTTCCCTCCTAGGATTGGTGGTCGTGTGCGTGGTAAGGAGAATGTGTTCTCTTAAGGTAGTACACTATGGGAAAAATATTTAACATAATGTAAAACCCTCTTGGCCTGACACACATGTCGAGTGAAGGGTGTTAGGTTGCAAAGATCACCAACTACTCTTGAAATTCACCTTTAGTGGTTAATATTATTAATGAAGTTAGTATTTAACACTTTTTGTACCCTCTCTATCATTCTAACCATATTAGTTGTAAAATGATATCGTCATAAGAGATAATTAATCCTCACAGCTAGACTTCTTTTACTACTCCTAAGAAAATTATTCTAAGAATCATTTCTATAACTTAAGAGTCCTTGTTTGAATCAAAGACTATGCGGTATAACCTTATCATATATGTGGTAAGTAAACCTAACACTTCCTTAGTATCCTAGTAGACCACCAAAGTCTCATGAAGTTAGACCTAGGATTAACTTCATCATCAAATGAAATCTTTGTGGGATCCAGATGACACTAATGGAGGTAGTGAAATAGTTTTACTATGCATTAAAATCTTGTTAATGATCTCTTTAGTTCCTCACAGATAAATGAGTCACCTTGGCTAGTAGCAACTTTTCACCTTTTTTGTTTATGAAGATTCAATGGGATAAACATGTTTTCACACATTAAACTGATCTATAGTTTAGCATAGATATCTGAGTGATATTGGAATTAAACTTATCTAATGCCCATTATGAGGTTAACTTTTGGGTAGAAATCGTAACTAGCTCTTAGCAAATGATTTTTTCTTTTTGGAAAAATTTTGACTTAAGAGAAGAGGAAATTTAAAACTTGATCCCCTTAATCCCTAGCCAATTCCTTTCATGACATTAAGAATAAAATAAATGTCCCATGCGGGATCATGAAATATGGAAACATGAGATCTTACTTGGAACACGAACTAGTTGTGATTCATGCATAGTTATAATGCTTCCAATCATGTACTTCTTCAAGATGTTAGGCAATTACGTTCGTAACTTATTTTGTTTAAAGTGACTACAATAAGAAACCTAAGAAATAATGTAAACGTGGTGAAAAAAAAGAGCAAATGTGATAATGGTTTAGGAACAAAATTACACTTGAAGTCTTTATAGTTGATTTAAGCATTGACTTTTTGTTAAGAATGAATACAAATTTTTCATGGTGGGATCAGGCATTTCAACTAACATAGAGTCCATTAAAAAAATTATTATGAGGTGTAAATGCTAAATTGACTCAAACTAACTTTGGAACTAAAACAAATATAATATGAGAATAAATGTGCTTTTATAGAGGGAAGTTTAAGGAAAGGGGTAACTTAGACCTTCATCTCATTTGAATCGTAAGATTCCCCCTGTCAACTTCAAGTTGGTTCCCTTGCGTAATGAGGGTAAAATTAAACGTCAACTAAACAATTTTTGAGAAACAAACCTTTAACATAAGAATGAATATTAGGAGACTCATAGTTGTTTAAAATGAGTTTATTTAACAAATGAGCTATGGATAACGAATGGAATTGGAGAAAGAAATCAACCACGCATTCTTTGTTAAAGACTAATGCTCTGTAAAATAAAGTAATTGAAGTTTGAAAAATAGAAAATTTTAAACCTTATGTGTTTAATTCTCTTGAATACTATAAGGTAATACAATGGCAACCTAAATGTATTAAATATGTAAACCATGAAAAGTCCATGTCATGGAGTATGCCTATCATGTGTTTCTTACTGTAATTGGGTCATTGCCTGGGTTTACGTTGTTTGAGTAAGACATTGATGTGTACCCTATGTTATCCTATTGTATGAGTGGGTTCATGTTTATGTAAGTGTTTTATGTGATGTTGAGTTTCTTTACTTAGAGCCCTTATGGTGTTGTGTAGCGAGCAATTAAAGACAAAAAAATTATACTGATAATTTTAGTGTTGTATTTGTGTATCAATTTTGTGGGCGTCACATTCGACATGAGACAAGAGGTGAGGCAAGAGGTGTGGTTAGGTCCCATACCTTTTTTATTTTGAATTTTCCTTTTTTTTTTCGTCCCATAATGCACCAATCACACTCATGTGAATAATGCAAGCAATATTGAGATGATATAGCAGAGCATGAATAACATATATTATTTACGTAGGAACTATATAATCTATGTAGAAGGCATGGGACATGTGGGTATTTAGTTCCCACCTTTATATTTCTAAATTTCATTCACGTCTTCACATTATCTAACAAATTAAAAAATGCCCAATTAAACATTCCAGGGACTCAATTATTAATGGTTGTTTTCATAATTACATGAGCTTACAACTGCTAAAGGAGGCTACAAATTGCTACATGACACAAGCACTCTGGTTGGGTTTCAAACCCTTAACCTTTTCAAACTTCCTGATTTTTTTTTATTTTGTCCTCTGTGTGAGAATGAAATTATTAATTGGAGCACAAACAATATGTATAATTTGAGTAGGATAAATTTGATCTATGGAATGGGTTTGGGGTATGTAGGTGTTTAATTCAAACCTTTTTATTTCTAACCTTCCATTCATGCACGTGTCTTATTTATCCTCAACTTGTGAGATTGCAATGCTTCAATGGAGCTCAAATAGTAAATATTATTTAGGTAGGAATAATTTGATCCATGGAATGGGTGTGGGACATATGTAGATATTTAATTCAAACCTTTTTATTTCCAACATTTCATTCATGTATGTGTTTTATTTAGCAAAAAAAAATTCCAATTTAAAGCCTTTATGCCATGAAATAAAAAACTAGCAAAGCTTTATACGAAGATAAATTCTACATGTGTTCTTTGCACTCACAGGATTAGTGCGAACAAGATCAAAAACTATGAAGTGAAGTTCAAATAAGAGAAACTCTTTGCAGTAGAGAATATGAGATTTTGAATACTAGGGCATGCATGTATGCAACCTCCATCACTTAATTTCCAACATTCCATTCATATCTCCGCTTTAACTACCAAATTAGATGTCATTTGATTGATGAATTTAAAGCTGCAAAAAAAAAATTAAGTGCCAAATATTTTCTCTCGTACGATCATCTGATGGAAAGCCCTATTACCAATGATCTTTCATTCAACTCCTTCTTCCCTACAATTGTTCAAGCTTAAAACTATAGAGTGGTCCTACAAACGTATACATGAAACAAGCGATGTGGTTATGTCTCGTGCCTTTGACCTTTTAAATTTTCTTCTTTTTTGGTCCCCTATAAGCTCCAATTGCACTCATGTGAATAATGCCAACATTTCAAGTTTCCATGAACAAATTTATTTTACATTGTTGCTTTCTTTTATCATGTTCAATCCACTACTATTTCCTTCCTGCTTGTTTACTATCAACTTTCCATTGGTGTCCTTGTCATGTATCTAAAAATAATAATGTTTCCCTATCAAAAATCACCTTGTATTTCCAACCTTGATCGACATATAGTCGTACACAACAAGCCTTATCTCATTCAATCAATTGACAACTAAGTCATGTCATTATTGGAGGGTTGACTTTACAAATACTTCCCCATTCCACTTCCCCAACACTTCACTTCTCCCACCTCAAAGTCCATTTTATTCACCTCCCTTACTGTTGCATTATTTCTCTCCCTTCACTTTGATTTCTTCAATAGATCCTTTATGATTACTAGTAAAGTATATTTTTAATTATCTCATATCAATTAACTTCTAAATGTAAGTCCACACTAGAACACCAAAATGGAGTGCTTGGTAAGACACTTACTAGATTTAGGAACACCTTTAAGAATTTTTTTGGTAATGTGCTGAATCTCCTTTTATCTAGAGATATACTTTTATCCACGCGGAGATCAAATTAATGTCGATGATAGTGCGCGATTCTGAAATGTAAAATCCACACGGAGAACAAATTAATGTCTGTGATAGTGCGCGATTCTCAAATGTAAATCTATTATAAATATAAGACCACGAACCAAACTCGGAGCATTGACTCCGCTATTTTTACTCTAGTTTTCGCCATGTCTCTCTCCTATCTGTCATATTAAGCTTATATTCATGTTCCCCTCTTTACAAGGCTGCGGTTTTAAGCTATCTTCTCTTCTAGAAATGAAAGCGCTATGTCTTTATCCATTAAATCATCTTTTCACAGTATTAATATTATGGCTCGCTTCTTCGTGCGGAGCTTGTGAACCATTGTTTAAATGCGGGAAGTATGTTTTCGGCTATCCATTTGGAAGGAAAAACAGTGGTTGCGGTGACCCTGCACTTCAGCTGGATTGTGATTATGAACAACAGATGCCTCTAATTAATATCACAGGCCATGGATAGTACATATGGTACCCGCTTGAATATCTTATGCCTTCAAATAAATTAGAGATCAATTCCGAACACGACATGACATTAATCGACGCGAATCTAAAAGGGGTTAGATGCAATCCTTCCTCAAGTAACGATACGGCGCAATTCTGGTCTAACCCTCAGTTTCGTATTCGAGGTAACTATCAAAATATGACTCTGCTGGAACGGTGCGCCCCTGAAACAATCAGAGACTGGTCTCCGGTCCCGTGTAACCGTAGTTGGTACTACAGTTTGAAACTTGAAACTGGTTTGAATAGCAAATGTGAGTCGCGAGTTGTGCTTCCGGTAGTACCGCCTAGCGATGAGCAATTTCTTGATCACCTATTTCTTAGCGGGACGACGTTCCAAATCAAATGGTATGTCAGCGAAAATTGCACCAAGTGCGATTCGAATGGCGGGCGATGTGCTTATGACAATCGTTCCATGGAGTTTTGTTGTAAGTGCAGTGCAGATTGTTCTTTCTTTTTCGATAATTGATATTTGAGCTTCTCATGTACTTTGTAACCATTACTAACAGATTTTTGTTGTGGACCTGCAGACAAGTCCAAGATCGAGAGTAACAACACTCATTTGGGTAAACAGTCCAAGAGTAAAAACACTAATTTAGGTAAGAGATTTAACGTTTTCACTGTGCATAAATTTATGAACCAAATTTTTTTTTTTTTTTACAAAACTGAATAGAAATCGTTTTGCTCGATGTCTAAAGAATAATAAATATTGCAGCCATGTTGTTTAGTTGTTATGGTTCTTGCATTCAGATTCTGTGAGTTTATTATCTTTTTCACAATTTTAACAAAAGGATTTTTACACAATTTTCTAACCCAAGCATAAATTGTGTTGAATTTTTTATGATCTTTTTCACGAGTAATGCGATTTTGCAGGCGGCTTGCTACTGCACGTAGGCGTTGCGGTAGTAGTAGCAGTAGTACTGGTTTATGTTCTTTATTCCAGGGGAAAACTGTGTCCGACACGGGGCGTTGGTCACGATTCCAGCGATCATGACAAAAGCGGCATGGAAGTAAGTTGGCCAAGGTATATCCAGGGTAGTTTGTGTATATTTTCTTATCAAGAACTTGAGCAGGCCACAAATTTCTTTAACGAAGAGAACGAACTTGGAGATGGAGGGTTTGGCGCAGTTTATTTGGGGAAACTTCAAGACGGACGAGCTGTGGCTGTAAAGAGGCTTTATGAGGAGAACTCAAGGAGACAGGGACAATTTGTGAACGAGGTACAAATCTTGTCCTCCCTTTGCCATCCAAACCTTGTTTGTCTTTATGGATGTACAGATCGGAAGAGTCCCAAGCTGCTCCTTGTTTACGAGTACCTGTCAAATGGGACGTTGTGGGATCATCTTCATGGCAGCCGAAGCAACCCTGGAAGCCTGGCATGGGGAACATGTTTGAACATTGCTATAGAAACTGCTCAGGCCTTGGCGTATCTCCACAGCATCGATCCGCCCATATTTCACAGAGATGTGAAATCCAATAACATTCTTCTGGACGAAAATTTCAGCGTAAAAGTTGCAGATTTTGGGCTCTCCAGATTGGTGCCTGTGGATGTCTCACACGTCACAACTGCTCCGCAAGGCACACCCGGGTATCTTGATCCAGAATACAATCAATACTTCCAGCTCACAGAAAAGTCGGATGTTTACAGTTTCGGGGTTGTTTTAATGGAGATCATCTCTGCTAAAGTAGCGGTGGATATTACCCGAGATAGAAACGAAATCAGCCTTGCTGATATGGCAATAGACAAGATCAGGAGAGACGTTTTGGATCAACTGGTGGATCCGGATTTGAAGATAGAAGAAAACGATGAGGTGAAGGTAATGGTTGTTGCAGTTGCCGAATTGGCCCATGAATGCCTTGCAAGAGAGAGGGATTCAAGACCAAGCATGAAAGTAGTAGTATCTCGTCTGGAACAATTAAAGCAGCTGCAGGAAAGCAAAGTATCTATTCAGCTTGTGAATGACGAGCCCATAGCCTCTCCAACTTCAGTCCAGCAAAAGTGGCCCAGCGAAGCTTCAAATCAGAGTGCACAACTTGAGTAAACTGATCCCATAAAGTTTGGAATGAAGTTACAACTTTGGTACTCTAAAGGTTGTATCTATTGCTAAATAAGTAAATTAAAGTTTGAAGTTTTAACTTTAACAAGGGGGTCATTCGAGATAATATTACAAAGGATAGTTGATCAAATTGTTTTAAAATGAGATAATAAAAAAGTTGTATATTGTTTTGGGTGTCTTGCGAAAGACATTAATACCATGTTCGTCTCTTTAGACACATTATGAATTATATTTTTTTCTCTCTAGAGGTATTATGAATTTTACTTTTTTTTTGTTTCTCTAAAGAGACATTATGTATTTTTGTTGTCTCTAGTGACAATACAAATTTAATGAATAAAAAAATTGAATTTAAAGAATAAAAAATAATTAATTAATTTTTTCTACTGCAATCAATAGATACATATATTCAATGGAACTATAGAACCTTGGCGATCAACATAATAAATAAAATATATTTATTATCGAATCGTGTGCTCACAAATGGGTCTACAAACATTTTATTAATATCAAAAAGATAAAATACAAAAGGGTGCGTAAATGTTGCTAACCCTCGACATAGAATGGTACACCTATTTATTTAGTTAAAATTATTCTCTGACACCTCCTCCAAACATACTGCTATAAATGTTTCAGCTAATTCTTTATAACTAGTTTTACAAAAAAGTGTAAAACCTCCTCTGAACATGCTGACATAAATTTTTTAGATGATTCTTTCTCACTGATTTTACAAGACAGTATACAACTCCCTTTGAGAGGAGTTTCAAAACAATATCCATATCACTATTTATTGATATCACTGAAAACAAGAAGAATCACCATCATTGTCATTACATTATTAAGTACTATAATGTGACATCATTATATTGAACTCTAAGAACAATAGAGGTAATTTTAGTTATAAAACTTACTTACACGAGAAATATATTTGTGGATCAGGTGACTTGTGATCTTGTGTAGTAGTCTGTTCCCTTGGAGGAAAGGTATGACTACCCCTCTATTAAAAGAAGATCAAAATGGTTGATTGGATTTTCTAGCAATTTTCATGCTAGCTGGCCATTTGGAACAACAAGAATTGAAAAAAAAAACATGAACCCCTAGGTTAATATTAAAATAGGAACATACTGTTGAAAAATTCTCATGCCCGTAATGATTTGAAGCATAATGCAACTAATCTTATGAAATATGAGAAAAAAAAAATCAAAACATAAGATTCCTATAAGAACATGTTGTTATAAGATAGCATAAGATGTGATTAGCTAATAACCAAGATATAAAAATGGCTACAAAGATTTGAGTGCAAGAAGTAATGTCAACTATAAGAAATCATTACTAAAAATATGGATATGTTTTTTTCATCTTCATATCTTCTCTATATGCTATCATAAAACATGCCAAAACTACAAAAGTATAAAAATGCTTACAAATATTGTTAAAAAAGGAATTCTCACATAAAAGACTATATTAATTCTACACACATAAAAAATATTTTATGTATGTTAAGTGTAAAAGTTTGATAAATTCCCATAAAGTGTTTCAACAGATGAAAGAGTTAAAAAATTCTCATGGAATAAAATTATTGTAGGATAGATAAGACATGTTTCTTCATGAGGCAATTACACTATTTCACTATATACAACTCACATTTCTTCAGCTAGATTAATTTACATTTTCCAACATACTCCCAACCTATGTCAAAATGGGAGCTTTGGAATAAGGTATGGAAATTCATAAAAGAATAAAGGATAGTGTAATTTTGTTAGATATTGTAGTTACAACTACCATGGTAGATATGTATGCAAAATGTGGAAGCATAGACAAGGCATTTGAACTCTTTAATGTAATGTATCAAAGAGATGTGTTCTCATGGACAGTTTTGATTGCAGGCTATGCAAAAAAAGGATTTTCTGAATATGATTTCAAAAACATTCAAGAAAATTCAATTAGTAGGTTTAAATCCAAAATCAATAACCTTTTCCAAGATCCTACCTGACTATTCCAAAATGGGGTCTTTGGAGTAGGGTATGGATATCCATAAAACCATAAAGGATAGAAGAAACATGTCATATGAAGTTGAAACCACCATCGTAGACATGTATGAAAAATTTGGAAGCATGGAAAAGGCACACAAAATGTTAGAGAAATCCTCAAAGACGTGTGTTCTTGTGGATGTAGTTGGATTGAAGGCCAAAAATGGTACATGTTTTTTTTGGGTAGAAGACAACTCACATCCACCAAGACAAGAGATACATGAAAATTTGGAAGAAATGAGGCTCATGGTGTTTGATATTATTTGGGTATGAATAAGATGACATTATTGAAAAGGCCATAGTGGTTTTTGAACTAAAAATATATGAAATCGATGCAAAAAAACCAATTAGTTTAACTTATAAAAAATTGCAAAGACTTAAAGAAAATAGCCTAACTAAAATTCAGAAATTGAACAACCAGATGTAATGCATATTTAGAAAGAACGAGATTATTTTTTTTTTAGATAAGGTAATAAGGATTTGGCTTTAAAGGGACCAAAAAAACTTGTACAAGAAATGAAGCTAGGCCATAGGATGACCGAAACGAAACTAGAATGATTTTGAAGGAATCAAGAACCCTGTACAACCGAAAGATATGCATCAAGGTACAACAAGGTATAAAGTGAAGATTGGTCATAGACCAAAAACCAAAATCCTTGGATACACCAACCCAATACATAGGCTAGGATAGAACAAAAAAGACAAAGAGCCTCCGAAGAATCAAGTCAAACATACTTGACCATCCTCAAGGAGAACCCTAAATCCTTGATAACCAACCTAACCATAGGCAAGGGAAGAATTAACCAAGAGGTACTCAACAATGTGATCGCAAATTCATCTCAAGAGGAGTGGAGGAATTCTTTACTTTCTTTTATCTGTTCACAACTGTCTAACCCTCACTCTTATTTGGATTAGTGTTTTCATCTAAATGGATTGGAATCAATACCTCTAACATATCATTTCCCCCAACATTTGAATCCTTCTTCAAGATTAATTTTTTAAAGGCCATTCCCAAAGGAATTGTCTTTTCCATGACAGGCTGAGAATAAACTGAACAATCTATCTCCATAGACCCAACCAGAAACTGAGTCTTACCTTCTTTAGTTTTTGAATCCTCTAAGGAATAATCAGAATCATTTTCCACAACTAGCATATTAGGATGAACATCCTTCCATAAAGAAACTTACCCATTCACCTTGTGTTTCATACTCTTAGAGTTTGAACCTAAGTGACCTAGGCCAAAGCATTTCCTAAATCATAAGGGAATCCCTTCATAGTGAAAAGGTTGGTACCAAATCCAATCTAACACCCTAAGTCCCATTGAAAATGGTCCATCAACCGAGGTATATAAATCTACCAAAATAAGAGCATAGGTGGTATGAGTATACAATTCAGTTTTAGTATCAATGTCCAAGAATTTCCCCAAAGCATTGCCAATCTAAATCAGGATCTCCTCCCCCCAAAATTGTAGTGAATGGTGAGGTAACTAAATCTTAACCGGATTTACATGGAAGGTTTCGATGAGTGGGTTGAAGGAAGGTTACCACAGTTTCATGAGGTGGAGATGGTTATGAAGTTCCCAAAGCATAGAAAAAATTTAATCTCTATCTTCAATTAAGTAAAAAACCACAAAAAAAACTTCTGGAACAGGGATAAATATCAAGTCTACCTAACATGATGGGCTTCCATTCTGAAGAGATCTAGGAATGTAGTTGCAGGAGACCTGGCCACAGTCCATTAAAGCTACATATTAGACCTTTTTTGATGATTTTTTTCTCAACTTAAATCACCTGAACAACAAAGGTAAGCGAAGGTGAGCTATTGACTACCTTAAGGGTTCTCTGTATGGAAGTTGCTGCAACATCTGAGCGCTGCAAAGAAGGGGCAGTCACATCTTGTCCAGAGGGGTGCTCATATCCTTTCACCCATGCAGGATCTACAACATCCATATCATGAACACCTTCCGATAAAGGGACAACAAAAGGGGAGCCATCCTTTGGTGCCACAAGGGAGTAGCCACCCAAAATAATAGAGTCGCCACAGACTGGCCCTAAAGGGGGTAGAACAACACCGATGCCAGAGACGGTGCCCAAAAACTCCACCAGCTTGCTTGAGGGAAAGTACCCACCATCATTAAGGGCCACACCACCATAACAGAGGATGTTAGAGCCAATAGGTGAAGTGTAGACACCTAAATTATGCTTACACTTAACATTTCATCCAATTAAGTTAATTAACTACACTTTGTTAATTAATGATTCTTCACTCCATTCTCATAAGCCCATTCACAACACTCTTTCGGTCATATTCCTCCTATAATCAACTAGTTGGGTTAATATATCTCTTTTTAGCTAGAAATTCCTCTTTTCAACCATCCAAAACCTCCCTAGTTCTCTCTAAACCACTTCTACAAGCTTCCTAGGCTATCTACCAGTCACAAATAATTAAGAACACCCCTCCCAACTCTCAATGAGTCTCTAATCACTTGTTAATCAAGTTTAACTACCCTAATCTTAGCTTAACTAAGTCTAAATCATGTTTAATTAGCTCCTAATCCTAAAGTGCTTTTTAGACTTTAGTCCCACATGCACAAGAATTCCAAACTCTCCCAAGTGGAAAACTATAAATATAAGGCTAAGACTTCCCATTTAACCACACAACTTCACTCACAACTCAATACTAAGAAAGCTTTGAGATCTCATTTGTATTAGATTTAAGCTAATTAGCCATTTTATCTTAAACTTACTTCCTCCATTGATCTTAAGCTAATAGCTTCCATTTGCATCCATTAAACAAATTTGTAAGTAAATAGAGAGAACCATATGGCCTTGTAGCCATTAATGGTGAGATTCCATTCTTGAAAGCTTGAGAACCATAAACAACAACTCACCCCCTTTGATTACTAAGTTGATCTTCTTAGGTTCAATGTTTAATTAGTGATCTAAAGTGTAGCGAGTAGCATATATCATGTTATTTTAGAGTTAATATAAGTTCATAAAATGATAGAAGTGCTCTTGTTTAGCTCTTATCATGATGGTTTAGTGTATATTAGGTTCATGCTTTGAGGTTATATGTTTTAGCCTCATTTCCATAGCATATCTAATTTATTCATGAAAACATTTGGCACGCCTGGTGGGACACCTACCATTGTCCTTTAGAATCCTTTTCCAAGCTTTTCAAGTTCACTTTCATGCTTTCTAGGAGAAATAGCTTGTTATTCACTTGATTTCATTTTCTAAGTAAGCTAAATTCATCCTTGTTCATGAATATTTTGTGGGTCTAAATTGGAAATAGCTTTCTTTGATTAATAACTAACCTGTTTGACTGTTCAAATTTTTATTTATGTAACTTTTGCAGGTTTTACAGGGGGTACACGTATGTGTCCTGAAAGGGAGTGTCTTAGTTGAAACCCTAACACACCTGTCAAACTGGCCACACACCTGCCTGGTTGTATTTTTCACTAACAAGTCATTTACAAAGGGCCGCGTACCTATCGAAATGTCGGCATCTCCATTGAATTTCAAGAATACTCGTGCCTCTGGATGTGCAGGTCTATTTTTTTGCATATTGTGTCGATTCATCTTTTGGCTTGCAACCGTATCTGTTGGGAAGGAGGCGTTTCTGTTGAATCCCTAGCTTACCTATATCTCGGCCTGCACATGTGTTATAACTCACTTTCATATTTTGTTTCCACATGTAATCATCGGTTGGGGGAACATATCTGTTGGTTAGGGGGCACATGCATCATTCTAGATGCACAGGGGTCTCTGTTTGATATGGATTTATTCGTATTATTTTAGTGCTCCTAGTCTGGGTCATATCTCCTCACCTGTTAACCCATTTTCAGAACTTGAATAGGCATCAGATAGAGCATGAAGAAATTTTTTTAAGGGAATTTCTAAAATTAATATACCTTTTGTATCATTATTTATTTCATCAAAATACCAAAATGCCAAGAAGACCTTAGAAAATGCAAAAATACTACAAACTGCTGAAAAAATGCTAAAAAATATATTTTCAGAATTTTCTGATTTTCGTAGTTTTCTAAAAATTTTGTAGGTTTCTTTTCCGCCATATTTTTGTCCTAACTTAGTTGAATGTTCATGTTTTTCATTTGTAGGGGTCCTTTGAAACATGTATGCTCTTCCCTCACACCTTCTAGGTGATCTTGGGAATAAAAAACATTTCAAAAACCTTCTATTTTACTTCCAAAACATTTCAATTTAAGATTTAAAATGGATTAAAGTTCAAAGTTGGATAAAAAAAGTTTCTTTTTGCAAAACACTGAAAGTATTTTCCCTATTTTTTTTAGTTGGGTTTCCACGTTGTGTATGCTCTTCCTTCACACCTTTTTGGTGATCTTAGGAATCAAAAGCAACACGTAAACTCTATTTTGATATCATGATATTTTGTGGAAATCTACTAACTCCTTGCATGTAGAACCAAAACTTGTCTGTTAGAGAAAGGAAATTCGAAACACATGCCCACTAAATACATGTTTTCATACACATTACAAAATGGCGTGGTACATAAAACCACATTAAGCTAAGAAAGATAAAAAAACACACCATTTGCATCACACTGTATTGCAGGTTTCGGAAAATGGTACGTCCCTATCTGCTCAACTAGAACATAACCCCTCTGGCGTAATTCCTTAAGCTACAACAATGGGGGTGGTTATAGGAACCCTAAAGTAGTCCACCACTGAGTAACCTCGTGGATGAAATAGGAAGCACTCCACTTACCCACTTGACTAGATTTTACATTGCAGGTTAGAGTCAAAGTTGTCTGTATCGTGACCCCAGTGACGATACAACTGAATGCACTAGTTTCTCATTGTATTAGAAGGGGTTAAAGTAAAGCTGAGATACTCACAAATTAGTCAGTGTGAATCTTCAGGTAAATCGAGCTCACATCTAGATAAACTATTAAAACCTAGTTGATTGATCTTATTAGGAAAGCCATTTTATTTTGGAGCCCACTTTACTAGTCCATTGTCGCGTCTTGTCAAGCCATCACTAAGTGAAACATTACTTTGAGTCTAAACCTTGTTTTTCAAACAAGGGAAAGAGTCCACTTGAGTTAGATCTAAGTGTCTTTCATCATGAAATTAAACGACGCATCACTTAGCTTGGCTTCCTTCTCACCTTTGGACAAGGTGAAACTCTTCCCAAGTAATGTTTAGTTTATTTTCACATATTTTGATCTATACCTTGGCATTTTTGTTGTCCATTTGGGACAAGAGAAGGAATCTATCGGGAGTGTTGTCATAGATAGTATTCACCACTTTTTTGTTCATTTACGCTCATCCATGTTTGCGGATAATTTTTTAAACGTCTAAAGTGCGTGGATGCGTCCTTATATCTTTGAGGGCCACTTGATCTTGATTTCAAGATCATCATCATAGTTAGGATTGATTAATCAATTGATACCCCTTTGACGTGTTTCCTTGTTCACATTGTCTCGACATAATTAAAACACTTACGTCGTGTTTATTGTAAACATGATCTAAGTGTCCTCATTGTGTCATTACGTTGCCCACATTTTAGCACATCCTTAATATACTTTGATTTAATTTTACTTCAAACATTGTCCAAAATATTGAAGAGTGTCACTTACTTTTTTTGTGTCATTTTGATACCACTTTGGCACTAATATCTCACTTATTCATGAAGCTTGATTAACATGTCCAATTGGTGTGGTTATGTGGCTTACATTTGTAATCCTCACCCTTTGACATTTAGGCCTTCTTGTTTTCTAAACTCGTTGTGGTATCCTTTGATTAGGAGTCATGTCTACCCTTTGTTAATATTTATGCCTTGTTCATTTCGAGCTTGACATTGTGTTGATCATATTTGCATCGAACTATCATTTTACACACCACATTTTACATAGGGAGTATTTCATTATTGATTGGATTTGTGTTTCACACTTTCATGATTGTTCCTTGTGATCATTCATCTAGGATTTTTTTTTCCAGGACAATCATTTTTCGATCTCATCGAGATTGCGCCATCACGATGTCTATTTTCCTTAGACCTTCTTCATAAAATCATGCACGCATCTCCATACTTATGAAATGTCTAGCTGGTTGTTGTTATGCTACCCAAATCAAAATGGAGCCTTGTTTAATTTGAAGAAGTTTGATCACACTATCTAGGTCTAGGAATTTGTACCTAAATGACACCAAAAATGAATGACTATCATGCGGTTCCTCACAATTACAAAAATACAAAACCTAGGTTTAGGAATTCAAATCAAAGGATTCCCATTACGACAGAGCCTTGTTTGGTTCTTCATGCTAGAGGGCCCATTTGGGTACCTTGTTCCCCACCTTAATTTCATAGTCGATGGTATGGTTTGGACAGTTTTGATTGAAAATTATTATTCATGTTCCCCCCACTCTTCCTCTAATTCAGATCAAAAATATTGTTCGTATTCCCACTCTTCTTCCGAAGATTCACATCCCAACTATTGATTGGATACCCCTAGATCAAATCCTTAATCACGGTCATCCCTTCCTTTGTAGGACCTGTACTCCAAATAACCTTAATGAAGTCTTCCTCCTTTAAAAACTTGTGTGACTCCAAGTTCCGTCTATCGAACATCTAATTCAGTTCTTGAGTCACATTCCTCCCTTTCTTCGCAGGACCTCCTTTATCAGTCACCTCAATGACCCCTTCCTCCATCGAAGAGTTCCATAACTCGTATTCCCTCTATTCAATCATCCAATTTGACTCCTACGTCGAAACTTAATGAATGGCTATGTGATCCTATTTTTCTTCCTACATTAAGTCATCTTCTAGAAAAATGACCTAGGTCCAAATCAAAATCGTCCATTCATGAGATGCCTACCACTAAGCCTACTTCCTCTCTTAAGTTGTCTTCTTCTATCAGTCCAACTTCAATCCCAGGATATTATATTTTTTGACTTACATTTCTCACTACACAATGTTATAAGGACCCCAAGAAAATAAGACTCAAAAAAGCATATGACACTTACATAAGCCATCGACTCACATAGACACATGACAACACTATATACATGTCGATGCCATAGTTTCCCAATGAATGAATACTAGTAATGACCCAACCACAAGAAAATGACTCAAAGATTGGAAAACCCACAACACATCATTTTCTTAATTGCATCTTAGCTACGATGAGAACATTATTGTGCAAGGATTATTTTCTCCCTTTTTCCACCTACAGATTCTTAATTTCAGTTCACATAAATGATTTGGAGTTTGTTATCTCCGTTTTGAGTTTACGACAAAACGATTAGATAACCCATACGAAATTTTTGAAGTTGATTTTGCATTATGGCCTCGTTTTAGCGAATTTCAAGTTTTCGGGTTTTACCAACAGTTCGACATGAGTTTTAACATGCTTTATGTCTGTGTGTCTTCCGAAACCCGAAACCCGCTTCCTATTGTGAAAATCGGGTTTTCGGACCTCCGGTGCATCGGAACATGCCTTACCTAAAACATGATTTGCGCCTCATGCTTTCCGATACCCGAAGTCCGCTTAGTCCTTTGTATCGGGTTTTCGGAGCTATGTAACATCTAAACACCTCATGTTTTGTGCCTCATGCTTTCCGATACCCGAAACCCGAATCGCACTAAGTCCCCTCGTGTCGGGTTTTCGGACCTCTCAAACATGCTGACATGGCATTCATGCCGAGTTGTCGGTGAATTGGCACGTGCCGAGCCCAAGTGTATTAATTGCCAATTTTCTTATAAATACGTGGATTTCCACGTCATTTTTACCAGACTTATTTTTAATTCGTGGATTTTTCGTGCATACTCTTCCGATTTCGAAACCTGACAGCTCGTCTTGCTCGATTGAATCACCTGTTGTTCGATCTTTCCATGTCTCTGATTGAAGGTATTTCTTCTCTCCCTTCTTTGTTCTTGGTTTTTACGGATCGATTGCACGCGGTTTCTTCTCAATTTCTCGCCGGGTTTTGGGGGTTTTCCTTTCTTGTTCTCTTTGGAATTATTTTGAAAGGGGTTTTAGGTTTTAGGGTTCATCTCTTCTAAGACTACCACTTGGTGCTATTTCTTCCAAGTTTTATTATATGCATGGAACATGAATGACAAAAAAGGAGATTGCATGTTTTGGAATTCAATGAAAAACCCTGTTTTTCTTCTCGGGTTTTGAAGATTGTTTTGCAGAGTCGAAGACCTGAAGTGTATCGAAAGTTTGAGGCGTCGAGGTTTCTCAAAGTTCTGATCTCCACAGTGAGTGCCGGGTTTCCCAGAGTTCCCGTCATCAACGCAAGCTTCGGGTTTTCCCTGAGTTCCGACAGTATCAGCGTGTCGGGCTTTTCCAAAAGTTCCGGCATTACCAAGTGTGTCGGGTTTTTCAGAAGTTCCGCCATTTTCAACACATCAGACTTTCAGGATATTCCGACATCCTCCTCAGCGTGTCGGACTCTTTTGTTCTTCCGGCATATTCAGCAGATCAGGATTTTTAGTGTGGCCAACATCTCCTGAGCTTCAAACCTTTCTTCGTTCAACGTCCTTCATGTCGGACCCTGGTCCATCTCAGGAAAAGGCTGGGAAGTCTGGTAGAATGAAATACAAGTTCAAGAATCCGGAATATCCATCATACATTGATTGCAACTATGATATCAGAGACACCGAACTCGGAAATATAGACATGGAAGATTTTTGGAGTAGGGTGAGGAGTTCCTCCCAAACTCCATGGATGAAAGCTATAACTGATAGTGGTTTGCCTCTCGCAGCGGCTCTTCCCATGTCTGCTCAGTGTCAAGAATTCATTTTGGCTTGTGCATCCAGTTATGACTCAGCGTCTCGTTCTGTGAGAGGTCAATCAGGTGAAGTAGTGGTCAAATTAGATGGAGGTTATTTTGATGATCTCCTCAAATTGCCTAATTTTGACGAGTATGGAGAGTTGGACATGAATTCAGCTTAGAAAGCCTGGGACAACGATCAGGAGGACTTCATCAAGCATGTGAACAAGAAGTTCTTGATCAAGGCTAAACCAGCTGTGTCCAGATTTCCAAGGACTATCCCCAAGAGTGATTTCAACCAAGAAATCAATGACATCATCACCCTGCTGAGTCGGGTCTTTGGTTTGCCCGAATCAAATGTATTTCAAGGATGGATGTATCAATTTATGATCATCATCAAGAAGAATCAGCAGGGGATCGACTGGGGTACTCTCATCAGCAATGAGATTGATTCCCAAATGACAATGGTCTTGTCAACTGGGAAATTTTATATGTCATCATATGTCACATACGCAGCAGCCGGGATGAGGAACTATCCCGGGCTGGATACTAAGGGAAGCAGAACGGCGAATCAGGTTTATCAATACTTCCCTCAATTGACAAAGAAGGGGTCCAAAGACCATTTCAGGAGGGTGAATGATGCCTTCTTCTATGAAAATATCTACAGGATAAACCCTGAGCTGAAGAAGACAAGAGTCTCAGATGAGGCTTGGGCAGAAGTTTCTAAATGGGGATGTATCTTTGTACAATTCAAGAAGTTTACATATCTTCGGGTGGTCATGTACTCGGGAGATCCTTTTCGCCTGCCCTGATATCCAGGGGATAGACTGATATTAATGGAGTTGGTTAGGCAGCTGTTGGATTTTCATAAATTCCAACGAAGGAAACATAAGGCTGCTGTATCCTTCCCGATTTCTATTGGGAGATACACTTGCTCAACGGTAGTGAAGGCCAAAAATGTTGTCCACAAACTTCAAGACAAATTGAAGAAGCATATGAAGCCTCGAGACGGTTTTGATATCCGAGGAGTGCTCAGGGCATATGGAACCCAGCATTTGCATAGGCCAAACATAGAGGATATTTGGGTGGATCTGCGTAATGAGGTTGCTGTTCGTAGGAAAGATAATAGCTGATTAACTATTGCTGAGATTCAAACACTGGAGCTTGCTGATTTACCAGAGGGTACAGGTGACAATGAAAGTGTTTTGGATCTTTCCTATGATGGACTAAAGGAGGATCAATATGTTTTCTCACCTATTGATTGGTCAGCCAGCGAAAAAGCCTCTATTACAGATAGGTCAGCTCTAATCCTTGCTCGTACACCAAAGCATGGCTTTCCTCTTGGGGAATGAATTTTAAAGATGATGAGTTTTCAAAGTTGGCTGCTTCAGAGGCGGGGCCCTCCAAAAAGGAAAAGGACAAGAGATCTTTTAGGGAGCCTATAAAAGTCAAGATTGTCAAGAAGAGGAAAGAAAGACAAATCTCTTCAATTATTTCTCCAGCTGAAACGGTGGATGTGCCAGAATCACCAACACCACCAGAAATAGGAGAAATTAATTTGGAAGAAGGAGGAAGCCAACTTCTGGTTTCATCATTTGTTGATTATCAAACCGAAGAGACCTTGTCTCTTACATCTCAGGCTTTGGAATCTGAATCTGTGCCTCCCCCTCAACAACCACTCCTACCTCCTCATTCTCCATCCACTTCTTCAAGCATGGCCGGTATTTTCTCTGGACTCTCACCCCTCTCTGCTGGAACCCAAGTGATCACCAACACTCCCCCACAACCTGTGCCTCTCTTTATTGAATCTACTACCACATTAACAACTGTTCCCCCTTCAATAGTAGAATCTTCTCCTCTTGAGAGTAGAATACCAGTTACTACAACATGGGCAATTTCCTCTGATACGCCACAATGGCTACTCAAGAAAACTCCGAGGAAGAGGAAGGTGATTGTACCCCTACCAGCCTTTGATTTCAGCTCACTCAAGGCTTCTACTGTGAAATCAGCCAAGAAACCCAAAACAGTTTCAAGGGTTTTGGTGGATGCTTCAGGAGATAAATTCACAGAGATTGCCACTCCCTCGGCTGACAAAACTAGAGAGGATGTAACAGCCTCTGATTATCAGATAACCAGGGTGGCTCTAGGGAAAGTGACAGCAGAAGGGGCGCAACAAGATGCACGGGATTCCATAAACGTGCTGTGCCAAAAGTTGAAAGAAACAAAGGACAGCAGAGATGAGCTTAAGAGAAAAGTGGAGCAATTAACAGAGGTTTTGATTAAACTCTCACAACCCCTTGAATCCATACCACCTTCTTTTGTTTCTGTTGGATTTGATTTCTCATCAGTGCCCACAATTGAAAAGATTGCCAAACAAGGAAGGGCGGTTGATGAATGGATCCAAAGGTTGCTCCAACAGGGGAAGGAAGTGATTTAAGACGTGGTGAAAGTTCATCAGTCTTTAGGGGGACATTCCGAAGGAGGGAGAGAAGATGGATGATGAATTCTCTCAGGAGATTGGACAGCTTGATTTGACTTTTGAAGCTCTCCATGTATTAAAGCAAATCCCAGCACATCTCTTGGTAGAAGAAGGTGTTCTCCCACATACAGATAAGCATTTCCAGCTGACCAAGGCCATCAGATTCAGAATAAATATTCTCAATGAAGCCTGCACCAAGTTGAGAGAATCAAGGGATAAATTGATCGATGGGAAAAGTGATCTAGAAGAAGAGTTGTTGAAGATTTGTCCAAAGGTGTTAGTTGGGAAACTCAGGTATCCTATCAGTAGATGATCTCTTCAACCAAATTCGAGAGTCTGTTCAGCAGGGATCAATACAAGGATTTGGTCTTGAAATCATTGATCGTTTTGTAAGGGTTGAGCATACTTTGGAGGGCTTAAGGAAACTCAGCAAAGGATTGAAAAGCTTCCCGGTAATGCCAGCGACATTCATGAGACCTGGGAAATTTGGAATGATCATTCCACTGCGCCTGATGAGAATGAAATGCAAGGCATAATTCAAAAGTTCCAGGAATTTCAGAGCAAACAGTCTCAACTGGAGGAAGAAAAAGAGGAAGTAGCAAAGGATGACGATTCAGACTGAGTCTCAATGTTTCATGTCATTTCAATCTTGAAATTGACATGTCTTTTTCGTTTCTGTTTCGTCACATTTTTGAATCAATATTTTGACTTGATCTCCTGCGTGAGAATCATGCAAAACTGAACTCTAGTTAAATTGCTACTTCTTAGGATCTGCCCTATTTTATCTCTGCTTCTTTTTGTTATAAATAAGGGATGCTTTTGCATTCCAAAGGGTCAAGATTTTTTGGAATATTTAGGGGCTATTGGAAAGAAGAAAAACTTTGTGTTTTCATTCAATCATTTTGAAGAATAGGAATCGATATCGTTTTACAGACTTTGTGTTGTGGAATATATCTTACTTAAGATAGTGTTCTTATGTTCATGATCTTAAGCTATTCTTTGCATAGCATCTTAATGTTTCTGATTATTTCAGACATTATATTTGTGATCTAAAACTCGTATGATTATTTCGTGCTCTGTGTTTACTCGAAAGAAAATACGTTTCTCTCATTTCCTTTCTATTGTGCTTCTTTCATTGTAACAATTTCTAACCCAGTTCATTTACGAAAGAAATACCCTTGAATCCATGAATGTGGATTTCAGAACTTCATTCCAACCCCCAATGGTTAGATTAGTGTGAATACTGTATATATTGTTTACCGTGTTTTAGATTAGCAATAAATAGGTAGCCTCACCTGTCTTTGAGGAGGGATTTAATCTCATATACTGTGGTTGAACCTCATATTTTGGTTTGACAAAATATCCAACCAACAGTTTTTGGCGACTCCGTATTTGCCTTATTTTCAATAAGATCCCCTTTCAGTTCAAGCTGGCCAGGAAGATCTTCACTCGGTCTCGCCGAGCTCAAGGTGAAATTGATCCACTCTTTGAGTTACTGCAACAACACAATTTCAGTCTTTCTCCCAACAGCATTGTCTCTAACCGAACCAGAAGTTCTTCGCCTGTTCAGAGAAACCGGATCCCTGAGGAACGGGAAGAATCTGCAACTTGTTGTGCGCTACTCTTGTCTGATACTCGGATCCCTGTACGCACTCTTTTCAGAAGGATGGCGGTTCAACCTGTGCCTTGGGGTGCAGTTATTGGTCCTCTTTCCTTGACTCCTCCATTGAATGAGTTACCACGTGGATCTCGTAAAAACATTCCCAAGTTCAATGGGGATGGGAAACAGCATCCTGATGAGCACATTGCATCTTTCTTTGTTGTATGCGGTTTCCCTCGGAGTAGCCCACGAGGATGTCTCCGTTCGACTCTTCATCGAAACGTTGTAGGGAGCAGCAGCTGAATGGTTTTATCACCTCCCGAATGCATGCATCCCAAACTGGGCTACCATGCGGAATAAGTTCGAAGCACGTTTCAAACCAGCTGAAGATTCTCATGCTTTGTTAGCTCAGCTTACGCATATGAAGAAGGAATCGCATGAACCTATGCGGGAATTCGTGGCAAAGTTCAACAAGCTGATCTGGAAGATTCCAGAAATAGCTGTACCTACTCTGGAAAACCAAAAATGCTTCTTCATCAATGCTCAACCTCCTGATATAAGATTTTTATTAAGAAGGTCGGTTATCCCAGATTTGGCTACTGCTCAGTCAACGGCTACTGAAATAGAGGATGATCTCATCTTGGCTGGAAGGATCAAGAAAGACATGCCTAAATTCAAAAATCAAGGTTCTTCTCAAGGTAACACAGATCCTATGTTTCAAAAAATGGCTAATGATTTGATTGCTTTAAAGAAGCAAATGTCCCAGCAGGTGAGCAATGTTCCGTATCGGGATATACCTAGGCGGAATTTCAATAATAACAATGGTGCACCTGTCAGAGATAGGCCACGGTTAACTCCTGCTCAACCGAGACTAGCAATTGAAGCTCCTCCCGTCAATGCAGCAGTAGAAATAATTGATGAAGATGATGAAGGAGAAGAACAAGAATCTCATGAGGCTTTCAAAGCTTCAGGATATGCTGATGAGTCTTATGACGAGTCAGCTGGCGACTCCAGCATTGGGTATTTGGAATATGATGAAGATGAATGTGAGCCAGATGGTCAGTCATTTGCTGTGTTCACTCGGTCCCAATCTCAGAATCCCAGGAAAACTCTTGAAAACACTAAGGAAAAAAATAAGGAACCCCCCATATCAATAGTTAAGAGGGGTACTCCTATTTCGGCGCAGACTAAAAGAGAGGTTACTAAAAAGGCAGCTGCTCCTTATTCTGCTTCTCCTAAGATCAGTGCCTCAGCACAAGCTCATGTAATTAGAACTGAGCCTACCATCATTCCTTCTTATACTACTTTTGACATTATTGATCATGCAAAGAGAACCAAGATTCAAATGTCAGAAGCAAAATACCTTCAGTCGAATCCTGAATAGTTTGAAAAGTTGGCCAAGTTCATCAGAAGTAAAGTGGCTGTTCCGTCACCTTCCAAAGGTCTCCTTCCAAATCCTGTTCAACTTCCACCACAGAATAATCTGACCTCTGCTTCTTCTTCAGGAAAGATTGAACCTTTTTATTTATCTCTACTTATAAATGGGTTTAAACTCAGCAATTGCATCATCAACTCAGGGGCCTCTGATAATGTTATGCCCGCAAAAGTGGCCCATGCCCTTGGACTTACTTTGACTAAGTCATATGGACGGTGCTATTCCATGGAAACTAAACAAGTCCCTTTGATAGGTCAAATCAAAGATGCACAGTTTGCATTTGTTGCCTTTCCTGAGAAGAGAGTGAAAATGACTATTCTGGTTGCCGACATTCCTGCAGCTTACGGTATCCTCTTGGGTAGAGGATTTTGTAAAGACGTCGGAGGAGAGATTGATATGGATTGGACCAAAGCTAAGATCCCGGTCAATGGGGTTCATCAGGTTCTTCATCCTGAACCTCAGGCGAAGTATTTGGTGACCAAATCAGATGATCCAAAAGCTCAGATCCTTTTCGAAGATGCTAGCTTTGGGAATTATTTCTTGACTTCAGAGATACCCATTGTAGATGTGGAAGAAGAAGATCCCAATTCTATTTGGACACTCAAATTTGATGGTAGCTGCTCAACCTCTGGATCAGGCGCTGGTGTTGTCCTTATATCTCCTAGCTCCGAGATTTTCCCATCAGCTTACAAATTGCAATTTGATAATACTAATAACACGGCCGAATATGAAGCCTTGTTATTAGGATTAGAATTGGCCAGACAGAAGGGAATTAGAAATCTCAAGGTTCAGGGAGATGCGGAACTGATTGTCAATCAGGTCAGGGGTATATATCAGGTGAAAAATGATCGGTTGAAACATGACCGGAATAAAGTTTGGGATAGTATAGAATGCTTTGATGCATTTTATATTAAGGCAGTTTTGAGAGATTATAATGACAAGGCTGATTCTTTGGCCGTATCTGCATCTCTTCTTCTTCCTCATCCTCAGTTCAAGCAAGATACATACTCTATTGAGATTGTATATCGTCCCAGTATCCCAGATAATGCAACTCATTGGAAAGTGTTCAATGATGATCAACAGGTGTTGGCTTTTCTAGAAAAGGCTGACAATTTTAGTGAGTTATATTTTGAAGGTTCAGAATCAGCCTTCCGTGAAACTATTTCAGATCCATATCAGGAGGTTGATGGTGAATATATCCAGCTGAAAGGCAACAAGATACCCAAAGGTTTGGTTTCTTTGGAGGGCTTGTTTGATAAGCATGATCGTTTTATCCAAAACAAAAGGCAAGTCGAAGGAGCTTCTTCCTCTGAAGTAGATCAAATCAATCTAGGTTCGTCTGATCAACCTCGGATGGTGAATGTTGGGAAATGTTGTTCTCCCGAAGAGAAGGTGAGATTCACTTCACTTTTGAAGAAATACATCGATGTGATGGCCTGGTCTTATGCAGATTTGAAATCTTTCAAGCCCAAAGATGTACAGTACAGTATCCCTTTGAACCTGATGTGAAGCCGTACAGACAAAAGCAAAGACATTACAATCCCAAGATCTTAGGAACTATCCTGGCAGAAATTCAGAAAATGTTAGATGCCAGAATTATTTTCCCAATCCATCACTCCACTTGGATTGCAAACATTGTTCCTGTCAGGAAGAAGAATGGCGAGATCCGGATTTGTGTTGACTTCCGGAACTTGAATCAGTCCTCGCTGAAGGATAACTATCCCTTGCCTATCATGGACCAGGTATTACAAATTGTTACTGGATCAGAAATGCTATCCATGCTCGATGGATTCTCAGGGTATAATCAAGTCGAGGTAACCACAGAGGATCAACACAAGACGGCCTTCACGACCCCATGGGGTACCTTTGCTTACATAAGGATGCCTTTCGGCTTGATCAACACTGGAGCCAATTTTCAGAGAGCTATGGACTTGGCATTCAGAGATCTGATGGGCAAGGTCATAGTTGTGTATTTGGATGACTTGACCGTTTTCTCTAAAAAACGGAGTGATCATTATGATCATTTAGAACAAGTACTTTTGAGATGTAGGCATCATGGGATTTCATTGAATCCCAAGAAGTCCATGTTCGGGGTGACCGAAGGAAAGCTGCTGGGTCATATTGTGACTAAAGAAGGAACCAAAATTGACCCAGAGAGGGTAAAGGCCATTCAGAGTCTTACCTTACCCACAAGTAAAACAGGAGTTCATTCTTTCTTCGGAAAGGTCAATTTCTTGAGAAGATTTGTACCTGATTTCGCTGACAAAACCAAGGATATTCTTGGAATGATGAAAGGCAAAGTTCCATTTCGATGGAGTACAGAAGGGAAGCTGGCATTCGAAGAAATCAAAAGGGCAGTTGCATGCGCTCCTATCTTAGTATGTCCAGACTTTAAGAAAGATTTCATCATGTACAGTTACGCCTCTGCCCACACAGTGTCAGCCATCCTGATGCAGGAAAATGGGGAAGGCATCGAAGCTCCTATCGCATTCATGAGCTGTCCGTTGAAGGAGCATGAATTGAAGATGTCGGAGATTGAAAAACATGCTTATGCGGTGGTGCGAGTGGTGAAGCATTTCAGGTACTATGTGCTGAATTCCCATACTCGCGTTCTCGTTCCTGATACTGCTGTTAAATCCATTCTGACTCAACAAGAGCTGGGAAGTCAACGAGGTACCTGGATAGCTAAAGTTCAGGAGTACGATTTGGACATCAGGCCTACCAAGTTGGTACGAGGAAGGGGCCTATGCCAATTAATTACAGAAAATCATGCCGAAGCAGAGTATGAAAAGACTCAAGACACTTCTTCAGAGCTGCCCATGGTGCTTTTCGTGAGCACGACCGATGAATGGTACACGGACATTGCTTTCTTCCTAACTTACGGTGAATTCCCCCTACATTTAAATCAAAAGGAGAAGAGGACCATCAAGCTGAGATCTGTGAAATACCTTTTGTGGAATAATGCAATATACAAGAGAGGTATCGATGGTGTTTTCCTGCGTTGTGTTGATAAATCACAACAGGAAAAGTTATTGGAGTCCTTTCATAGCCTAGCTTGCGGAGGACATTTTTCATCCTCTGTGACAGCTTATAAGATCCTACGGGCCAGGTACTATTGGCCTACTCTCTTCCGGGATTCAGTAGAATGGGTGTCCAAGTGTGAGGCTTGTCAACATTTCGTTGGTCGCCCCCAAGCTAGCAGCTCTTCCTCTGAAGCCTGTGGTGATTGAAGAACCTTTCCGCCAGTGGGGGATTGATTTCATCAGAACATTGAATCCTTCTTCCAGTGCTGGACATAATTACGTGCTGACTGCTACAGACTACTTTACCAAGTGGGTAGAAGCCGCACCAATCAAGCAAGTAACTTCTGAAGCTGTTTGCAAGTTCCTTAAGGAAAATATAATTGTCAGATTCGATGTACCTCATAAGATTGTAGAGGATAATGCTTCTAATTTCTCATCACATGAGTTAACTGAGTTTTGCTATGGATTCGACATCACTCTGGCTCACTCATCTGATTATTATCCCCAGGGTAATGGGCAAGCTGAATCCAGCAACAAGAACCTGGTTACCATAATCAGGAAACTGGTGGATGAAAATCAGAGGACATGGCACAAAGCATTGTATGATGCATTGTGGGCTGATCGGATCACTCCAAAGCGAGCCATAGGGATGTCTCCTTTTCAATTGCTATACGGGATTGATGCTGAAATTCCTATCTCAGTAGAATTGCCGGCCTTGCAGTTGGCGAAAGCGGTTGAAGATGTAGCTTTTCAGAATTCTATCGAAAAGAGGGTTATGTACCTAACCAGACTAGAAGAAGAACGAATCAAGGTAGTTGATCACATCGCAGATCATCAAAGCAGAGTGAAGAAATTTTTTGACAAAAAATCAAAGCAGCGTAACTTTCAGATTGGAGATTTGGTGTTGCTTTGGGATAAGAGGAGAGAACAAAAAGGGATGCATGGGAAGTTTGATTCTTTGTGGAAAGGACCTTTCAAAATCCATCAGCTGAATGGTGAAAATAGTTTCCTACTATCATATCTAGATGGAGGACTACTCCCGTTGCCTTTCAGTGGACAACATCTAAAGCTGTTCCACCATTAATGCAAGATGCTCTCTTGCATTGTACATAGTTTACTTTTGTTGTGTGTTTGCTTTTGGTTTTCTTTCTTTCTCCGTTTTGTTTTGTTTTGGTTTTCTTCTTGACCCCGTAGCCCAATGGATAAGGCTATGGTCTGCGAGACCAGAGATTCTGAGTTCTCTTCCTTTGGTTTTACAAAGAAAGTCCCCAGCTGGAGCCAGCTGTTATCTCCGTTTTGAGTTCACGATAAAACGATTAGATAACCCCTACGAAATTTTTGAAGTTTCTTTTGCATTTTGACCTCGTATTGAGAAAATCGGGTTTTCGGGTTTTACCAACAGTTCGACATGAGTTTTAACATGCTTTATGTCTGTGTGTCTTCCGAAACCCGAAACCCGCTTCCTATTGCGAAAATCGGGTTTTCAGACCTCCGGTGCATCGGAACATGCCTTACCTAAAACATGATTTGCGCCTCATGCTTTCCGATACCCGAAGTCCGCTTAGTCCTTTGTATCGGGTTTTCGGAGCTATGTAACATCTAAACACCTCATGTTTTTGTGCCTCATGCTTTCCGATACCCAAAACCTGAATCGCACTAAGTCCCCTCGTGTCGGGTTTTCGGACCTCTCAAACATGCTGACATGGCATTCATGCCGAGTTGTCGGTGAATTGGCATGTGCCGAGCCCAAGTGTATTAATTGCCAATTTTCTTATAAATACGTGGATTTCCACGTCATTTTTACCAGACTTATTTCTAATTCGTGGATTTTTCGTGCATACTCTTCCGATTTTGAAACCCGACAGCTCGTCTTGCCCGATTGAATCGCCTGTTGTTCGATCTTTCCATTTCTTTGATTGAAGGTATTTCTTCTCTCCCTTCTTTGTTCTTAGTTTTTACAGATCGATTGCACGCGGTTTCTTCTCAATTTCTCGCCGGGTTTTGGGGGTTTTCCTTTCTTGTTCTCTTCTGGAATTATTTTGAAAGGGGTTTTAGGTTTTAGGGTTCATCTCTTCTAAGACTACCACGTAATGCTATTTCCTTCCAAGTTTTATTATATGCATGGAACATGAATGAAAAAAAAAGAGATTGCATGTTTTGAAATTCGATGAAAAACCCTGTTTTTCTTCTTGGGTTTTGAAGATTGTTTTGCAGAGTCGAAGACCCAAAGTGTATCGAAAGTTTGAGGTGTCGAGGTTTCTCAAAGTTTCTGATCTCCACAGCAGGTGTCGGGGTTTCTCAAAGTTCCGACATCGACAGTGAGTGCTGGGTTTCCCAGAGTTCCCATCATCAACGTAAGCGTCGGGTTTTCCCTGAGTTTCGACAGTATCAGACGTGCTGGGCTTTTCCCAAAGTTCCGGCATTACCAAGTGTGTCGGGTTTTTCAGAAGTTCCGTCATTTTCAACACATCGGACTTTCAGGATATTCCGACATCCTCCTCAGCGTGTCGGACTCTTTTGTTCTTCCGGCATATTCAGCAGATCAGGATTTTCAGTGTGGCCAACATCTCCTGAGCTTCGAACCTTTCTTCGTTCAACGTCCTTCATGTCGGACCCTGGTCCATCTCAGGAAAAGGATGAGAAGTCTGGCAGAATGAAATACAAGTTCAAGAAGCCAGAATCTCCATCATACATTGATTGAAACTATGATATCAGAGACACCGAACTCAGAAATATAGACATGGAAGATTTTTGGAGTAGGGTGAGGAGTTCCTCCCAAACTCCATGGATGAAAGCTATAGCTGATAGTGGTTTGCCTCTCGCAGCAGCTCTTCCCATGTTTGCTCAGTGTCCAGAATTCATTTTGGCTTGTGCATCCAGTTATGACTCGGCGTCTCATTCTGTGAGAGGTCAATCAGGTGAAGTAGTGGTCAAATTAGATGGAGGTTATTTTGATGATCTCCTCAAATTGCCTAATTTTGATGAGTATGGAGAGTTGGACATGAAGTCAGCTCAGAAAGCCTGGGACAACGATCAGGAGGACTGCATCAAGCATGTGAACAAGAAGTTCTTGATCAAGGCTAAACCAGCTGTGTCCAGATTTCCAAGGACTATCCCCAGGAGTGATTTCATCCAAGAAATCAATGACATCATCACCCTGCTGAGTCGGGTCTTTGGTTTGCCCGAATCAAATGTATTTCAAGGATGGATGTATCAATTTATGATCATCATCAAGAAGAATCAGCAGGGGATCGACTGGGGTACTCTCATCAGCAATGAGATTGATTCCCAAATGACAACGGTCTTGTCAACTGGGAAATTTTATATGTCATCATATGTCACATACGTAGCAGCTGGGATGAGGAACTATCCCGGGCTAGATACTAAGGGAAGCAGAACGGCGAATCAGGTTTATCAATACTTCCCTCAATTGACAAAGAAGGGGTCCAAAGACCATTTCAGGAGGGTGAATGATGCCTTCTTCTATGAAAATATCTACAGGATAAACCCTGAGCTGAAGAAGACAAGAGTCTCAGATGAGGCTTGGGCAGAAGTTTCTAAATGGGGATGTATCTTTGTACAATTCAAGAAGTTTACATATCTTCGGGTGGTCATGTACTCGGGAGATCCTTTTCGCCTGCCCTGATATCTAGGGGATAGACTGATATTAATGGAGTTGGTTAGGCAGCTGTTGGATTTTCATAAATTCCAACGAAGGAAACATAAGGCTGCTGTATCCTTCCCGATTTCTATTGGGAGATACACTTGCTCAACGGTAGTGAAGGCCAAAAATGTTGTCCACGAACTTCAAGACAAATTGAAGAAGCATATGAAGCCTCGAGACGGTTTTGATATTCGAGGAGTGCTCAGGGCATATGGAACCCAGCATTTGCATAGGCCAAACATAGAGGATATTTGGGTGGATCTGCGTAATGAGGTTGCTGTTCGTAGGAAAGATAATAGCAGATTAACTATTGCTGAGATTCAAACACTGGAGCTTGCTGATTTACCAGAGGGTACAGGTGACAATGAAAGTGTTTTGCATCTTTCCTATGATGGACTAAAGGAGGATCAATATGTTTTCTCACCTATTGATTGGTCAGCCAGCGAAAAAGCCTCTATTATAGATAGGTCAGCTCTAATCCTTGCTCGTACCAAAGCATGGCTTTCCTCTTGGGGAATGAATTTTAAAGATGATGAGTTTTCAAAGTTGGCTGCTTCAGAGGCGGGGCCCTCCAAAAAGGAAAAGGACAAGAGATCTTTTAGGGAGCCTATAAAAGTCAAGATTGTCAAGAAGAGGAAAGAAAGACAAATCTCTTCAATTATTTCTCCAGCTGAAACGGTGGATGTGCCAGAATCACCAACACCACCAGAAATAGGAGAAATTAATTTGGAAGGAGGAAGCCAACTTCTGGTTTCATCATTTGTTGATTATCAAACCGAAGAGACCTTGTCTCTTACATCTCAGGCTTTGGAATCTGAATCTGTGCCTCCCCCTCAACAACCACTCCTACCTCCTCATTCTCCATCCACTTCTTCAAGCATGGCTGGTATTTTCTCTGTACTCTCACCCCTCTCTGCTGGAACCCAAGTGATCACCAACACTCCCCCACAACCTGTGCCTCTCTTTATTGAATCTACTACCACATTAACAACTGTTCCCCCTTCAATAGTAGAATCTTCTCCTCTTGAGAGTAGAATACCAGTTACTACAACATGGGAAATTTCCTCTGATACGCCACAATGGCTACTCGAGAAAACTCCGAGGAAGAGGAAGGTGATTGTACCCCTACCAGCCTTTGATTTCAGCTCACTCAAGGCTTCTACTGTGAAATCAGCCAAGAAACCCAAAACAGTTTCAAGGGTTTTGGTGGATGCTTCAGGAGATAAATTCGCAGAGATTGCCACTCCCTCGGCTGAAAAAACTAGAGAGGATGTAACAGCCTCTGATTATCAAATAACCAGGGTGGCTCTAGGGAAAGTGACAGCAGAAGGGGCGCAACAAGATGCACGGGATTCCATAAACGTGCTGTGCCAAAAGTTGAAAGAAACAAAGGACAGCAGAGATGAGCTTAAGAGAAAAGTGGAGCAATTAACAGAGGTTTTGATTAAACTCTCACAACCCCTTGAATCCATACCACCTTCTTCTGTTTCTGTTGGATTTGATTTCTCATCAGTGCCCACAATTGAAAAGATTGCCAAACAAGGAAGGGTGGTTGATGAATGGATCCAAAGGTTGCTCCAACAGGGGAAGGAAGTGATTCAGGACGTGGTGAAAGTTCATCAATCTTTAGGGGACATTCAGAAGGAGGGAGAGAAGATGGATGATGAATTCTCTCAGGATATTGGACAACTTGATTAGAATTTTGAAGCTCTCCATGTATTAAAGCAAATCCCAGCACATCTCTTGGTAGAAGAAGGTGTTCTCCCACATACAGATAAGCATTTCCAGCTGACCAAGGCCATCAGATTCAGAATAAAGATTCTCAATGAAGCCTGCATCAAGTTGAGAGAATCAAGGGATAAATTGATCGATGGGAAAAGTGATCTGGAAGAAGAGTTGTTGAAGATTTGTCCAAAGGTGTTAGTTGGGAACTCAGGTATCCTATCAGTAGATGATCTCTTCAACCAAATTCGAGAGTCTGTTCAGCAGGGATCAATACAAGGATTTGGTCTTGAAATCATCGATCGTTTTGTAAGGGTTGAGCATACTTTGGAGGCCTTAAGGAAACTCAGCAAAGGATTGAAAAATCTTCCCGGTAATGCCAGCGACATTCATGAGACCTGTGAAATTTGGAATGATCATTCCACTGCGCCTGATGAGAATGAAATGCAAGGCATAATTCAAAAGTTCCAGGAATTTCAGAGCAAACAGTCTCAGCTGGAGGAAGAAAAAGAGGAAGTAGCAAAGGATGACGATTCAGACTGAGTCTCAATGTTTCATGTCATTTCAATCTTGAAATTGACATGTCTTTTTTGTTTCTGTTTCGTCACATTTTTGAATCAATATTTTGACTTGATCTCCTGCGTGAGAATCATGCAAAACTGAACTCTAGTTAAATTGCTACTTTTTAGGATCTGCCCTATTTTATCTCTGCTTCTTTTTGTTATAAATAAGGGATGCTTTTGCATTCCAAAGGGTCGAGATTTTTTGGAATATTTAGGGGCTATTGGAAAGAAGAAAAACTTTGTGTTTTCATTCAATCATTTTGAAGAATAGGAATCGATATCGTTTTACAGACTTTGTGTTGTGGAATATATCTTACTTAAGATAGTGTTCTTATGTTCATGATCTTAAGCTATTCTTTGCATAGCATCTTAATGTTTCTGATTATTTCGGACATTATATTTGTGATCTAAAACTCGTATGATTATTTCGTGCTCTATGTTTACTCGAAAGAAAATACGTTTCTCTCATTTCCTTTCTATTATGCTTCTTTCATTGTAACAGTTTCTAACCCAGTTCATTTATGAAAGAAATACCCTTGAATCCGTGAATGTTGATTTCAGGACTTCATTCCAACCCCCAATGGTTAGATTAGTGTGAATAATGTATATATTGTTTACCGTGTTTTAGATTAGTAATAAACAGGCAACCTCACCTGTCTTTGAGGAGGGATTTAATCTCATATACTGTGGTTGAACCTCATATTTTGGTTTGACAAAATATCCAACCAACACAGTTTGATAATTTCAATTTGGCTCTTTATTCTTTAAGAAAATTTCCATAACTTACATAATTCTTTGGCATATTTTGAATTGCATACAAAGTACTTAATTCTCTCGTTCTTATGTTAATAATATGCTTCTCAAATGTTTATTTAATGTTTAAATTTACCCTTGCAACTCAAGTGAATTTGACTTGATGTCAAGAAAGCAATATTAGGATTTAAGGGGGGGTGGTTTATAATAAAGATACCTTTTTACCATAAACATTCTTCAATCACAGTATCTTTATTTCCCAATTCAACATTCCCACAACAAGAAATTGTATTTAGATTATATATATATAGAAATCCTTTTTGCCACACGTAACTATGAATCAAAATTGCACCTATGATTAAATGTGCATTTCCCAATGTATCCCTAAAACTAACATCTACTACATATTAGCATATTTCAAATACAACGTTTCTGTAACATATGACTACATTGTACATATATACATTTTACAACGACCTGTGTAAATTTCGATAATAAGAAATGAATTACACAACACCCTTTCACCATCTTTCTTGCATCCTATAAAACCAAGTGATCATGAAATCATCGATAAATCGCTGGCATGTCATCCACCTAGATCTAGCATAATTACCATTTTTAGTTTTTCATTTACATAATATTAATAATTTTCATTCAAAAAAGGGGGGTTAGAGAAACACATTTTTTTCATTTCATTTCATTTTATTTTGTAACCATTGAGAGAGAGAGAGAGGGAAGAGAGAGAAACACTATTTTTTCAAAAGTTCCATTTCAGACAATAAGTCACATGATAGATTTTCAAACAGTTATTTACAAGTGTCAACAAGTTTCCATGATGGTTTGGTTACCTGTTGGAGGTCCTATAACTTTCTTTTTACGTTTTCTTGTTAGTTGTAAAAATAATCAATCTAGGCCCGGAGGCTAAGAAACCACTTTCAAACGTTGTCTTCCGATGGAAAAACACACTATGTGTAAGTTTCTACATGTCCTCATATACACCAAGAATTCATAGGAACTGACAGAATTCATAACTGGTGAACGGGTTTCAAACAGCGATGCGTTTTCTGAACCCACTAGTCGTAAATGGTCCAGTTTGACCTTGTCAAACTATGAATAGAGGCCTACAAAATGACCTTTCCAAACTATCTAGAAGAGTGCTTTTCCCCAAACTAGAGGTTGAAAGTAATTGTATAGTAAAATATACTATAGCTTTCTGAGGGAGGAAAGACATTTCGTTTCTCAGGGTTCGAACGATGGTTTAAAATGAAAGCCAACTTTTAAGTTTTGACAGCTTCCTAAAAGTACAAAATTGAGCACCAGTGCTCCTAGAGGAGCTACAAAGAGAGCACAAATGATCAAACAAGGTCAAGCTATTGCTTGATGTGACTCTCTGCATAACAATGAACACATACGATGCTTGACATATCCTTTACGAGGCTCAGAGTGTTGTTTTGCAAGTCTCTCAAAATTGAATTTTCTAACTTTGCAAGGTAGACAGAAAATGTTGTTTGATTTGACGACATCATCTAACTCTTGCCAATACAAGTAGATACGAGCACTTAATTCGGATACTCTAGTATCATCGTATAAGGTTATGGTAGCTACCACATTTAATGTTTAAATTTAAAAATCAGTTTCGTCAATCACAAGGTGAAGTTTTATTTCTTTACACTATTTAAATTTGGCTACATATCCATTTGTATGATTATCTACTGGTTTAACGTTTCTATAATATTAAAAATGAAGAACCCAAATTACAAAAATTATGAAAGAAAAGGTAAAGGAGACCATGCATGGATTAAATGAGATGAAGAAACGTTCTGCAAGTGGTTCTCCAGGCAGGTTCACCAACATTCCCCGAAGCTCCATTTCTCTCTCTCTCTCTCTCTCTCACCCACTTGCAAGAGATATTTCAGGACAAAATACAATGCATTGTACAAAAAAAACTTTTGTCTTAAGCTTAGGGTTAGGATGACTGCACGTAGCTGAGAAAAATAAATTAAAATAATAATTCTCCAACCTAAAACAATAATATTTCTTCGTCAACCAAAATCCCTTCCCAAATTACGTCTCGTTGCTCAAAATAAGCCTCTTTTCCACTCTCCGCACCTATAACCTTACTCACTGGAGATTATCAAATCCAACCTAAGGTGATCCAGAAGCAAGGTCGGGCTCTCCTTCCACAACAAATGCCAGTTTGAGTAACCTATCCAATTCGTCTGTTGTTCAATGTGCTCACTACGAAGGGGACACATAACAAAAATCTATAATAGTGGTTGAAATAAAGGCTCAAGTAACTTCGAAACCTCACTTCCTGCTCTATAGGAAATCAATTCAATACATGACAACACATTATTTCTAACCATTAAATTTACATTTGCATTGAATAGCTCTGTAGCAAGAAAATCAACAACTCCTTGGAAAATATGCCTACGGGGTTCACTATTTTCCTCGTCCACATTATTCACAACTATTAGAAATTGTATAAGTACTTTACTTGTCTCTTCTTTCTCCCATTTAGGCACAGAATGGGAGGATGTAAGAAAGGTGCAAGTAATTTGGATTTACACCTACCATGTCACAACAAAGATTCAAAGTCAATTATAATTTAATAAATGAAATTTTCCTGTTCTGAAAAATATTAGATCCACATTACAAAATTAATGAGTATAATTAATCCAAATATAGTAAAATTTCTCTTAGGTGTTAATTTAATAAATAATTAAATTAACACTATAGTTAAATATTCTTTAATTAATTTTAGAGGGTCAAAGGGGCCAAAGCAATTAAATTCCCAAGGTTTTTAATTTCACTAGGTCTAAATAATAACCAAGGTTATTATTTACATGGGATAGAATAACATTATATTATCCCCTAATGTAACTCCTTAAAAGGTCAACCCATGCTTTAGAGTTAAACATTTAAGTTAAAAAGGGGTAATTTCCCACTTATCCACTCTGAGACTCATCTTTTGCACTTCAACCTGATTTTTCACATATTTAACACACTTAAGGTTTCCTGCAAACATTTCCATTAGATAGGACATTTCTTTCCCTTTCCAATGATATAAATAAGTCATCCTAACTCCTCATATTTCTTAAGTTACAGGTTGGCAGGGCTTGGGGAGGAAATTTTTCCCAAAGGCGGGCCTGCGGGCCTGGGGAAGAAATTTTTCCCAAAGGTGGGCCTGCGGGCCTAGGGAAGGATTTTCACCCGAGGAAGGTTACGGCTGGAAGTTAAGTAGCAGGGAAGGTAATTTGGAACTTTGCACTTTTGACAAAAGCACAAGTTACACCCGCGTGCCAGGGAGTCTGTGGCGGGGCTTCGCGCTCAAACAAAGAAAAGTTTCCCCAAGCAGCAAGGGACATGTGGATGACATTTTTAAGCCATTTCAGTGGGGAAGGCGGGTCATTAGAGGTAATTTGATTTTAATTCTTTTTGTTGAAAGGGCGAAAAGGTTTTAAAACATTCGTGCCTCTACCGATACCTAGAGATGCCATGTGTCTGGATCCAAAACTACAAGCGGAAAGCGGACCGGCGGGGAGACTTAAGATTTTTTGCCAATTTTTTTATTATTTTAAAAAAGGTAAAGTTTGATAAGTTGGGGGCCCGTCAAACCTACGAGAAGTATTTTGAAATTTTTTTATTTTCCAAGGGGTTTGAAAATGCGGGCCGCGAACGTGGAGCCGCGAGAGAACTTGTGACTTTTTGCATTTTTGAAAAAAGTGCCCTAAGTAATTTTTGGGCTTGTGGATCCGATTTACAAAAATTTCCTTTTTGACAGTTAGTTTTTTTTTAAAAACCAAATGAAGTAAAAAATTCAGAAGGCCATAAATTGTGAGTGGAAGCTCGGATTTGAGCAAATAAGGACTTTTTAGAAAGGGATCGAACTCCTCTTTGCATAAGAAGTAAAAAATATTGTTTTCAACAAACTTACATTGGGTGAAATTTAGGAAAACATCTTTCCTTCCATAGAAATGTGAACTGAACTTTTTAGCTACCAGATTTAATTTAATCCACTATTTTTCCTTCTCCAACATGCCAAACCAACATGTAGAGTTTCACTTGATAGAAATTGGACGAGATTTTCAAGGATTAATTGACTATGGTTGGGATTTCAAAACTAATTTATTTCCTTCCTCTTTTCTCTTTAAAGTCATTTTCGTACCTCTAGCTCAATTAAGAAAGTTCTAAGTAAATTTCAGGGGCAAAAAAAACTAATCTAAGATGTGGTTTTTTATCTTCCTTAGCTGGTATTAATGTTTCAATTTATCTTTCATTGTTGCAGGGTACTCTTATATGTTTTCTAATATTTCTTGCAGGTTGAAAACAATGTAACAGAGATCTACGTATTTCAAAGTGGAAATTTATCTATTTCATTTTCCATACTTTAAATATTTAAGTTCATTCCATTCCAATTTTACAATGTTAAACTTTCCTTTAATCAATGTGTGGAGATCAAGAATGTAGTTCTATATTCAAAACGTTTCTTTCAAGTAATAAAGTGGAAGGTAATATTTCCTAACACAAACTTTTCCAGCCTTCAAACAAAGATTCTGCAAAAGTATTTCAATCAGCAGATTTCCAAGCAGGAGCAACTCCATTTTGTATAAAGTAAATCAACTTCTATTAAATTGAAATAATTTCATTTACAACTTCTTTTTTGTTCACCAAAAGAAAACTTACAAAATAACTCTTTCTCATTCGAATGTAACTTCATATCCAAAATAGAGCATCTTTTCACCACAATTAATATTACAATGCCATACACTTAAAGTGGGGAATTTCACAATAACGGAACCCAACGAGAACTGTAATATTTGTCTTCATACACAACTCTAATAAATGACAACAAGAGAGATCTGTCAGATTTCCTTTGGTCACATTAACAAAGAAAAGGGGGAGAGGCAATGCTCTCCACCCAACCAAGAATTTCAATGAAGTGGAGAAGTCATACATCTCATTGTACCCCGAGCCCCAACAACATTACAATAGGAAATGGATTCAACTCATGGAAAACAAGACAAGATTCCACAACAAAAAATAGATTTCATAAGCATATCAAAGTCCAAAATAAAATGCAGTTTTAGTCACAAGAAGGACAATAACAAAATATACAAGGACTTATCACACAACAGCCAATAGAGCAAGATATATAGAGGAAGTTACTTATATCTCCCAATGGGGAATGGGTGACCACCTTAAAAACCCGCCAAAATATTAATCTCACATCCCTACATACTCTTATGTCTCCCCCAAGTACCTCTTATGCCTCCCCATTCTCTTATGCCTCCCCCAAAAGTAAGAAATACAGGATATTTCTTGTTCAACGTGAAACACCCAACCAAAAATCCCTCCACAAATAACTCTTATGCCTCCCCACAACTCTTATACCTCCCCAAAAAATATCCCCATAGTCTTCTCCTACACCACACCTAGACAAGCTACCCAACCAACCAACAAACATACCAAACACTCAACAACATTCACATATGCATAAAATAAAAAGAACACATTTTAAAAGAGTCAAGATCCTACCTCTCCATGATAGAGCTTGATCCAAAATTTCAAAAATAAGCTTCTTCAAATCCAAACAGTCTCAAAGCACCAATAAATCCACAAGCATCCAAAATCCTCTAACTCTCTCTAATTGCAAGAGCACAAAACCAACATGAAGTAACCCCCTGAAGTAACCCCCAAAACAGAAAAAGAATTTGAATGAATATAAAAGGGAGATATGAGGATGAGGTGGGTCCATGTAGGATGCCACATCACTCATCCTCAACTTCCACCTCACAAGTCCACTTCAAACTCCAAGGCACAATTAATAAGTGGGTGAATAAAATGACATTTTACTTACACACACAATCCAAGCTGACAGCCCCTTAAGGACCAAAATTAATTTCATGAAAGAAGGTGCAATAAAAAATTACAACTTGCCTTCCCAAAATACATAATAAGGCCTACACTACTAGACATGAGCCCCTTTATCCACAAGGTTATCCAAAAAAAATGAATATTGTGAAAGATTTGTAGATTATTCACAATAACTTTGTGAAATTTTGATGAAATTTTAGGGATGTTTTACAATATCATATTAATTGAATATGAAATTGTGAATTATTTACACTATATCAATTTTAATATGGAAAATTCATATAATCACACCCATTATTGACATTTCAAATGAATTTAAAATACAATTATGCCAACACCCTAAAAAAACATTTTTTAATACAAGCCACACCCAAAAATAATATAAAATTATTATTATTTTGACCAAAAGTACACTTTTATGTTTATATAATCATGAAAATCTACAAAATTGTTTTACTTCAAATAAATTATAATGATGAAATATAATAAACATATTATATTACTTGTAACCTTTAAATTCATGTACTAAATAATATACGTTTCCTTGTAATTTTTTTAGTCAATAATTTACATTGCTAGTTTTCATTAATATTTTAAATGCCTATCCTTAGTAAAGGTAAAAATTAATTAAATAAAATTTAAATAGTAAAATGTACAACTTAAATAAAATGTATTATAATTCCTAATAAATTTTAGGTTATTATTATAATAAGTAATAGTTTCATTGAATAAATATTAAAATTATAATAATTAAAAATATATTTAATAAATATTTCTTGAATATACAAGTATGAAACTTGAATGATAAAATACAATGTGGATTTTACACGCTTTGTATTTATTAAAATAAAAAAGGGGTACATAAACCATAATTGTACAAATTTATTAGGAAATTAAACGGTTGGGAATAATAAATCTGTCTAACTGTGAAATACCATAAATTCATCAAAACAGTTTATAGACTAAAGTCTGGAGCAGTTGTAAAATTGGAGAGAAACTTGGATGACTCGATGTTATTTGGGATTGGTGGAGAGCAGCATAGATTACTTAGCAGTTATGTGGGGTTTAAGCATGATTTAGGGTTACAACAACATTTAGGATTTCTATTTAAAACTTTCTGAGTTCCCTTTTTAAATAGTTGATTAGATCTGTAGAAGATTCATGGCCTTGTCATTGTTTTTGGAAAAGAAGACCAAACAGGTTATATAATAAATTTGCCTTTGTTGTAAAGATAGAGTGTCCTTTACACATATAAATATCCATGGTACTCGTGAGGGCTTGGTAGATCTAGATCATAGTGTTCATAGGGGATATGTAGATCTTCTCTCAATGTCTATATTATGCATTGAATAGTATCCAACACTTTTAGAACCATCCCATTTCTTCATATTTTACAACTTATTCCCAGATTTTTCACAATTTATATAGTTTCTTCTCCCTCGACAATCCCAAATCTTGGTGGCTTTTCATATATTGTAAGAGCATGATTGCATACATAATATTGTTCATTTACTTCCTCAATTTAAATTTATATAGAATATTTCTTTAAATTTTGCATGCAAATTTACTTTTTATTTTTAAGATCGAAATTGCATCGTGAATAGTGAGGATGCTTAAATCTGGAGCATATGCAGCTATTCCAAGAAGTTACTGCTTTAATATCCATTTCTAAGAATATCTTCACAGCGCATTGTAAAAATCAAATAGAGGAAAGAACATTTGGGTAAATTGAGCAGAGTGTCAAAATTCATTATATTCTACTTTTTTTAACCTCTATCACACTCCCCTAAACTCCCCTAAATTTTAATTAGTTGTTAGGGTTTTAAATATTTAAGGGTTCATATTTTAAAACTTTTAATTAGTTGTTAGGGTTTTAAATATTTCCTATTACGAAGGGTTCATATTTTAAAACATAAATTTGTTTTTACTTTAACACATTTTTGGATGGGTGGAATTTACTTTTTGTAAAATTAGTTTTTGGTTCCACACAAAAAAGAGGAAAGCAAATTTTTTCAATTTGTTTTATGGAATTAGATTTTGTCCAATATTTCTACTATTCTATATAGTTAATATGTTAATGAGTATATTATTATTTTACTTGTATTTTAATATTATATTCATATTTTTAGTTTCATTTAATAATAGAAAAAATTATGTTTTTAACTGAGAGAAAAAATTTAAAGAAAAAAAAAATTTTAAAGTAGTGATAAAATAAAATCATTGTATAATTGTGTTAAACATTCAAATTTTATAGGCATTTACAAAATCGAAGTTGAATTTTAAAACAAAAAATATATTTTATTGAATTTTTGTTTTTTTACAATATTATAAATTATTGTGATTTAATAATAATATTTGTTTTATTTTTAAATATTTTTTTATTTATGGTATTAATTTTAAAAAATTGATGTTTTATTTTTATTAATAAATATTTTTTATTTTGTAAGATGGAAATATTTTAATTTCCTATTAAAAATAAAGCTATTTAAAATATTGTGTAGAGCTAAATATTTCAATATTATTATGTTTTATGAATTTTATGTATCTAACTTTTGCATGTTCACATGCAACAAAAATATTATGTAGATTTGATTATGTTAATATGTTTAAATTATATAAAATAATTGAAATATATTATATAATGGATGAATAATTATTAAAAGAAATATATATTACAGTTTATTTGTAGATTTAATTTAATTTAATAATTTTTGAAAAAATGTCAGAAATATTTACAATTTAAAGATTATTTTGGATCAAAACCATTTTTTATTATTGAGATTCATATCACAATTTTGAATTTATGGATCTAAAGAAATTTTGGAATTGTAAAATTTGTTATATTTTTTAATTGTAAATATATAACAATATTCAAATTGTCACTAGTGATACAACTATTAAATTGGGGAATTTTCACTATTTTCATTATGGATTTTATCACAATATTTGTCACATTTAACACTTTCACAAAAAAATTGTTGGTGGAGTCCAAAAAATTGGATTCACAAGTAAAATAAGATACATGTGGATAAATTGTGGATATGTTTGATTCACAATTTTAAAAAAGATACCCACAATCAAAATTCAGATAAATTGTGGATATGTTACCCATTATTTTTTAATGTTAATTTTGACTTCCCAACCCATAGGTAGGGTTGGTGTAACAATTTAAGAGGTGAGGGACAAGTTTAACTTGTCCCACAAGCCGCTAAAATCAGCCCCTAATGACAGATATGAATTTCAAAAGGAAGGTGGAGTGTTTCACACTCAAAGTTACTTGCACATTACTTACAACACATAATCCAAGAGCCATCAGCTCTAATAAATGCATTCTTTTGACCCATTTTAATTTATTTAACAATATGATTACTCTCTAATCTAGACACAAATAAAAATAAATAATAAAGCGGAAAATACATTACTAAAATCCACATACTAAATTTGAACAAAAGAAATTAAATAAAAGAATACACATAACCCCTAAAAACACAAATACCTCCTTCAACCTTGTGGCCGCATCAAACCATCCAAAATGAATATGTAATATAATTCCAAAATCATCTATATATGAATCAAAACATCATCTAGGCAAGTAATGATATCATTTACAATTTCATCAATAACAATATGATCATAATATTAGTTCAATTTTCTAGGTCTACTCAAAATGACGAAGTATCACATGTCTGAAACACACACACACACACACACACATATAACCATGTCAATCAACATATCAACATCAATATAAAATGTCTCCAATAATCCACATGCATCATATATGAATCAAAACAATTAATAGTCCATGATCTCTAACATCTAACATCATGCCATATCAAAAGCTACAATAACATCCATAAGTATAGTCGACAGTATCATAATCAATAACAAAACGTGTTGAAGGGAAGTGGGCACTACATCCTGTCCCTCCCTCATTATGTTGTGATGGATGTCCATTCCCTGTTCTAAATCCTCAATTTAGGCACATGGTGGAGGGTGTTGGAAAAGGTTGTGAAGTTTGTATTTTCATTTCTTGAATTGTTCCATAGCCTTTTAAAAAACCCATTTTGTACGTATTTTTCCATCATTACAGTCCATGAGGCCACGTTTTGGGTATAACATTGAATAGTTCACCTGCCATGAATAGTTCCATATTCATCATACATGTCTACCTGAGCATGAGTGACTACAACATGTGAAAAACTCCTCTATATTTTATGTTTTAATAGATGTCCATACCATGTTCTAGAGCTCACAATTTTTACACAAGATGGGAGTACATGGCATATGTAAACTGATCATGTTTGAGACTAGTTTGCTGCATAGGAGAACTATGTGACTGTATCTAGAGGAACCCAATGTCTTTTGTACACTACCATAAAATTATTCCTACAGAAGTTTCCTTGTTCTTTCATTTGGTCAAACACTGAAACCGTTCAAAAAAGATAAATTACATCCTTGACTTGGTTTTCCTAAGGTTAGCGCATCTAAAAATAAAATCAAGTGTCTGTAATATCTTGCAAGGTACGTGATAGGTCTTAAAGGTTGTGAGGGTTCCCATATGATTGCTAGGAAAGCCCACACCTCCATAATCCTGCCAAACTCCACCCCCACGTCTCTATCTAATAAATCACTTGCCATTTCACTAACCTGCTCCACCAACATTAATTTATTGTTATCATCCTTGGTTTTTTTAATAAATTATTGTGGGCACTACACTTCCCTCCAATTATAAGTGCATCGTTCTCAATGCGATACAATGCCGAAGCTCTAAGGGTAGGTAGGAAAGAAAGACAATAATGACACATGTCGTTTAACAAAACATTTGTTTGATATAACACGACCACAAGGAAACAAAATAAATTTGGCGATATCATAAATTTTAATGTTTTGTGAAGATTGGCATTTCATTTTTACTTTATTACTTAGTTAGTCTTTTCCTGTAAGGTATTTTTTTTAACCTCAAACTCTTAGTATTTCAATTCTTAGGATTTTAGTTGTCTTATGTTCGTATGTGCCCAACATAACTTACATAACAATACTGCATCAGGGTCACAAACAACACTAATGGTTCATAAGACATCATGATATTTACCCTTAAGACTATATCAAATCACAAGAACTCAACCGAACCATGGAAAGAACATACATAGCCCTCACAACACATAAAATTGCCACACATGATTCTGACCCAAGGTACTTGTAACATAAACAGACTACAACAACATGGAATTCCCAACATGTACACATATAGGGGTTTCATGCAACTAAAAACCATAACTGTAGCTATATAGGGTCAAGATGGAAACAACATCACAAGACATAAACCAAAATCTCAAGAGTACACCTAACTCAACCAACTCCGTATGCCTCCTGAAGCATCACAAACAAGTCCATATACCTCCCAAGCATCACAAAACAAATACATACACCTTCCAAGAATCACACAACGACTTCCTATACCTCCCAAAGCATCAATCACACCCACACAAATCTCTTATGCCTCCCCCAAGTCTGTTATGTCTCCCTCAAGTGTCTCTTATGCCTCCCTCAAGTCTCTTATGCCTCACTCAAATGTCTCTTATGCCTCCCTCAAGTGTCTTATGCCTCCCTCAAGTGTCTCTTATGCCTCCATCAAGAAATAAAATAAAGATAATTTTTCCTTTTCACTCCCCAAAAGAGGCATGTCACCCTATGGCCCTAGGCACATAGAGTCTAGATACCTCTACCCAAGTGACATAATAACTCATGGTTCAAAAACTAGTTAGTTATCTTTAACTCTTTGGGGCGTACCCCCATATAATGAAGCAGGTCCATAGGTCCCACCATTCCATGGTGAATCCCATGACTCTATTCCAACACATTACAACATTATAACGAGCATAACAATCCATATCAAATGCCAAGTGGCAATAATCCCAAGCCTTGGACTAGGCTATAAAAATTTAAAACTTGATACACAATTTAAAATTGAGAAAAGCAAATGGCTAATTAGTCAGGGTTAGTGCAAATCCATGTTTTTTTTAAATAAATTATTACGGGCACTACAAGAGACATTATGTATTTTTCTTGTCTCTAGTGAGAATACAAATTTAATGAATAAAAAACTTGAATTTAAAGAATAAAAATTAACTAATTAATTTTTTCTATTGCAATCAATAAATACATATATTCAATGGAACTAGAGCAACTTGGCGATCAACATAATAAATAAAAGATATTTATTATCAAATCATGTGCCCACAAATGGGTCCACAAACATTTTATTAATATCAAAAAGAGAAAATACAAAATGGTGCGTAAATGTTGTTAACCCTCGACATAGAATGGTACACCCATTTATTTAGTTAAAATTATTCTCTGACACCTCCTCCAAACATGCTGCTATAGATTTTTTAACTAATCCTTTATAAGTAGTTTTACAAAAAAGTGAGAAGCCTCCTCTGAACATGCTGACATAAATTCTTTAGATGATTCTTTCTCACTGATTTTACAAGACATTATACAACTCCCTTTGAGAGGAGTGTCAAAACAGTATCCATATCACCGTCTGATGATATCACTAAAAACAAGAAGAATCACCATCGTTGTTATTACATTATTAAGTACTATAATAAGACATCATTATATTAAGCTCTAAAAACAATAGAGGTAAATTTATTTATAAAACTTACTTACACGAGAAATATATTTGTGGATCTGGTGACTTGTGATCTTGTGTAGCATTCCATTCCCTTGGAGGAAAGGTATGAATTCCCCTTTATTAAAAGAATATCAAAATGGTTGAGTGGATTTTCTAGTAGTTTTCATGCTAGCTGACCATTTGGAACAACAAGAACTGAAAAACAACATGAACCCCTGCGTTAATATTAAAATAGGAACATGTTATTGAAAAATTCTCATACCCGTAATGATTTGAAGCATAATACAACTAATATTGTGAACTATAAGAAAAAAATTAAAACATAAGCTTCCTCTAAGAACATGTTGTTATAAGATAGAATAAGATGTGATTTGATAATAACCATGATATAAAACATGCTACAAAGATTTGAGTGCAAGAAGTAATGTCAACTATAAGAAATCATTACTAAAAATATGGATATGTTTTTTACATCTTCTTATCCTCTCTATACGCTATCATAAAATACGCCACAATTGCATAAGTATACAAATGCTTACAAATATTGTTAAAAAAGGAATGCTCACATAAAAGACTGTATAAATTCTACACAACTAAAAAATATTTTATGTATGTTAAGTGTAAAAGTTTGATAAATTATTGTAAAGTGTTTGAACAAATGAACGAGTTAAAAAATTCTCATGGACTAAAATTTTTGTAGAATAGAGAAGATGTGTTTCTTCATGAGGCAGTCACACTATTTCACTATATACAACTCACATTTCTTCAACTAAATTAATTTACATTTTCCAACATACTCCCAACTTATGCCAAAATATGAGCTTTAGAATAAGGTATGGAAATTCATAAAATCATAAAGGATAGTGTAATTTTGTTAGATATTGTACTTACAACTACCCTGGTAGATATGTATGCAAAATGTCGAAGCATAGACAAGGTATGTGAACTCTTTGACATAATGTATTAAAGAGATCTCTTATCATGGAAAATTTTGATTACAGGCTATTCAAAAATGGATTTTTTGAAAATACTTTCTAAAACATTCAATAAAATTCAATTACTAGGTTTAAATCCAAATTCAATAACCTTTTCCAAGATTCTACCTGACTATTACAAAATGGGATCTTTGGAGCAAGATATGGACATCCATCAAACCATAAAGGATACAAGAAACATGTCATATGAAGTTGCAACCACCATCGTAGACATGTATGAAAAAATTGGAAGCATGGAAATGGCACGCCGTGAAATGTTTGAGAAATCCTCAAAGACGTGTGTTCTTGTGGATGTAGTTGGATTGAAGGCCAAAAATAGTACATATTTTTTTGGGTAGAAGACAGATCACATCCACCAAGACAAGAGATCCATGAAAAGTTGGAAGAAATGAGGTTCATGGTGTTTGATATTATTTAGGTCTAAATAAGATGACATTATTGAAAAGGCCATAGAGGTTTTTGAACTAAAAATCTATGAAATCGATGCAAACAAAAAAAATTACTTTAACTTATAAAATATTGCAAAGAATCGAAGAAAATAGCTAAACCAAAATTCATAAATTGAACAACCAGATGTAATTGATATTTAGAAAGAGAGAGATTATAGTTTATTTAGATAAGGTGATAAGGATTTGGATTTGAAGGGACCAAAAAAAATCATGTACAAGAAATGAAGCCAGGCCACAGGACAACTAAAAAGAACCTAGAATGATTTTGAAGGGATCAAGAACCGTATACAACTGAAATATATGCATTAAGGTACAACAAGGTATAAAGTGAACATTCATCATACACCAAAAACCAAAACCCCCAGATACACCAACCCAACACATAGGCTAGGATAGAACAAAAAAATACAAAGAGCCTCTAAAGAATCAAGTCAAACATACTTGACCATCCTCGAGGAGCACCCTAAATCCATGTTGACCAACCAAACCATAGGAAAGGGAAGAATTACCCAAGAGGTACTCAACCATGCGATCTCAAATTCATCTTAAGAGGAGCAGAGGAATTCTTTCCTTTCTTTTTTGTGTTCACAACTATCCAACCCTCACTCTTATTACCATTAGTATTTTCATCTGAATGGATTGGGATCAATACCTCTAACATCTCATTTTTCCCAACATTTGAATCCTTCTTCAAGATTCCCTTTTTAGAGGCCATTCCCAAAGGAATTGTCTTTTCCATGACAGGATGAGAATAAATCAAACCATCAATCTCCACATACCCAACCAGAAATTGAGTTTGACCTTCTTCAGTTTCTGATTCATTCAAGGAATAATCAGAATCATTTTCCACAACCAACATATTAGGTTGAACATCCTTCCATAAAGAAACTTACCCATTCACCTTGTGTTTCATACTCTTAGAGTCTAAAGCTAAGTGACCTAGGCCAAAGCATTTCCTACATTTGAAGGGAATCCCTTCATCTTCCAAAGGTATCTAACACCCTAAGTTTCATCGAAACTGGTAGATTAACCAAGGTATCTAAATCTACCAGAATATGAGCATATGTGGTATGAGTATACAATTCAGTTTTAGTATCAATGTCCATGAATTTCCCCAAATCATTGCCAATCTAAATCAGGCTCTCCTCCCCAAGAATTGCAGTGAAAGGTGAGATAACCAAATCCAAACCGGTTTAACATGGAAGGTTTTGATGAGTGGGTTGAAGTAAGGATACCACAATTTCATGATGTGGAGATGGTTCTAAAGTTCCCAAAACATAGAAAAAAATTAATCTCTATCTTCAATCAGGTTAAAAACCACAAAAAACTTGTGGAACAGGGATAAATATTAACTCTACCTAACATGATGGGCTTCCATTCTGAAGAGGCCCATGAATGTAGTTGCAGGAGACCTGGACATAGTCCACTAAATCTATAGATAATACCTTTCCTGATGAATTTTCCTCATCTTCAATCACCTAAGCACCAAAGGTAACCGAAGGTGAGCTATTGGCTACCTTAAGGGCTCTTTGTCTGGAAGTTGCTGCAACATATGAGCGTTGTAGTGGAGGAGCAGTCACATCCCGCCCAGAGGGGTGCTCACATCCTTTCACCCATGTGGGATCTACAACATCCATATCATGAACACCTTCCGAAAAATGGACAACAAAAGGGGAGCCATCCTTTGGTGCCACAAGGGAGTGGCCGCCCAAAATAATAGAGTTGCCACAGACCGGCCCTAAAGGGGGCAGAACAACACCACCGCCAGAGACGACTCCCAAAAACTCCACCAGCTTTCTTGAGGTAAAATACCTCCCATCTTAAAGGGCCATGCCACCATACTATAGGAGGTCAGAGCCAATAAGGGAAGGATCCAATCCATGGAAAACCACAACCAACCCCCCAGTGCCATCACCGCCACCTAATAAAGGACAAAATTAATCAAAAAATCCAAAATCCTCACTCTGCACAGAAGAGAGACCACCATCTCCACCACAGATTTCCTTTCTAGGGTTAGGCCTCAAAGCAAGAAGTTTCAATAAGGGGTTGCGAGAAGCCATCTAATTCCTTCTAATTATGGTTTCAAGAATAGGTCATAAGAAGAGAGAGATTATAATTACTAGTTATACCTATTTATAATATAATATTTAGGTTCATAAATGTTGCAACATCCTTGCGTACTTAAATATATTTTGTACTCAAATATCTATTCCATCTCAAACTAGTAGTCTCAAAAATCAGTGTAAAATAAAGTAATTAGTTTAACTATAAATAAGTTTGGAAGATGTGGAAACAATAGAAAATCCATAAATCAGCAATGGAAAAGCTAGATGTATTGAATATTTAGAAAGAGATAGATTGTAGTTACTTGTTATATTTGTTTGCAGTAAAAAATTTAGGAGCTTCAATGTTGCAACAATATCCTTGTATAGTATAATAATTTTTTGCACTAAGTTATAGATTCCATCTCAAACTTCAACTAGTTTAACTTTAAAAACTTTCCATAGACTCAAACCAAATAGTAAAACCAGTATTCAGTAAAGGAACAACACGATGTAATGAATATTTAGAAAGAGAGATTGTAATTAGTAGTTATACCTATTTTTAATCTATGATTGATTTCTCCTACCCAAGACGCATAGAGAACTATGATCTTGTTATGAGTGAGAAGCAAATATTCCATCCCCTCCTTTTTTCTCCTTAAAACTCTTTACAAACTTTAAAACTGAAATAGATAGAAATACATATTTAAAAACATTGATCATATAAATTTGAAAACAATGGCCAATACAAAAAGGAAAAAAGTTTAAAACTTTCATTTAGGAAAAATATTTTCCATATACAAATAGTTCTTAATACAATCAATACGAAGAAATTCCCCCAAATTTTCATCACTATTCACAAATAAATTAATATCTGAAAGCATATACAAGGAAATGGATTAGATAAAGTTACAACCACCTTATTAGACATTATGCAAAATGTGTAAGCATAAAAAAGGCATGTGGAATGCTATGATAGAAGGATATGCACAAAATGGATTTGTTAAAAAGTCTTGAAATTTTCAAGAAAACCTTATTGGCAAGTGTAAAGCCAAATTTCATAACCTTTGTTTGTGTTCTAGACTATTTCGATATAGGTATAGGTTCTTGTACTTGCACGGTATGCTGAAATAACATAATTTTAAAAACCTCGGATACAATATGTTGTGGGTGTGTTTGAAAAATATGTTTTTAAAAATTTATATATATATATATATATATATATATATATATATAAAGAAAACAACATTTGCTTATATTCTTAGCAACCTATAAAAAATTAAAATCCAACAACAAGATTATTATGAATTAGAAGCAATCTAAATCAAGATTTATTTGACTGAATGCAAGAAGACCAAAAAACATTAAATCTATGCATCCATCTACTAATGGGCTGATAAACATTCTACTTATTGTTAAGGTACAGGTAAAGTTTTGGGGAGAAGGAAATCTTTTTCACATAGTTTTTTCAAGGTAGTCTCTTGGAGAGGGGGGCCTTTGAGCCACCTCATAATACCCCTAAAGTCGTTATAGTACTCCATAATTAGTCTAGTAGCGGGAGATATGAAAGAATTTTTTAGCATTATATAAAGTTTGAGCTGAAATTAAGAAAGCTTATAGAAATATTTAAAGTTTTTCCATTCCATCCACTTCCCAAAATTTTTTAATCCATGAAATATTTTAATTTCTTTCTCAAATGAAAGGATGGAAGAGCAGCCTCTTGTAAAGGAAAGGATTTTGTCACTATATTTCAGATTCAAAAAAATTGATTTGTAGGAATACCTAATGTTAAAGAAAGAGAAGATAGGATTCCTAACCACCAAGTGCTTCACTTGTTCCCATGCCTTCCAAATTGACTGAAGAATAAACGACCCATGAAGAGCAACAAGAAATCTACCAAATAGTAAGTCAACTAAATGAAGTCCTTTTCATCTCTCTTAACCCTTGAGAGCCTATTGGAGATATTGAACCCCACACGAACAATCCAAGGTTCAATTCTAGTCAAAGCCCTTAAGTTTTATTTATTTTTTACAATTAAAAGACCATGTGTGTACGTTGTGTGTACATACCTGTCAAGTTTGATATAATTTTGGATATATATATTCACTAATCAATATCAAATAGATAGATTTTAAGTAGAATAGAACAAAAAACTACTTAGCATTTGTAATTCTCTATGCAAACAATAGTTATCATTTAGAAAAGATGTCTCACTTACATTTTAAATAATGATATAGATAATTTTCATGCCACATCTATACCTTTTAATTATTCATTCTAAAAAATTTAGTACAAAGAAATATTTAGTAACAAACTTACAACAATTAACATACAAAAATGCCTCTCAAAAACTAAGAGAAAGAGTTATTATAGATGCCTAAATAAAGAGTAGTAATCAAATGGGGAACTAGAAATATAAATTCTTAATTGGTGGAAGGAACTAAAATACCACTTTTTGATAAGCAATTTTCAATCATGAATGCTCCATATGTTTACCATTCTCATCTCTTCGAGTCATCCAAGTATTTTGGATAGAATTATAATTAGTATTATTACTTAAAAATTCAAGTAGATATAAGTAGTGACAGGATAATATTCATATATGAGAAAAATACATTTAAGTATAGGTCTAATTTCTATATAATAACAGATGAGTGCGCGATTACTATAATAGATGGAGCAACCCTGTCTTTTGAAATGAAGGAGAAATGGACACCATAAAATGTCCTCATTAATTAGGGTATTACAATACCAAATCCATAACTTTGGATTACCGAAGAAATAGTTTCTAATATTTCTAGATAACCTTTTTTTCCAACGGATCTGAAATATTATATTACATTATAAAATATAGAACACTAAAAATAACCCTTCCCCGCTGCTGCATTCGTGGATCTCTATGCAGTGGAATCCTCTGTTGCAAGGTAGAGTGAATATATACCCTTGTGCTCAAGGGTTTTTTATTGTAGTTTTTAAGGTTTTGGAAGATCATGATACTATGTTTTTTAAGCTCTGGGATCTTCAAAGTCATCTTTGGTTTATGAAACCATGGTACCCTTCTTTCAACCCTACTACTGGAAGTTTTAATGTGAAGCATATTTGGGTGCGGTTTCCTTATGCTACTACTTCAATTTTGTACAGGGGGGAGGAAATTATTATTTCCATTGGAAAATATTTATGAAATGTCTTTCCATAGATGTAAAAAACTAAATTATACACTCACGAGACCTATGCTCACATTTTGGTTGATATTGATACCACTGTTGACTTTCCGGTCAATTATGGAACTTTGGGTTTTGGATAGAACCTCATACTCCATAGCTAAACTATGAAGGATTTGCCTTCAAATGCAAAAATGTTTTTCTTTGGGACACTTAGTCTCATATTCTACCAGTGTGAAACAGAGAAAGAGTGATAAGGTATCTTGGTGGAAAGACTACCCCCAACCTAGCATGCTGGTGGTGGGAGAAGCCCTAAATGATTTTTTTAGGGGATTCAGGATTAGAAGAAGGTGATTTACAATCCCATTCGAATGAACACCTTGTTTCTCCTCCTATTTGGGGGGTGAGGATTGAGATTATCTTCAATCTGGTCATAAAGAGACTCTTGAAATAGTTTTACCAATCCTTAATGATGAAAATGAGGATTTTAATATGGAAGGGGATTAGATGGTTGTCAAAGGATAAAAGAAAGAAAAATTGTTATAGGCCCACTTAAAATGAACTTAATATCTCATGGTATGAGGTCTAATGGGTAATTTATTTCTCTTGATGTAGTCTCATTTTGGCTGTTGGTAGAGGCCTCTTCTTTTGAACATCATTGCTATATCATTTCTCCTTGTACTTAGGGTTTTTTTGGTCCCCTTAAAACCAAACAATTTTTACCTTATCTAAAAAAAATATGTTGAATGTATGAGACAAAATATTTCAAAACAATACGGATGACATTAAATAAATATATAAAATTAAAGTTTAAGAGAAAGAAAAGGATTGCATTAATGATTTGTTATTTCAAAAAAAACCATAGAAATGAATAACAAATAGATTGAGGATTATAAACAAAAAAATAGGTTCTCAATAATAGTTCTTGAGGGTGAATATGGTGAGTGCATCCCAGTAGAGACTTTTTTCCTCAAACTATTTGCACATCTACTCTAAATGAAAAGGTAACTATTTTTTCTCAAGGTTTAATCTATTTTTAAAATTAAGAAAAAATGGACATTTAGTATCTTAATCCATGGAAAAGGGTTGTAGGGATAAGTGTCTGGAATTGAATGGAAAAGAGATGCATGTAAGGAAAAGGGATGCATGACATTAATTTATATGTAGGCCTATCAGCCTCGATAAATAAGGAGTGGTTTATCAATGCTTGAGTTTTGAAGGGTTCCATAACCCTCTTTTACCCAAAAATAAATCATATTAACTATGTCAAAACATTAGGTCTATATTTTACATAAGACTGGAAAAAATTTCTAGAGAATCTCTTTCCATATAAAACTTTTATCCTATCAAAAAACCTAGCATTCCACTTTATTGAAGATAAATGATATAATAAATGAAAGTTTTTTAATTCAATAATTTTGTATACTATATTTTTTAAAGAAATTTCCACATATAGTTGATGTGTGTGGTAAAAATTACGTATCAGAATGTTATTAATCACGCATTAAAAAATAACAATAATATTGACAAGCAATGTTAGACATAAGTTAATAACAATCTGGAACTTCGTTCAATTACAAATGGTAATTATATAGCCTTTTCAAATAAGGGTCATAATAAATATAAAGGAAAATGATATACGAAGCACTTTAAAAATCCATGAAGAAATTTTTACAGTTCAATAAAACTAACATTTTATAGATACTAAACTTAGATAATTTTATCTTTTGCAATGTCATGTATGGTATACAATGTTGCTTTGCTGATATAAATGTTCACCTACAAAATCCAATTAGTTCATATCTCTATTTCTCATGTGACTTGCTTATCTTTGACACTATTTTTTGATATTATCAACTAAAATAATATTAATAGACCAAATTAGTAAACAAGCTCTTTGTTTCAGGTCACGATGTTCCTATTTCAATTTTTCATTTTTTCAAAAACCATACAAACAAGTCAGGAAGTGGTGTCTGGTGCTTTTCCAACTCTATATGGTCCTACCCAAAATTTGTTCCTTTAATTATATTTTTAATGTCAATATCTTATTTGAAATCAATTCATCTTCATAAGGACATACTTACTAATAATATGTTCACCTGTGGAAGGATGGACAAAGTAAGATCAATGTCACTTTATAGACTCACCTAATACTCTTAGAAGCTTTTATTGTAAATATTATCCCAAATAGGACTCAAGGTTTCCTAAATATTTCTAAATATGATACACATCAATTATATTAGTATCTATTATAGGTCTAGAGTACATCATGAGGTCAAAGACTCTGTGATTCCTCCATTTGATAAACATGCAAAGGTCATAGAGGCCATGTCTTAACAAGAGAAAGGTCACTCCAAGAATTGTTGTAAGGGTTTAAAGGAACAAAGGGTAAGGTCATGTAGATAAGGAAAACACCACAACAATCTACTACTATGTTAGGCACATTTTATGATATACATTTCTGTTGGTATCCAAATTTGTTCTCCCTTTCAAGCTGAGAAGCAACACAGATTGGACATGGAGCTTAGAGACAGATAGATCATAGTGTGTGTCATTTTGTAGCTGGGGATGAGATCTAACTGGCCCTTTGTTACTCAGATTTGTGGAGAGATGGATAACACCTTTAAGAGGATTTGACCTGTCCTCACTACTTTAGGCCATGCCTCTTCGACCAGGGTGAGAGGACCCTTAGTGTAACCTCTGTTTGATGAAGGAGATGGAGATATCCTTCTTTTACACAAATTTTATGAAGAAAACCTTGGGAAAATAAGGTCAATACTCCATAATTTAACTCTTAAGAGTTGTCACTTTTAAATGATGGAGATATTTTCAACACAAGGCTAAGGTTACTGAAGACATTAAGAAATCCTGATTGTTCTGCATATTTTAGTAAATAGATTTTGTTCCTTTGTTGATACACAGGGAAAACAGGGGTAGTTTAGGGTGGATTCATGGTTTTTGAATAATTTTGGTGGGAGATGAAGCAGGATAAAGTTGATTATACCAGATCTTTGAAGGGACTTCACAACAATGAACAACTCAACAATAGAAAGCTTCAGAATAGTTAAGATGTTCCTTCAACTAGAAGGTGTGCTTCAATGGAGGCCTAGATCAACATGTTTTCACATAATCTTTAAGAATCTAACATGAAGGCTTGAATTGAAAGACTTAATTAAACACCAAACTCTTTGATCAATCACGCCTAAGGTACACCCAAAGACTTACAGACAATCTTTATCAACAAATGACAGTGAATTGATTTTAAATTTGTTTATCTCATCTAAGATGAAGGCTCTTCTTGAAATGAAATTGCAAATACCATTAAACTATAACAGGGATGAGATCCTGTGTGATTTCACAAAGATTTCAATGTAAGATTGCAATAGGAACAAAATAAAATATTTGTAGACATTTTGAAACAAAGAAAACACAAATTGCTAGAGATTGGACACAAATTAATTTCAAAATTACTTAGATTCATCAGTAGGGGAAAGCTTCCAGAGAAATCTTAGTGCTCGTCAATGGCTATACATCTGTAACCAACTTGACATGATAGAAAATCTAACACAGAGGAAAATAACTAGTTATCTTAGGCTTGGTCTCTCAGGAAGATGACTTTCTCAAATTTTCTCTTAAGAATTCAACCTCCAACCATTTACAAGAGTATTCTCATTGCATTTATACATTTTTCTCACTCAATTTTCCCCCAAAAGAGAAGAATATTTGAGGGAACTTTTCTTGTTACCAATTTGTTTCAGAAAATGACGTTTAACAAATTCAGATCCGAAAGGTGCCAGGTGGACCAATTTTTGAATCGATCACGTTTCTTGGGCCCTTGACTAATGACTAAGATGCCATGCCAACAAATTTTTGGCAATACTTCTAATCATTCTGATTCTGTCATGCGAGAGATCCCCTTTTTATTCATTTTCTAGAGGCTCTACATAGCTGGATATGACAGGTAATCCTTTTCACTCTCGAGGAAACACCTTTTTCATCTTTTGTGCCTGCACTTTCATCATTTCATCCTTTTTCCCTCTCTTTCCTCTATAATTCTACCTCGCATCCATCTACTTTGGTAATTCCCATTTTTGCAAGTGCTTGAGCAATTACAACTTCAAAATATCAACCTTAACAATCCTTGGACTCAAAAATTAAGTTCTAAATCCATTGAATGGCACTTTACAAACTAGAGATGATGAGGAATTTCATCGAAAAATGATGAAAAATAGTGCGTATTTTCATCTCCAGGAATCTTGGAGCAAAAATGGTGGAAAAAATAGACGCGATGCACAACAACCGTTGATTCTGCCCTTTTCCACTTTATATCATAGCCATCCACATGTTTCCTTAGTGCAAATACAAAGGGGAAACACATATAAAAGTCCTAAACAAGCACGAGCCTTCCACGTCCCCTAGGCCCAAGAAAAATGTGTTTTGGCCTTTGAAAAGTCTTAGTGTAAAAAGGAGCCAGCGGAAGCCTCCACGTGTCTTAATGGTGAATTTTGAGATGGTCCCCAAAAGAAGAGACCCTAAAAAAGCATGGGCTCAACACGTGTCTCAGTCCGAATTTTTTTTTTTGTTAAAAAAGTTGAAGGTACAACAGAATGCGCCATGTGTCTAGGGTCCGAGACATTTTTTCTTTGGTTGTTGAAAATTCTAAGAAAAGCGCAGAGTGAGTGGAAGCCTCCAAGTGTCATCCCGGTGCTTCTTCAAAATAAAACTTAGGGGCCAGTCCCCAAACATGTATGGTCCCTCCATGTTTCCCAAGCCTTTTAAAATTGCTTCAAAAATTTTAAATATAAAGCAGAGCAGACAAAAGCCTCCACATGTCTCCATGTCATAATTGTTAAGGTGGGACCTTGAGGACAGATCCTCAAATGAGTGCCAGCCCTCCACATGTCCATGGTCCACCAAAAATGTACTAGTTGCATGAATTTTTTTTCTAAGTCTGGGAAAAGCATTGGAAATCTCCACGTGTCTCCCCGCCACAATTCCAATGTCAAACCAAAAGGTGAATTTTCAAATGAGCATCGTTCCTCCACGTGGAAAAGTTTTGGGTTGAAGCGAGCCTTAGAGTTTTTAAAGTGTCCCACCAAGCCACATCCAACTAGAAAGGGCCATGTTTCCATTGATGCTGAGAAATAAATTTGACCGGAGAAATACACCCGTCAAACCATAAAATGCAAGAAAATCACCATTTGAGCTCGAAAATGAATCTTTCTTCATGGATAAAGAGTTTGGAAATGATATAAGGCCCAAATGTGATCCTCCAAGCTACATCTAATCATGTTTCCATAGATATTTAGGACACAAATGATAGGGACAACAAAACGTGACTGTGGAAAATGAAAGAAAAGGAAAAACCTGAATTTTACGCCCAAGTTATATAATCTTTTAGATGGAAAAAGGAACGAAAAAAAAGTTCTAGATTGTTAAGTGATCCTTGACCAAGGAAGGGACTAATCATGGTAAGAAAATGAAGGAAAAAGTTTTCATGCATCAATACGGGGAGATAGAAAACATGATAGAGGCTACAAACTGAGGAATTTTAATGAAAAACGGGGTGAGACTAATTTGAGCACCAACATCGGCTCCGACTCAGGGATGGGAACTACCTATGAGTGGCATAAGAACAAATAACAAACCAAGTGCCAAAAATAGACCATTGGGATAATAGAGTCAAAGAAATATCTTGCAGAAAAGAACAATAATAACCAAATCCCCTAAGGATGAACCAAGAAACGAGCAAAACCAGGTCACCAAGGACCAGAACAAACAAAAACACAGAAGAAAAACGAAAAAAAAGAACTATACACTATACAATGGAGTATACCTTGATTCTGAGAAATAAATCAAGGAAATGTTTCAAATTCCTACCATTAACAGGAAATTTCAGCAGCTCCCCCATCTAAGTCTTTTAGGAAGAATTTATTTTCACCCATTTGATTATCAATTAAATAAGTGCCCATCCACAATGCATCAAATTTACCATGTTTTCCCTTAGCTTCATGCCTACTATCCCATAATACCACAAGATCCCCAATGATGAAAGCTCTTGGAGTCACCTTCTTGTCAAATAACTTCTTAAAATTTTGTTTTAACTTCACATGCCATTGATGGGATGCCCTTCTTTCTTCATCTAACTCAATAATCTGATTGATTCGAGCATCATATGGACGAAATTCTTGATCTTCAATTTGTTGAACAAACTGAAATGAAGACAATTGAAAATGAAGGGTAGAAAATCTTGAGTTCCATATACTAATTCAAATGGGCTCTTACCAGTTGTATGTGATGGAAATTTGTAAAGGCTATGGAGTGAGGCTAAAGAACCTCAAAGCTTTACTAACTCAACCATGCACCATCAGATTAGAGCTAAACAAGAGAAACTAACATAAAAGTATTATAACTTTGACAAAAACATCAAAAACTAACATGTATACTACTCTCTACTCTATGAAAGCTTAATAAAATGTGAACCTATTTTAGATTCTAAGAAATCAAATTATGTTTTGTTTACTCCCAAACATAGTGAAGAGATCTCTCCAAGTCTGCTACATGGCCAAGATTTAGATCTTCTCTTACTAACTATATTTTGAATGGATGGATGCAAGATGGAGGAGCTCTTAACAATGGATTATGGCCAAGATCCAAATGTTCTATAGCTTAAAGCTATCACAAATGGTTTCTAATGCCTTTCCAAAGTGTTTGAGAGTAATTTTGTAAGTCTGAATGGGAGGGGTGACCCTTATATTTATAGTTTTCCACTTGGGAGAATTTGGAATTTGGGTGCATGTGGGACTAAAGCTCTTTTAGATTAGATTAGGATAAACATGCTTTAGGCTTAGTTAAGCTTGGTTTAGGCTAGTTAACTAGGGTTTAGGCTAGTTAAACTTGATTAGCAAGTGATTAGAGACTCATTGAGAGTTGGGAGGGGTCTGGATAATCAATTGTGACTGATAGATAGCCTATGAAGCCAATAGAAGTGGTCTAGAGAGAACTAGGGAGATTATGAATGGTCGAAAGGAGGAATGTTTAGCTAATAAGAGAGATATTAACCAAATTAGATAATTTATAGGAGGAATACGACCAAGAAGGTGTTGTAAATGGGCATCCAGAGAATGGAGCGAAGAAGGGTTGATTAACAAAGTGTCATTAATCAGTTGAATTGGATGAAATGCTAAGTGTAAGCATATTTTAGGTGTCTACATTTTCCCCTCTTTGGGGTGGCGTAAGTGACGTCACTTCAAAGAAAGTAGACAAGCATAAACAAGTAGAAAATTTTGAAGGGATAGAAGAAAAATGAGTAGAATGAAGGATGCCCCCTTGATTGTCGATGGGGGGGTGATAGAAGAACTTGATTGACGATCGAAAAGATGACAGAAAGAGAACAGAAGAAAGAATAGTGTGATGAAGAAGAAAAGAAAGGGGATATAGAAGAAAAGGAGTATGAGTAAGGGGAATGAGCTAACATCCATCCAGTGCCTTTTAAACAACTTTATTTTTCATCATATTGCTAGAGATCTTCATCATCGGTCCTTATTAAAAAGAATGAACAAAAGTGTAGTATGACATGAAAAGCCATATACGAACAAATGTCCATTGCTAACAAAACACTAACTCCATGCAACATACAAAATGCAATGCAATACGAGAAAGTAAAAGATGCCTAACTCCATGCAACATACAAAATGCAATGCAATACGAGAAAGTAAACAAGGTAACCTAACAGAGAAACATAATGCAATGTTTTTGTTATCAAGCTTCAGTTCCAACCTATTCGAATTAATGACAAGGGTTAATGATGGTGCCCCAAGCAAGATACATGTGAGGGGGAATAATGGAGGACACTTCGGTCCAATGGAAAAACAATGTGCACTATGAAACAGTACCAGGAAACTCGTTGTGCCCCAAAGTACAGACAAAGTAAGCAGCCTAGCTTTGGTTGATGGAGGTAGATCAAGATGATCCACGAGTCACGCACATGAACAGGTGAGAACCAAAGAGCGACGTTTTGTAGGATGATTTATATTGTTTTTGATGTTTTCTTTAAACATATTTGAATGTTTTTGATTTTTCTAACATATTTGAATGTTTTTTATTTTTCTAACATATTTGAATGTTTTGATTTTTCTAACATATTTGAATGTTTTTTAATTTTTTGAAAATTTTCTGAAACTATGTACATGAAGAAAAAGAAGCATGGATGCCCCTAGCGATAGATGGGATGTACAAGGGCAAAAAGGCAACGTGCAAGCACAAGAAGGTGAAGATACAAAATTTCCCCAGTGATTAGGTGGGAGTATTCAAAGGAAAACTCTTCACGTGTAGAAGCGGGACCTAAGGCCATTATAGATAGGTTCAACATGATGATGAACATAAAATAATGAAGTGCTGGGAAGAAGCAAGGATGCCCCCAGTGTAAGTTGGCCTAAAAGCACATGATAGAAAGGAAGGAGACGATTGTCTTTGTGAAAGGGGAAAAAGGTGTCCACAAACATGTCAAAAAAGGAAATCTTATACACATGGATGTTTTGAATGAAGCAGAAGAATGATGTGAGTGATATGAATGTAGTTTAGAAGCTTCATGATGAAGAATTGATTAGCCAAAGGCACAAATCGTGAGACAAGATATAAACTAGAGTAAGAGTCTGAACAAGGTCCAAAAAAAGACACTTGGTAACATACTAAGGCTTCCTGTTTACTCATAGAGATCCATTGTGTGAACGTGGAATTAAATTACCTCTTGAAGGAAAGATTTAATAGACAACAAGTGAAGACACCCTAGCCAATGTGTAGGAATGATTTATTTTGAAAGTAAATTTGTGAATGGAGGGTGGAAAGATAGCTGTACATTGCTCCACTGCCAGCCAGACGTCCATAGCCCTGATAGAGATGGATTTGATTCTAATCGCAACGGCTCTACTGAACCAGTCAGAGGGGCAATATAGCCATGATAGAGATTATTGGAAATACCCCAAGAGAGATTTATATATCAATTTTCATTTTCTTTGTAGCTTTTAGCCCCTTTTGAATTTTGATTGATTTTGATTCTTTTTCTTTTTGAAAACTTATTTCAGCTCTCTTATTTGACAAGGGGTTAAGAACCACTAATGGCTTGATGGAAGGAAGTGGAAGTGATTGTGATGACGACATTGGCTATTGAGGAAACAAATATGTCTAGGCTATGAAGTGAGGCCTATAATATTTCCAAATGTATGCGATGGAAAGTTGCAAAGGCTATGGAGTTGAGGCTAAAGAACCTCAAAGCTTTACTAACTCAACTATGCATCATCAGATTAGAGCTAAACAAGAGAAACTAACATAAAAGTATTCAACTTTGACAAAAACTAACATGTATACTACTCTCTACTCTATGAAAGCTTATTAAAATTGAACCTAGTTTAGATCCTAAGAAATCAAATTATGTTTTGTTTACTCCCAAACATAGTGAAGAGATCTCTCCAATTTGGCTACATGGCCAAGATTTATATCTTCCCTTACTAACTATATTTGGAATGCCTATGGATGCAAGATGGAGGAGCTCTTCCAAAATGGATTATGGCCAAGATCCAAATGTTCTATAGCTTAAAGCTATCCAAATGTCACTTTCTAATGCCTTTCCAAAGTGTTTGAGATTAAAGTTGTGAGTCTGAATGGGAGGGGTGACCCTTCTATTTATAGTTTTCCACTTGGGAGAATTTGGAATTTGGGTGCATGTGGGACTAAAGCTATTTTAGATTAGATTAGGATAAAACATGCTTTAGGCTTGCATGTGGTTAACTATTGGCCCTTTAGGCTAGTTAAAATTATTAGCAAGTGATTAGACACTCATTGAGAGTTAGGAGGGGTCTGGATAACCAATTGTGACTGATAGATAGCTTAGGAAGCTAATAGAAGTGGTCTAGAGAGAACTAGGGAGATTCTGAATGGTCTATAAAGGAGGAATGTTTAGCTAATAAGAGATATATTAACCAAATTAGATGATTTATAGGAGGAATATGACCAAGAAGGTGTCATAAATGGGCATCCAAGAATGGAGCAAAGAAGGGTTGATTAACAAAATGTCGTCAATCGGTTGAATTGGATGAAATGCTAAGTGTAAGAATATTTTAGGTGTCTACATTTATCCCCTCTTTGGGGTGGCTGTAAGTGACGTCACTTCAAAGAAAGTAGAAAAACATAAACAAGTAGAAAATTTTGAAGGGATAGAAGAAAAAATGAGTAGAATGAAGGATGCCCCCTCGATTGTCAATGGGGTAATAGAAGAACTCGATTGACGATCGAAAAGATGACAGAAAGGTTTGGAAGAAAGAATAGTGTGATGAAGAAGAAAAGAAAGGGGATATAGAAGAAAAGGAGTACTTGAGGAAGGGGGAATGAGCTAACATCCATCCAGTGCCTTTTAAACAACTTTATTTTTCATCATATTGCTAGAGATCTTCATCATTGGTCCTTAATAAAAAGAATGAACAAAAGTGTAGTATGACATGAAAAGCCATATACAAACAAATTTCCATTGCTAAAAAAAAACACTAACTCCATGCAACATACAAAATGCAATGCAATACGAGAAAGTAAAACTCCTAACTCCATGCAACATACAAAATGAAATGCAATACAAGAAAATAAACAAGGTAACCTAACAGAGAAACATAATGTAATGTTTTTGTTAGCAAGATTTAGTTCCAACCTATGCGAATAAATGACAAGGGTTAATGACAGTGCAATCCCAAGCAAAGATACATGCGATGGGGAATAATGGAGGACACTTCGGTCCAATGGAAAAACAATGTGCACTACGAAACAATACCAGGAAACTCGTTGTGCCCCAGAGTACAGACGAAGTAAGCAGCTTTAGATTTGGTTGATGGAGGTAGATAAAGATGATCCAGCGAGTCACGCACATGAACAGGTGAGAACCAAAGTGCGACGTTTATAGGATGATTTATAATGTTTTTTATGTTTCTTTGAACATATTTGAATGTTAAAATTTTTCCAACATATTTGAATGTTTTTTATTTTTCTAACATATTTGAATGTTTTTTATTTTTCTAACATATTTGAATGTTTTTTATTTTTCTAATATATTTGAATGTTTTTTGATTTTTCTAACATATTTGAATGTTTTTGATTTTTCTAACATATTTGAATGTTTTTTGATTTTTCTAACATATTTGAATGTTTTTTTTTTGAATTTTGAAAGTTTTCTAAAAATATGTACATGAATACAAAGAAGCGTGGATGCCTCAGTGATAGATGGGATGTACAAGGGCAAAAGGCCACGCGCATGCGCAAGAAGGTGAAGATGCAAAATTTCCCCAACGATTAGGTGGGGGTATTCAAAGGAAACTCTTCATGTGTAGAAGTGGGACCCAAGGCCATTATGGATAGGTTCAACATGATGATGAATGTAAACCAATGAATTGATGGGAAGAAGTAAGGATGCCCCCAGCATAAGTTGGCCTAAAAGCACATGATAGAAAGGAAGGAGACAATTTTCTTTGTGAAAGGGGAAAAAGGTGTCTGCAAACATGTCAAAATAGGAAATCTTATACACATGGATGTTCCTGAACGAAGTAGAAGAATGATGTGAGTGATATTAATGTAGTTTAGAAGCTTCACGATGAAGAAGCGATTAGCCAAAGGCACAAATCGTGAGACAAGATACATACTAGAGTAAGAGTCTGAACAAGGGTCCAAAAAAAGACACTTGGTAACATACTAATCCTATTTACTCATAGAGATCCATAGTGTGTGAATGTGGAATTAAATTACCTCTTGAAGGAAAGATTTAATAGACAAAAAGTGAAGACACCCTAGCCAATGTGTAGGAATGATTTATTTCGAAAGGTGATTTGTGAATGGATGAGTGGAAGGATAGCCGTACATTGCTCCGCTGCCAGCCAAACATCCATAGCCCCGACGGAGATGCATTTGATTCTAATCAACAACATTTCTCTACTGCCAGTCATGTCAATAGCCCTCGATAGAGATTATTGGAAATACCCCAAGAGAGAGTTATATATCAATTTTCTTTTTCTTTGTAGCTTTTAGATTTTGAATTTTGATTGATTTTGATTCTTTTGCTTTCTGAAAAATTATTTCAGCTCTCTTGTTTGACAAGGGGTTAAGAACCACTGATGGCTTGATGGAAGGAAGTGGAAGTGATTGTGATGACGACATTGGCTAGTGTCAACAAATATGTCCAAAATTTCTTTGCAACAAGTTTATTAGATGTTGAATGTGATAGGATCTCCATGAGGTCAGTTGTTCTTTAATTTACCAAGATGATAAAAGACCAGGGTCAAACGGATACCATAGAGATAAATGTCACAAAATGCATGTGAATGGGCTAACCAAAAGATCACCGAAGGGATAAAAAATGGTAGGAAGACTTGCAGAAGAATAGAAAGAAAGGGAAGAAATAATCATCCAGGTGTACGCAATACCTGATTGCAATGTTTGATCTTTGTACCTTTGATTTTTCTATGAAATGTTTTCTCATGTTTTTGTATTTTTACATTGTTTTGATTTTTAGATTTTTGATAGTTTTTGGAAAGGTGGGACCAACAAAGTCACTCTGTGTGGTAAGATCCAACAACGATGTTTGAAACTTCCTTAATAAGGGAGACTAAGCATGATTGTTTATCAAGAGTCATGTTATCTCCGATATCGATGATTGTGGTGAGCTCATACTCAACAAAAGATTGTGATTTATCCTGAAACATGGATTTCATATGCGAGAGTTAGAGTTCCCTATCTAGAAGTTTATGCACTTTGCTCCATACTTGATGGTTACGTTGATGTGCATTCTTGAATTGTGTTTGATTTTTAACCTTAAGATCATTTACTTTATTGGGAGCTTTAGAGCTCTTGGAAGTTTTGACCTGAGCTTGATAATGAACCTGTTTGGGTTTTTTATAAGCTGACGCATGACTTGTCTGATCCCAACAAGGAGAAGAAAGTGAACGTTTATGATTGATGAAAGGAATGATAGGAATGGTAGTGGGATTGCCACAAACATTGATAGAAGAAAGATGTGATAGATGAAAAGGATGCGGTCCAAGAATTTAAGAGGATGGGCTACTAGGAGGTGAGCCATTGATAGAAGATGATGAAGGGCTTCTAGGATATGGCCCTAAGATGGAAGAAGTTAGGCTACGAGGACATGGTCCAAGAATAGAAGATGAGGGTGAGGGACTACTAGGGTGTGGCCCAAGTATCAATGAGTAGGGGCTACTCAGAGGTGTCCCATAGATAGCATAAGATGAAGGGATACTAGGACGTGGCCCAAGAATAGAAGGTAATGGGCTACCAGGAGGTGACCCATAAGTAGAAAATGGAGGGCTACTAGGATGTGGCCCCAAGATAGAAGAAGATGATGGGCTACCAGGAGGTGAGCCAAGGCAAGATTTTGATTGAGGAATGCTGATAGATAAGGAATGATTGGGTAATGAGAAGATAGGCCATGGATCAATGCTAGACCCTAACATCTCATCATGCTTAGAGGAAGGTGAAGATGGAATATCAGAAGAAGAATCAAGTTCCATGAACTTAGGCTCTTCCTCTATGTTCTGATAAAAGGAATAAAACTCTTCCTCCCCATACATGAGCATATCGAGTTCAAGAAAAAAAACCTTGTTTGCAATCCTCTAAAGGGATATCTTCATGTAGTCTAATTGGTCCTTTATCTTGAGATAAATAAATCAGTAGAGGTTGTTGTTCTTTCGACCATGGGGGGTTGACTAGAAGAAACAGATCCGCTAAGCAGGGAAGATTGATTGATAGAAGAAGATGACTCAAGAGAGGAAGTAGGCTTGGTGACAGGAATTTCATGAATGGATGATTTGGATTTGGACCTAGGTCATTTTTCTAGAAGACGATGTAATGTAGGTTGGAAAGTAGGATCGCATAGCCATTCATTAAGTTGTGATGTAGGAGTCAAATTAGATGAGTGACTAGAGGTAACCCGAGTTGTGGAACTCTTCGATGGAGGAAGAGGTCATTGAGACGACTGATGAAGGAAGCCCTGCGAAGAAAGGGAGGACCATGACTTAAGAACCGAATTAGATGTTTGATCGATTGAACTTGGAGTCACACGAGTCTTCAAAGGAGGAAGACATCATTGAGGTGATTTGGAATAAAGGTCCTGTGAAGGAAGGGAGGACCATGATTCATGATTTGATCTAGGGGTATCCGAACAATAGTTGGGATCCGAATCTTCAGAAGAAGAGTGGGGGGAACCTAAATAATAATTTGGATCAGAAGCATCCAAACCATACCACCGACTATGAGTTGAAGGTGGGGAACAGGGTACCCAGGTGGGAATTCTAACGCGAAGAACCAAATGAGGCTTAGTCATAAAGGGTATCTTTTGATGTGAATGCCTAAACCTAGGTTTTGTATTATCGTAACCGTGAGGAACCACTCAATAGTAAATCATTGTTGGCATCATTTAAGCATAAATGTCTAGACCTAGATAGTGTAATCAAACTTCTTCAAAGTGAAGAAGGACCCCATGCCGATTTGGGCAGCACAATGACAACCAACTAGACATTCAATACGTACGGAGACACGTGTGCAGGGTTCATTTTAAGACACCTCTATAAAATTGTAGGTGGAAAATACCTGGCGAATATCCCCTTAACCAGTTTCAGCGAAAGGTGAATTTGACAGTATTCCAAAACCAAATTTTCACCTAGGTTTTCGAGCCGGAGAAATAAGAGTTCAAGACATGGTTGCATCATTGATGCATGACAATAAGACATCAATAATCATTCTTGACACGTGTCAAGGAAACGTCAATGGTCTCCATTTACACTGCGTCAACATGTCCCATTGACGAGCGTCAATGGAGTCTGTTGACATGCATCAATGGAGTCTGTTGACGTGTGTCAATAGACTCAGTTAATGCATGTCAATGGCTTGATTTGACGTGCATCAATGGACTCAGTTTTCACACGTCAATGGTATCTGTTGATGCACGTCAATAGGTTCTGTTGAATCACGTCAACAGAGGCCATTGATGCACGTCAACTGAAGCCATTGACACTCGTCAACTGAGTCTATTAACGCTCGTCAACTCAAGTCATTGACGTGCGTCAAAGGACTCATTTGACGCGCGTCAACTGGAGCCATTGACGCATGATTTAGCCTATAAATACCCTTTAGCTGGTCATTTTCTTGTTTACACTTTCCGGCTCTTGATTTTTTGTAGATGTCCCTCATTGTCAAAGACACAAGCACAACTATAATGTCGACTTCACATGCTTCCCAACTGCAAGCTCAGGAAAAAAATCAAGAAGAGAATCCAATCCAATCCATGGGCAAGATCATCTACAGGAATCCCTTGTGCCCTCACATCCATACTGTTTTAAAGATGTCTTCTGAATATAAAGATTTTATGGATGCGTGTGAGTTTACAGGGCTCATTAATATGCCCCATTTTGAAACAAATCCGGATATTTTGAATTACCTTCTATCATCCTACAATTCGGAGGATGAAATTTTTTATGTGACTCTGAACGATAGCCAAATGTTCCAATTCAGTATCGAAGCAAATGACATCCATCGGTTTATGGGCCTTCCGTTCAGAAATTTTCCAATTGTTACAACCAAGGCAACACTCCTGGAAGAAGACAAGAAATTTCTCGAATCAACATTCGGTTTCCATGTTGATTGTAAGTATAATTCATTTTAATTCATATTTTTTATTCTATTTTTTATTTTGATACAATTTGGTGTTATAGATTTATAGTATTTTTCACTGTTTGGCATTTGCAACCCATGTCAATAAATCCAGGCGTGGTGTGGATACGCAATCAATTGCACACCACTTTCTTGTTGCAGTTATTTCATTTTTCAATCCAGAATTGTTTTGCAGGGTCGCCAAACAGATATACCAAATTGGGCCATTGCTTACATAGTTTCCACTATCTCAAAACAAAAATTTGATTGGTGCACCTATCTATTAAAAAAAAAGAACTGACATAACAAATTCAAAACTTTCAGAAAAACCTGTCATTTATTCAACAAACTATCTCCTCGGCCTTTATTATGAGGAACTTTTAAATTTAAAATATAAAAAAAAATCCTACTTGCACTGATGAGGAGTTGATGAAGTTGTCAATTACATTTGAAGAACAACAGGTATAAACTATGTAGTTTTTATTTCAATTTTTGACATTGCACTGCACAGTTATTAACACTTAAATTTTGATGTTTTGCAGAGAAGGTTTTTGAAGCCCTTCCCTGAAAAAAGGCGTTATCGAGAGGAAGAGGCCAACAACACGCTGAGGCTTTGGGAGACTCCCAATCTGAAATGGAAGCTCACTCCTCTCCAAACCCTCAATAGTTTGAACTCGTTAAACGCCAGAGAATTAATACCTTCTCATATATAATTTACAAATTTCAAATTTGCATATTTATTTTTCAATTTAAATTTTAACCAAATGAATTGACACAACATTTAATGTTGATGACATTGTAGGGACTTTGGAACATACACTTGTTTCAGAAACTCAACCTTCTTCCCCAACTCACTCCATACAGTTGCATGCATTCGTATCTTCTGAACAAACACTGAATACAACTCCTACAAGGCCACCCTTAGCACCGAGAAAAAATACCCCTCGATAACAAGGTACAACTTTTTGATACTACGTTTAATTTCGTAGTTTTTGCCTTTTTGAATTGTTTTCCTATTTTTCTTTTTTTTCTTGTACTTTTCAGCACATGTCAGTCCTGATCAAACCGTGGCACCGACACCCACTCAACCAATAATTTTTAAAATACCAACCAGAGGAACAGTGAAAAAGAACATTGGTAAACGCATGCCACTTGCTCTGGCCCCTAGCGGGACACTAAACATTGCCTCCTCCTTTCGAATTCCAACTCTCTCACTTGGTGGCTTGCCCAGTGCAATGGGCATATCAGTTTTGAACAATATAAATTTAGATGAAGATTATTTGGGCATTGATAGCAATGACCCAACTGGTTTTTTCAATACCCGCGAGATGATTCAAGGCCAACAGGTATACTTCAATTTAAATATGCTTTAAAATTTTGAATTACATTTCGATTTAAATTTATTTATCTAAATCTTGATTAATTTTATCACAAACAAGATCATCCCACCCAAAGGTAGAAACAAGTAGTAGTTGATCTTGCTGAAAGCCCCCATACTTCTCCAGCAAGATCATCTTCATCAGATTCAGATAGTGAACAGTTGCTACCTTTTCCTTTGGAGAACTTAATTGGTTATGATTGTCAATCCCATGTCAGTGAGTTTATTCTTCCTCATATCAATCAGCTTATAGAATGGGAGAGAAGGGCTCAAGTTCTTATCAATGAGATTATTAGTCATTATGAAAATTATTGGCAAAGGGATAGTTTATACGCTGCAGTCCAGAATCAACCTGCGAAGATGGATTCCTTACTTACCCAAGTAAGAAGTGGGACTGTCACGTATAACAACAACTATAAAGATGACATTTTAGATAAGTCATTAAACAAATTGGAAAATATTAGTGCTGAGGCCCAGGCATATTTTAACAAATGGTCCAAGGACAAGGATTTGGTAGCAATTGCAAATGCCGAAAGAGATAGAGCGGTTGTAAGTACTATCACTTTCAAACAATCATTCTTGTTAATTTGAAATTTTCATTTTTTAGTAATATTTTGAATTGACATTACTCTTTTTGTGTAGTTGAAATATGAAAATTTGAAGAGTCAGGCGAAGGTATTGCAAGTTCACTTGGAAACAACGAAGAACAGTTTATCCGCAGCAAAGAATTTGAAGCAAAATATTGTTTTGGTTAACAAACAAAACAATACACTAAAGTGGATAATTAAAGAGCACGGCTTTGACCCTGACATATTATTCAAAGCTAAGGCAGCAGCTGATCCAAATTTGTTGTCGCATGGAGATGCAAAAAATCAAGAAGAAAGAATTTTAAAAAATTTGGACAGTGCTGCAGAAGATCTTATAAGTTCTGGGGTTATTTCAGTTGTTGGGGAAAGGGGTACAACCATATTGGAAGAAGCCGTTGGGGAAAGGGGTACAATCACATTGGAAGAAGCCGTTGGGGAAAGGAGAAGGAGTAGAAATGGATAAAGAAAAAGAGGGTTGAAAACTTGAAACTTTTATTATTGTGGAAACTTTAAATATTGAGTTTGGAAACTTCTAATATTGAGTATGGTATTTGAATTTAATTATATGGATTTATATATAATCTTTAATTTTGATTGCATTAGATGGGGATTATCATGAATTATGAATTATATGTATATTTCTTGTTTACTTGCATTGTCATGAATTGTATGTGGACATAGATGATGAATGATGATAATTGATAATTGATGATAGATGATGATGAAAGATGATGAATGACGATAATGATATGATATATATGGATGATGATCAATTTAATGTGGACGTAGATTTATCTTCAAGCACAATAATTCTTCTTCTCTAGACATTTGAACTTGTTTTAGGATAATTCTTCTCTATACTTGTAACGATATGATCATAATGTCATTAGAATGGATATAGATGATAAATAAATGGAATGTGTTATAATGGATATAGATGACATTAATGATTAGAATGGATATAGATTGATATACTTGTAATATGATTATGAATTGTTTTAAAAACATGGAATTGTTTTAATAAATTTAAATTAGATAAATAATTGTTTTAATAATAATTGTAGTGTCAGGACTCAGGATTATGATAATGGTATTGTTTATCCCGCAGTTAAAAAAATATATCAAAGGATTTTGCACATATAAAAAATAAATTAAACATAATTTTAAGAAATCAAGAAAGAATCATCACTGGTAAGAAATTAAACATAATTACAAATATGATAGGGTTTAACTTACCTCTTGTGTATTAGATTGTTGTGAAATCATCAATGGTAACGTGCTAGATCTTTGTTTTAAAAAAACTCAACACGAGAAATGGATTAGTAGATAGAGGGGTGAGTTGCCTGACATTGTCAGTCCTGAGAAGTACCAGCTTCCTCAGATGGATGTCAACCCACATTTTCCAAAAAAATAAAATATTGTATTAGAATAAATGTAAATATATAGACCTGTAACATCTTTAATGATAACAAGAGCTAAAAAAATGTAAAGTAACAAACAATAAGATTAATTTGAAGAAGATACCTATTCAAAATTGAAATCATCATTGGTAATGTGCTAGATCTTTGTTTTAAAAAAATTCAACACAAAAAATGGATTAGTAGATAGATGGGTGAGTTGCCTGACATTGTCAGTCCCGAGAAGTAACAGCTTCCTCGGATGGATGTCAACCCACGTTTTCAAAAAATAAAAAGATTGTATTTAAATAAATGTAAATATATAGACCTGTAACATCTTTAATGATAACAAGAGTTGAAAAAAATGAATAGTAACAAACAATAAGATTAAGGTGAAGAATATACCTCCTTAAAGTTGAAATCATCACTGCCACTGGTAATGTGCTAGATTTGTGTTTTAAGAAAACCCAACATGAGAAATGGATTAGTAGATAGATGGGTGAATTGCCTGACATTTTCAGTCCCGAGAAGGACCAATAAAAAGATTGTAGTTAAAAAAATTTAAATATATAGACCTATAACATCTTTAATGATAAAAAGAGCTGAAAAAAATGTAAAGTGACAAACAATAAGATTAAGATAAAGATAAAGAAGATACCTATTTAAATTTGAAACAATCCATTATCAATAGCTTCATCAAACTCGATGTTGTCTTCTGTAGAATGTGACGATGAGCCAATTACACTCTCAAGGTTGGGAATATTTGTACTTGTAGCTGTATTATTCACACCTCTTCTTTCGCAAAGGGAATTCTAGTGCACAATTGCTCTGTCGAAACGGAAAGGTTTCATGACAGATTTTTATCCAACCTGTTTCTCAGTTTTGATTTTATAAATGATAATGCACTGAAAACCCTTTCGTCCTCCACAAGACCCCAAAATCATTGTTTGGCATAACTCATATAATCTGAAATATTCACTGATATCTTCTTGTAAGATAGAAATTTGATAGATTCCTCGCCACAGCCTTGTCATAGCACCACTATCAGAAGGTTGGTCTAAATTCTTATATTGGTTCCTCATTGTTGTTGCAAAATTTGTTGATTAAAACTTTAGATAAATCGACATTTAGTATACCTTTGATTTCCATACCCTTGAGCTCTAAAGTCTTTGTAAATTGTTCCATTATTGTACCCATCGATTTATGGAAATGCTTTCTGACAAAGTCTGCATAGCCACCTTCAGTATTCCAAAAATTAGGATTCATCACACCCATGGCTTCCAAAATTTTATCTTTACAGAAACATTCCCTAATTTCTGATGACAAGGTTTCTGAAATTTTTTAAGCTTTATTCTTGTTTCAACTATAACAGACTCAAACAGATTACGTGTCACAGGAACATCTTCTCATTCCAATCCTGTAATATCTTGATGTTTTTACAAAATGTGCAGTGGTATTTACCTCCCATTAACAGTGATGCAGAGGTGATCGTGGATATTAAATCTCAAAAAGGTGTTAGGATTTTTAAGATCTAATAAAGCTTTCCAATTCTCAAAAATAGGTGCATCAAAACTATCTTGGGAATGGTACAATATATCAAGACTTTGACATACCATTTTTCTCATCCGTATAAAATCCACAATATAGATTAATCTACCCTATGCATGCTTCATCAGTGTATTGATCTCCTTTAACATTGGAAGAATACCAACCAATGTAAGCAATGTATCCAAATCAGTTAAACGGAACAACAAGTCCCTCGCCCTATCAACTTCATGACGGTATTTGTGCATGAAACCAACCAATGAAGGATACTCACGAAATTTGCATGCAGGTTCGTACAAAGAGATCCATCTAGTCTCCACATCTTTCAAAAGTTTTTTTCCATCTGTAATTCCAATTGCAAATTTTTGGAACTTGAGAAATTGCTTTGGGCTACTTGACATATAGGCATGAAGTTCTCTTATAAGGTATTCTAATTTAGCAACATTTTCGTGGTTGCTTACCATTTTATACGCTAAATTCATTCTGTGAGCCATATAGTGAATTGGTAGCATATATAGGGCCACTGTTGTTTGTAATCTAACACACACCCCTATTCGGTGACCCTGCATGACAGATGCACCATCTGTGCCAATGCATACCAACTTCATAGCAATTTCATAATCAGTCATTCCAACAATATCTTTCAAATGAGAAACAACTATTTTATGTAGGTTTTTGGCATTGCAGTTTTCAACCATTTTCATAACACCCAACAGATGAGGTGTCCTTATATGATTTTCTAAAGTATATACATGGATACATACCCATGTGATGTTGTCGACTATTGTCACTTCATCAATTGAAAGAGAGATAAAGTTTTATTTTTTTACATTCTCTTTCAAATCTTCCTTCTCTATCATCGAGAGGCATTTTTCCATTTCCCATCCACTACTTTCAGACCAATGTGACTAAGGTACATTCAACATTCCGTTAAATTGATACAAAAATTTGAAATCGAGGAAATCTCGAAATCACTCTTCCTTTTTTTAGTATTTGAAAAAGAGTAGAGAATTGTATGAATTTTGCATGTAGATTTGTTTCTTTCATCTTACCAATATGCGATTTGATCGTTCCTCCCTTTTCCAACAGATGTCTATGTTTTTTCTACTCTGCCTCATATTCTGCTGCGTATCTAACATGCATGCATTATTTTTCAGTTTTCAACCTGTGTGTTTGATTTTCTAGCCATCCGCCCCCGTTACAGTAAAATATTGTTTTCCACAATGTTTTTCTATAGTGTCCAGCTTCAGTTGCATTTTTTGTTGCTTTCCCAATTTCCACATACATATTGTACATGTACATTCAGATGGGATCTCTTCAGAATTAGATGATTGTATAGGTTCAATAAATGGAAATTTAGCTGCCCAATCAAACTTGTATGTCCTCCTTCCAATGGTCCATTTTGAGAGCAATATCACAATCACCTGGTTTCCTCTTTCTTGGAATGAAGTTTGAATTTGATTTCTGTGTTCCATTTTGCTAAGTATTTGTATGTGTGATATCTTGATGCACTTCTGGTTGCACCCCAACAGGAACAATATCTTCAAGATCTGGCATATTATCGTAGGTTTCATTTGTTTGACTTTGATATTATGCAGAATGCATGTCCACCTCAATAATACCTTCCACACAGTCAGTATTATGATTATTTGTGGTGGCATCTATATGGTTGGTATTTTCAATATCTGTATCCGCAGAGTTTCCAAAATACTTGAAGAGTGATTTATGATATTTCTTACTCACTTTTAGGTTATTCACATTCTTTGAGCTGACACCTTCCATTATTCTTAAGAGAGTCCTGCGTCAACAAAAGAACCAAGTAGTGACTCTGTCCACTTTCTGAGGTCTCTGTCGCACATCCCCTGTCTGAGTACACTTGTCACACATCAAAAGACTTTTCCCTATAGCGTGTCCACTGTCTGAAGTTACTATTACACGTCAACACTACCCTTGTCGCGCATCAACTGCTATGCCCAAGTCACGCGTCAACACTACCCTTGTCACGTGTCAACACTACCCTTGTCATTCGTCATCAACACTGCCCTTGTGCTGAAGTTGTGTCAACACTTCCCTTGTCAGCGTGTCAACACTGCCCTTGTCACGTGCGTCAACACTGCCCTTGTAGCGCATCTGCAATAACTCTTTGTTGCATGTCAACAATGTCCCTGTCACGTTTCAACAACGAACCCTCACAGGCTAACACTAATCTCTGGTGCTTAAGGGTATGCGAGTTCAAATTTCACAATATTGGTAATTTAGTAAGCTACTTGAGGTATACTACCTGGTGAATCACCTAGGTTTTTATAGGAGATGTTTTCAAATGAAGGCAAAGCCGAACCCCCCAAAAAAAATATACTATATATTTTAGGCAAACAGGACACCAACCCACTCCGAATAATTCACCTTTTCAAATTTTCCTAAAATGAAATTTTTGCCATATTATGAATATTCACCACTAAAATTATCCCTGCGCGTGTGTGATTTTTCGAAGAAGTTCTAAGGAAAATAGACATCATGATGACATAATCTCAATGAGATCAAAAAGGATTGTCTTAGAAAATAAGTTTTCTGAATGAATAATCACAAGGAAAAATCACGCAAGTGTGAAACACAAATCCAATCAATAAGGAAATATTCCCTATGTAAAATGTGTGTGCAAAATGACAGCCCAATGCAAAGATGATCCACACAATGTCAATAATTACGTCAAGTTCAAAATGAAAAAGGTGTAAGTAACAACAAGGAGCCAATCACAACCTCCACACAAGGTATACCTAGTACTAACTCGAGTATCGACGAAAGCTAAGTTTTTTGAAAAGTGGACGTCACAACTAAATATATCGTAACAACGCTATCCAGATATCTCAACCAAGAAAGCAAGGTGTCGATATCAAGACAACATCATGGCGGCATATATAATGTGATATCAACACTCGTCAAGAAACCCATATGACATCTAAACTAAAATGAAGTAGAAGGTATAACAAGAATTTTGTGGTAATGCAAGCAGTGTAACCACACAATAGAGGGATTTATACTACGTGCCCAAATAATGGGAGACGCAATGTAAATACCAAGATTGAATGACCAAAATGCAAGCAGAAAACAACAAACTAGGGAAGAGACAATGACAGAACCAACCCGTAACAATGATGAGGATCCTGAAGTCAAGATAATAGGACTGCCAAAGATGTGAAAACATACCCACTCACTTTAGTCATTTAACACCCTAGACGCAAACATGGATAAGTGTAAACATACAAAAAATTAGCTAGCACAATCTTTGACATGACATGTAAAGTATGCCTCTATTCAACTTCCAACATGGAAAGTACAAATGCATGGGTGTAGGTCAAGAACATGTGAAAATAGACTTAGTTTCACTTTGGTCAGAGCTTTGCCTCATTAGAAAAAAGAGAAGGAAGCTAAGCTAAGTAATACGTTTTTCTAAATTCATGATGGAAAACACTTAGATCCAACTTAGAATGGGTTCGTTACCATGTTCGAAAAACAAGGTGCTGAGTCCAAACAAGTTATCACTTTTTGATGGCAAACGACGTACTAGTAAAGTTGGCCTCTAAATAGAATGGTCTCCTTAATAAGTTCTCTCAACTTGGTGTTACAAAAATTTTCCACGAGCGAGACAATTTACCCAAATAGTCCCGACTATCTTGGGAGTATCTCAACGTTGCTCTCTTTAAGAATAGTTGGCAATAAATGTGTCCATCATGTACTTAAAAGAATCACGTAGGGACAACTTATAATGCTATCTCACAAGGAATTACTAGTCAAGTAGGTAAGCGAGGCGCTTCCCATTTCGACCATGAGGTTACTCAGCGGTGGACTACTTTGGGGTTCCTGGAACCACCCCCATTGTTATAGCTTAAGGCGTTATGCCAAAGGGGTTACGTTCCAGTTAAGCGGAGAGGGACTTACCCTTTTCTGAAACCTACAATACAGTGTGTTGAATATGGTGTGTTTTTTATCTTTTTTAATCTTAATGTGGTTTCAAAAGTGGCACACCATTTGGAAATCTAAAAACACACGTGTATTCGAAGTATTTGCTTCATTTTAACACCGTTCTTTGACCAACATTAGGTCATGTAGACAACAAGTTGGTTAGTAGTTTTCTTGTTCACTAATTGTCGTAAAAGAGAACTCACACTTGATTTTGATTCCTAAGATTGCCCGAAAGCACGAAGGAAGAGCATACACAAAGTGAAAATCCTACTAAAAGAACATAAAAATGTTACTTTATCCCTTAAAGAGTGAGTGTTTTTAACATAAAAAATAGATTTTATGTAAGTGCTTTTGATCTCCAAGATTGCTTTAGAAAGCACATGGAGAGAGCATACGCATGTTTCACAAATCCTAATTTAAGCTAAGGAATGAAAAACACTTAATCATGAAAACTGAAATTTTTAAAGAGTTAGCCCTATTTTACAACCTGTCAAATTTTAGAAACCTACATAAAAAAAGTCAGAGAAATAGATAAAACAGACTGTAATTTTTTTTTAATTTTGACAGTAACACCTGCACACCTAAACCGACATGTACGCGCCCCAACCAATGGGTACGTGCCTATACTAACATCTATGCGGGTCTATTAAGATCAAAATAGTTACCAACACCTACACGCCCTGATCCAATAGGTATGTTATGGTTTCAACATGCACGCGCTCCTACCGACGGATACGCGGCCTAAGTAAAAAGAGGTCTGTAAAATTTTACACATTGAAATTAATTACACAAACGTGTCCAGAGAGACGGAGATGTGGATAGGCCAATGGAGATGCAGATGTGTCCCTGCAAAATTTCATAAACACAGAGGACACCCTGACGGGTATGCAACCTTTCTGACGAAGATGCATGTATCTCAACGTGTACGTGCTACCTCAAAACAACTACGTGTGCCTTGTAAAAAAACCTACAAAACACATGGATTTTCAAAATTTTAAAAACAAACAGGTTATTGGTTAGTCAAAGCTTCCTATTTATATGTTAAACCTCCAAATTCATGTAAATATAGTTCATTAATCCAAGGTTTAAAACAGAAATGAGGAAAATAACAAGTGATTTACACTAAAAAACATGAAAAAAAGACTTTGAAGAACTCAAAGGACCTCCATTAATGAAGGATGGACAAAAGAGTCCTACCGAGCATGCCAAATGTATGTGATGGAAAGTTTCAAAGGCTATGGAGTGAGGCTAAAGAACCTCAAAGCTTTACTAACTCAACCATGCACCATCAGATTAGAGCTAAACAAGAGAAACTAACATAAAAGTATTATAACTTTGACAAAAACATCAAAAACTAACATGTATACTACTCTCTACTCCATGAAAGCTTATTAAAATTGAACCTATTTTAGATCCTAAGGAATAAAATTATGTTTTATTTACTCCCAAACATTGTGAAGAGATCTCTCCAAGTTGGCTACATGGCCAAGATTTAGATCTTCCCTTACTAACTATATTTGGAATGGATGGATGCAAGATGGAGGAGCTCTTAAAAATGGATTATGGCCAAGATCCAAATGTTCTATAGCTTAAAGCTATCACAAATGGTTTCTAATGCCTTTCCAAAGTTTTTGAGAGTAAAGTTGTAAGTCTGAATGGGAGGGGCGACCCTTCTATTTATAGTTTTCCACTTTGGAGAATTTGGAATTTGGGTGCATGTGGGACTAAAGCTCTTTTAGATTAGATTAGGATAAACATGCTTTAGGCTTAGTTAAGATTGGTTTAGGCTAGTTAACTAGGGTTTAGGCTAGTTAAAATTGATTAGCAAGTGATTAGAGACTCATTGAGAGTTGGGAGGGGTCTAGATAACCAATTGTGACTGATAGATAGCCTAGGAAGCCAATAGAAGTGGTCTAGAGAGAACTAGGGAGATTCTGAATGGTCGAAAGGAGGAATGTTTAGCTAATAAGAGAGATATTAACCAAATTAGATGATTTATAGGAGGAATACGAATAAGAAGGTGTCATAAATGGGCATCCAAGAATGGAGCAAAGAAGGGTTGATTAACAAAATGTCGTCAATCGGTTGAATTGGATGAAATTCTAAGTGTAAGCATATTTTAGGTGTCTACATTTCCAAATGTATGCGACGGAAAGTTGCAAAGGCTATGGAGTGAGGCTAAAGAACCTGAAAGATTTACTAACTCAACCATGCACCATCAGATTAGAGCTAAAGAAGAGAAACTAACATAAAAGTATTATAACTTTGACAAAGACATCAAAAACTAACATGTATACTACTCTCTACTCCATGAAAGCTTATTAAAATTGAACCTATTTTAGATCCTAAGGAATAAAATTATGTTTTATTTACTCCCAAACATTGTGAAGAGATATCTCCAAGTTGGCTACATGGCCAAGATTTAGATCTTCCCTTACTAACTATATTTGGAATGGATGGATGCAAGATGGAGGAGCTTTTAATAATGGATTATGGCCAAGATCCAAATGTTCTATAGCTTAAAGCTATCACAAATGGTTTCTAATGCCTTTCCAAAGTTTTTGAGAGTAAAGTTGTAAGTCTGAATGGGAGGGGTGACCCTTCTATTTATAGTTTTCCACTTTGGAGAATTTGGAATTTGGGTGCATGTGGGACTAAAGCTCTTTTAGATTAGATTAGGATAAACATGCTTTAGGCTTAGTTAAGATTGGTTTAGGCTAGTTAACTAGGGTTTAGGCTAATTAAAATTGATTAGCGATTGATTAGAGACTCATTGAGAATTGGGAGGGGTCTGGATAACCAATTGTGACTGATAGATAGCCTAGGAAGCCAATAGAAGTGGTCTAGAGAGAACTAGGGAGATTCTGAATGGTCGAAAGGAGGAATGTTTAGCTAATAAGAGAGATATTAACCAAATTAGATGATTTATAGGAGGAATACGACCAAGAAGGTGTCATAAATGGGCATCCAAGAATGGAGCAAATAAGAGTTGATTAAAAAAATGTCGTCAATCAGTTGAATTGGATGAAATGCTAAGTGTAAGCATATTTTAGGTGTCTACACCAGTAGATCTTTTGACATTGATTCTATCAGCCCAAACAAAAAACTTCAGTTTCTCACCCCACTTCCTTTTGTTCAGCTCCAAGGTTCTTCTAATGATCTTCAACAAGTTTTTATTGCTGGACTAAGCTTGTCCATTTCCTTGGGGATTGTAGTTAGAAGCATATTTCATATTGATCCCATACTCTTTGCACATTTCCACCAAAGGTTTGGCTCTTAAAATCATGGCATTATCAGCAACACTTTTAGCTGGCTCTCCAAATCTGCATATGATTTGATTCAGCATGAAGTCTATGATAACTTGGTGTGTTTATTTCTTGGTGGGAATTGCTTCCACCCACTTAGTGAAGTAATCAGTGGCAACAAGAATCCTTTTATGACCATCACTGGAAGGATCATAAATTTCCCCAATGAAATCCATTTCCCATTGTCTGAATGGGGCTTCAACTGACACAAGATGAAAAGGAATGGAGCTTGAAGATTTCATTCTTCTAGAAAAATGCTGACAACTTTCACATTTCCTATCCAATAGAGTTGTATCTTTGAAGAGAGTTGGCCACCAATAACCAAACCTCAAGATTTTATGTGTTGTAACTCTTCTAGCAAAATGTCCCCCACAAACTCCTCCATGGAGATAAAAAATTATTTTGGGGGCCTCATCTTCAGTAATGCATCTCAAGAGCACTCCCTCGGGGTTCTTCTAAGCTAACCCAAAATCAGTAATGACATACTTTTGAGAGGATAACTAAAGATATATTTTTTGATTTTTACTCAAATATTCAAGGCAGCATAGATGTCTGAGATAAAAGATTATATCATTGTACCATTTAGAACTTACCAACTTTTCAAGGACATCCACCCTTTCTCCTTCTACTTCATTCACCTCAATAGTTAGCAAGTTGCTCTCATCCATAAGCTTAGCTAAGCCCAAACCTCTTACCAATTTTGTCGTTTGGATATCCATGTCATACTCCTATAACTTGTTCACCCATTTGCATATTTTTCTTGAGACCTCCATTTATGATAAGAAGTCTTTCACCATGGTGTGGGGAACATAAGAAAAAACTTTAGAGCTCAAGATGTAGGGCTTGAAAACATTTATTTATTTCACCAAGGAAAATGCTTGCTTCTCCATGATGGTGTACTTCAAATCAACTCCCTGCAATGCCTTACTGAGAAAGGAAATTGGTCTCTCAACCCCTTCATCATCCTTGTACAATAAGACAGATGAAATGGTGTTTTTTGAAGTAAAATAAAACACTTGAAAATGATTTTTATAATTTGGAGCTGCCAAAACAGGGGCATGCTTTAGTGCTTCCTTGATCCCATTGAAAGCTTGAATGGAAGCTTCTTCCCATTTGATAACTTGGTCCTTCTTCAGCATACTAGTAATGGGGATGGTCAGCTTAGCAAAGTTAGACACAAATATTCTGATAAAGTTTATTTGTCTAAAGAAGGATTGAATTCCCTTATTAGTTCTTGGAATTGGAACCTTGTTAATGGCTTCCACTCTCTCGGGATCAATCATGACCCCTTATTTTGATACAATATGACCAAGAAGCTTTGCCTTTTGCACTCCAAAGTGGCACTTCCTAGGATTGAATGATATGCCATACTCTCTACACCTTATCAAAATTATCTCCAAGTGTTGCAAGTGATTATTTATTTTTCTGGAAAACACAATTACATCATCTTGATAAACAACAATGAAGTCATTAATATAACCAAAAAATGCTACATCCATTGCTCTTTGGAAAGTTTCTTCAACATTCATCAAGCCAACATGCATCCTGACATAGAAATAAGTTCCCCAAGGAGTAGTAAAGGTAGTCTTTATTCTTTCTGACTCCTTCACAACAACTTTATTATAGCCAGAGAAACCATCCAGAGTGGATAAAAATTTAGAACCAATTACCAATTGTAGCATTTTCTCCATGTTTGGCAGAGGGTAATTATCTTTCAATGATGCTTTATTCAAGTTCCTGAAGTATACACATAGCCTTATATCACCATTCTTTTTCCTGACATATACTAGCTTTGTAACCCAAGATGAGTACCTTGTGGGCTAAATGATCCCTCCATACCTCAACTTCTTTAGTGCTTCTTGCATCTTCAAATAAAGGAGAGGATTTATGGACCTCTGTTTTTCCTGAAATGATTGGAATAAGATTCAAGATGAATCTCATGTTGGAAAAAATCTTCCCTATATGCCTTCAACTCAGAGTAAGACAAAGCTAGGTAGTCTTGATACTTCTTTAGGAATTAAACATAGGACTACTTCTCTTCCTTGCTGAGATTACTTCCTAACCATATTTTACGTGGTTTTTCCTTTTTGCCCAGGTCATGCTCTTCCACATCTCTTGAAACCGATATAATCCTTTTAATAATGCAATCAACATTATCAAATTTAGACTCAAGATCCACCAAAACTTTGGGAATCATGTTTGTCTTCAGTTGGACGATGTATTTGTCAAATAAAGTTTCCTTTCCTTCAGTAACACACACCATTGGTTCCCAATCTATATTTTTATCAGAAAACTAACCTTGGTTATGCAGAAACCATTTCACTTGGGCATCATCATCAAAAACTTGATAATTTTTAATGTTATCAGGGATAGATAGCCTTATTAGTATTTCAACATCAGACTCACAAAATGAAGAAACTGTACAATTCCCAAATTTGGATCCTAGCACTGCTAGCTTGTCTGCAACAACATTAAACTTTATATCATGGTGCATGATATTAAAAGATTCAAAATTTTCAATCAAATCCTAGATTGCATGCTTGTATTGTTTCATTCTCTAATTTTTAGTAGCATACAATTTTCTAATTTGATTGAAAATCAATTATGAATCCCCTTCGACAATGATATCCTTTATACCATATTTCCATGCAATTCTGAAGCCTAATAACAGTGCTTCATATTCAGCAATGTTGTTAGTGCATTCAAAGTTAATTTTGAAAGAAAAGAAAAACTCTTCTTGGCTTGGAGAAATCAAAACAATGCCAGCACCATTTCCAAACTTGGAGCAGGCTCCATCAAATAACAAGGTCCAAGCTAAACCCACTTGTTCAAGACATTTACACTGATCAATATTTTTCTCCTTGCCATCAACAAACCCCACAAATTTATCTGTATCTACATCAGCATACAACACTTCATAAAATTCATTATTTGGATCTTTAATGAGGTGCAACATATTTTTCTCTCCATACAACTTTACAAGGATGCCTTCAATTGGAATGGTGGAAAAATACATATCCATCTAAACACTTCCACAAAAACTTACATTCCACTTTCTTGATAACATCATGCCCCATTTGGCAGGGTAATCAACAATGACAACATCAAGTTTCAGGTTCTTACCCAGATAAGCTGCAAGTTGTACCACCAAACCTTTTACACATCCTACAACATGCACCTCTCTAGAATCCATTATAGTACACTTTCCATAAGTTGTTGTCACTTTAATGTTCAGTTCATTCATGACTTCTAGAGGCATAACATTGCATGATGCTCCAGAATCAAACATACAATTGTGCAACAGTCTGTCATTAATAATTAGTGTTGTAAAGAATGGATCAACATTTAACTGAGACTGAACTAAAGATGTCCCCAAGTAAACTTCAGGTGGTTAACCTATCTCCTCTAATGCTGGTGGTTTTTCTAGGTCTGTAATGGTTGGAGGAGGAGTATTTACATTATTTATATTTCTGCCTTAGGCACTCCTATCTTCCTCCAATCCCAAATACTCAAAATCCCTCTTCTTGTGCTCAAGAATCCTAAGCAGTTCCACAATTGGGACATAAATATTGGTTTGACTCAAGAATTGGGAAATGTCATAGGGAATGTATTTGGGAAAAGCAACATTTGGAGAAATATTGTCAAACTCATCAGATGGCACAAGATTTTTCACGTTTTGGGCATGGGTGGGAAAACCAGTTCTACTTGAGACAACAAGGCCTTTTCCAGATGCATCTTTCTTTAGAGCCTCTTTTGGGACATTGGTGAGAACTAGGGTCTTTGGTTTGGCTTGAGGCCCTGCTCCTTTGACAACTTTACTTCTTGTGTTATACTCTTTTTCTTGGGCCACAACAAGATTCATTAACAGTTGTCTATCCTCTTCTGATGGGATTCCTCCATCGTACTTCTTAATCATTAGAGCTCTTAGGTACTCAAAATCATTATTAGGAAGTTCAAATTCTTGTACCATATCTATTTATAAAGCATGAGAGGGAGGAAGAAGAGGTACCCGGTGAATGCAGTCCCAAAAAATTGCAGCAGTTCTTGCACTTATTACCTCAGTTGAAGTTTCTCCTTGTTGTGAGCTTGTAGAGCAATCCACCATGCATGCATCATCATCAGTGTTGTCATCATCATCAGCTTCTTCAACTTGTTGATCTACTTCACATAATGGGTGGGGTAAGAAGTATTTGTCACACCAATCCATTTGATTTTTCTCTTCAACAACAACAACTCTGGCATTTAGAGGATCATGCACTACTCTATTTTCCCTAGCTTGGGGTTGTCTAGCTCCCATGGGTCCTTTACCTCTGTCATCAGACCTCTGATCATTTCTAGGATGATTTGAAAGTCTATCTTGTCCTTGTTTCCTATGCTGACCTTGAGAACCTTTTCCAATTCCTTTCTCTACCTTGGCCAGCTTGTAAGAGATTTCTTTGATAGCCCCGGCCAAAGTCCTTACAACTTCCTCAAGATCCACAACCTTACTTGATTGAGGCTTCTCAGGGTTGATCAGTTTAACACCCTCCCTCTTAGGAGGTTTTCCAATTACTTTAATATTGTTCTCAATTTGCAGAGCCATGGTAAAGGCCTGCCTCAAAGTCCCAGGGTTCTTATCCCTCAAATAGTAAGCAACTTTCTTATCAAATGCATCTGAATACTTTATCAGACATGATTCATCACATGGCCTCAAATTAATAGGCAGTCTTCTCAATGTTTTGTTAAATCTAGTATTGAAATCATGCACTGATTCATTAGGATTCTTTTTTATATTTTCAAACTCTGATAAAAGAAACCTAGGGTTGTTTTATCACCATACTGCATTCTAAAAGCATTCTTCATCTCTATCAAGGAGTCAATGGAATTATCTAGTAGAGATTTATACCAGTCCCTTGCATCTTCTTCTAGAGTATGGATAAATAATTTAATGTATACATCCTCAAACTCTATTTCAAATTCCTCCATCATATTGACAAAGAGTTTCAAGTGCTGATCACCAGTTATTGCATTATTTCCTTGAAACTTAGGCAATCTGTTTCTTACATCTTGTGGCACAACATTTGGATAGCCAGCCATACCTCTAAAACTGATGGGACCAAAAGTATTAACAATAAATGGAGGTCTGGGTGGAGGCTGAGCCATATTATTTTGAGGAGGTGATCTTACAGGAGAGAACATAATGATGAGGAGTGAGGGGTCTGTGTGGTACAGGGATGCAATTTTCAGAATGAATGCCCTCTAAAGGCTCTGTCTCTTGGAAAAATCTATTAGATTTTGAAAATACAGGGGCAGATTGAGAAACAAATGTTTCAAATATAGATGAAGGACCCTCTCCAAATGGAGAATTCAATTCAACAAAGAGACTACCTGATTCAGAAGCACTTGAGGAAGTACTACAATCTTCAATCACAAGCTGATCAGTTTCACCAATGGAGATCTCTTTTCTTGATGCTTGATCTCCAAAAACCTTCCAAATTCTTCTTCCTTCTGAATTAGACTTTCCCATCTCTTTAAACAACCTTCTACTAGGGTCCTTGGTGAAGAAAGATATTCTTCCTTCCAGATTTGAAGATATTAATGACAAATCTTTACTTGATATATGTTAAGACACTGGTATTTATAAAGAATTTAAACAACATGGAGTCACCACTAAGGATTTTCACCTTAGTTTGTGTACAAATGCACTATGAAAGGCCTATCAAATGTCTATCAATACCAGATTCATGCAAAGCTTACAAGATCTACTCTTCTTTTACCCAAATTTATCAATGATGATACAAATCTTAGTGCAATAACTATATAAGCTGGAAATATTACACTCAGAACTCACAACTTTGAACAATTCTTATAGATCTGAATAGATAATGATGTTTCAGCAATGTATTAGCACTTAAAATCATGTAGGAGTTATTACCAGGGTCTGTACGTGTACACCTTTGTTCAAATAGTCCCTAGTAGTGGTGCCACGAGTGTTGTTGATGGGCCAAATGGATATGAACTGGAAACTAATCAACAAATCATCCTCGGAAATGCAAATTAGGTCCTCGGCAGTGGCGCCATGAGTGTTGGTATCCAAATTTGTTCTCCCTTTCAAGCCGAGCAGAAACACAGATTAGACATGGAGCTTAGAGACAGATAGATCATAGTGTGTGTCATTTTGTAGCTAGGGATGAGATCTAACTGGCCCTTTGTTACTTAGATTTGTGGAGAGATGGATAACACCTTTAAGAGGATTTGACCTATCCTCACTACTTTAGGTCGTGCCTCTTCGACCAGGGTGAGAGGACCCTTAGTGTAACCTCTGTTTGATGAAGGAGATGGAGATATCCTTCTTTTGCACAAATTTTATGAAGAAAACCTTGGGAAAATATGGTCAATACTCCATAATTTAACTCTTAAGAGTTGTCACTTCTAAAACATGGAGATACTTTCAACACAAGGCTAAGGTTACTGAAGACATTAAGAAATCCTGATTGTTCTACATATTTTAGTAAAAAGATTTTGTTCCTTTGTTGATACACAGGGAAAACAGGGGTAGTTCAGGGTGGATTAATGGTTTTTGAATAATTTTGGTGGGAGATGAAGCAGGATAAAGTTGATTATACCAGATCTTTGAAGGGACTTCACAACAATGAACAAATCAATAACAGAAAGCTTCAGAACAGTTAAGATGTTCCTTTAACCAGAAGGTGTGCTTTAATGGAGGCCCAAATCAGCATGTTTTCACATAATATTTGAGACTCTAACATGAAGGCTCGAATTGAAAGACTCAATTAAACACCAAAGTCTCTGATCAATCATGCCTAAGGTACACCTGAAGACTTATAGACAATCTTTATCAACAAATGATAGTGAATTGATTTTAAATTTGTTTATCTCATCCAAGATGAAGGCTCTTCTTGAAATGAAATTACAAATACCATTAAACTGTCACAGGGATGAGATCCTATGTGATTTCACAAAGATTTCAATGTAAGATTGCAATAGGAATGAAAGAAACTATTTGCAGACATTCTGAAACAAAGCAGACACAAATTTCTAGAGATTGGACACAAATTAATTTCAAAATTACTTAGATTCATCAGCAAGGGAAAGCTTCCAGAGTAATCTCAGTGCTCATCAATGGCTATACATCTGCAACCAACTTGACATGATAGAAAATCTAACACAGAAGAAAATAACAGGTTATCTCGGCTTGGTCTCTCAGGAAGACAACTTTCTCAAATTTTCTCTTAAGAATTCAACCTCCAACCATTTGCAAGAGTATTCTCATTGCATTTATACATTTTTCTCACTCAATTTCCCCCCCAAAAGAGAAGAATATTTAAGGGACCTTTGCTTGTTACCAATTTTTTTCAGACAACGACGTTTAACAAATTCATATCCGAAAGCTTCCAGGTGGACCAATTGTGAACTGATCACATTTCTTGGGCCCTCGACTAATGACTAGGATGCCATGCCACAAATTTTTGGCAATCCTTCTAATCATTTTGATTCTATCATGTGAGAAATCCCCTTTTTAATCATTTTCCAGAGGCTCTACATAGCTGGATATGACAGGTAATCCTTTTCACTCTCGAGGTAACACCTTTTTCATCTTTTGCACCTGCACTTTCATCATTTCATCCCTTTTCCCTCTCTTTCCTCTGCAATTCTGCCCCACATCCATCTCCTCTGGTAATTCCCATTTTTACAAGTGCCTGAGCAACCCCAACTTCAAAATATCGACCTTAACAATCCTTGGACTTACAAATTAAGTTTTGAATCCATTTAATGGCACTTTACAGACTGAGACGACAAGGAATTTCATCAAAAAATGATGAAAATAGTGCGTATTTGCATCTCAAGGAATCTTAGAGCAAAAATGGCAGAAAAATAGACGTGGATGCACAACAACTGTTGATTCTTCCCCTTTTCCACTTTATATCATATTCGTCCATGTGTTTCCTTATCGCAACTGTACAAAGGAGAAACACAGAGGCAAGTCCCCAAACAAGTGTGGGACTTCCACGTGCCCTGGGCCCAAGAAAAACACCTTTTGGCCTTTGAAAAGTCTTAGTGTAAAATAGAGCTAGCGGAAGCCTCCATGTGTATCAATGGCACATTTTAAGATGGTCCCCAAAAGAAGAGACCCTAAGCAAGTGCGGGCTCAACACGTGTCTCAGTCTGGAAAATTCTACTGTTAAAAAATTTGAAGGTTCAGTGGAAGGCGCCATGTGTCTAGGGTCTGAGACATTTTTCTTTGGCCGTTGAAAAGAACAAGCAAAGGGAAGAGTGAGCGAAAGCCTCCAAGTGTCCTCCTAGCGCTTCTTCAAAATAAAACTTAGGGGAAAGTCCCTAAACATGTACGGTCCCTCCACATGTTCCAGGCCTTTTAAAATTGCTTTGAAAAGTTTAAGTATAAAGCGGGGCCGGCAGAAGCCTCCACATGTCTCCCTATCACAATTGTCAAGGTGGGACCCTGAGGCAGATCCTCAAATGAGCACCATCCCTCCACATGTCCATGTACCGGTTGCATGAAATTTTTTCTAAGTATGGGCAAAGCAGTGGAAATCTCCACGTGTCTCCCCAATGAACTCCAAGGTCAAACCAAAAGGTGAATTTTCAAATGAGCATCGTTCCTCCATGTGGACAAGTTTTGGGTTGAAGTGAGCCTTAGAGTTTTTAAAGTGCCCCACCGAGCCACATCCAAATAAAAAGGCCACGTTTCCATTGATGCTGAGAAATAAATTTGACCAGAAAAATACACCCGTCAAACTGTAAAATGTAAGAAAATCACCATTTGAGCCCGGAAATGAATCTTTTTTCATGGACAGAGAGGTTGGAAATGATATAAGGCCCAAATTTGATCCTCCAAGCACATCCAATCACGTTTCCACAAATATTTAGGACAAAAATGACAAGGACAACAAAATGCAACTGTGGAAAATGGAAGGAAAGGAAAAACCCGAGTTTTACACCCAAGTTATAGACTCTTTCACATGGACAGAGGAACGAAAAAAAAATTCTAGATTTTTAAGTGATCCTTGACCAAGGAAGGGACTGATCATGGCAACCAAATGGAGGACATATTTTTCATGCATCAATACGGGGAGATAGAAAACATGACAGAGGCCATCAAACTGAGGAATTTCAATGACAAATGGGGTGAGACTAATTTGAGCACTAACACATTTATGATTTGATAAATTTTGAATTAAATTTAAATATTGTAGAGTAACTAATGTATATATGATAAAGTAGAGAAATGAAACAAGCAAATAAACATGAAAAGTATTAAAATCCTAAGCAAAGGAGAGAGATAAGAATACTTAGTCGATATCCATGTAGTTTGGAAATAATTTGGGTGGGGAAAAGTGATGAACAAGTTGGGAAGAGTTTTGTAACTACTCACAATAAATTTTAGGATGCAGGAATGAGGTTGTACATATGTGCTTGTAATAAGACAAGAGAACCTTAGCACTGGAGACTACTTCTAGGCACCAGTGACTTCATAGAAGATCAAGATCTGACCTCCGATGTGCCTCAAGGGTGTCCCAATTGTTCCCTATTGGTCACTCAACATTCACTTCTTGATTGATGAGGGTAGTTGTAACCATCGAAAGAAAAGCTCTCCTGCACAAGCCCAAAAACCACATCAAACCTAAAAAGAGATATACAAAATTGGGAGTCTAACTGACCCCAATGGTCACCCCAAGAGTGAAATTATGACCAAGCACTGTACTAAAACTTAGAATCCATTTAGTTCTTGTGAGTGTGTGTTGACATTGGGCCCTAGGACGCCCTAGTGTAAGTTGCACTTGATAGATGGCTAGCTCTAGAATGTAGAAATGTATATCATGTGTCTATAGAATAGAATGAACTTCGACTTCCTATGCAGTATATTTAGATTTTATATAACCCTTATCCCTTGAATTGATGTTATTTGGATTCCTTTAGTGCCTTTGGATGCAAGCTTAGGTGATGATAGTACATGCTTAGTGGTTGGTGATTAACTAAAAATCAACTATTACCTAGGGAATGTATAGAAAATAGTTACTCTAATATAGTAAGACTAAAATGATGTAAATGAAATAAAGAAATATGAGTTAAATGTAAATAAACTAATTTAGATGAAACAAAGCCCTAAATGTCCAAGATAAAGGAGAGAAATGTCTTACCTGATTTGTAGAGATTGTCGTAGGTTGTCATAGGTCTGAACAGAGAATTTGGAAGTGGAGACAGATACTCAGGGGCCTCATGGAGGGAATATATGTGTATTCTAAGGAGAATGAGGCACCTAGGAGTATACTCGAGCACCATGGTTTACAATATAGGTGCTCTAAATATTGTATATGCTCAAAACCTAAGTCTAGAAGTGTCACAACTTGGTCTAAAACCATGTCTGTTTGTCATGCTGGATATGTTAGATGATGTGGATAAATGACCTCCAAAACAAAAGGTTAGTGGGGTCAGACTGACCTCAGCCATAAAACTTGTGGTATTATGACTGAGCGGTGAACTACATTTCAGACCCGGATGTAGTTCTGGTGTGCGTGTGCATGTTGTGCCCTAGGTTCTCTCATGTCAGTCGTACTTTGTGAAGTAGTGAGCAATAGAAACTATAGAAATGTAAGTAGCATGTGTGTATGGAATAGAATGGAATCCCTCCCCTATGAAGTGTGTGTGATGAAGATCTCCTAGCTTGAATGCATGGCACTATGTGGATGCAAGTGATGCAATGGATGCAGTCCTAGATGGAGTGATAGTAGTGATACGATGAAATGACCTAGGATCCTCATTATGGTATTATAACTTTATATTTATAGGGCTCTCAATATTAATTTCGTAATTAATCCCCACAAGGACGAATGAGAAGACTTGGATAAGGATGACCAATAGCTAGTAGTGACCCAAAAATAAGCGGATGAGGTTTTACATAGACCAGAATGCCCGAAATGGGATCGTGGGGCATCGATGAACCCCAGTATAGATTGGGGTGCCTGCTTTCAAGATAGAATGTCAAAATGGTCATGAAATGGGTTGATAGTTATCAGGAAATATACGGGAAAGACCAAAATAAAAGATAAGGAAAAGGTGGCCAAAACATGGGATTAATTAGTACTTTGTACACTTGAGAACCTTCTAACTAGTAGAATAAGACCAAGATAAATATTGTCTAATGTACAATATTTGTGTCTACATTTTCCCCCCACTTTATGTTGGTGAGTGGAAAGCCTCAGTAACATAAAGTAGAGAGATATGTGTACTTGATAACCATGTAGAGTGTGGAAGAAGATGTGCTAATGGACTAGACTCAAGCGTGGAATGACAAAAAGAAAAAATTGGAGGAGCATGGATTCTAAAGATGAAAAATGTGTATAAAAAGTGATGAGAGTGAACCTAGGGTGGATAACATGTGTAGCTGCTACCGTGTGTAGTGTACCTACATGGTTACTATGGAAAGTACCACCGCGGTGTGTTATCTTTTTCATTGTTGTTGTTGCCACCACTTTGACTTCTTGTTTCTCATACGACGGACTTGCAAGGAGAAAACGATCAAGTAGTCAAATATATATGTATGTAAAAATATTGTGTAAAAATACGTAAAAGTAAAATATGCTAGAATAAAAAGTATAAATGGACAAATGGAACATGTGCACCTGATCCATGTCAAGAAAAAGGGTGTATAAGGATATCATTTACTATCACAATTTTCTTGGGACATCTCATGCCACCCTGGCTGAAGAAGTATAGGGGGGAAATGCTTTATGTCCTCCAACTCTAACTGTTTCTGTTGAATTTTTTTGAAAGAGATCTCTATACTGTCCTAGTTTTTTGGGTGATCTGACACCACTAGATGGAGAAGTGTAGAGAGGCACACCCATTATAACCTCTGATCCTGTAACTGACTCTGTAGAATTTCTGAAGGACACCATGTCCTGTTAAGGCCACTGTGTATGGAGTTCGTAGACTAGTCACAACTCATTCACTATGTGTGAACTAGTGTAGATATTTTGTGTTAGTAGAAACCCTCAATGATGCCCCCCCTCTTTAGGGGCACATGTAATGACATTAGAAGGAGAATGCCGCCCCAAAAGAGGACCAACCACACTCTGACCTGTAGAAATCTACCCTGTGGGGGGAAAGGGAAATGTTTGGTAGATACCAAGGTGTGAACAAAAGGGGATGACTAGCCAATACAAGTGTTAGTCCAAACACATGCATGCAAAATAAGACAAGTGTAAAATATGCAGACAATGTAAAACTACTAAGAAAAGTAGGGAAACCCACAAGAAAACAAGAAGATCACATAAATTAAGTTTTAAACATGGGACATCACTCACGATGTCGCAAGACATGCAAGGCCATCATGTTTACAAACAATAGTCAAGTGTGCACATAAGTAAAGGGAAAAGCCCGCAAACAATGGAAAACAATGTAGACAAGTAAAAAGAAACATGTAGTCATGGAAACATGTAGTCCTACAAAACAAGTGTTGCATATGGAACACCCGTTAGCATGTTAGAGTGATAACCAATATGTCAAAGCATGTATGAACAAGTAGTATAAGATGCTAATTACAAAATGAAACAATAACACCTGTATGAGATGAATGTCGACGCCCCTAGTGACCAATATAGTAATGGTAGAAGGCAAGCATCCATACCACATGTAAATGTTATGTATCTATGAACACACTAGAAAAAGGTGTGAACACGCATGTGTGTATGATAATGACATATAAGAAAGAAATATAATATGTGTAGTAAAGTGATCATGTAAAACACTAGTAAGCAAGAGTAAATGAGCTACCAAGATAATGTAGTATGTTGTGGATGGATGGAATGGAATCCAAGATGGATTGATAGAAGCGACATGCCCCCTGAGTGTATAGAAGTGTATGCAGTGATGTTCATTTTGTTTTCCCCCTTAGTAGTCAAGAATGAACCATAAATGAGAGTGTGTCATCAGGAAATGGTCAAGTAGTGTTGGTTGTATCTAACGATCTATAATGAGTATGTGTATGGGATGCTGATGAAATGTGACATAGGGAGAAGATGTGCATGAACCCTATAGCCGAAGTGTATATCACAGACTTTGTTGATCAGAGGAGTGATGATTTATCCCTAAGCATATATCATTGTAGAATAAGTGTATGGAAATGAGATATATGGAAAGATGTGTGTGGACCCTATAGCCTAAGTGTATACCATGATGTGTTTAAATGGAAGAGTGATGATTTATCCATAAGCGTATATCACTATAGAATGAGTGGATGGGATTGAGATAGATGGGAATATGCAAGTGGACCCTATAGCCTAAACATATACCACAACTTGTTGAATGGGCGAGTGATAATTTATCCCTAAGCATATATCACCACATGATGAAAGAAGAAGGTGACAACATAGCCTATAACGTATGCCACTATGAGATGAGTGATGATGGAATATGAAGTGTATATGGGTAGGCGGTGGATAACGGAAGGTGGCGATTTTAACACTAAGTGTAGACCACTATGTTATGAATAAGGTGAGGGTGGTGATTTAGCCTAAAGTATATACCACTAAGTGATGATTAGGATAAATAACGAGGTAATAGAATGATGAAGAATAGGATAATATAATATGTGATGATAGGATGCAAGAGGATAAGGAGAAATTGATGAAGAGAGTGGTGATTTAACCTAGGGTGTATACCAATATGTGATGATTGAAGGTTTGATAATGTAATGGACTAGTGTGGAATTGAGAAAAGTAAAATGTAATAGGATGATATAGTAGGAGATGATAGAACGTAATAGGATGATGTAGAAGTGATGAAAAGAGTGGTTGTATACTGCTATGGGATGTGATGATGAGTGTGGGTGACGATATAGCCTAGAGCATTGCTCACTAGTCTGATGAATGTGGTAGGATGACATGTCACATGTAGGTAAGTTCCATTTGATTGGTAAACCCTCAGCAGTTGAGTATGGACCGAAGAACTAAAGTTGTGTCATAGGGTGGTGAGTGCAGTGCATAGAAAATGATGTGGTAGAAATGACCAAGGTATGTGAATGTGTGGTGTAGGAAATGTAATGTAGATTCTATAATGGGTATGGAGTGTATTGGAATATGTGGGTAAGTAGAAATAGAATGTGTATTTATGGGTAAGTGCATGAAGTTGGGGGGCCAAAAAGTGGATAAAAACCTGAAAACAGACAAAACATGTATGCGTTTTACTAAAATGCGCTTGAGTTTTAATTTTTTTGGCTCAGTAATCACTAAACCTATAACGTGTATGCGTTATAACACATACACATTTCAAATAATTCAAAACACATACATGTTTTGTGTAGTATGGACCATGCATATGTGTTTTGGTTGTTTATACTTACAAAAATAAATGTTTAAGTATAAGATTTCTTTTATTATTTCTTATACTTTTAGTCATTTTTAGGCAATTTTTTGACCTTCTAAAATGGATTTTGGCCCTACCACTACTTGAATTGGTACTAATTTTAAATTTGGTCCATAATTCACTTTAGTTTCCATGAATTAACTCTATGATGTTTGTCTACTTCTTACTAAAAAGAGATCCTCACTTTTTTGATAGAGGATTGTTCCCTTAATGGGATTCCTGTCCTATGGCCAAAATGAGGTGATTATAATGTGTCTCCTCCTTAAGGTGTGATAACACTACTAGGTGTTGAATGAGTTGTTATGAATAGTACCAAGTGAATTGCATCAAGTGAACTCAGATGATTTCTCATTCTTAGAAACATGGTGCTCCATATAAAGATCATCCCCTCACCTTTCCTAGCTCTAAAAGCATCCTTTCATGGAATCAAATTCATGATTCTCATACATGATTTTGCTCATATGTCTCTTATGGAGACAAACGATGCCTTAATACTTCACAAATAATTTTCCTTGATAACTCAGTGACATGACTAGCTCATTTTAGCTTATTCGGAAGGGTGTTTAATTAACTACAAAATGGCCAAAAATGCCTTTTTAGGCCCTCAAAGGAAGTAGTCTCTCATAACAACGAAATGATTCGATCGATCACCTTAAACACTACTCCATACACACTAAAACACATTGAATGATAATTTTTAGGACTTTCCTTTGGGTGAGGGTTTATGATTTAGGGTTTAGGACTCAAGATTTAGAGTTTAGGATTTAAGGTTTAGTGTTTAAGGTTCATAGTTCATATTTTAGGGTTTAGGGTTTAGGGCTCAGGGATTAGGGTTCATGTTTTAGGGTTTATGGTTTAGGGTTTAGGGTTTAGAGTTTAGGGTTTATGGTTAAGGGTTTAGGGTTTATGGTTAAGGGTTTAGGGTTTATGGCTCAAGGTTTAGGGTTTAGGGTTTAGGGATCAGGGTTGAGGATTTAGGGTTTACAGTTGAGAGTTCAGGGTTTAGGGTTTAGGGTTTACTTTTTATGGTTTAGGGTTGAGGGTTTATGTTTGAGGGTTCAAGGTTTAGGGTTTTGTCATAGGGCTTAGGGCTAGGGCCTAAGGTTCATGGCTTAGGTTTTAGGGTTTAGGGCTCAAGGTTTAGGTTTTAGAGTTTAGGGTTTAGGGATTTAGGGCTTGTTCAGGATACAAAATAGGGTTTATGGTTAGGGTTTAGGATTTCAACGGGCTCAGGGTTTAGGGTTTAGGGTAAAAAATTTATTTACCTTAAGGTTTATGAGGATTTAGGGTTTACACTAAAACAGGGTTTAGGAATGTCCTTTGGGTTGAGGGTTTAAGGCAAATGATTTAGGGTTTAGGGTTTAGGGCTTAGGGTTTAGGGTTTAGGGCTAAGGGTTTAGGGTTCAAGGTTTAGGGTTTAGGGTTTAAGGTTTAGTGTTTAAGGCTTAGGTTTTAGGGTTTAAGGGTTCATCAAGGGTTTAGGGTTTAGGAGTTCAGAGGTTTAGGGTTTATGGTTCAGAGTTAGGGTTTAGTGTTTAGGGTTTAGGGCTCAAGAGTTTAAGGATTTAGGGTTTAGGGGTCAAGGTTGAGGGTATAGGGTTTATGGCTCAAGGTTCAGGGTTTAATGGTTCAGGGTTGAGGATTTAGGGTTTAGAGGAGGTTTCAGGGGTTTAAGGGTTTAGTTTTTAGGGTTTATGGTTAAGGGTTTATGTTTAGGGTTTAAGGTTCAGGGTTTTTAAGGTCTTATGGCTTAGGGCCTAGGGTTCAGGGTTTAGGGTTTCAAGGGGGTTTAGGGGTTAGGGTTTAGGGTTTAGGGTCAAAGGTTTAGGGTTGAGGGTTCATGGTTCAAGGTTTAGCGTTGGATTTAGGGTTTATGGTTTAAGAGTTAGGGTTTAGAGGTTTAGGGATTGAGGGTTTAGGGTTTACGGTTTAGGGTTTAAGGTTTAGGTTTTAGGGTTTTTTAGGCTTAGGGATTTAGTGATCAGGCCTAATGGTTTTTGAGAGTTTAGGATTCAGGGTTTAGGGCTTAGGGTTTAGTTTATAGGGTTTAGGGATTTATGTTTAAGGGTTCAAGGTTTAGGGTTTTGGCTTAGGGCTTATGGTTAGGGCCTAGGGTTTAGGGTTTAGGGCTCAAGGTTTAGGGCTCAAGGTTTAGGGTTTAGGTTTTAGGGTTTAGGGTTTAGGATTTAGGGCTTAGAGTTTAGGGTTTAGGGTTTAGAGCTTAGGGTTTAAGGTTTAGGGTTGAGGGTTTAAAGTTTAGGGTTTAGGGTTTAGGAGTTAGGGTTTAAGGTTTAAAGGTCAGGGTTTAGGGTTTAGGGAAAAGGGTTCAGGGTTTAGAGTTTAAGGCTCAAGGTTTAGGGTTTAGGTTTTAGGGTTAAGGGTTTAGGTCGCAAAGTTCATGGTTTAGGGTTTAGGGTTTAGGGCTTAGGGCTTAGGGCTTAGGATTTAGGGTTTAGTGCTTAGGGTTTAGAGATTAGGTTTTAGGGGTCAGGGTTTAGGGTTTATGATTTTGTTGTTAGGGTTTAGGGTTTAGGGTTTAGGGTTTAAGGACCTTTAAGGGTTTTGGGTTTATGGTTTAGGGCTTGGGGCTCATTTTTTAGGGTTTAGGGGTTAGGGTGCATGGTTTAAGGTTTACGACTCAAGTTTTAGGTTTCAGAGTTACGGGTTTAAGGTTTAGGGGTTAGAGATCAAGGCTATAGATTTAGGGTTTAGGGCTCAAGGTTTAAGGTTTAGGGTTTACGGCTCAAGGATTAAGGTGTAGGGTTCAAGGCTTAAGGTTTAGGGTTTATGGTTTAGGGATTAGGGTTTAGGGTTCATGGTTCATGGTTTATGGCTTAAGGTTAAGGGTTCAGAGTTACTGGTTTAAGGTTTGGGAGTTAGAGCTCGGGGCTTTAGATTTAGTATTTAGGGTTTAGGGCTTAGGGCTCATAGTTTAGGGTCTAGGGTGAAGGGTTTAGGGTTATGGGTTTAGGTTTTAGGTTTTATGGTTTAGTATTTTAGTGTTTAGTGTTTATGATTTATTATTTTGGTTTTAGGGTTTAGGGTTTAGGTCTCATGGTTGAGGGTTAAGGGTTTAGGTCACAGAGTTCAGGGTTCATCAAATTTGTAGGCAGAACATTCAAAGACAGTCATAAAAAATTGATAGTTTTCATCTGTTGATATTTTGAAGGAGGAAAATGTCATATTCCTGACTGTCCAATCCTTCCAAAGACCCCAGTAGTCATCAATCCTTGGATGTACAGGGAGACACTGTTACTTGTCTTCCATTTACAATGATAGATATATTTGTAAATTCGTGTTATGACCTCTAAATCTATATGAATTTCAAGTTTACTTGGAAATCACATCACACCCTTCACTAGGATTGATGACTACCCCTATCTTTTTGTTTAGGGGATTTTGAAAACATCCATGGGTTTATCATATAAGGAATTATCAATGAATGGAAGGTCACTAAGTCGTAGGCTAGGTAACTCCCATTTAGAACTAAACAAGAAAGATTTACTAGGTGATTGATAACCCCTTAGTGTTCTTAGCCATTCCCCTATTTCTATGCTTATTTTGAACACTTTAGGAAGTTCTGTCAAATTTACTATCCATTCTAGTAGAACACTTGAACTTTATCTTTCTCTGGAGGAGAGGATACTACAGGAAATTCAATTATGATCCTACACCTCTACAGTGATATATTCTCTATGTCTCTTTTGTTTCCTTTAAGATTAATTTTTTTTGTTGTGATGGATATTTTTTCTAGCTTCCAATGGGTCATCCTGGCTTGCATAATATCATACATGGAAATATGAGAAATGTGAAATTTGTTTCAGAGTGTGAATACATTTACATTCAAGAGAAAAATTATATGTGGGGAGAAACAAGTTTGGAAGAGATGTGTAATATATGCATTACAAGGCACAAGGTAGATGTCATATCCATTTAGTTACTTGTCCCACCTCTCATAAACAAGGTATCTCTATAAGTAGACTCAATGATGGTTCTAGGCATGAGACTAGGAAATATTGATGAAATATGGTTTGGGGTTTAAGGTTTAGGGTTTAGGGTTTAGGATTTAGGGCTTATGGTTTAGGGTTTAAGGTTTAGGGTTCAGGGTTAAGGGTTCAAGGTATAGGGTTATGGTTTAGGATTTAGTTTTTAGGTTTAGGGTTTAGGGTTTAGGGTTTAGTGTTTATGGTTAGGGTTTATGGATTGAGGTTAAGGATTTAGGGTTTAAGGTTTATGGTTTAGGGTTTAGGGTTTCAGGTTAAGGATTTAGTGTTTAGGGATAAGGGTTCATGGTTTACAGTTTGGGTTTTAGGGTTTATGGTTCATGGTTCAAGGTTTAGGGTTTAGGGTTTAGGATTTAATTTTTAGGGATTAAGGTTTAGGGTTTATGGTTTAGGGCTTGGGGTTTAGGTTTTAGGGTTTAGGTGTTAGGGCTTAGGGCTTAGGGTATATGGTCTAGGGTTTAGGGTTTAGATTTTAGGGCTCAGGGATAAGGGTGTAGGGTTCAAGGCTTAGGGTTTAGGGTTTAGGATTCAGTCTTTAAGGTTTAGGGTTTAGGGGTCAGGGTTCAGGGTTTAGGATTTAGTTTTTATGGTTCACGGTTTAGGGTTTAGCATTAGAGTTTCATGGTTCATGGTTTAGGGTTTAGGTTTTAGGGCTTAGGGCTTATGGGTTCATGATTTATGACTTCATAGCTTTAGGTCTTAGGGTTTATTGTTTACGAATTTAGGACTTAAGGTTTAAGGTTTAGGGTTTATGGATAATGGATTCATTGTGTAGGGTTTATGGTTAAAGGTTTAGGGTTTAGGGTTTAGGTTTTAGGGCTCAAGGTTTTCAATTTAGGGTTTAGGATTTCATGTTCTATAGTTTAGGGTTTATGGTTTAGGGCTCAGAAGTTAAATGGTTTAAGGGTTTAGAATGAATGCTGAAGATCTTTTGGGCTCAGGGTATGTACTGGGCTTAGGGTACTTTAAAGGGCTCATGGTTCTAGGGTCTAATGACTTATGGGTTTAGGGTGTTAGGGTTCAATGTTCAAGGTTAATGGTGCAAAGTGACCCTAGGGTTTCTTGGTACTTAAGGTTTTAGGGTTTATGGTAAATAGAAGCATGTAAAGGGTTTAGGGTATTAGGATTTAGGGTTCACAGGTTTAGTGTTTACGCGAATTAGTGTTTATGGCTTACAGGTTTAACGCGTTTGTAGTTTATGTCATTAGAGTTTAGGGCTTATGGTCCCATAGTTCAAGGTTTAAGGCTTTAGATCCGGTTTAGGAATCCCCAAGTATGAGAGCATGTACAGTTCAAGGCTTAGGGTTTAGACAGTTAAGGCTTAGGGATTATGTGTTTTAACAAGTTCATGGTCCAAGGTTTACTGGCTCTAGGGTAATCAAAATGGGGTTTGGAGTTACCCATTTTTAAAGGTTATACCAGGTTTTAGAGCTCAGAGGCTCATGGTTCTAATGATTTAGGGTTTCAGGGTTTTTGAATAATATAAGGGTTCCATATTATTTATTTTCTAACTATGCATTTTTATAGCTATTTTTTAAAGTGTAAATATGTCTATCTTTCATGGTGTATCTTTTTTTTGGGTGATCGAAATTAGTGTTAAAAAATTATACTAGCCCAAACTAGGCATAATTCTATACATATTAAAAATCTAATTTATGATATTTTTTGAGGTAGATTTTAGGGGGGGCACGGTTAGGAGCTTGGGTTATTTTTCAAAACATAAAATTTAGGGTGTACTAGAAAAATCGTTAAATTAAAAAATATTAGGGCTTAAAAAAATCTTTACAAAAATGGAGCCCAAACTAGATGCTCCTAGCTATCTTTCTACCAAAGGGTTTTCAAAAATACTGAATGGTGCTCAAAAAATGGTGGGGGGCATGAAAGTCATTCTATTATGTTTTTTTAACAAAAATAGGAGCATCTATGTTTTATTTTAGTCGTTTGACCCACTTAAACTTATCTAGGGTTTTCAATAAATTTAGTAGCTTAGAAACTAGACTCAAAATGCTACGATTCATATTTCTACAACATCTTCCAATTTAGTGACCAGAGTAACTATTTCAAAAAACTCCTACAAGTTGAAGTTTGTTTTTTTTTTTCCAGAAAATATGTGTCCAATTAAGACCCCCTTTTGGCCCCCCAACTTGGTGCACTTACCCTAAATTTAAAGTATAAGAAAAAATAGCCTACGTACAAGTACAATTTATGTATCATGCTTGATATTATAGGATTATGGATGTGCTTATTCTTATACATTTATTAGTAATAAGCATGTCGATAAAAAATAATGACATATGACTATATGGTAAGCTACGTCCGGGTATGACTTAGGTTTTATGTACTCTAGCCCCGTTTAAATGTAGAATGTATAGTTATTGGAATAGGATTTGTTTACTAAACCTCATCTCTATATCTACAACTATTCACAACAATATGAGATGATTTAAATCAGTAGAAATATAGTGCATCCACCATAGGTAAAGGATTTATAAATGTGATCTTTAAAATTTCATACAAACGTCATGTAAAACTATGACTCTATCATAAAGGATGTAGAATTTTGAGGATCGAATAGAATCTAAGGCTTTATATTTATCCATGGATTTCAGAAGGTGTAGTGTAAGGGATGTAGACAGAATTGTATGCATGATGGAATGTAAATGTATAGTCTTATGAAGTCGTAGTATCTGGGGTTCATTTTCAATGAGATCATAATCCCTGACATTAAAACGTGAAATATAGTCACAAAGATCCCACTAATTCTAGGTAGATATTTTTAAATGCTCAGATTTAATTGAATTATTTTTATGAGGCCACAAATATAAAGAATATAGGGGAGGATGGCTAAGACTCCGTTATGTAACAGGAAATTTTATTTTTGACTGGAGAAAGGAAAGATGTGTAATAAAAATACTCTCTCAAAAGTTGTATCTAGAATGCAACTAAGTACTACTTCACAAACTAGATGCTCCTACCTATCTTTGAACCTAAAGGGTTTTCAAAAATGGCTAAAGCAGTGTTTTGCGCTATAAAAGATGTGTGGAGGGCTATGAAAGTCACTCTAATAATGTTTATTAACATGTAATAGGAACGAGGTTCCAAATGATTTAACAAGTTATTTGACCCAGTCTAAACAAGGAACTGCTGATCAGATAAAATATAGTAGTGTTATTAGGAGTAGATTAACAAGATTCATCTACCAAAGGCCAAGTTTACCGAGTGGTGGGACCTTGCTGGAAAATTTTTGTAGAAGAATTGAGTTTTGGTAGTGAAAGTGAAAATGTATCGTGAGCACCAGGAAGACCCCCTTTTGGATTAGTTGATTTAACTTAACTTAGAATGGGTTGGACATGTATATTTGGGACTAGAGGCCATATTATACTAAGTCTCAAGGGAGATCTAATCTTAGGTTTGTTTGATAATGCAATTGACGACATAACAAGACTGGTTTTTGAATTAATTTTTATAGGTGATGGACATTGTTGACTTGGGGAAACCATGGATGATGGATTAGGTGGCACTCAACTTTAACCAAAGAAGGTGTATGAGAAGCGATATCGTGATGCATAGTAAGTGAAGGAGAAATAATATCAGAAATTGGAGAAGTGATTGGTGAACTAGGATAAGGATCACTATAGGGGAGGGGTTATCAATATCACTTATGTAACGAATAATAAAATTGAGATCTTCCTTAGAAAGATCGGGAGGAGGGTCACTAGTAACCATGGGAGCTTGTTTAGATGGATCTAGACTAATCGAAGGAGAAAGAGACTTAGGATTCCATGTGCATGTGACCTTTGGAAGGGGATGTTATACATGGAATGAAATAAGACCTTGACACGTAAGATTTTGGATTAGGCGACACAAAGTGTGGCAATATTTTGAATTATGTCCATTGATTCGATGATAATGGAAATATGGATGACCTAGATATTTTGTTGATAAAAAATATGAAGAAAAATAATTAGGTGGTAGAGTGATCAATTGACAATGAACACACTCTATAAAAATGTCATGTTGCTTAGTACTACACTAAAATATGAGGGGTTTAGGAAATGAGATGTCTTGAGGTTCAACTAAATGACATGTAGTGGACATAGATTAAATAGGAGATGGCAAAGAAAAACAAAAATGAGATTGTGAAGCATCCTTAAGCTATTGAATTTTAGATATAAGGGATGTGATGGTGGATTCCATAGATTGAATAGATGATGTATGTGATTGAGAAGCATCTTTAAGATGTTGAATTTTAGATCTAAGAGATGTAATGCTGGATTCAGTGGCTATGTATTTATATTGAAATAATGTATACAAGGCTTGAAACTTATCTTGTAATGATGTATGTAAGGCTTACAACTTATCTTTAAATGATGTATGTAAGGCTTGAATCAAGTCTAATAGTGGTTGATTAGATACAAGCTCATCAAGACTAGGATCGAAAAATAAACTATGAAGTACAGAACTTAATTCGTGTGTTTGGCGTATTATCATCAAAATATGTGGTGTCTAGGGATTTTTGCAAAATATCCTGACAAGTGGGATGTCTCTTAAGTAAATCAGATAAAGAAATGTGACCAATGATAGAAGGAAAATAAGGATCCTAAGCGTGAAAGACATCGGGTTCACCAAAATGCTTAACTAAAGATCAATTATTACCTAGGGAAAGTATAACAAATAACTACTCTAATATAGTAGTACTAAAATGTTGTAAATGAAAAACAATAGTATGAGGTAAATTTAAATAAACTACTCTAGATGAAATGAAACCCTAAATGTGTAAGAGAAAAGAGAGAAATTTATTAGTTGATTTACAGAGGCTGTCGCAGGTCATCTCATGTATGAACACAAAATATAGAAGTGGAGACAGATACTCATGAGCCCCGTGGAGGGAAAATATAGGTATTATGAGCAGTCTGAGGCACCTAGAAGTGTAATGGGGTGCCCTGGGCATCCTAGTTTGTAATCTGGGCACTCTGAATATTATATATGATCAAAACCTAAGTTCAGAAGTATCACAACTTGGTCTGAAACCATGTATGTTTATCGTGTTGGATTTGTTGGATGAAGTGGATAAATGATCTGCTAAACAAAAGGTTAGTGGGGTCAGACTGACCTTAGCCGTAAAACTTGTGGTCTTATGACTGAGTGGTGCACTACATTTTAGACATGGATGTAGTTCTGGTGTGCATTTGCATGTTGTGCCCTATGTGCTCTTGTGTTAGTTGTACTTTGTGAAGTAGCGAGAAATAGTAACTATAGAAATGTAAGTAGCATGTGTGTATGGAATAGAATGGAATCCCTCACCCTATGAAGTGTGTGTGATGTAGATCTCCTAGCTTGATTACATGAAACTATATGGATGTAAGTGATGCAATGGATGCAGCCCTAGATGGAGTGATAGTAGTGATAAGATGGAATGACCTAGGACCCTCATTATGGTCTTATAACTTTATATTTATAGGGATCTTAAGCTTAATTTCATAATTAATCCTGACAAGGCCAACTGAGAAGAAGATAAGGATGACCAGCAACTATAATTGACCCAAAAATAACTAGATGAGGTTGTGCATAGACCAAGGCACTTGGAATGGGGCTAGGGCACCTCGAGGCGCCCCAATAGAGGATGGAGCACCCTAATTTTAGGCTATAATGTTGGAACGGTCATGAAATGGGCTGATAGGTATCGATAAATATGTGGGAAAGATGAAATAAAAGATAAGAAAAAAGGTGGGGAAAAGGTGGGATTAATTAGTACTTTTTACACTTGAGAACCTTCTAAATAGTAGTATAAGACTGGGATAAATATTGTCTAATGTGCAATATTTGTGTCTACTTTTGGTCCTTCATTTTGAACACAGAACTATATATTTATATGATTACCTTGTTTAAATTTCGTAATTGAAAACTGGAAGGCCAATCCATAAGTGAAAATTTTTCCCAAAAGATAAAAGAGACCAAAAAGGAGCGAGTAATATAGAAAAGAATCATGGGTTCCCAAAAGGGACAGGAGCGCCTGAGAACTTTTGTCCTGGTTGGGCGCTGGTGTCTGAAACCATAAAAGGTAAATCGTTAAAGTTCTGACTGGGCTGTAGGGTGTGTAAGACCAAATAGAAAATAAAAGACAATTAAAAGAGGCCAAAGATAGTTGTCAATTACTAATTTTATTTCTTAGGAATCCTATATATGTTATTATGCTTTTAGGACCTAGAAATGTACCCAGCTACATGATTTTTTGTCTACATTTTCCCCCACTTTATGATGTTGAGTGAATACTTAATAACATAAAGTTGATAAGATATTTCTACCATATGATACTAAGAGCGTGTGGAAAAATATGTGTCGAGTGGACAAGTGAAGCATGAAATGATGCAAGGTGAAGCGTGGAGACTAGGAAAGGAAAGTGACACTTGGGGTGAATTTTATGCATTACATTGTACTTATTGTTGTGCTTTTATTTTTTTTTGTAGGATTCTTCTTGTTGTGTATTAAGGAAAAATCTAAAAAATAAGAACAAAAGAGTAGTCAAAGTCATGTATATGAAAAATCTAACCAGTGTATGTAAAAGTGTGTAAAAGTAATAGTAAAGGAAAGTGTGCACCTAATGTAAATGAGTGTAAAGGATAGAGATGTGTCCTGAAATGCTGTGAAGAGTGAGTTTTTTAGGAGATATCAGGAAAATAATGAGTTTTTTGGGTGATCTCACATCAAAGAGAAAGTGTTGGGGAGAGAGGTCTAGTGTTACTCTCCTTCCATGAATCTGCTAAATAAGAACCACTACAGATGGTGCATTCTAATTTGGTTCTTGTTGTTCCTTTTGTCTTGATTGTTCTGAATTAGTTCTGATTGTACCGATTGAAGGAGATAAACTGCATTCTATTGTTAGAGGATTGTGCCTATAACTATATAATTGATCTAAAGACTTCTATGAAATTTTTTGTACTAGAAAATGTATTGTATCTTCCCCCAGGAAATTATCTTCCAGGAGAAGTCAGGTGTGCCCAGGTGGTAGTGTTTGAGTTTGGGCACTAACATTTGTATTGTGATTCTAACCCAATTCTGATTTTGGGCCTCTCTGTGACTATGTTGTTGTGTTGATTATGTACTGTGAATACATCTACTATAACTCTAAGTTATTGTCGAGGTGATTTGTTCACCCAATGTATTTCCCCTTGTTTGGGGTACATGTGATGTCGATAGGAGAATGTGGCCCAAACAAGAGGACTTGATGTTGAGCTGAATTGTATACCTATAAGGGCGTAGGGGGTGTGCATGGTAGAAACTAAGGCATATGAAACCAAAGTGGCTAGTAACATGTGTTAGTAGAAAAAGTAGCAATATGGTAATAGAAGTAAATTTAAAAAGTAATTTTGCAAACAAATTGGACCATGAGAAGCAGGTTTCAAACATGGGACATCACTCATAATGTCACTAGACAATCAAAGCCGAAGTGGCCAAAAACATGAAATGATCATACAAGACATAGGGCATAGCCCAAAAACAATAACATTTAATAGGAAGCAATGGAAAGTAAGTTGTGACAGATAGCCATTTTTGTATTTAGTCCTACAAGGTAAGTGTTACACATGAAGCATGCATTAGCATTTTAGAAATATAAATAGTATGTCAAGACATGTATGTATCAATGGAAATTAATGTGATAGAAATTAAAACTGGTAAATTATGGAAACAATAACACCTGTAATGTTTGAGAATAGTAAATGTAAATTACCCTTGGAGCCTCAGTGGGACTGGTACAAGTTACAATGCCAAACATCATTATAGTGTGTAATAACCTGTAAGAAATGTGTGAATATGGTAGGAGAAGTGTGCCCTCTAGAGGATGTGTATGAGATGAGGTTCAATTATAAAATACCCCTTAACAATCAATAATGAATCATAGAACAAGAGTTTGGCATCGGGAAATGGTTTGAAAATGTATGTTAGAAAGATAGATCATGAAGCATAGAGTGTGAAGAGTAAATGTGGTGAGGTTCATTTCAAAATTAGACCCTCAATAATCGATTATAAACCATGGAACTAGAGTGCATAATAGGGTAATGATGATACAATGTGTGTATTAATGTGTGTAAGAGTGATGAGAAATATTTGATATAAAGGAAGGAGCATGATAATAGATATTATAAACAACTTACGATGTTAGGAAAGGGGGAATAAAGCATGATTCCCTCAAGTGCGAGAAAGAGAGAAGGATATCTAATGATAGTGAAGGGAAATGTCGCTCCACCTAATATTTGAGGAGATAAAGGCATATGATGTTGCTCTAATATCATTGGATTATGAGAGTAATGACGTACATGTCTAAGAGACCTATGTGGTCAAGGAGGTGGTGAACACTTATGTGAAGGAGTTTCCCAAGTAGGGACTTAGGAAGACAAGATCGACTAGTGGACCGATGTTGACCATGAATTTGTGAAGTTGGTCATGTGTGAATAGGAGAATTAGGTGCAAAGTGTGCTTTATATTTGAGAGGCCCATGATGCCTAGATGATGTAGCTAGTGGAAATGTATCATCTAGACTAGGTTTAGGAAATGGTGTGCATGGTGGAACACCTTTAATAGTGATAACTTGTTTATTGTAAATGAAATTGAGCCATAAATGATTCATGAAGGGAATTTCTTAAGCAACATGGATCCAAGGAAGACCTAAAATCATGTCACAACCTTTGATTGAAGATGCCACATTGAATGGAACATGCATGGTAAGAGGCCCAACTATAACATGAAGCCCGGTGTATCCAAAAAAATTAGGAACTAGATATGTGATATTAGATATTGGACATTTGATAGCCATAAGAAGTGAAATTGAGTAGACACTAATAGGATCTGATGGATAGATCATGGTGTTATTGATAGTTTACAAACTGATAAAAGTATTGATGTGTAATGAATCTGAAGTGAATGTAGTATGATAATCATGATCAGAAAATGAAATGATTGGTGTTGATGCATTAGCATAAGCGAAAAGGAATTCAAGGGGACCCGATGAAGGAGGGGGAACAACTCGATATGTATGATTAGAAGAAGAATTAGGATATTGAGTTTCATGCTTGGGAAAAGGATCATTAAATATTTTTAGTTTTTTTATTATCATTTATCGGTTTTGAAGTAGATGGCTCAAGGAGCGCAAGTGAATTATTTTCAATAAGATCTTGAATGATATTATCGATTTTGAAACAATGATAAGTAGAATGCTAAGCATGTTGGTGATAATCATATCTTAAATTTTCCTCGTAATTGTGGCCACGAGGGTGAGAAGAGGGTTTGAGATTGAGTGGTGGTGGAAGTTTGATTAGATTCATTTCGATTAGTTAAGGAAATAGAAACCAGGGTGCATAGGGTAATTTGGTGAAATTACACTTTGGAGGTTTCCATTGAAGCTTGTTAAGAATCGAGACAACATTAAAAGTTTCCTTTTCTTTTGTGGGCTTGGGAGATGGATTGAATGGTTATTTATCTCAAAATATATTAGAAGAGGATGAAGAATAATCTTGATACTTTATATTTCCCGTAGAGAGTAGTTTGACTTCACACATTCTGAGCATATGACACAATTGATCAAAGGAATGTGAGGTTTCAAAGATGATTCTCTCTTGAAGTGGTGGTAAGAGGCTTTGAACAAAAATATCTTATAATTCTGAATCAACGGGTACATTGGTCATCTTAGCTAGATTTTTCTTATAACATAATACATAGTTTGCTATATGCTCAATACATATTTCTTTAATTTGAGTGAGTTATGTATAAGATATATTGGTGTTGAAATTGATGGAAAAGTGAGATATAAAATCATCAGATAAATGCGTAAAGGAAGTTACCGACTGAACTAGTAGATCATAAAACCGATGCATTTTGTAATCTTGTATACTTATAGAATATAACTTAGCTAGTAAGGTATGATCATCTGCATAGTCAAAACATGCCACATTAAAAGATATGATATTCTCTTGAGGGTCACCATGGCCATTAAAGGTAGGAAACTTAGGGGTGAAACATTTTGGAGGAAGTGTATAAGAAGAAATGGAAGGTGCAAAAGTGGTATGTAATAGCAATTAGGATTCAAGAGATGGAGGAGCAGGATTTAGCTTTCTGTAATTGATGAATTTGAATTTGGAGATCCTGATATAGAGAAGATAAGTCTTGAGTGTCAGACGAAGAGATTTATTATGTATGATAAGTAAGAAGTGGAGTGAAATGGCTGGTAGGAGTAAGCATATAAATAAGAATAATAGAAGTAGATGGAATAGTAGAATTAGGGGGTTGTGTAAAAATAAGGATAGAAGCAACATTATATGTAGGAGTGTTAAGCTCATCTAGAAGTGTGGATTCCTCGCGAGAAGTGAATAAAAGAATATCTAATTCTTACAAATGTTCAACAATATGAGCATTGAGATCATGAATGTCTTCATCAATAAAGGTTACATAGGTTTAAGTCATGGTATAAAGATGATAAAATTCCTAGAATCAAGGTACGGTTCAAGTGAGGCATTCACTAAATGATTTAATAAATTTTAAATTAAATGCAAATATTGCAGAGTAACTGATGTTTAAATGATAAAATATAGAAATTACGCAAGAAAATAAGCATGTAAATTATTAAAACCCTAATCAAAGGAGAGAGATAAGAAGAATTTGCTGATATCCACGCAATCTGGAACTGATCTTAGTATGGATAAGTGATGAACATGACAATAAGAGTGTTGAGACCGCTCACTCTAAATTCTAGGATGTAGGAATGAGGTCGTACATGGGCGCCTGTGATAGATCAAGAGCTAATAGGAATTGAAAATCACTTCTTGGTGTCGGTGAATGCGTAGGAGCTTAGGTTGTTTCATTTGATGTGCCTCAAGGGTGTTTCAGTTGTTCCCTATTGATCTCTCTATAGTTTCTCCTTAATTGTTGAGGGTAACTTTAACCTGAAAAATAAAATCTCACATTCACAATCCCACAAACCACATCGAACCTAAAAATAAATATAAATAATGGGGATTTGGACTGACCCCAATGGTCACCCTGAGAGTGAAATTACAACTGAGTCTTGCACAAAATATCAGACTCCATGTAGTTCTTGTGAGTGTGTGTAGACATTGTGCCCTAGGATTCGCTAGTGCAAGTTGCACTTGATAGAGGGCTAGATCTAGAATGTAGAAATTTATAACAAGTGTGGATGGAATAGAATAAAATTACCCTTCCTATGAAGTGTATACAGAGTTGATGCATCCCTTATTCCTTGAATGGATGCAATTTAGTTTTCTTTAGTGCCTTTAGATGCAAGCTTGAGTGATGATAGTATATGGTTAGTTTTTGGTCCCTCATTTTGAACACATAATTATATATTTACATGATACCCTTGTTTAAATTTTATAATTTAAAACTAGAAGGCTGACCCATAAGTGAAAGAGATGCCCAAAATCTAAAAGAGACAAAAAATGATTGAGTAAGATAGAAAAGGATCAGGGGTACCTAGAGGGGACATGAGTGCTTGGGTGCTTCTGTCTTTTTTGGGCACTGGTGTCTGAAGTCATAAAAGGTAAATCAATAAAGTTTTTACTGGGTCGTAGGGTGTGTAAGACCAAATAGAAAACAAAATACAAATAAAAGACAAATAAAAGAGGCCAAACATAGTCGTAAATTACTAGTTTTCTTGTTTAGGAATCATGTAAATGCTAGTATGATTTTAGGACCTGGAAATGTACCCAAGTGTGTGATTTTATGTCAACAATTTAGCCCTTTTTATTGGTTTAAATAGACATGAGGGAACCCTTACGTGTTTATATAGTTTGCACTCACACTTGCACAAGTTTCTAGGAGAACTACATGAGGCCTAACCCCATAGTGAGGGAATGTACTATAGAATGTGGACTGATTTAGTAGTTGAGAGTCTAACTACCAAGGGTACTCTAACCACACCACATACAATTTCTCTCTTTTTGGTTTGTAATAATCTAATGAAGGTTTTTTTAGGTTTCAATGGTTTCACTTTGTTGTAGGTAATTACAGGTCCATGACTATAAAGATCTAGGTCATGACCATATAATTTCAATATAGACCATAAAATAGTTTTATGGTCCTATCGTTTTTCAAATTCTAGTTCCACGATCTATGATGGATCATTTCCAATATTTGATACACCTATTTCACTATTTTCACATCCAAATCCTGTGTGTTATAACATGCAAAACTAAGTTTATTTTTCTTCTTAAACATTTGATCCATTACTTATTGTTTATCGATCATTACAATTGTTAATACATTATTATGGTTATGCACGAATAATGTTGGAAATTGATTAATTATAATAATCCCCAATAAAAACCCTTATATCATTTTCATTTTTGGATAATCCCATCACATCAAGATTTAACTAGGGTGTAAACATTTAGTGATCCTAGCCCATGATTGAATCTTGCACATTCTTTAAAAACCTACCTTCCATAGTATTACATCACCACATTTTATATTAGAATAAAAACTTAATTTCCATTTATTTTATGGCCTCAATCTAAGTTTCACAATTTTTCCTATAGTTTTAGAGTTGGTCCTTCCCTTTGGGTCTCTTTTTAGGACTTCCTAATTGCCAAATCACATTTCATCACATATATCAATAATGACACCTATATTTTCAAATGCCTATATTTTTTTCTTAATTTTAATATAGTAAAAAAAATCTTTCTTTCTTTGTTTTCATTTTTATTACAAATATAAAAAATTTAAAATAACTAGTTTTAGTAATTAGGGCATGGCAATAACAATAAACAATTTTTATGAAATTTCTTGGAGGTTTTTATTGCACATAATCAAATTGTCAAATACCTATTTTTTTAGTATTGTTGAATTCACTTTTATTTTCATAAACTATTGTTTCAATCATTTGATGATAGTTTCTATTTTTCTAGACATCACATTTTGGTTTTGTTTCTATAATCTATTGATAAGTGTATAATTACTTATCTAATTTAAGTATTTTCTCTCTTTTATTTACGTCATAGATCATTCCCCTAGATCAATCCCGACTCTTTCAAAATCCCTCTAACGGCACCACAATCTACAAGAAGAACTCGATAAGATGCTTGATTGAAAAATGATCCCTCCTAATAAGGAACCACAACTTATACAAATATTATCAGAACTGATATTTCCACAAAATAGTCAATGCCGGATTCCACAAAATCATATTAATTTTTTGTAATAAAATATCCACAAAAATTACTTTGGTTATTTAAATAAAGTGATATAGTATGCCATTGATGTGGCTTGTAAGAAACATATCTGACTTAGTTTAATTCCGCACACCTATTGACATAAATATCCTTAATTTCTTTGGAAAACCTGAACTACATTTCTAGTCAAAGGTATTTAATCTTGCAAAATTTCGTCCCTGAGTCATGAATAATAAATTAAGAAACCTAATCAAAATTTGCATTTGTAAAATACACCCACCAGTCTCTTCGAAACTGAATTCCCCACAAAATCAAAACTTTTAGAACTTAAATGTAAAATAAAATTTTGCAAAGCATCCATAATTTCCCCAATCCCCTACACTTCTTCATATTAACTTCTCCATGTATTTCCTACATATCTACTTAGTATATGATGAGGTGGGTCAAAATGGTTCAACCAATGATGAGTTGAATTTTCTTAGCAACAAACCAAATAGGAAATATAAGAAGCACTGACAATTTTTCAATGATAACAAAATCCAAAATGTTTCCCAATCCATGTAAGACCAAAGCAATGAATTTTTTTCCCCTTAAAAAGATTCCTTACCTAAAAAGATAAGTTATGAAGGAGATGAAGGATGGAGAGCTTGAAGTTACCAATTCTTCTGAGTAAGCAAGGAGATGCTTGTGAAAGGAAGGTGAAATTTCTTATGGTAACAGAAAGTGGTTAGAGATTGAATAGCCTATACGTGTATGTATTTTATCCTAAAATGAGTAGATAGTTGATGGATCTATAGATTTCATTTTGGTCTCACCCATATTTAAAACAAAACATTCAGCCATATTTATAATAGAATACACAAAAATAATATAATGATAAATACATAATTTTCTTCCCTCTACCTTGAAAATAAGAGGGATCATAAATATATATCAATGAAAAATAACACATGTTCATAAGAAACAAGAACTAACAGTAGTAATTTCACCCTAATGGTATAATGTAAACACTGATAGGGAAATGGAGGAATGCAAACTAAACATATTCAAAGAGTGAAAGTAAAACAGAACGGGTAAAAATATGTAAAAAATTAAGACTATAGATATAACGTGGAATTATAATAAGATAACAATGACAATAGAGCTTGTAACTAAGAATACAAGATAGGGGAAGTAGACAATAACTGTAATGGATGATTAAAATGAATAATAAAATGCAAATGATCCTCTTTATTTTTCTTGATTTGAACAAAGGTATAAGTCTTTTTTGTGTAGTGGTGGGTGAGTGGTGGAAAGAGCAATGTGGAGTTATGTGAAGAAAATGGAAAGAACAAAATCTAGAGATGATACTAAAAGTAAGAATTTGTTGATATATGCCACTAATGGAAATTGTTTCTTTCTGCAATGTCATAACTTTTCTTTTATGAACATGTTAGGGGAATCCAACCTTGTGATTACTATGTGAAGCATGTAATATGGGTACACAATATGGGATATTGACATCCCACGCTAAGATAGCATATTTCTTGAATTGGACAGTCACAAGTGTGTTTACATTATATCAACTATGTCCAAAATATTGTAACTATCATTTCATAAGATTAAAACAACACCTCAAATAGTGAATTTAATCAAGCAAGGATTGTAGAGTAACATTTTTAGAAAAGGTCCTTGGATCATGACATCAAGACTAGTAGTAGGTTATAGTATAGATTAATTCATATTAAGTTCGTTCAGTAGTACACACACCTTATTAGTCCTTAATTAACACTTGCGTGATAGCTACATAAAGGACATGATTTAAGGAAAGAATATACAATGATTGAAAATGTCTAAAATACCATGAATACTTAATCTTGAATCATAAAATAGACATGCTTAAGAATGAAGGTAATAAAGATAGATTTCTATTGGGATCTAAGATCAAACTTTGATGTATACTACTTACATACTTTTATATGTCATGATGTAATTTTTTAGTTAGCAATCCCTTCTTCTTCCCGTATAAAATAGGATCTTCACATTATTTATCTATATAAGAGAGCACTATATCTTCTACTATTTGAATCATGTAAATTATACATTACAAAGGAATTATGTAATCATACACAATATATTAATGTAATTTTTATAATCCTTTTTACACTCCAACACTTTCTCAAACTTAAATAGTTGTCTCTTTCTAAGACAAAATAATATTTGATAATCTAGAAAGTTTCTTGTGTTATTATTTTTGAATTGTGTAGAATATTTCTTGCGGTGTGCAATGTGATACTCTTCTCACCATCGAAATAGAGGACAATGTTTAGTATTTTTCATCTTGTACACTATTTAATCTCCCTTTTAGTTTTTTTTTTATTTAAGTAAACTATTCAAAACACTTCCCTTTTGGGGTTTTAATCCATGAAAACTCCATCATATCTTGTCATTATGGGTTTTCAATCTATGTGGGCCTACTTATAGATATCAGTCAAAATTTCACACTTTCAAAAAATGTTTTATTATATGCCACAAAATTGTGTTGCTCCTCATCATTATAGATTTTATTTATGATACTTAGGTTTTTTTAGCTAATTACATGTAGTGAGAAGTTGTGGTGGAATTATGAGATATTTTTTGAGTCTACGAAGAATTATATGTGGTGAGACATATTGTGGGGTATACTTCATTGTCTTTATTATGCGAATAAATGTTTCTGAGCCTCCCATATATATGTTCTAGTCTGCGAGTGCCTCATTCACTTTTTTAAAGTAAATCTATAATATTGTTAATGCTTTCATGAATTCATAAAATTCATCCTCCTTTATGTTATCTGTAGCTTTCCCATGGAGAGTGATGACATATTGGATTTCCTATTGTAGTGTTTCTAATCGATCTCACATTCTTTGCGCTTTAACTCTACAAAATGTATTTCATGGTGTGTTGTGTTCCTAATCTTATATTCTATTACTGATGCTGTATTGATCTTGAAAGAATATTTTTAATGTAATTTCCATATCTTCATCATTAGATTCATTCAACATCTTACCTTGCATTATTTTACTTGTATCTATATTCTGTTTAATTATCTTCCATTACATGCTACAGCTGAGTGTTCTAATAGAATAGTTAAAAAGTGAGTTATTTTGGTTGTTCCTAGGTCTATTTTCACATCTTGCTATATTCTACTAAGAGTATTTTTACATCATTCACCTTCTTTTTGGTTGGTTCCACTTGCACTTTGATATTCTTCATATCTCATTTTCCTTCCAATTTTCTACTAGATTTCCTATGAGAGTGATTAGCTACATTTTCTCCCTCATTACATGTTCACATATGGTATTAGTGACAAGTTGTTGAAAATCATCTTCATGTTGATCCATTTCTAATGTTACTTTATATCGTTCCATTTGAAGTGTGATTGTTATGATATTCACTTGTAATATATGCATGCCTTTAATCAAATTTTGCATTAACAACTTCTCCAAATATACTTCAATGATTCTCATTACTACTTGTGAAGTGGTAACTTGGGAATTTTTATAAGAAATTAGTGGGGCTACCATGTGGACATGTAATGAGGAGAAGAACATCTTTTAGTTTTCAAGTTGACACAATTGATTACAATACCCACCAACGGTTTGCATGTCTCCTTCCTCAATTTCTTCTGATGAAGATGATAATTCGACACTCGAAACTTTTGGAAGTAGTTGAGAAGTAATTAATTATGTAAGCTCTCATTTTGATATTTATTATTTTTTTCTTGCTTCTATTCTGGAAATAAGGTTGGCCTTTACTGTGATTTTGTGGATTTATACCTCCAATAGTGCAATTGCTTCATGTTATCACAATAATAAAATTTATAACCAATCAAAATTTCTATCTTTCAAGATTTTTTACTTTCTGTATTCTCTTAGTAAATCCAATTTTTAGACTAAAAAATATTTTCCAAGTGATTTTTGGGTTTCAAGGTCAATGTGTATATTTACATGTCATATGTAATCTACTTCACAAACCCTGAAACATGATACAATGGATTATTTCAGGTTCCGAGTTTTTAAAAAATCAAAACATTTAAATTGATAAACACATGCTTCATGTTCTATGTATTCGGAGAAAAAAATAAAAAAACATTATAGTATATTAGTCTTTAATAAATTTCTTATATTGAAACATCTCAATAACTTTACATGACTTATGTTCGATGTTTTCCAATTATGAAACTTGAATGCATCTTTTTGTCAGGTTTTTAGGTTTTGTTTACATTAGAACATCCTGACTTCTCGACATGTTTGTTGCTCTATGTTTTCTGATTCCAAAACCTGACTATATCTTTGTGATAGGTTTTCTGGGGTTTTCCACATTGATCCATGTGAGGAAAATACATGTTGTATGTGCCATGTGTTATGATCCCCGAAGCCCAATAAGTTTATTGATCCCTTGTGTTGTATTTTTGGAACCCAATTGCACATATGCATGGTATGTTTTTTGTGGTCAATTTTTCACCCTAGGGTCAATGTATTTAATATCATCTAAGATTTAGGTCCCCACACATGTCATCCAATGTGTAATTAATGTGGTTAGGGTTATATATTTGGATTTTCCACATCATTCCAACTTGTAGGAATTCAAATTTTAAACGTGTACATTATATTTCAACCCTCGAAACCCCAAATTTATTTTTCTTGGAGTTATGGATGATTATCTGCAATTTATCTTCAATCCCACCTCACTTTTTTAGTAATTTTCATCCTCTTGTTTTTTTCCTTCAATTTTTGAGGTATATTTGGCTATTTTTATTTGCATTTGTTTTTCCAAAATAGTGGGGGTGTTTTTGTTTTTTATTGCTTTCTTCTCCTTCTCCTATTTTTCTGTGATTTTTCCCTTTCCTTTTTCATTATTTTGAGAAGAATGTTAGGTTTTTCAGCCAATAAATCCATGTTGAAAAATTATGTAGTTTTCATGATGATAGACATGTCAAAAACCTGACAAGAAATTGTCAGGATTTTTGGCATGTCCATCATAATGAAAATTTTGAATCAATGTGTTATAACATGGGATAACAGTCAAATATAACAACATGAAAATGGAAATCACAGAAGAGCTCATAGCTCAGATCACTGGCCTCAGCCTGGAAGGCACAAAATTCTTCAATAAAAAGGTAGACAGGGAGGTTGAAACCAAGAAATTTCTGGAAGAGGGAGAGAATCTTGAGTTTGTGACTATTGGCCTCAAGGTGGAGTCGATCCCTGAACCGTTTGCTGAACTATCCAAAATGGTGGTAAGGTATGTTACCCTTGAAGGAAGATATGTGACTATACCTCAAAAACATCTGATTTTTCTGAATCATTTTCGTAGAAACAACATTATCAGCTTTCCTCATTATCTGATTAACTCCTTGGATAAATCCATAAGAGAAGTTTAAAGCCACTCTAGGGCTGTCCCTTTACACCAAGGCCTTATCATTTTGATTCACCACCATTTCTCCAATTGCCCTCCAGTGAATCCTATCCCACCTCCCTCCTCCATACCTACTCCTACCCACACTGCTCCCACTACCCCCCTGCTAAAAAGAAAGAATGAAGATGCGACCTCCAGCCAAGAGCCTCAAAAGCCAAAATCCCCTGCTTCCCAACATGTACTGAGGAGCCACAAGGATTTAGAACTTGCTGAAAGCCTTCTGCATATAAGCAGGCCGGTGGAGGTGCCTAAAGAGGAGACTTTGCTGGATAGGGTGGAAAGATTAGAAAATGAGTTTCAAGAGCTCAAAGGAACTATAAAAAACATGGAAAGAGCTAAGGGTAAAAGTATCCTTCAAAGTGAGGAGGATGAGGGGGTTATTGGTGAGATTTTAAAGTAATTACAGTCCCTGGATGGCAGATTGGGGAATGCTAAAAGCTGAAATGACTGCAATATTGTCTGCCCTCAAAAGCATTTAACAACTTCATTGAGCAACATGTTGACAGTTTTTGCAGTTTAAGCGGGATCAATGAGGATATATTGGGGCCCTAAGGAGAAAAGGGACATTGCAATTGCCTAAGCTGATCCTCAAGACCCCTCTCAGGACACTGCCATTGCCTTCTTCATGTCTCTGCAGGCTATCAAAACCAAAATTAACAGAGCCATCAAGTAAAGGGTTGTAGTGTTGCTATTTTTTGGCTGCGATGTGGTTGTCTTCGGGCGATTCTGGAGCTGTTTTGCGGTGGGGGCTCCTTTTGTTGTTTCTCTTTTGGTTCCTTTTTGTTCTTGCCTTCTTTTCTCTGGATATTTGTACGTTTAGATCCTGATTTCTCCTTTATTGTAATATTTGGCTGTTGAGCCTTCCTTGGTTGACTATTCTGCCCTTCTCTGGGCTGCTTCTTTAATATTTTCTATCTGGCTTTTGAGCCCTTTTGTATTCAGGGTATAGTCCCTTCAAATCTATTTGCCCTTAATAAAAAAAAACATGGGATAATAGATAAAATATTATAAATATGAATTAATCATGTTGGGTATTTTATGGTGATCCAAAAGTATATAATTCCACCTAGCCTATTAGGATCTATGTGGTACAAAACATTGGAAAAGTTTATCCTAGTGTGTCGAGATCTATGTGGTGAAAAACATTGGAAAATATTTACCTAGTGTATTAGGGATTTGAAGATGTAAAAAATTACCAAGGTTCTTACATGATGTAAGATTTCTCAATGTTCTCAGTGAGGAAGAAAACCTGATAGGGTTTTTTCAAGATTTCTGGTGAATAACTCAATGTGGAAGTTCATGTAATAATTACTGAGCATCTAAAATATTTCTTGGACATAATTTCTTTAGCTCATCCTCCATGTATAACTTAGGGAAAATAAATGCCAAAGAATAATCATCCAAGAGTGAAAGGGAAATGAAGAATAAGTATCAAGGGTTTATTCCCCCTTACAACATCGACTCCAATGTCAACATCAGGGATACAAAATTGGGGCATATAGACATGGAATAATTTTGGAATAGAATCAAGAATCCTTGAAAGATAACATGGATCCAATGAATCTATGATAGTGGATTTCATCTTACTACAGCCTTCCCCATCTTCGCTCAATGTCTTGAATTCATTCTTATAGTAACTAGTCACTATGATATCGAGTCCAAAGATATGAATAACCAAGCTGGAGAAGTGGTAATCCACCTAGACAAAGTATTTTAAAGAACTCCATAAGCTATCAAACCTCAATGTACATGTTCATACCGATATAAAAAGGGTCAACATGATTGGGATTAAAATTCAAGAGATTTCATCAAAAACATCATTAAAATATATCTATTGAAACCCAATCTTGTAATCAGTAGATTTCAAAATACCTTTTCTAAGACTAATTTCATTCCAGATATAAATGAAATTATCACACTACTGAGAAGAGTTGTTTTCCTTCCCAAGGAAAAAAACAATTTGAGGGGTGGATGTACCAATTCATCACCATCATGAGGAAGAATGAATAATTCTGTAAGTCGGGTGAATTCATTAGTAATACAGTGGAAAATCAATTGAAAATAGTGAACATAATAGGAAAATTCTATAAATCATCATATGTCACTTATGTGGAAATAGGCATAACAATTTATCCTGGGTTGAATACACAAGGAACTAGAATTTTAGATTATTTCTACAACTTCTAGCCCCGATTTTCTTTGAAGAAACTTCTGAGCCATTTTGGAGAGTAAATGATGCATTTTTCTATAGCATCATCTGCAACTTAGATAAAAATATTTCCAAGTTCCAGTGTATTGATACAACTTGGAATGCTATATCTCATTGGGGGTGTTACTTCATCCAAATTCTAATAGTCACCTACATCCGAGTGGCAGAATTTTAAAGTTCTCCACATTTGTTACCAAGATTTCCAATCGACAAAAGGATTATGATGGAATTGCTAAGAAATTAATTGGATCTTCACAAGTTCCAACAAAGTAAGCATAAGGAAGGAATTCATTTCCCAATATAAATTGGATAATACACTTGTAAATTAGTGATCACATCAAATAATATTGTTATTAAAATGCAGTGAGTGAATATCAAGGCTTTCCATTGAAGTATTAACTTTAATTATCGGGGAGTATTGACAAGCCTTGGAACGTTGCAATTTCATGTCCCTGAGCTTGAATATATATGGATAGATTGTACGGATAAGGTGGTTATAAGAAGGAAATATTAAACTCTTCTGACTCTGGATGAAAAAACTAAGTACAATCTCACAGATATTCCTCAGGATGGAGTTGATGATGGAAATGTCTTAGATCCAATACATCACCTTATGAAATAATTTTTTTTTTAAATTTTTTTTCCCCTAATTGATTGATCAATCAAGGAGGTCACATCTATCAATGATTGAGATTCTAAAATTATAGTCCAAATCAATTCTTAGATCAATTCAATGAATATTATGTAAAAATAACCCAACTTCCCAAAATTGAAAATGACCACTATGTCAGAAGTGGGTGTTGGTGCCCAAATTAGTCTCGCCCCGTTTGTCAATGAAATTCCTCAGTTTATGGCCTCTGTCATGTTTTATGTCTCCTTGTATTGGTGCTTGAAGACTCTGTCCTCCATTTGGTTGCCATGATCAATCCCTTCCTTGGTCGAGGATCACTTAAAAGGTCCAAAATTTGTTTTTCGTTTCTCTGTCGATCTGAAGGAGTTTGTAAATTGGGTGTAAAACTTGGGTTGTTCCTTTCCTTCTATTTTCCGCAGTCATGTTTTTTTGTCCCAAATACCTAAGGAAACGTGATTGGATATAGCTTGGAGGATCATGTTTGAACCTTATAACATTTCCAAATTCTCTGTCCTTGACGAAAAATTCATCTCCGGGCTCAAATGGTGGTTTTCTTGCATTTTTACGGTTTGATGGGTGTGTTTTTCCCATCAAATTTACATCTATGCATCAGTGGAAACGTGGTCCTTTCTGGTTGGATGTGGCTTGATGGGGAAATATAAAAGCTTTGTGGCTCGAATCAACCCAAAACTTGTCCACATGGAGGAATGGCACTCATTTGAAAATTAACCTTTTTGTTTGGCCTTGGAGTTGCATCGAGAGGACACGTGGAGGATACCGCTATATTTCCCATAGACTTAGAGAAAATTTTCATGCAGCCAGTACATTTTTTGGTGGGCCATGGACACATGGTGGGTTGGCACTCATTTGAGGATCCGCATCAGGGTCCCACCTTAACAATTGCAACATGGGGACAGGTGGAGGCTTCCACTAGCTCTGCTTTGTACTTAAACTTTTTAAAGTAATTTTCTGAAACCTAGAACACATGCGGAGGTATCTTTCGGGCCTTCCTTTCCCTTAGACTATTCAAACGACTTCCTAAAAGGGCCTAGGACACGTGGAGGGACCCGCGCATGTTTGGGGAATGGCCTCTGATTTTTATTTTGAAGAAGCGCCAGGAGGACACTTGGAGGCTTCCGCTCACTCTACCTTTTTGCTTAGACTTTTCAATGGATGAAGGAGAATGTCTTGGACCTTAGACACATGGTGCCTTCCGCTGAACCTTCAACTTTTTAATAGACTCTGTCAGACTGAGACACGTGTTGAACCCGTGCTTTTTGGGGTCTATACTTTTTAGGGCCATCTCAAAATGCGCCATTAAGACACGTGATAGGAGGGGAAATGGAGAAACAGAACTTCAAGGATATTTAAGGTTTTTTTCCTTTTGTAAAAAGGGATAAAATTATAAGTTGAAGCACGGCCCCGAAAAGAAAGTAATGCCAGCATTGAATAATAAAAAATGGAGGTGTGGGCCCATGGGGAAAATGTGGAACTTTTTCCTTTTTGAAAAATAAGTATAAAGTGAAAAAATGAAGCGCAAGTCCATGGGGACCCACATCAGAAGCTAAAGACAGAAGGGCAGAGCTGCGGGGAAGCTTTGGAAAAATTTCCTTTTTTCCAAAAATGAGGTAAAATAGCATAATCAAGCTACGGTTCCTCTAGGACCCACATTGGGACATGTGTCAAGCCCATTTTCTAAGGGTGGAGGGGCAGAGAAAAGTGTCAAAATTTTACTTTTCCCCCAAAAGTTATAAAAATGTCAAAAAGTGCTCCTAGGCCCGTTTCCAATCACATTTTGTCATGTAGAGGGCTCATATTAAAATTTAAAGGAAAGATCAACGGTAGCTGTGCATTTAATTTGATTTTTCCACCATTGAAGCTCCAGGATGTTTGGAGATGCATTTTTTGCATCATTCTTCATCAATTTTTTGGAAAATTTGTGTCATTTTGGTCTTCAAAGTTCAATTGAATTAATTTGGAAGCTCAATTTGTAAATCTGAAGTACTTTTGAAGTGGATTTTTTCTCAGGATCATGTAAAAATGCAAAATGCTAGATCCAGAAGTTGCAGAGTAAAATTTCAGAGGAGAAGGAGGGAAAAAGGATGAAATGATGAAAGTGCAGGTGCAAAAGGTGAAAAAGGCGTTGCCTTGAGAGAAAAAAGGGATGACCTTTCAAGTCCAACTATGCAGAGGCTCCAAAAAATGATTAAAAAGGGGATTTCTTGTATGACAGAAACAGAATGATTAAAGGGACTCCCAAAAAGTTTTGGCATGGCATCCTAGTCATTAATCGAGGGCCCAAGAAATGTGATCAGTTCATAATTGGTCCACCTGGCAGATTTTAGATCAGAATTTGTTAAATGTCACTGTCTGAAACAAATTAGTAACAAGAAAAGGTCCCTCGAGTATTCTTCTCTTTTGGAGGGAAAATTGAGTTGGAAAAAATGTATAAATGCAATGAGAATACTCTTGCAAATGGTCGGAGTATGAATTCTTGGGAAATTTTGTGAGAAAGTCATCTTCCCAAGAGGCCAAAGCTGAGATTACATGTTATTTTATTCTGTGTTACATTTTCTTTCATGTCAAGTTGGTTGCAAATGTATAGCCATTGATAATCAATGATATTTCTCTAGAAGCTTTCCCCTATTGACAAATCTAATCAATTTTGGAATTAATTTGTGTCTAATATCTAGTAATTTTGTGTTTTCTTTATTTTCAGAATGTCTGTAAATAGTTTCTTTTGTTCCTATTGCAATCTTACACTGAATTTTTTTTGAAATCACATAGGATCTCATACCTGTGAAAATCTAATGGTATTTACAATTTCATTTGAAGAAGAGCCTTCATCTTGGATGAGATAAACAAATTTAAAATCAATTCACTGTCATTTGTTGATAAATATTGTCTATAAGTCTTCGGGTGTACCTTAGGCATGATTAATCAGAAACTTTAGTGTTTAATTGAGTCTGCCAATTCGAATCCTTCATGTTGGAGTCTCAAATATTATGTGAAAACATGCTGATCTAGGCCTCCATTGAAGCACACCTTCTAGTTAAAGGAATTTCTTGACTGTTCTGAAGCTTTTTGTTGTGAAGTTGTTCATTATTGTGAAGTCCCTCCAAAGATCTGGTATAATCAACTTTATCCTGATTCATCTCCCACAAAAATCATTTAAAAACCATTGATCCACCTTGAACTACCCTTTTTTTCCCTGTGTATCAACAAAGGAACAAAATCTACTTGCAAAAATATGCAGAACAATCTGGATTTCTTAATGTCTTTAGTAACCTTTGCCTTGTATTGAAAATATCTCCATAATCTAGAAGTGACAACTCGTGAGAGTCAGATTTGGTGTGTTGATCATATTTTCCTAAGGTATTCTCTATAAAATTTGTGCAAGAGAAGGATTTACCAGCATCCTTCAATAACAGAGGTTACAAAATAGGTTCTCGTACCTTGGTTGAAAGGCACAACCTAAAATACTTAGGATAATATCACATCCTTTTAAGGTGCTACCCACTTCTTGAAAGCCTGAGTGCTAAAAATTCGGATAGATTGCTTCCCCGGCTACAAAACGACATACATAATCATCTATCTACCTCTAAGTGTCTTGTCAAATCCATGATGCTTCTCGGCCTTTGAAGGAGATGAACTTATAGGTACCAACCACTTGTGGCACCATTGTTGGGGAACTAATTTACGTTGCTAGGAACTAATTTGTGTTGATGAGACATATTTGATGATTTGCTTCCAGTTCGTATCCATTTGGCCCATCAACAAGACTCATGGCGCCGTTTCCTTGGGGACTCTTTGAAGTATTTGAAAAAAGGTGTACATGCATACAGAGCCCGGTAATGCTTTTTATAGATTTTAAAGTATAAATACATTGCTAAAACGTCATTATTTGCTCAGATCTGTAATAATTATTCAAAGTTGTGAGTTATGGGTGCAATATTTCTAGCTTATATAATTATTGCACTAGGATTTGTATCATCATTGATAAATTTGGGTATAAGAAGAGTAGATCTTGTAAGATTTGCATGAATCTGGTATTGATAGACATTTGATAGGTCTTTCATAGTGCATTTGACACAAACTAAGGTGAAAATCCTTAGTGGCGACTCTGTGTTGTTTAAATTCTTTATAAATACCAGTGTCTTGAACATATATCAAGAAATATTTATCACTAATATCTACAAAAATGGAAGGAAGAAGATCTTTCTTCACCAAGGACCCTAGTAGAAGGTTGTTTTCAAGAGCTGGGAAAGTCTAATTCAGAAGGAAGAAGAATTTGGAAGGTTGTTGGAGATCAAGCATCAAGAAAGGAGATCTCCATTGGTGAAACTGATTAGCCTATGATTGAAGATTGTAGTACTTCCTCAAGTTCTTATAAATCAGGTAGCCTCTTTGTTGAATTAAATTCTCCATCTGGAGAGGGTCCATCATCTGTATTTGAAACATTTTCTTCTTAATCTGTCCTTATATTTTCAAAATCTAAATAGAGTTTTCCAAGAGACAGAGCCTTTAGAGGGAAGTCATTCTGAAAATTGTATCCCTGTACCACACAGACCCCTCACTCCTCATCACTCTGTTTCTCCTATAAGATCACCTCCTCTAGAATAATATGGCTCAGCCTCCACCCAGACCTCCATTTGTCATTAATACTTTTGGTCCCATCAGTTTTAGAGGTATGGCTGGCTATCCAAATGTTTTGCCATAGGATGTAAGAAACAGATTGCCTAAGTTTCAAGGAAATAATGAAATAACTGGTGATCAACACTTGAAACTCTTTGTCAATATGATGGAGGATTTTGAAATAGAGTTTGAAGATGTATACATTAAATTATTTATTCATACTCTAGAAGAATATGAAAGGGACTTGTATAAATCTCTGCCAGATAATTCCATTGACTCTTGGACAGAGATGAAGAATGCCTTTAGAATGCAGTACAGTGATAAAACAGACCCTAGGTTTCTTTTATCAGAGTTTGAAAATATAAAAAATAATGCTAATGAATCAGTGCATGATTTCATACACTAGATTTAACAAAACATTGAGAATAATGCCCATTAATTTGAGGCCATGTGATGAATCATGTCTGATAAAGTATTTCAGATGCATTTGATAAGAAAGCTTCTTACTATTTTAGGCATAAGAACCCTGGGACTTTGAGGCAGGCCTTTACCATGGCTCTATGCAAATTGAGAACAACATTAAAGCCATTAGAAAACCTCCTAAGAGGGAGGGTGTTAAACTGATCAACCCTGAGAATCCTCAATCAAGTAAGGTTGTGAATCTTGAGGAAGTTGTAAGGAATTTGGTTGGGGCTGTCAAAGAAATCTCTTACAAGCTAGGCAGGGTAGAAAAAGGAATTGGAAAAGGTTCTTTCAGAGTCAGCATAGGCAATAAGGAAAAGAAAGACTTGTGAATCATCCTAGAAATGATCAATGGTCTGATGACAAGAGGTAAAGGACCCATGGGAGCTAGATAACCCCAAGCTATGGAGAATAGAGTAGTTCCTGATCCTCTAAATGCTAGAGTTGTTGTTGTTGAAGAGACAAACCAAATGGATTGGTGTGAAAAATGCTTCTTACCCCACCTGCCATGTGAAGTAGATCAACAAGTTGAAGAAGTTGATGATGATGATGTATGCATGGTGGGTTCCTGTTAAAATTTCACAGCAGGGAATTAACCTCAACTGAGTTGATGAGTGTCAAAACTACTAAAGATTTTAGGGATTGCATTCACCAGGTATTACCTCTTCCTCCCACTCATACTTCTGAAATTGATATGGTGCAAGCTTTTGAACTTCCTAATAATGATTTTGAGTACCTAAGATCTCTAATGATTGAGAATTATGATGGAGGGATACCTTCTGAGGAGTATATGAAGTTGTTAATGAATGTTGTGGTTGGCTATGAAAAATAATATAATACCAAGAGTAGGGTTTCCAAAGGGATAGGGCCTCAGGCCAAACCAAAAATTCCAGTGCTTACCAGTATCCCTAAAGAGACTCCAAAGAAAGATACATATAGTAAAGGCCTTGTTGTCTCAAGTAGAACTTGTGTCCCTCCCTATGCTCAGACTGTAAAAAAATCATGTGCCATCAGATGAATTTGTAAACCTCCCTCCTAACACTGCATTACCCAAATATGTTCCTTGTTACATAGCCCAAATCTGGAGTCAAATCAAGATTTTTGTTCCTATTGTTGAATTTATTAGAATCCCTAAGCATAAGAACAGAGCATTCAAATATTTGGGGTTTAGAGAAGAAAAATTCACCTAAGGCAGAAATGTTGAGACTCCTCTTACCATTTCAGAGTTGAAAAAACCCCGAGTACTAGAGGAACCAATTGAACCACTTGAATTTTACTTGGGAACATCTTTGGTTGAGTCTCAATTAAATGTTGATCCATTTTTTACAACATTGATTAATAAAGACAGACTGTTGCACAATTGTATGTTTGATTCTGGAGCATCATGCAATGTTATGCCTATGGAAGTCATGAATGAATTGAACATTAAAGTGACAACAACTTATTACAAGTGTACTGCAATGGATTCTAAAGAGGTTCTTGTTGTAGGATGTGTAAAAGGTTTGGTGGTACTGTCATCAGCAATCCGGCACTATGATAATTCTTCACCGGGAAATCCTCGTGCTATGATTATTTACTAATGCACAGCCTTTAGTTTGGTGGACGTAATCTGGAAACAAAACAACAACATAACACAAGAATACCATTGACTATGATAAGACAGAATGACGAAAAATCTGAAATATCAAAATAAATTATAATATTAACATGAAACTGTTATAATCTCACCCATGAGATTCTTCAACAAGACTATGGGAGAAACTTTACAATTACACCTCTCGATGGCTTCTTCAACACACCTTTAACTGATGGCTTCCTTCGCACACTTCCTACAATATTTCTCACTACTTCTTTCTATGCTAAATGAGGGGGGTAGCCTCTCTATTTATAGAACTTACAGGCTTAAACATCGCCTCTCTAACAGTAGCATTACCCAGAATATTTTCCACTATGACAAAGCCCAAATATTGAGCCAGACCTTAAGCTCTTATATGTACATGATAAGCTTGATCTCTTAAGATTAGATATCCCTGATCATAGCAACATGAGTTCCACATTTGAATAATTGGGGTTTAGAGAAGAAAAAGTCACCCAAGGCTGAATATTTATGAGACACACTCCTTGTCCTTATTTCTAGAGTATGAATATTCTAAACCCTAAGTACTATGTAGGAACCTACTTCTCTAATTACGCCTGAAGTTTGACATTGGGAACATCTACCCGTTGAGTCTCAATTACGACATGTTGATTCACCCTTTTTTACAACATTCCTGATTGTACTTAAAGAAAAAATGCTACCATAGTTGTACATGTTTGATTCCGGAGCATCATGTAATGTTAGCGCCTTTGGATCTTCTATCGAATGCTATTACTACATTAAAGTGAAAGAAGCATTATGGAAAGTGTACTGCAATGGATTCATTAGAGTGAAATAGCCTGTTGTAGGATGTGTAAAATGTTTAGTGTCGACAGTACAACTTGCATCTTATTCAGGTAAGAACTTTAAACTTGATGTTGTTGTCATTGATTTCCATGCCAAATGGGGCATGTTGTTATCAAGAAATTGGGTTGCAAGTGTTGGTGGAAATGTTTCGGATGGACATGTCTTATGTCACCATACCAATTGAGGGAAACCTTGCGAAGTTACCTGAGTGAAAAGAAGATGTTATATATTATTGAGGACCCCAACAATGCTTCTTATGAAGTATTGCATGCAGTTATTGATATTGATAACTCTGTGAGTTATGTTGCTTTCAAGGAATATGAAATTGATTAATGCAGGTATCATGAGTAGGATGATTTTCTTGAGACTTTGATGTTTGATGCAGCCTCGAAAAATGTTAGAAAACTTGACCCAAGCACAAAGGATAAGCCTGAAGAAATGTGGTCAGATAGCGACTTGGATGGAAAAGAGAGGAAATCATATGACCAACTATTAAAAAACATATTAGAAATTCTTAGCATGGTCATATCTGGAATGGCAGGCACTTGAAGTTTTTTCCTTGATTGTTTTCTTTGAATCATGATGCTCTCCATTAAACAGTGTATAGTTCTTTGTTATTCATTCTTTCTTTTTTGTTATTGTTCATTCTAGTCCTAGGTGATCTAGTTTTGTTGGTTTCTCGGTTCATTTTTTTGGAGGATGGTTATGGATGTTATGCTCTTCAAGCTTATTCTTTGACTGCGTTACCCAATGGTCTGTTCTTGGCAATTGATCTGCTATTTGTCCTTGTGGCTCTCATAGGGATTTCCCATCCCCAAGTCGGAGCCGATGTTTTTGCTCAAATTAGTCTCTGCCCTATCTGTCATTAAAATTCCTCAGTTTGCAGCCTCTTTCATGTTTTTTATCTCCCTGTGTTGGTGCTTGAAGAATATGTCCTCCATTTGGTTGCCATGATCAGCCCTTTCCTTAGTTCGAGGATCACTTAAAAGGTCTAGAATTGTAGTTTTTATTTCTCTATCCATTTGCAGGAGTTTTTAGATTGGGCATAAAACTCAGGTTGATCCTTTCTTTCTATTTTCCACAATCATGTTTTGTTGTCCCTGTCTATTTTTGTGCTCAAATACATGTGGAAACTTGATTGGATATAGCTCGGAAGATCATATTTGAGACCTTGTAAACATTTCCAAATTCTCTATCTTTGAAGAAAGATTCATTTCCGGGCTCAAATGGTGGTTTTCCTGCATTTTTATGGTTTGACGGGTGTGTTTTTCCCCGTCAAATTTACATCTCTACATTAGTGGAAATGTGGCCCTTTATTGGTTTGATGCGGCTCAGCGAGGGACTCTAAAAAATTTGTGGGCTGCTACCTCAACCCAAAACTTATCCCACATGGAGGAACAACATTCGTTTCAAAATCCACCTTTTGGTTTGGCATTAGAGTTGCACCGGGGGGGACACGTGGAGGATTCTGCTGCTTTTCTCTAGACTTAGACAAAATTTTTCATGTAGCCGGTACCAGTTTTTGGCAGGCCATGGAAATGTGGTGGGTTGGAACGTTCATTTGAGGATCCACCTCAAGCATCCCCACGTTAACAATTACGATACATGGGGATAGGTGGAGGCTTCCACCAGCTTCGCTTTGTACTTAAACTTTTTCAAAGCACTTTTCTGAATCCTGGGACACATGGTGAGACCACTGTAGCTCGATTAGGGTCTCAACTCTTAGGCATCATCTTGAGAGTTGTGCCATAAAGACATGTGGAGGTTTCCACCGGGGGCTTTCCTTCCCTTAGAATTTTCAAGCAACTTCCTAAAAGGGCGTGAGACTTGTGGAGGGACTGCACGCATGTTTGGGGACTGGCCCCTGAGTTTTATTTTGAAGAAGCGCCAAGAAGGACACTTGGAGGCTTTCACTCACTATACCTTTTTGCTTAGAAATTTTCAACGGCTGAAGGAGATTGTCTCAGACCTTAGACACATGAGTGCCATTGCCCTTGAAACTTTAACTTTTTAACAGACTCTACGTAGACTGAGACACGTGTTGAGCCCGCAATGTTTTGGGGACTCTACGTTTTGGGGCCATCTCAAAATTCACCATTAAGACACATGGCAGGAGGGGAAATGGAGAAATAGAGCTTCGGGGTTATTCTAGGTTTTTTGCCTTTTGTAAAAAGGGATAAAATTATAAGTTGAAGTGCGGCCCCAATAGGAATTTAATGCTAGTGTTGAATAGTCAAAAATGGAGGTGTGGGCCCGCTGGGAAAAATGTGGAACTTTTTCCTTTTTGAAAAAAAAGTATAAAGTGAAAAAATGAAGCGCAGGTTTGCGGGGACCCACATCAGAAGCTAAAGGCGGGAAGGGTGGAGCTGCGGGGGAAACTTTTGGAAAATTTTACCTTTTTTTCCAAAAATGAGGTAAAATAGCATAATCAAGCTGCGGTTCCTCTGCGACCCACATTGGGACACATGTCAATCCCATTTTCTAAGGGCGGAGGAGTGGAGAAAAGTATCAAAAATTTTACTTTTTTCCCAAAAGTTATAAAATGTCAAGAAGTGCTCCCAGGACCGTTTTTCCAATCACATTTTGTCATGTGGAGGGCTCAGATTAAAAGTTAAAAGGCAAGATCAATGGTAGCTATGCATTTCATTTGATTTTTCCACCATTGAATCTCCAGGATGTTTAGAGATGCATTTTTTACATCATTCTTCATCATTTTTTTTGGCAAATTTGTGTCGTTTTGGTCTTCAAAGTTCAATTGAATCAATTTGGGGAGCTCAATTTGTAAATTTGAAGTACTTTTGAAGTGTATTTTTTCTCAGGATCATGCAAAAATGCAAAATGCCAGATCCAGAAGTTGCAGAGTAAAATTTCAGAGGAAAAGGAGGGAAAAGGGATGAAATGATGAAAGTGCAGGTGTAAAAGGTGAAAAAGGCATTGCCTCGAGAGCAAAAAGGGATGACCTATCAAGTCCAGGTATGTAAAGGCTCCAAAAAATGATTAAAAAAAGGGATTTCTTGCATGATAGAATCATAATGATTAAAGGGACTCCCAAAAAGTTGTGGCATGGCATCCCTAGTCATTAGTCGAGGGCCCAAGAAACATGATCAATTCACAATTAGTCCATCTGGTAGATTTCATATCTAAATTTGTTAAACGTCACTATCTAAAAAAAAATTAGTAATAAGCAAAAGGTCCCTTGAATATTATTCTCTTTGGGGGGGGGGGAATTAAGTGCGCAAAAATGTATAAATGCAATGAGAATACTCTTGCAAATGGTCGAAGTATGAATTCTTAAGACTTTTTTTTTTGAAAATTTGTCTTCCTGAGAGGCCAAAGCTGACATTACCTGTTATTTTCTTCTTTGTTAGATTTTATGTTGTGTCCAAGTTGGTTGCATATGTATAGCCATTGACAAGCACTGAGATTTCTCTAGAAGCTTTCTCCTGCTGATGAATCTAATCAATTTTGTAATTAATTTGTGTTTAATCTCTAGCAATTTTTTGTTTGCTTTATTTTCAGAATGTCTGCAAATAGTTTCTTTCATTCCTATTGCAATATTACACTGAAATTTTTGTGAAATCACACAAGATCTCATACCTGTGACAATAATAATCATATTTGCAATTTCATTTGTAGAAGAGCCTTCATCTTGGATGAGATAAACAAATTTAAAATCAATTCACTGTCATTTACTTGATAAAGATTATATGTAAGTCTTCGGGTGTACCCTTAGGTGTGATTAATTAGAAAATTTAGTATTTAATTGAGTCTTCCAATTCAAACCTTCATGTTGGAGTCTCAAAGACTATGTGAAAATGTGTTGATTTAGGCCTCCATTGAAGCACACCTTTTGGTTGAAGGAATGTCTTGACTTTTCTGAAGCTTTTTGTTATGAAGTCCCTCTAAAGATCCGGTATAATCAACTTTATCCTGCTTCATCTCCCACCAAAATCATTTAAAAAACCATTGATCGACCTTGAACTACCCTTGTTTTCCTTGTGTATCAACAAAGGAACAAAATCTACTTACAAAAATAAGCATAACAATCTGGATTTCTTAATGTCTTTAGTAACCTTTGCCTTATATTTAAAATATCTCCATAATCTAGAAGTGACAACTCGTGAGAGTTAGATTTGGTGTGTTGATCATATTTTTCCAAGGTATTCTCTATAAAATTTGTGCAAGAGAAGGATTTACCAGCATTATTCAATAACAAAGGTTACAAAATAGGTTATCTTACCTTGGTTGAAAGGCACAACCTAAAATAGTTAGGATAAGATCACATCCTTTTAAGGCGCTACCCACTTCTTCAAATCCTGAGTGCTAAAATTCAGATAAATTACTTCCCCAGATACAAAACGACATACATAATCATCTATCTGCCTCTGAGTGTCTTGTCAAATCCATGTCGTTTCTTAGCCTTTGAAGGATATTAAATCTGGGTACCAACATTCGTGGCATCATTATCGGGGATTGTAGTTAGAAGCATATGTAAAATTAATCCCATAATCTTTGGACATTGAGACCAAAGGTTTGGCTCTGAAGCTCATGGCATTATCAGCAACAATTTTAGCTTGCACTCCAAATCTACATATGATTTGATTCAGCATGAAGTCCATGATAACTTGGTGTGTTTCTTACTTGGTGGGGATTGCTTCTACCCACTTAGTGAAATAATCAGTGGCTAAAAGAATCCATTTATGACTAGCACTGGAAGGATAAGAAATTTCCCCAATGAAATACATTCCCCATTGTCTGAATGGGGCTTCAACTGAGACAAGATGTAAAGGAAGGGATCCTAAAGCTTTCATTCTTCCAAAAAAATGCTGACATCTTTAACATTTCCTCACCAATAGAGTTGTATCTTTGAAGAGAGTTGGCCACCTATAACCAACCCTCAAGATTTTGTGTTGTAACTCTCCCAACAAAATTTCCCCCACATACCCCTCCATGGAGATCAACAATTATTTTGGGGGCCTCATTTTCAGTAATGTATCTTAAGATCACTCCCTTGGGGTTCTTCCAAGCTAACCCAAAATCAGTAATGACATACTTTTGAGAGGCTAACTAAAGATCTCTTTTCTATTTTTTACTCAAATTTTTAGGGCAGCATAGATGTCTGAGATGAAATATTATATCTTTATACCATTCAGAAATTACCAACTTCTCAAGGACATCCACCCTTTCTCCTTCTACTTCATTCACCTCAATAGTTTGCAAGTTTCTCTCAACTATAAGCTTAGCTAGGCCCAAACCTCTGGACAATTTTGTGGTTTGGATATCCATTTCATACTCCTACAACTTGTTCACCCATTTTCATCTTTTTCTTGAGACCTCCATCTTTGATAAGATATTTTTCACCATGGTGAGGGGAACATAAAAAAAAACTTAAGAACTCAAGATGTAGGGTCTGAAAACCTTTGTTTATTTCACCAAGGTGAATTCTTTCTTCTCCATGATGGTGCATTTCAACTCAGCTCCCTACAATGCCTTACTTAAAAAGGTAATTGGTCTCTCGGCCCCTTCATCATCCTTCTGTAACAAAACAAAGTCAATGGTGTTTTCTAGAAGAAAAAGAAAACACTTGAAAAGGTTTCTTGTAATTTGGGGATACCAAAATAGGGGCATGCTTTAGTGCTTCATTGATCCCATCAAAATCCTAAATGGATGCTTCTTCCCACTTGATAATTTGGTCTTTCTTCAACATACAAGTGATGGGGAGAGTCAACTCGCAAATTTAGACACAAATCTCCTAATGAATTGATTTTCCCAAAGAAGGATTGGATTCCCTTCTTGGTTCTTGGAATTGGAACCTTGCTGATAGGCTCTACCCTTTCAGGATTAATCATGACACCATCCTTTGATACAATATAACCAAGAAAATTGGCCTTTTGTACTCTGAAATGGCACTTCTTTGGATTCAAAGAGATACCAAATTCTCTACATCTAATCAACATCTTTTCCAAGTGCTACAAGTGATAATTTCTCTTCCTAGAAGACACAGTTACATCATCTTGATAAACAAAAATGAAATTATTAATGTGACCAAAAAATCCACATCCATTTCTCTTTGAAAGGTTGCTCCAGCATTCATTATACCAAAAGGCATTCTAACATAGACATATGTTCCCCAAGGAGTAGTAAAGGAAGTCTTAATTCTTTCTTATTCCTTTACAACAACTTGATTATATCCAGAGAAACCATCCAATGTAGCAAGAAACTCAGATCCAGTCACTATTTATAGCATATTTTCCATGTTTGGTAGAGGATAATTATCTTTCATTGATGCTCTGTTCACATTTCTAAAATCCACGCATACCCTGATATCACCAATCTTTTTTCTAACTAGTATTAAGTTTGCAACCTAAGAAGAATACCTTGTTTCCTGAATAATCCTTCCATCCCTTAGCTTCTTCAATTCTTCTTGCATCTTCATGGAGAGCAGTGGATTAATCAACCTCTAATTTTGTCTGAATGGTTTTACATTTGTTTCAAGAGGAATTTCATGCTAAAACAAATCCTCTCTATATGCTTTCATCTTAGAATAAGACCAAGCCAAAGTCTTGATATTTCTTCAACAATTGGACATAGGAATGTTTTTTCTTCCCTGCTCAGATTGCTTCCCAACCAGATCTTCCTTGGTTTCTCCTTTGTGCCAAGATCATGCTCTTCAACATCCCTTGAGGCTAATTTATGTCTGTTAATAATGCAATCAACATTACCAAAGTTTGATTCAAGAGCAACCAACCCTCTAGGAATGGTAGTAGTTTTCAATTGGATGATTTCTTTGCCAAACCAAGTTTCTTTTCCTTCTTTTGCACACACCATTGGCTCCCAATCAATACAATGATAAAAAAAACTCCCCTTTGTTCTACAGAAACCATTTTACCTGGGCATCATCATCAAATACTTTCCAATGTTTTATGTTGTCAAGGACAGATGGCCATGTTAATACTTCAACATTATATTCACAATTGGGGGACATTGAACAAACATCAAACCGAGATCTCAAAGAATACAAGATGTTCTGCAACAGCATTGAAATTTCTATCATTATGCACAATATTAAATGAGTCAAACATTTCAATCAAATCCCAAACTACATGCTTTTATTGTTCCATTATCTGATTTTTAGTAGCAAACAATTTTCTAATTTTTTTTACAGTTAGTTCTGAGTCTCCTTTTACAATGATATCTTTAATATAATACTTCCAAGCAATTCTCAAACCTAATAAAAATGATTCATACTTAGCAATGTTATTATTGCATTCAAAGTTAAGTTTGAAAGAAAATAAAAACTCTTCTTGGCTTGGGGAGATCAAAACAATGCTAGCACCATTTCCAAACTTGGAACAGGCTCCATCAAATAACAAGGTCCAACATAAACCAACTTGTTTAATAAATTTTTACTGATCAATATTTTTCTCCTTGCCATCAGTGAACCCCATAAAGTTATCTATGTCCACATCAACATATAACTCTTCATAAGAAGCATTATTTGGATCTTCAATGAGGTGCAACATTTTCATCTCTCCATACAACTTTACAAATTAGACCTTCCTTCACCCAAATTTATCAATGGTGGTGCAACTACTTAAATTATTTATAAATACCAGTTTCTTGAACATATATCAAGAAATATTCTTTACTAATATCTACAAATCTGGAAGGAAGAAGACCTTTCTTCGTCTAAGGACCCTAGTAGAAGGTTGTTTCAAGAGCTAGGAAAGTATAATTCAAAAGGAATACAAATTTAGAAGGTTATTGGATATCAAACATCAAGAAAAGAGATATCCATTGGTGAAACTGATTAGCTTGGTGATTGAATATTGCAATACTTCCTCAAGTTATTCTGAATTAGGTAGCCTCTTTGTTGAATTAAATTCTCCATCTAGAGAGGGTCCATAATCTCTATTTGAAATGTTTTACTTCTCAATTTTCCCTTGTATTTTCAAAATCTAAATAGATTTTTCCAAGAGAAAGAGCCTTTAGAGGGTAGTCATTCTGAAAATTTTATCCCTGTACCACACAAACCCCTCACTCCTAATCATTTTGTTTCCCCTGTAAGATCACCTTCCCAGAATAATATGGCTCATCCTCCACCCAGATGTCCATTTTTTGTTAATAGTTTTGGTCCCATCAGTTTTAGAGGAATGTCTGGCTATCCAAATGTTGTGCCATAGGATATAAGAAACATATTGCATAATTTTCAAGGAAATAATGCAATAACTGGTGATTAGCACTTGAAACTCTTTGTCAATATGATGGAGGATTTCGAAATAGAGTTTGAATATGTATACATTAAATTATTTATTCATACTTTAGAAGAAGATGTAAGGGACTGGTATAAATCTCTGCCAGATAATTCCATTGACTCTTGGACAAAGATGAAGAATTCCTTTAGAATGTAGTATGGTTATAAAACCGACCCTAGGTTTCTTTTGTCACAGTTTGAAAATGTAAAAAAGAATCCAAATGAATCAGTGCCATGATTTCAACACTATATTTAACAAAAACATTAAGAAGACCTCCTGTTAATTTGAGGGCATGTGATGAATCATGTCTGATAAAGTATTCAGATGCATTTGATAATAAAGCTTCTTACTATTTGAGGGATAAGAACCCTAATAACTTTGAGGAAGGCCTTTACCATGGATCTAAAAATTGAAAACAACATTAAGGCCATCAGAAAACCTCCTAAGAGGGAGGGTGTTAAACTGATCAACCCTTAGAAGACTCAATCAAGTAAGGCAGTGGATCTTGAGGAAGTTGTAAGGACTTTGGTCGGGGCTATCAAATAAATCTCTTACAAGTTGGTCAGGGTAGAAAAAGGAATTGGACAAGGTCCTCAGAGTCAGTATAGGCAACAAGGACAAGATAGACTTGAGAATCATCCTAGAAATGATCAGAGGTCTGAGGACAGAGGTAAAGGACCCATGAGAGCTATAAAACCCCAACCTAGGGTGAATAGAGTAGTGATTGATCCTCTAAATGCCAGAGTTTTTGTTTTTGATAAGACAAATCAAATGGATTGTTGTGAAAAATTATTCTTACCCCACCCGCCATGTGAAGTAGATCAACAAGTTGAAGAATTTGATGATGATGATAACACTGATGATGATGCATGGATAGTGGATTCCTCTATGAGTTCACAGCAAGGAGCAACCTCAACTGAGCTGATGAGTGCCATAACTGGTAAAGATTTCAGGGATTGCATTCACCGGGTATTACCTCTTCCTCCCACTCATACTTTTGAAATTGATATGGTGGAAAATTTTGAACTTCCTAATAATGATTTCAAGTACCTAAGAGGTCTAATGATTTACAAGTATGATGGAGGGATAACTTTTGAGGAGGATAGGAAATTGTTAATGAATGTTGTTAATGATAGGCAAATGGGACATGCTATTATCAAGATAGTGGGTTGCAAGTGTTGTTCGAAATGTTCAGGTGGAAATGTCTTATGCCACCATACCAATTGAGGGAAACCTTGTGAAGTTACCTAGTGAAAAGAAGATGTTATATCTTATTGAGGACCCCAAAAAATGCTTCTTATGAAGTATTGCATGCAAATATTGATATTGATAACTCTGTGAGTTATGTTGCTTTCAAGGAATATGAAATTTATCAATGCAAGTATCATGAGCAGGATGATTTTCCTGAGACTTTGATGTTTGATGTAGCCTCCAAAGATGTTAGAAAACTTGACCCAGGCACAAAGGATAAGCCTGAAGAAATGTGATAAGATAGCGACTTGGATGGAGAAGAGATGCAATCATATGACCAGCTATTTAAAACATATCAGAACTACTTAGCATGGTCATATCTAAAATGGCAGGCACTTGAATTTTTTCCTTGATTGTTTTATTTGAATTAGGATGCTCTCCATTGTACAGTGTATAGTTCTTTGTTTTCATTCTAGATTTTGTGTTTTTATTCGTTCTGCTCCAGGGTGACCTGGTTTTTTTGGTTTCTTAGTTCATTTTTAGTAGGATGGTTATGGTTGTTCTACTTTGTAAGCTTATTCTTTGACTCTGTTTCCCAATGGTCTATTTTTTGGCAATTGGTCTACTATTTGTTCTTATGGCACTCACAGGGAGTACCCATCCCCGAGTTAGAGCTGATGTTGGTACTTAAATTAGTCTCGCCCCATTTGTCATTGAAATTCCTTAGTTTGCGGCCTCTTTCATGTTTTCTGTCTTTCCATATTGGTGCTTGAAGACTCTGTCCTCCATTTTGTTGCCATGATCAATCCCTTCCTTGGTCGAGGATCACTTAAAAGGTCCAAAATTTATTTTCCATTTCTCTGTCGATCTGAAGGAGTCTATAACTTGGGCATAAAACTTGGGGTTGTTCCTTTCCTTCTGTTTTACATAGTTACATTTTTTTGGTCCCAAATACATGAGAAAATGTGATTGGATATAGCTTCGAGGATCATGTTTGAACCTTATAACATTTCCGAATTGTCTGTCCTTGACGAAAAATTCATCTTCGGGCTCAAATGGTGATTTTCGTGCATTTTTACGGTTTGATGGGTGTGTTTTTCCCGTCAAATTTACATCTCTGCATTAGTGGAGACATGGCCCTTTTTGGTTGGATGTGGATCAACGGGGCACTCTAAAAACTCTATGGCTCACCTCAACCCAAAATTTGTACACGTGGAGGAACGACACTCGTTTGAAAATTCACCTTTTTTTTGGCCTTGGAGTTGCGCCGTGTTTGGTCCAAAAATCTGTCGGAAGGGTAGATCTATGGATAGATGAGCCAACAGTGTGCAGGGCATAGCCCCTCTTTGAGATAGCAAAGTGAAACTAGTTTATTGTTATTCTACCAGTAGGAATCTATGTGCAAGTCCTACAGTATTCTACCTTCAGGGGTTTGGGATCTCGTCCCAGTTGGGGTATTTCTGACTGTGAGTAGAAAGGGATGAAGGGAAGAGAGGAGATAGGATAGTTCTGAAGGGAGAAAAGAAATGAATTCCAAAGCAGAAAGGTCAGAGGGTTTATGTTTTGGGATTGGTAGTAAACAGAGCCAAACCTACTTGCATAAACGAACAAATCAATACTGATGAGCAAATGACAAAAAAGTAGAGATAGATCTAACAGAATAAACACACAGATCTGACGTAAGAAAGATCTGATGCACATAACACATGTATTCAACACAAAGTCTTAATATTTGTATTAATGTTTTCTTCTGTTACAAAAAGTACAAAGCCTTTTCTTCTCACTTCTATTTTTCATCTAAAAAATGTCCTCCCACTTGAATACAACAAATATCCAAGTATATATAGAAGGAGAAGGAGAAAGAAGGCAAAAAGAAACCAACAACTAATTACAAAATATTTACAAAATATCTAAAAGTCAACTGTTGACTTTGGGCAATTTGGTGGATAACAACATCTCATGGTGCAACATGGATGATGTCATCATTTGTGCCAACAAAACTTTTAAATATTACAAAAAAGAAAACATCCTAGGAGGAAGGAGCCTATTCGTCGTCGTCCCATGCGGCTGGAAGGGAGTATCCTGCTTCTGCTCAGGAGAGGAAATATGAAATTGAGCATGATACTCCAAGAATTTTCTAATCATCGGTTGAAGTTGATCCTGAGAAATACCCTTGGTGTGATTTCCAATGACTTCACAAGTCTCTCGTTCATCTCTGAGTCTCTCTGGGAGCTTGAAGTATTCATTACCTACCTCCATCAGGTATCCAAAAAAATTGTGGCAGGCCAGAAGGTTGTTGATAGATTCTGCATCAAAAGTCACTTCTGACCCTAACCCTTGCGACACGATCTCCTTAAAGATCTGAATAGTGTCATCTGCCTTCCTCAAGGTGTATGATGGGGTGAGAAAGCCTGGAGACATCCTTAGGATGATCTGCTCCATTTGATGCATTGCATCCAAGGCTTCCTCCTTGATTTTATCAATTTTCTCCAAGATGAATTCCATCTGATCGACCCGATAGTCCAAAGAATAGCAAGGACTTTGTTGGGTGCTCTTGGGTGATCGAAGACGCCGAATTTCACTAAGTCATGACTGGGTAGTTGAGCATCTTCTGGAATGTCTCATGTTGTAACCTAGCATGGTCCAACTCTTGGGAGATAGGTCCCACAATCGCCTGGAGTTCCTTGTTAGCCTGATCAATATTCTGATATAGCTCTGTGAACTTTACAATTACTTCCTCACTATCCTTGAGGATTTGGTCTCTCCAGGTGGATACTGCCATACCTTGTTCACCAATCTTGGCATATTCATTTATCTTTTCCTGGCTAAGGGCCTCAGGAGTTTCAGTGGCAGTTGTAGGAGGTGCACTGCCCATTTTCTTCAGGGCTTGGAGAAGATGTTTGTTTTGTTCTTTTAGTATCCTCTTCTCTTCCTTTACCTCCTGAAGCTTTTTGCAAAGGGCATCCACTGCAGATAGGGCCTCTCCCTGTAGGATTTCTGAGGACATTCCCATTGTGACCTGTGTCACTGTATAATCTGTAGGAGACAGATCCTTTTTATCCTTTGTGGGATTGGGGTATGTGATCTCCATTACCCTTTCACCTGAAGCACTCTAAGAGAAGCGGGTTATCAAATTTTGCTTCTTAGCTCCTTTTGTTGGAATGATGGAGAAGTCCATAGGTGCAATGGGGACTTTCCTCTTATGCTGGCTCAGGTGCTTGGAGATCCATTATGGACTTAAGGGAGTGGGACCAGAGGGAGAAGAGGGAACGAAGGCAGAAGGAGCTGCTAGCAGTGAACTTGGGGAAATGGTCGAGACGCTTGGTGGTGGCATTGATAAAGAATCCAAATCTCCAATGCTCACAGGGGTAGGAGTCACCGTAGGAGAGGAAACTGTGGGGGTGGAAGGGATATGAGAGATGAGGGAAGAAATGTTGGGGGAGCTCCACAGGAAGGGGTAACAGTAGAAGAGGGACACAACTAGAGGAAGAGTGATGCGAGGAAGGGAAGGAGGAGGATGGGACGGTGGGAACTTCAGCAGTTACAGCAGTGGCAAATCCTAAGTGGATGTGCCCGTTGGAACACTTAACACCTATTCTTTTTTTGGGGAGGCTTAGACCTGCTCCTGGTGGGAGAAGCTTGCTCCTGAGCAGGTGACTCTCCTTCTTTGTCTTTCCCTTTGCCCTTTGGTAAATGTTTTGGTCTAGTAGATCCCAAAGGAGACGTGGTGAAGTCTACCCCAAAGTAGATGAGACTGTTATACCAGTACCAATGCTCTGTGCACTACAAAGTGCCCTTAACCCTCTCCTTAATAGTCTGAGGTGCCCTTGTTCTATCTATCTCGGAAAATGGCCAATTTTCCCCATCCATTTCTAGATAGACCTCATCAACTTCTTGATCAGTTGTTTGGAAACCTTTTGGGACAATGGCCATGCCATATTGGATAATTTCTACCAGGGCCAGGCGGCAGTGATCCTTCCTTCTGAGCTCGACCTTGTGATACAAGTCGATGTAGATATCCTCGATCTGTGGGACGTGGATTGGGTTGAGTCTTTGACTTTGGGAGGTAATTGCAAGGATCAAAGGTCGGCCTTGCCGGGAAATTGTGTTTCAAGTTGAGCAATTCTAGATCCGCAAACATTTCCCGGGATTTGGTGTGAGAAGTGCAGGTGTATCTACCCACTGTGAGGGGGAAAGGAGTTCCACCCTTCTTTCTTTTCAGGAACTTCTCATGATATGTGATAAACTACCTGGACAGCTCCAATAGGATCAGCTTAGGCCCCGCATACCTTGGCAGCTTGGTGGGCTCCCCTAAGAAGTTGGCAGCCTTGAGATAGGTGAAAGTGGGGAGTTGTGTAAATAACGCCCCCCACTTCTCTGTGGCAGTCACTATGCTCTTGATCATCCAACCATGAGTCATATTGGGCCTCAAGAGGCAGATGATGCTGTAGAAGAAGGCATCATTGATCTTGTTGAACTATGGGATGATGTTTTCCAGTCTCAACTTTGGATAATATTCATATATTTTTACTTGGGGCCATACCCCGCATCGACTTAGCACTGGGTAGTCTCTTTCTGAGGCAGTAGCGTAAAGCACGTACGAGTTCATGTAGAACCTCCCCATTGTTGAGAGTTTTTGGAGCTACTTGGAGATGGTGCTGCTGATGATATCTTCCCATTTAAAACGTTGATCTGGAACGTTTTTGCTCATTGTCTCTAGATACCTGAGCATCCATTTATGGAAGTAATGGGCATTAGGAAGCCCAAATACCCTGCTTAGGAAGATTATGGTGTCTCTCAGCTCCTCTGAGAAGCTCACTGCAGTGAATAACTTCGTAGCCACCTGGTTATTACCTTCTTGTTCTTCAGATACACTTCGTTCATGAGCTGTATGCATTTGTCTTCATTTTCATCACATGCCTTTATGCAGTCTTCTTGGCTTATTGCCATGAAGTGCCAGTGGTGGGGGATACCTAACATGATTTCAAAGTGCCAGGTAGTGAGATTGATTATAACCTCCCCCTTTTCATTCTCGAAACACCTTGTGTCCTTATTGTAGTAGCGGGCCACCACCATCATGAATTCATTGTTCACTGTGCTCACAAGAATTCCCCAAGTGAAGTGTAGACCACTTTCGACCAATTTGTCCATCCACATACTGCCTGTGACCCTTCTGGTTCTAGCCCATAAATCCTCCATATCAATGTGACCAAGTTTTGAATCCCTAATGTCCAAGTCACATTCTGCAAGGGACTCGGGCATCTTGACCCTTTGGTATTTGTACTTCATTTCTTCTTCTGTGAGTTTGGCCTTACCCTTAGACTTGGTTGGTCTCTAACTTGATGAAGACATGTGCGAATCTGAGTTCAGCTGCTGATCTTCAAGAAGAAGGAGTGAAGTCCATCGTAGAAGAGTCATGTTAGCTGTTAAATCGTCCATCAAAGCTTTACATAATGAAGAGTTAGCAATTTAGAAGCTTCTGGGCATAGGGCACAGCTATACTGTGGGTTGCAGGGTCAAAAAATCAAGGTGCACTGTTGGAGAGTTTTGCATGGATAGAAAATAGCACAAAGGGGCATAGGGCATGAAAAACTACACACAACATTCAGTGTTGGTGTTAAAGGATGTGCACTTGCGCCATATGAAGGGTTTTAAATGGGCACAAATTATCTTGGTGTTACAAGGTGGCAGAGTGTACCAATGGCGTAGATATGGAACATGTTGCAAATAGGGACAGTGTGCAAAAGGGGTGCAGGTTCAAATGATGCACCATTGACTTAAGGAGCACCAATTCTTAGCTTTTGGTGTGGTGCAGGAAAAGTATGCATGACATTGAGATGTTGGTGTAGACTGGATTTGCGCTTGCACCGGTGTTAGGGTTTTTAGATTTTTATAAGGGTGTAAGAAGGATGTATGCTACAGGTAGGGATAGTGCACCCCTTGGCGAGACTGTGTTTTGTGTAACAACGCATTTTTTTGTGCCAAAGAAAAAGCCGTGGTTTTGTATATATTAACTTTTAGATTTTCTCTCTCTCTGATAGGTTTGTGGTTTTCGGCCTCTTTCAACATAGATTTTGACAATGAGGAGAAAAGAGACAAAGAGGATTCTGGATTCATTTTCGAGATAAAAAGCCCTCCAGGCCAGCAGATCTAGAAGGAGGTTGAAACCGGTTTGGGGGGAGAGCTTCGATTTACGAAATGAGCTAGGGGTTGTATATTATTCTTATGATTAATTTCTTTATTTTTAAAAACCCCTAAAAACAATACAGAAAACCCACAAACAATCAACACAAGAAGAGCAAGGACCACTTACCAGGAATATATAGAATGGAAGAAACGATGTGGGTCCACGAATGTGACGTAAAGTGACACAGGGATGATAGGAGCGCTGACAGGTGCAGAGGAAATAATTTTCATGTGTTTTTTAATCGTGAAAATGACAGGTCGGATGCACCTACTTATAGGAAAATGGTGTAATAAATGTGCCACCAATTTTTCAAAGGGACGCACCAAAACAGATGACAACATGAAAATTTGTGCCAAAGGTGTGTATTCAAGACTGTTGACATTACCTTTTTAGCACTTTGGTGCACCATTCAGGGGCACAACAATTTTAGTGTCGACAAAGAAGGCGCATGCGCCTTGGTGCAAATGTTTGAAGGGCACATCATGGGAAGGCGCAACATTTTTAATGTCGACACTCCAAAGGATGTGCCAAAGGAATAGAAGGGGGCACAAATTCATTTGGTGTTGCATGAATAAAATATGCACCCAGCCAAAAAAGGACCAAAAGACTAAGTTTGAAAAACTAGATTCTCCGGAAAGGGATTTTATGCCATTCTGAACGCTAAGGGACCTTGGTGGGGAACTGAAACAAAATTTTGGTATGGTTACCTATAAAATTGCCCTCATCAATTTTACAGGATAACAACTGGCTCTTTCTGGGGACTATCTTTGAGCGAAGCTTAAGGGTAGATAATCCCAGATCAACATGTGCCTATCCATTGGGTTACAGAGTAAAAAACAAGGGTGAAAAAAAGGAAAACACACAACCAACAAGAGAAAACACACGACAAAAGAAAACACACAACTAAAGCAAACTATACAAAGAAGAGAGAAAGCTCTACTTCCTGAATATTTTGAGATGCTACCCACTATAGGGAAGTGGGAGCTCAGTTCCGTCTAGATACGAGAGATAGAAGTTATTCTCTCCGTTGAGCTACTTGATCTTGAAAGGCCCTCTCCATAGAGAATCAAATTTTCCATGCATGCCCTTTGGCTCTCTTCGCTTGTCCCACAAAAGGACGAGATCTCCCACCTGAAAATATCTCTGTTTGGCCTTCTTAGTGAACAAGTCTCTTGACTTGATTCTGATGTTCGGTGATCGTGTCAACCACTTTTACTCTCTTTTCTTCAAGCTCTGTTAGATACATGACCCTCTTTTAAAGAGAATTCTGGAAAGTCTCATCTTTGATCGCTCGTGCCAAGCGCAGAGCAGGAAGTTCAGCAGAAATGGGAAGCTCAGTGTCGATTCCATATAATACTTGAAAAGGTGACATACCGAGGGACCTCTTTGGAGTAATACGGTTTGCCCACAAAGCATCATACAATGACTTGTGCCATGACCACTGATTCTCATCAACTAGCTTCCGTATGATGGTCACTAAGTTCTTATTGCTGGATTCTGCCTGACCATTTCCCTGGGGGTAATAATCCAAGGCGTGGGCCAAGGTTATCCCATATTCATAGCAAAAACTAATAACTTCCCATGAGGAGAAGTTGGAAGCATTATCAGCAACGATATTGTGTGGAACGCCAAACCTTACAATGATACTTTCTTTGATGAAGTTGCAAACAATTTCAGAGGTGGCATTCTTAACCGGTATGGCCTCCACCCATTTGGTGAAGTAGTCTATTGCTGTTAGGACATAACTATGTCTGACACTTGATTGGGGATGTAGTGCTCCGATAAAGTTGATTCCCCATTTCCTGAATGGTTCATCAATAATGACGGGCCTGAGGGGAAAAGCAACCAATTTTGGTTTGCCAACAAACTGTTGGCAGAGCTCGCATTTTGCTACCCAGGTGGCTGTATCCCAAAATAGCATTGGCCAATAGTACCTAGCCCGGATGATCTTGTGTGCTGTCATAGACGAGGAGAAGTGACTGCCGCAGGCTGAGTCATGAAAACTTTCTAGAAATTTTACCTGCTGCGGCTTGTCAACGCATCGCAAGAAGATGCCATCAATCCCCCGCTTGTATAAACCATCATCCCAGATGACATATCTGGCTACTCTGAGCTTTACGGTATGCTTCTCCTTTGAAGTTAGATGAGCTGGACACTCACCATAAGTGAGAAAGAAAGTGATATCGGAATACCATTCATCGCTAGTCGCAATGAATAGAACCATAGGACAGAGAATCAACTTTCTCCAGCTGGCCTTGCATTCCATCGATGCAATCATCTTTTTCTTTAGGGACCTCTGAATCTTTGTTTTCAGCCATAAGCTGACATAGGCCCTTGCCTCTTACCAGCTTGGTTGGTTTTATGTCTAGATCATACTCTTGGACCTTTGTGATCCAATTCCCTCATAAGCTTCCTAACTCCTGTTGAGTTAGGATAGACTTAACTACTGTGTCAGGAACCAACACCACCGTATGAGAGTTCAGGATGTAGTACCGGAAATTCTTGACTGCTTTGACAATGGTGAAGGCATGTTTTTCCAATTGAGACATCTTCAATTCATGAGGCTTGAGAGGAGAACTCATGAACGCTATTGGAGATTCAACACCCTCAGAGTTCTTTTGCATTAAGATGGTTGATACAGTATGCTCAGATGCATAACTGTACATGATAAAATCCTTGGAGAAGTTGGGACATACCAGGATGGGTGCATGGGCAACAGAGGTTTTTATATCTTTGAATGACATCTTTCCTTCTTTTCTCCACCAGAAAGTTTGTGACCCTTTCATCATATTTGATATGTGGCGAGTCTTCTCAGCAAAGTCGGGAACAAAGCATCTGAGAAAATTCACTTTTCCGAAGGAGTGGACACCAGTCTTGCTTGTAGGTAAGGTAAGGCTCTAAATGGCCTTAACCCTTTCAACATCTATCTTTGTCCCTTCCTTGCTTACAAAATGTCCCAGCAACTTTCCTTCAGTGACTCTGAAAATAGAATTTTTTAGATTTAGGGAAATTTCGTGTTCTCGGCATCTAATCAATACTTGCTCCAAATGATCACAATGATCACTTCACTTTTTTGAGAACACAGTTAAGTCATCCAAGTAAACTATAATGACCTTTCCCATCATACATTTGAATGCAAAGTCCATTTCTCACTGAAAGGTGGCACCAGCATTGGTCAAGCCAAAAGGCATCCTGTTGTAGGTGAATGTGCCCCAGGGAGTAGTGAATGTTGTTTTGAATCGGTCTTCAGGTGAGACTTCAATCTGATTATAGCTTGAAAAACCATCAAGCATGGAAAACATCTCTGAACCAGTTACTGCCTACAGAATTCTGATCCATTATGGGTAGTGGGTAGTTTTCCTTCAAGGATGCTTGATTCAGGTTGCGGAAGTCTACGCATATGCGTATCTCACCATTCTTCTTTCACACTGGCACGATGTTTGCTACCCAGGTACTGTGATGGATAGGAAAAATGATCCTTGCATCCAGCATCTTCTGTATTTCCACCTGGATGGTACCCGAGATCTTGGGATTATAGTGCCTCTGTTTCTAGTGGAAAGGTTTGACATCATCTTTTAACGGGATGTCATGCTGAACGTCCTTTGGTTTGAAAGACTTTAGATCAGCATAAGACCATGCCAATACGTCCATATATTTCTTCAGCAATTTGACAAACTTCCACTTTTCTTCGGGTGTGCAACACTTCCCAATGTTCACAAGCTGCAGGTGTTCCATAGTACCCAGATTAACTGATTTGGTCTCTGGAGAGGAGTTAGGATCATCTTGCCGCTTCTTTTTTACAAAATGATCATGTTTGTCAAATAATCATTCCAGAGAGACTAAACCTTTTGGGATTTTATTTCCCTTGAGCTGACATATGCCATCACCTCCTATTGATTTTTTTTCTTGATCAGTAATAGATTCACGAGCATGCAGAAGTAGATCCTTCAAAATGAAGCTCACTAAAATTTTCTACTTTCTCTAGAAAGGCAATAAGTTGATTGTCATCGTTGAATACCTGCCAGTGCTGAGAATTGTCTGGCATGCTTGGGAAGAAGACTACCTCAATAGTATATGTGTCTATTTTTAACCAGGGTGAGGGAGCATGAGAGACGCTGAGACAACCAGTGAATCGGCCATGTCATTCTGAGCTCTTGGAGCAACTTTTATTGAGAAGGCATCAAATTCCTCAATGTTGTCCCATACTGCATTGCGGTAATGCCTGAGCCTTTCATTCTTTACTTGGTATATTCTTTTTACTTGATTTACGACTAGCTCGGCATCACCCTGTACTTTTAGGTTCTTGATTCCCCTTTCTTTTGCAGCTTGCATGCCAAGTAGCAAAGATTCATATTCAGTAGTATTATTCATGTTGAAAAACTGCAACTTGAAAGAGAGAGGAAAAATCTCCTCCTCATGAGATATTAGCACAGCTCCAGCACCGCATCCACTAGTTGCACAACTGCCATCAAACTGCAATGTCCAAACCTTGTTAAGGTCTTCTTTTTGGATGAGAAGGTCCATTTTCTCAAGCTCAGTAGATAAGAAGTAGTTCCCCATCCCTGATGATTCGAAGAGAATTTGGGATTTGGGGTCGTCAGAATCAGTGACCAAGTACTTATTTTGTGATTCAGGCTCCAATGTCTGCATTACACCCTTGACAGGGATTCTGGCCTTGGACCAGTCCATATAAATTTCTCCACCAACTTCTCTGGAAAAGCTCCTTCCTAGTAGAATTTCATATGCTGCAGGGATATCAGCAATGAGGATGGTCATCTTTACTCTTTTCTCTGGGAATGCCGCAAAGGTGAACTATGCGTCTTTGATCTGACCAATCAATGGAACCTATTTGATTTCCATGGAGTAACATCTACCGAAAGGTTTGGTAAGAGTGAGGCCCAAGGCATGGGTGACCTTTTTTGGCATGACATTATCGGAAGCCCTAGAATCAATTATGCAGTTGCTTAGCTTGTGACCATTGATTAGGAGGGAAAGATAAAAAGGTTCAATTTTTCCTGACATAGAAGTTGAGGCCACATTTATGCGAGATGCAGGAGGAGTGGAAAGGATTCCTTTTAGGGAGACATGGGAGACTATGGTAGCTTGGATTTGGATATATTTGGTCAATCTTACAAGCTGCTCAGGGTTTGACTAGAGATATTCAGCCTCAGACATTTGAATCTTGGTCTTCTTAGCATGATCGATTATGTCGAATGTGACCAAGGGTTGCGTTGATGAAGGAAAGATTCCTTCACTTCGCGATGGTAGGGTAGGATTACTGGTCATTATGGAAATAGAAGAAGGCTGATTTGGAGGAGAGATGGGAGGAAAATACTTTTTTGTAAAAAGGCTTAATAGGAGGTTGAGTCAGGAAGAGGATTACCTCTTTTAGCAATGGTTGGAGGAATGTTCGACACAGCCTTCTCTTTGTGTATCCTGGCAGCAACTTCTACTTATTTTCCATGGGAGCGGGTGAAAACAACATATGATTGTCTACTTGCATACCCTTGGGTACCCTCTTCTTCATCAGACTCCTCATCTTCAAATTCCATATACCCGATCGTAGAGTCGCCAGTCGGTTCACCGACATCTTGATCATCTTCACCTGCGACAAAGGTTCTTCATAATTTTTCTCCTCTTCCTCGACCTCGACCAGGGCATTGACCGGAGGGGCCTCAAGTGCCAACCGCGGAGCAGTTGCAGGAAAACGTGGCCTTTGTGGGGCACTGTTGGAAGTGAAATTTCTCCATGGGATATCCCAGTATGAAGTGTTAGGAGAAGCTTGAGCTAATTGCTTCTTCAATGTGAGCAAGTCATTTGCCATCTTCTGGAATACCGGATCTGATGAAGTGGCTTGAGAAGGGGTTGAAGCTTTAGGCTTGGACAACTCACATTTTAATTCACCAGATATAAGTAGGTTGTCCTCTATCCGAATGGAAGTAGCCTGAGTGAGAACCAGGGTGGTAATTTGTTCTTGTAAGAGTAAGAAACTTACTCTTGAGCTCATGGCATTCATAAAGAAACACTTTTGATTTTCTGGTGTTGGCAGCATGGCAGGTGGCACACGGTTAATTAGTGAATTGAAATGAGTGATAAAATCATGCATGGTTTCATTGACTTCCTTCTTTAGGTGAGTGATCTTGGACAGTAACACAAACACGTCTTCTGAAGGCTTATACCTTTCTTCAAATGCAGTTCGTAATGTGGCCCAACTAGTGATAGATCTGGCTGGAAAATGTTGGAACCATTCTGTTGTGGGTCCTTGCAAAGTCTCTAGAAAAAGGCGTACCGATACGTCTTCATGGGTCACATTTAGGATGCTGCATGACATGATGAATGTAGATATATGTGAATCCGTGCTTTGGTTTCCACTCCCATCAAATCTTGGGAAATTCTTTCAGTTTCCATGAGGGAGTGCATGAACAGGATGTGGTAACACAAGAGGGCCCATAGCGTTTCCCCATGGCACTGCCATTTGAAAATCTGGAAAGAGGACGTGAGTTGGGAGCGCGGTTCCGCTGAGCAACAAAGCGCTGCAAAGGGATGTGGAGGCTCCTTGCAAAAAATGGTTCTTTCGTGGAGGCGAGACACTTCTGGCTGACCGATCGGCTGAACTCAACGATGAGAAGCGTGCTGGTGTAATACTGAAGTTGTGCCTTTGAAGCAGATCAAAAATAGGATCAACTTCCCCACGAGCTCTCCTGCTATGAGTAAATGGTTCACCCGCCAGTGTATCTTTCAGATCTGCAATGTTTTTAGAGCAGATTTAAAAACTCTTTTTGGTTGTACTTGCTGATTTTCTGATTTTTCTGACAAAAATCAGCAGTATGTACTTTTCTAAATATTTAATTTTATCCTTCTTTTGAAAACTGATTGCGGTTTAATGACAAAGATCAACGAGGATAAAATGATGGTTAAACTTAGCAAGCTGATTTTCGGATCTTAGAGTTGACTTTTTGCAAGGGTTTGAAATTTTTGTAAAACAGTCAGAAACTCAGATCTACGGAAATATACGGGTTTTTGTAAAAACTCAGTGAACTAAAGATCTCTGACTAGCCCAGATCTATGGATCTATGAAGAAAATTTTCAGTTTGGATCACTTTTGCAAAAAAATTGGATTTTAAGCAAAAAGCTAAGATTTGCAAACAGGTAGTGATTTTTTGCAGTTTTATCAATTTTCTTAGTTACTTTAGCAACCTGTTAGTGTCCTTTAACCGACACAACACTCACATAGATCTGTTTCGATCCCCAGTAGAGTCGCCAAAAAATGTTGGTCCTAAAAATTTGTCGAGAGGGCAGATCTATGGATAGATGAGCCAACAGTGTGCAGGGCATAGCCCCTCTTTGAGACAGCAAAGTGAAACTGGTTTATTGCTATTCTACCAACAGGAATCTGTGCAAGTCCTACAGTATTCTACCTTCAGGGGTTTGGGATCTCGTCCCAGTTGGGGTATTTCTGACTGTGAGCAGAAAGGGATGAAGGGAAGAGAGGAGATAGGATAGTTCTGAAGGGAGAAAAGAAATGAATTCCAAAGCAGAAAGGTCAGAGGGTTTATGTTTTGGATTGGTAGTAAACAGAGCCAAACCTACTTGCATAAATGAACAAAGCAATACTGATGAGAAAATGACAAAAAAGTAGAGATAGATCTAACAGAATAAACACACAGATCTGACGTAAGAAAGATCTGATGCACATAACACATGTATTCAACACAAAGTCTTAATATTTGTATTAATGTTTTCTTCTGTTACAAAAAGTACAAAGCCTTTTCTCCTCACTTCTATTTTTCATCTAAAAAATGTCCTCCCTTTTGAATATAACAAATATCCAAGTATATATAGAAGGAGAAGGAGAAAGAAGGCAAAAAGAAACCAACAACTAATTACAAAATATTTACAAAATATCTAAAAGTCAACTGTTGACTTTGGGAAATTTGGTGGATAACAACATCTCATGGTGCAACATGGATGATGTCATCATTTATGCCAACAAACTTTTAAATATTACAAAAAAGAGAACATCCTAGGAGGAAGGAGCCTATTCATCATCGTCCCGTGGCTGGAAGGGAGTATCTTGCTTCTGCTCAGGAGAGGAAATATGAAATTGAGCACGATACTCCAAGAATTTGCTAATCATCAGTTGAAGTTGATCCTGAGCAGGACCCTTGGTGTGATCGTCGATGACTTCACAAGTCTCCCATTCATCTCTGAGTCTCTCTGGAGCTTGAAGTATTCATTACCTGCCTCCATCAGGTATCCAACAAAATCACGGCAGGCCAGAAGGTTGTTGATAGATTCTGCATCAAAAGTCACTTCTGACCCTAACCCTTGCGACGTGATCTCCTTAAAGATACAAATAGTGTCATCTACCTTCCTCAAGGCGTATGATGGGGTGAGCAAGCCTGGAGACATCCTTAGGATGATCTGCTCCATTTGATGCATTACATCCAAGGCTTCCTCCTTGATTTTATCAATTTTCTCCAAGACGAATTCCATCTGATCGACTGATAGTCCAAAGCAGCAAGGACTTTGTTGGGTGCTCTTGGGTGATCGAAGACGCCGAATTTCACTAAGTCATCGACTGGGCAGTCGAGCATCTTCTGGAATGTCTCATGTTGTAACCTAGCATGGTCCAACTCTTCGGAGATAGGTCCCGCAATCACCTGGAGTTCCTTGTTAGCCTGATCAATATTCTGATATAGCTCTGTGAACTTTACGATTACTTCCTCACTATCCTTGAGGATCTGGTCTCTCCAGGTGGATACTACCATACCTTGTTCACCAATCTTGGCGTATTTGTTTATCTTTTCTACTGGCTAAGGGCCTCAAGAGTTTCAGTGGCAGTTGTAGGAGGTGCACTGCCCATTTTCTGCAGGGCTTGGAGAAGATGTCTGTTCTGTTCTTTTAGTATCCTCTTCTCTTCCTTTGCCTCCTGAAGCTTTTTGCAAAGGGCATCCACTGCAGATAGGGCCTCTCCCTGTAGGCTTTCTGAGGATGTTCCCATCATGACCTGTGTCACTATATAATCTGTAGGAGACAGATCCTTTTTGTCCTTTGTGGGATCGGGGTATGTGATCTCCATTACCCTTTCACCTGAAGCACTCTGAGAGAAGTGGGTTATCGGCTTTTGCTTCTTAGCTCCTTTTGTTGGAATGACGGAGAAGTCCATAGGTGCAATGGGGACTTTCCTCTTATGCTGGCTCAGGTGCTTGGAGATCCATTCTGGACTTAAGGGAGTGGGACCAGAGGGAGAAGAGGGAATGGAGGTAGAAGAAGGAGTTGCTACAGTGAACTTGGGGAAATGTGTCGAGACGCTTGGTGGTGGCATTGATAAAGAAGCTGAATCTCCAACGCTCACAGGGGTAGGAGTCACTGTAGGAGAGGAAACCATGGGGGTGGAAGGGATCTGAGAGATGAGGGAAGAAATGCTGGGGGATAGCTCCACGAGGGAAGAGAAGATGGAGGAAGAGGAAGGGGGAATAGTAGAAGATGGGGGAGAAGACACAACCAGAGGAGTGGTTGCTTGAGTGACGTGAGGAGGGGAAGGAGGAGTGGGAGATGGGATGGTGGGAACTTCAGTAGTTACAGCAGTGGTAACATCCTGAGTGGATGTGCCCATTGGAACACTTACCACCTGTTCTTTTTCTAGGGAGACAAGGCTTACGACCTACTCCTGGGTGGCAAAAGGAGGACTCTCGGGAGCTTGCTCCTGAGAAGCGCTTGACTCTCCTTCTTTTTCTTTCCCTTTTCCCTTTGGCAAGTGTTTTGGTCTAGCAGGTGCATTTCCTAAAGGAGATGGTGAAGTCTACCCCAAGGTAGATGAGACCGTTATACCTGCACCAATGCTCTATGCACTACAAAGTTCCCTTAACCCTCTCCTCAATAGTATGAGGTGCCCTTGTTCTATCTATCTCAACAAATGGCCAATTTTCCCCGTCCGTATCTAGATAGACCTGATCAACTTCTTGATCAGTCATTTGGAAACCTTTTGGGACAATGGCCATGCCATATTGGATAATTTCTACCAGGGCCAGGTGGGAGTGATCCTTCCTTCTGAGCTCGACCTCGTGATACAAGTCGATGTAGATATCCTTGATCTGTGGGATGTGGATTGGGTCAAGTTTTACCTTTGGGAGGAAATTGCGAGGATCAAAGGTTGGCCTTGCCAGGAAATTGTGTTTCAAGTTGAGCAATTCCAGCTCCGCAAACATTTCCCAGGCTTTGGTGTGAGAAGTGCAAGTGTATCTGCCCACTGTGAGGGGGAAAGGAGTTCCACCCTTCTTTCTTTTTAGGCACTTCTCGTGATATGTGATAAGCTACCTGGACAGCTCCAATAGGATCAGCTTAGGCCCCGCATACCTTGGCAGCTTGGTGGGCTCCCCTAAGAAGTTGGCGGCCCTGAGATAGGTGAAAGTGGGGAATTGTGTAAATAATGCCCCCCACTTCTCTGTGGTAGTCACTATGCTCTTGGTCATCTGACCGTGAGTCATATTGGGCCTCAAGAGGTAGATGATGCCATAGAAGAAGGCATCATTGATCTTGTTGAACTATGGGATGTTGTTTTCCAGTCTCAACTCTAGATAATATTCATATATTTTTACTTGGGGCCATACCCCGCATCGACTTAGTGCTGGGTAGTCTCTTTCCAAGGCAGCAGCGTAGACCATGTAGGAGTTCATGTAGAACCTCCCCATTGTTGAGAGTTATTGGAGCTGCTCGGAGATGGTGCTGCTGATGATCTCCACCCATTCAAAATGTTGATCTGGAATGTTTTTACTCATTGTCTCCAGATACCTAAGCATCCATTTGTGGAAGTAATGGGCATCAGGAAGCCCAAATACCCTACTTAGGAAGGTTATGGTGTCGCTCAGCTCCTCTGAGAAGTCACTGTGATGAATAACCTGCGGCCACCTGTGTTATTACCTTCTTGTTCTTCAGATACACTTCATTCATGAGCTGCATGCATTTGTCTTCATTTTCATCCCATGCCTTTATGCAGTCTTCTTGGCTTATTGCCACAAAGTGCCGGTGGTGGGGGATACCTAACATGATTTCAAAGTGCCAGGTAGTGAGGTTGATTATAACCTCACCCTTTTCATTCTCGACACACCTTGTGTCCTTATTGTAGCAGTGGGCCACCACCATCATGAATTCATTTGTTCACCGCGCTCACGGGAATTCCCCCAGTGAAGTGTAGACCACTTTTGACCAATTTTTCCATCCATGGACTGCCTGTGACCCTTCTGGTTCTGGCCCAGAAATCCTCCATATCAATGTGACCGAGTTCTGAATCCCTGATGTCCAAGTCACATTCTGCAAGGGACTTGGGCATCCTGACCCTTTGGTATTTGTACTTCATTTCTTCTTCTATGAGTTTGGCCTTACCCTTAGACTTGGTTGGCCTCTTACTTGATGAAGACATGTGTGAATCTGAGTTCAGCTGCTGATCTGCAAGAAGGAGTGAAGTCCATCGCAGAAGAGTCATGTTAGCTATTAAATCATCCATCAAAGCTTTACAGAATGAAGAGTTAGCAATTTAGAAGCTTCTGGGCGCAGGGCGCAGCTATACTATAGGCTGCAGGGTCAGAAAAGAAAGGCGCACTGTTGGAGAGTGTTGCATGGATAGAAACATAGCACAAAGGGCGCAGGGCGCAGAAAAACTACACACAACATTCAGTGTTGGTGTTAAAGGATGTGCACCTGCACCATATGAAGGGTTTTAAACTGGGCACATATTATCTTGGTGTTGCAAGGTGGTAGGGTGCGCCAATGGCGCATATATGGAACATGTTGCAAATAGGGATAGTGCGCCAAAGGGGCGCAGGTTCAAATGATGCACCATTGACTTAAGGAGTGCACCAGTTCTTAGCTTTTGGCATGGCGCAGGAAAAGTATGCATGACATTGAGATGTGGTGTGAGGGATTGTGCTTGCGCTGGTGTTAGGGTTTTTAGAGTTTTATAGGGTGCAGGAAGGATGCATGCTGTAGGTAGGGACAGTGTGCCCCTTGGCACGACTGTGTTTTGTGTAACAATGATTTTGTTTGTGCCAAAGAAAAAGCCGTGGCTTTGGATATATTAACTTTTAGATTTTCTCTCTCTGACAGGTTCGTGGTTTTCGGCCTCTTTCAACATAGATTTTGACAATGAGGAGAAAAGAGCAAAGAGGATTCTGGATTCATTTTGAGATAAAAATCCCTCCAGGCCAGTAGATCTGGAAGGAGGGTGAAACTGGTTTGGGGGGAGAGCTTTGATTTGCAAAATGGGTTGGGGGTTGTATATTATTCTTATGATTAATTTCTTTGTTTTTAACAACAACCCCTAAAAACAATACAGAAAACCCACAAACAATCAACACAAGAAGAGCAAGGACCACTTACCAGGAATATATAGAATGGAAGAAATGATGTGGGGTCCACGAACATGACGTAAAGTGACACGGGGATGATAGGAGTGCTGACAAGTGCAGAGGAAATAACTTTTTCACGTGTTTTTTAATCGTGAAAATGACAGGTCGGATGCACCTATTTATAGCAAAAGGTGTAATAAATGTGCCACCAAATTTTTTGGTCAGGCGCACCAAAATAGATGACAACATGAAAATATTGTGTGCCAAAGGCATGGATTCAGGACTGTCGACATTACCTTTTTAGCACTTTGGCACACCATTCAGGGGTGTAACAATTTTTAATGTTGACAAGAAGGCGCATGCGCCTTGGCGCAGACGAGAAGGGTGCATCATGGGAAGGTGCAACATTTTTAATGTCGACACTCCAAAGGATGCACCAAAGGAATAGAAGGGGGCACAAATTCATTTGGTGTTGCATGAATAAAATCTGCGCCCAGCCAAAAAAGGACCAAAAGACTAAGTTCGAAAAACTAGATTCTCCATGGAAAGGGATTTTATGCCATTCCGAATGCTAAGGGACCTTGGCGGGGAACCGAAACAAAATTTTGGTATGGTTACCTGCAAAATTTCCCTTGTCAATTTTACAGGATAACAACTGGCTCTTTCTAGGGACTATCTTTGAGCAAAGCTTAAGGGTAGAGAATCCCAGATCAACATGTGCCTATCCATTGGGTTACAGAGTCAAAAACAAGGGCAATGACAAAAAGGAAAACACACAACCAAAAAGAGCAAACACATGACAAAAAGAAAACACATAACTAAAGGCAAACTGTACAAAGAAGAGAGCAAGCTCTACTTCCTGAATATTTTGAGATGTTTCCCGCTATAGGGAAGTGGGAGCTTAGTTCCGTATAGATACAAGAGATAGAAGCTATTCTCTCCATTGAGCTACTTGATCTTGAAAGGCCCTCTCCATAGAGAATCAAATTTTCTGTGCATGTCCTTTGGCTCTCTTCACTTGTCCCACAAAAGGATGAGATCTACACCTAAAAATCTCTTTTCTTGGCCTTCTTATCGAACAGTCTCTTGACTTGATTCTGATGTTCGGTGATCCTGTTAACCACTTTTACTCTCTTTTCTTCAAGCTCTGTTAGATACATGACCCTCTTTTCAAGAGAATTCTGGAAAGTCTCATCTTCGATCGCTCGTGCCAAGCACAGAGAAGGAAGTTCAGTAGAAATGGGAAGCTCAGCGTCGATTCCATATAATACTTGAAAAGGTGACATACCAAGGGACCTCTTTGGAGTAATACGGTCTGCCCACAAAGCATCATACAATGACTTGTGCCATGACCACTGATTCTCATCAACTAGCTTCCGTATGATGGTCACTAAGTTCTTATTATTGGATTCTACCTGACCATTTCCCTAGGGGTAATAATCTGAGGCATGGGCCAAGGTTATCCCATATTCATAGCAAAAACTGATAACTTCCCATGAGGAGAAGTTGGAAGCATTATCAACAACGATCTTGTGTGGAACGCCAAACCTTACAATGATACTTTCTTTGATGAAGTTGCAAACAATTTCAGAGGTGGCATTCTTAACTGGTATGGCTTCCACCCATTTGGTGAAGTAATCTATTGTTGTTAGGACATAACTATGTCTGGACACTTGATTGGGGATGTAGTGCTCCAATAAAGTTGATTCCCCATTGCCTGAATGGTTCGTCAATAATGACGGGCCTGAGGGGAAAAGCAGCCAATTTTGGTTTGCCAACAAACTGTTGGTAGAGCTCACATTTTTCTACCCAGGTGGTTATATCCTGAAATAGTGTTGGCCAATAGTACCTAGCCCGGATGATCTTGTGTGTTGTCACAGATGAGGAAAAGTGATCACCACAGGCTGAGTCATGAAAAATTTCTAGCAATTTTACCTGTTGTGGCTTGTCAACACATTACAAGAAGATGTCATCAATCCCACTCTTGTATAAACCGTCATCCCATATGACATATCTGGTTGCTCTGAGCTTTATGGTACGCTTCTCCTTTGAAGTTAGATGAGCTAGACACTCACCATAAGTGAGAAAGAAATTGATATTGGAATACCATTTATCGCTAGTCACAACGAATAGAACCATAGGCAGAGAATCAACTTTCTCCAGCTGGCCTTGCATTCCATTGATGCAATCATCTTTTTCTTTAGGGACCTCTGAATCTTTGTTTTCAGCCATAAGCTAACATAGGCCCTTGCCTCTTACTAGCTTGGTTAGTTTTATGTCTAGATCATACTCTTGTACCTTTGTGATCTGATTCCCTCGTAAGCTTCCTAACTCCTGTTGAGTTAGGATAGACTTAACTGTCGTGTCAGGAACCAACACCACCGTATGAGAGTTTAGGATGTAGTACTAGAAATTCTTGACTACTTTGACAATGGTGAAGATGTGTTTTTCAAACTGATACATATTCAATTCATGAGGCTTAAGAGGAGAACTCATGAACATTATTGTAGATTCAACACACTCAAAGTTATTTTGCATTAGGATGGCTGATACAGTATGCCCAGACGCATAACTATACATAATAAAATCCTTGAGAGAAGTCGAGACATACCAAGACTGGGTGCATGGGCAATAGAGGCTTTTATATCCTCGAATGAAGTCTTTCCTTCTTCAATCAACCAGAAAGTTTGTGATCCTTTCATCATATTAAATATGTGATGAGTATTTTCAGTGAAGTCGAGAACAATGCGCCTAAGAAAATTCACCTTTCCGAAGAAAGAGTGATACAACAGTCTTGCTCGTGGGTAAAGTAAGGCTCTGAATGGCCTTAACCATTTTGACATCTATCTTTTTCCCTTCCTTGCTTATGACAATGTGTCCCAACAACTTTCCTACAGTAACTCCTGAAAATAGAATTTTTGGGATTTAGGGAAATTCCTGTGTTCTTAGCATCTAGTCAATACTCGTTCCAAATGATCACAATGATCACTTCACTATTTATGAGAACATAGTTAAGTCATTTAAATAAACTACAATAATATTTCCCATCATACCTTTGAATGCGAATTCCATTGCTCGCTGAAAGGATGGCAGCAACATTGGTCAAGCCAAAAGGCATCCTGCTATAGGTGAATGTGCCCCAAGGGAGTAGTGAATGTTGTTTTGAATTAGTCTTCAGGTGAGACTTCAATCTTATTGTAGCCCAAAAAACCATCAAGCATGGACAACATCTTTGAACCGGTTACTGCCTGCAAAACTTGATCCATTATGGGTAGTGGGTAGTTGTCCTTCAAGGACGCTTGATTCAGGTTGCAGAAGTCTACGCATATGCGTATCTCACCATTCTTCTTTCGCATACTGGCACGATGTTTGCTACCTAGGTACTGTGATGGATAGGAAAAATGATCCTTGCATCCAGCATCTTCTGTATTTCTACCTGGATGGTACCCAAGATCTTGGGATTATAGTGCCTTTGTTTCTAGTGAAAGGGTTTGACATCTTCTTTCAACGGGATGTCATGCTGAACGTCATTTGGCTTGAAAGACTTTAGATCAGCATAAGACCATGCCAATACGTCCATATATTTCTTCAGCAATTTGACAAACTTTCACTTTTCTTCGGGTGTGCAACACTTCCCAATGTTCACAAGCTGCAGATGTTCCATAGTACCTAGATTAACTGATTCGGTCTCTGGAGAGGAGTTAGGATCATCTTGCCACTTCTTTTTAACAAAATGATCATGTTTGTCAAATAATCATTCTAGAGAAACTAAACCTTTTGGTATTTTATTTCCTTTGAGCTGACATATGCCATCACCTCCTTTTGATTCATTTGCTTGATTAGTGATAGATTCATGGCATGCAGAAGTAGATCCTTCAAAATGAAGCTCTTTGAAATTTTCCACCTTCTCCAGAAAGGAAATAAGTTGATTGTCATCGTTGAATACCTGCCAGTGCTAAGAATTATCTGGCATGCTTGGGCGGAAGACTACCTCAATAGTATACGTGTCTATTTTCAACCCGGGAGTGACAGAGCATGAAATATGTTGAGACGACCAGTGAATCGGCCATGTCATTCTGAGTTCTTGGAACGGCTTTTTATTGAAAAGGCATCAAATTCCTCAATTTTGTCCCATACTGTGTTGCAGTAATGCCTGAGCCTTTCATTCTTTACTTGGTATATTCTTTTTACTTGATTTAATGAATAACTCGGCATCACCCTGTACTTTTAGTTTCTTGATTCCCCTTTCTTTTACAACTTGCATGCCAAGTAGCAAAGATTCATATTCAGCAGTATTATTCATGTTGAAAAACTGTAACTTAAAAGAGAGAGGAAAAATATCCTCATCAGGAGATATTAGCACATGGCTCCAGCACCGTATCCGCTAGTTGCACAATTGCCATCAAAATGCAATGTCCAAACCTTGTTAAGGTATTCTTCTCTAGGTGAGAATATCCATTCTCTCAGGCTCAGTAGATAAGAAGTAGTTCTCCATCCCCGATGATTCGAAAATAATTTGGACCTTAGGGTCATCAAAATTGGTGACCAAGTACTTCTTATTGTGATTCAGGTTCCAATGTTTGCATTACACCCTTGACGGGGATTTTGGATTTGGACCAGTCCATATGAATTTCTCCAACAACTTCTCTGCATAAAAGGTCCTTCCTAGTAGAATTCCATATGTTGATGGGATATCAGCAACGGGGATGGTCATCTTTACTCTTTTCTTTAGGAACATGCCGTAAAGGTGAACTGTGCGTCTTTGATTTGACCAATCAATGGAACTCATTTGGTTTCCATGGAGTAACATTTGCCGAAAGGCTTAGTAAGGGTGAGGCCTAAGACATGGGAAACATTTTCCAGTATGACATTATCAAAAGCCCTAGAATCAATTATGCAGTTTCTTAGCTTGTGACCATTGATTAGGAGGGAGAGATAAAAAGGTTCAATTTTTCCTGACACGGAAGTCGAGGAAACATTTATGCGAGATGCAAGAGGAGTGGAAAGAATTCCTTTAGGGGAGGCATGAATGGAGACTATGGCAGTTTGACTTTAGATATATTCAGTCAATCTTACAAGCTTCTCAAGATTGGACTTGGAGATATTCAGCCTCTGGCATTTTAATCTTGGTCTTCTTAGCATGATCAATTATGTCAAATGTGACCAAGGGTTGCGTTGATGAGGGAGTGCGTCCCTCACTTTGCGGCAGAGGGGTAGGATTACTGGTCTTTATGGGAATAGAAGAAGGCTGATTTGGAGGAGAGATGGGGGGGAAAAGTATTTTTTTGTAAAATAGACTTAGTAAGAGGTTGAGAAGGAAGAGGATTACCTCTTTTACCAATGGTCAAAGGCGTGTTTAGACATAACCTTCTCTTTTTGTATCATAGCAGAAACTTCTGATTATCTTCCTTGAGAGCGAGTGAAAACAGTATATGACTGTCCACTTGCATACCCTTGGGTACTCTCTTCATCATCAGATTATTCATCTTCAAATTCCATATACCCGATTGTAGAGTCGCCAGTCGGTTCACCGACATCTTGATCATCTCCACCTTGGGGATGAAGGTTCTTTGTAATTTTTCTCCTCTTCTTCAACCTCGACTAGGGCATTGATCGGAGGGGCCTCAAGTGCCAACCGTGGAGCAGTTGTAGGCAAATGTGGCCTTTGAGGGGTGTTGTTGGAAGTGAAATTTCTCCATGGGATATCTCTGGTATGAAGTGTTGGGAGAAGCTTGAGCTAATTGCTTCTTCAACGCGAGCAAGTCGTTTGCCATCTTCTGGAATGCTGGATCTGATGAAGTGGCTTGAGAAGGGGTTGAAGCTTTAGGCTTGGATGGCTCATGTTTTAATTCACCAGATATAAGCAGGTTGTCCTCTATCTGAATGGTAGCAGCCTGAGTGAGAACCAGGGTGGTAATTTGTTCTTGTAAGAGTAAGAAACTTACTCTTGAGCTCATGGCGTTCATAAAGAAACACTTTTGATTTTCTGGCATTGGCAGCATGGCAGGCGGCACACGGTTAATTAGTGAATTGAAACGAGTGATAAAATCATGCATGGTTTCATTGAATTCCTTCTTTAGGTGAGTGATCTTGGATAGTAACACAAACACGTCTTCTGAAGGCTTATACCTTTCTTCAAATGCAGTTCGTAATGTGGCCCAACTAGTGATAGATCAGCTGGAAAATGTTGGAACCACTCTGCTGCAGGTCCTTGCAAGGTCTCTAGAAAAAGGCGTACTGATACATCTTCATGGGTCACATCCAGGATGCTGCATGACATGATGAATGTAGATATATGTGAATCCATGCTTTGGTTTCCACTCCCATCAAATCTTGGGAAATTCTTTCGGTTTCCATGAGGGAGTGCGTGAACAGGATGTGGTAACGCAAGAGGGCCCATAGCATTTCCCCATGGTACTACCATTTGAAAATATGGAAAGAGGACGTGAGCTGGGAGCGCAGTTCTACTGAGCAACAAAGTGCTGCAAAGGGATGTGGAGGCTCCCTGTGAAAAACGGTTCTTTTATGGAGGTGAACACTTCTGGCTGACGATCAGCTGAACTCAATGATGAGAAGCATGCTGGTGTAATACTGAAGTTGTGCCTTTGAAGCAGATCGAAAATAGGATCGACTTCCCCATGAGCTCTCCTTCTATGAGTAAATGGTTCACCTGCCAGTGTATCTTTCAGATCTGTAATGTTTTTAGAGTAGATTTAAAAACTCTTTTTGGTTGTACTTGCTGATTTTCTGATTTTTCTGACAAAAATCAGCAGTATGTACTTTTCTAAATATTTAATTTTATCCTTCTTTTGAAAACCGATTACGGTTTAATGACAAAGATCAACGAGGATAAAATGATGGTTAAACTTAGCAAGCTGATTTTCGGATCTTAGAGTTGACTTTTTGCAAGGGTTTGAATTTTTTTGTAAAACAGTCAGAAACTCAGATCTACGGAAATATACGGGTTTTTGTAAAAACTCAGTGAACTAAAGATCTCTAACTAGCCCAGATCTATGGATCTCTGAAGAAAATTTTTCAGTTTGGATCACTTTTGCAAAAAAATTGGATTTTAAGCAAAAAGTTAAGATTTGCAAACAGGTAGTGATTTTTGCAGTTTTATCAATTTTCTTAGTTACTTTAGCAACATGTTAGTGTCCTTTAACTGAAACAACACTCACATAGATCTATCTCGATTCCCCAGTAGAGTCGCCAAAAACTGTTGGTCCGAAAATCTGTCGGGAGGGCAGATCTATGGATAGACGAGCCAACAGTGTGCAGGGCATAGCCCCTCTTTGAGACAGCAAAATGAAACTAGTTTATTGCTATTCTACCAGCAGAATCTACGTAAGTCCTATAGTATTCTACCTTCAGGGGTTTGGGATCTTGTCCCAGTTGGGGTATTTCTGACTGTGAGCAGAAAGGGACGAAGGGAAGAGAGGAGATAGGATAGTTCTGAAGGGAGAAAAGAAATGAATTCCAAAGTAGAAAGGTCAGAGGGTTTATGTTTTGGGATTGGTAGTAAATGGAGCCAAACCTACTTGCATAAACAAAACAAAGCAATACTGATGAGAAAATGACAAAAAAGTAGAGATAGATCTAACAGAATAAACACACAGATCTGACATAAGAAAGGTCTGATGCACATAACACATGTATTCAGCACAAAGTCTCAATATTTGTATTAATGTTTTCTTCTGTTACAAAAAGTACAAAGCCTTTTCTTCTCACTTCTATTTTTCATCTAAAAAATGTCCACCCACTTGAATACAACAAATAGCCAAGTATATATAGAAGGAGAAGGAGAAAGAAGGCAAAAAGAAACCAACAACTAATTACAAAATATTTACAAAATATCTAAAAGTCAACTGTTGACTTTGGGCAATTTGGTGGATAACAACATCTCATGGTGCAACATGGATGATGTCATCATTTGTGCCAACAAAATTTTAAATATTACAAAAAGAGAACATCCTAGGAGGAAGGAGCCTATTCGTCATCATCTCACGGCTGGAAGGGAGTATCCTGCTTCTGCTCAGGAGAGGAAATATGAAATTGAGCACGATACTCCAAGAATTTGCTAATCATCGGTTGAAGTTGATCCTGAGCAGGACCCTTGGTGTGATCGCTGATGACTTCACAAGTCTCCCGTTCATCTCTGAGTCTCTCTGGGAGCTTGAAGTATTCATTACCTGCCTCCATCAGGTATCCAACAAAATTGCGGCAGGACTAGAAGGTTGTTGATAGATTCTGCATCAAAAGTCACTTCTGACCCTAACCCTTACGACGTGATCTCCTTAAAGATCCGAATAGTGTCATCTGCCTTCCTCAAGGTGTATGATGGGGTGAGCAAGCCTGGAGACATCCTTAGTATGATCTGCTCCATTTGATGCATTACATCCAAGGCTTCCTCCTTGATTTTATCAATTTTCTCCAAGACGAATTCCATCTGATCGATCCGATAGTCCAAAGCAGCAAGGAATTTATTGGGTGCTCTTGGGTGATCGAAGACGCCGAATTTCACTAAGTCATCGACTGGGAAGTCGAGCATCTTCTGGAATGTCTCATGTTGTAACCTAGCATGGTCCAACTCTTTGGAGATAGGTCCTGCAATCACCTGGAGTTCCTTGTTAGCCTGATCAATATTCTGATATAGCTCTGTGAACTTTACGATTACTTCCTCACTATCCTTGAGGATCTGGTCTCTCCAGGTGGATACTACCATACCTTGTTCACCAATCTTGGCATACTCGTTTATCTTTTCCTGGCTAAGGGCCTCAGGAGTTTCAGTGGCAGTTGTAGGAGGTGCACTGCCCATTTTCTGTAGGGCTTGGAGAAGATGTCTGTTCTATTCTTTTAGTATCCTCTTCTCTTCCTTTACCTCCTGAAGCTTTTTGCAAAGGGCATCCACTACAGATAGGGCCTCTCCCTGTAGGCTTTCTGAGGATATTCCCATCGTGACCTATGTCACTGTATAATCTGTAGGAGACAGATCCTTTTTGTCCTTTGTGGGATCGGGGTATGCGATCTCCATTACCCTTTCACCTGAAGCACTCTGAGAGAAGTGGGTTATCAGGTTTTTGCTTCTTAGCTCCTTTTGTTGGAATGATGGAGAAGTCCATAGGTGCAATGGGGACTTTCCTCTTATGCTGGCTCAGGTGCTTGGAGATCCATTCTAGACTTAAGGGAGTGTGACCAGAGGGAGAAGAGGGAATGGAGGAAGAAGGAGTGGCAACTACAGTGAACTCAGGGAAATGGGTCGAGACGCTTGGTGGTGGCATTGATAAAGAAGTCTGAATCTCCAACACTCACAGGGGTAGGAGTCACTGTAGGAGAGGAAACTGTGGGGGTGGAAGGGATCTGAGAGATGAGGCAAGAAATGCTGGGGGACAGATCCGCGAGGGAAGAGAAGATGGAGGAAGAGGAAGGGGGAACAGTAGAAGATGGGGGAGAAGACACAACCAGAGGAGCAGTTGCTTGAGTGACGCGAGGAGGGGAAGGAGGAGCGGGAGATGGGACGGTGGGAACTTCAGTAGTTATAGCAGTGACAACATCCTGAGTGGATGTGCCCATTGGAACACTTACCACCTGTTCTTTTTCTGGGGAGACCAGACTTACGACCTGCTCCTGGGTGGCAGAAGGAGGACTCTTGGGAGCTTGCTCCTGTGTAGCGCTTGACTCTCCTTCTTTGTCTTTCCCTTTGCCATTTGGCAAGTGTTTTGGTCTAGCAGGTGCATTTCCCAAAGGAGACCTGGTGAAGTCTACCCCAAGGTAGATGAGACCGTTATACCTGCACCAATGCTCTGTGCACTGCAAAGTACCCTTAACCCTCTCCTCAATAGTCTGAGGTGCCCTTGAGATCTATCTATCTCAGCAAATGGCCAATTGTCCCCGTCCGTATCTAGATAGACCTGATCAACTTCTTGATCAGTCATTTGGAAACCTTTCGGGACAATGGCCATGCCATATTGGATAATTTCTACCAGGGCCAGGTGGGAGTGATCCTTCCTTCTGAGCTCGACCTCGTGATACAAGTCGATGTAGATATCCTCGATCTGTGGGACATGGATTAGGATCGAGCTTTGCCTTTTGGAGGTAATTGCGAGGATCAAAGGTTGGCCTTGCCAGGAAATTGTGTTTCAAGTTAAGAAATTCTAGCTCCAAAAACATTTCCCGGGCTTTGGTGTGAGAAGTGCAGGTGTATCTGCCCACTGTGAGGGGGAATGGAGTTCCACCCTTCTTTCTTTTCAGGCACTTCTCGTGATATGTGATAAGCTACCTGGATAGCTCTAATAGGATCAATTTAGGCCTCACATACCTTGGTAAGCTTGGTGGGCTCCCCTAAGAAGTTGGCGGCCCTGACGATAGGTGAAAGTGGGGAATTACATAAATAACGCTCCCCACTTCTCTATGGTAGTCACTATGCTCTTGGTCATCCAATCGTGAGTCATATTGGGCCTCAAGAGGTAGATGATGCCATAGAAGAAGGCATCGTTGATCTTGTTGAACTGTGGGATGTTGTTTTCTAGTCTCAACTCTGGATAATATTCATATATTTTTACTTGGGGCCATACCCCTGCATCGACTCAGTGCTGGATAGTCTCTTTCTGAGGCAGCAGTCATAGACCACGTAGGAGTTCATGTAGAACCTCCCCGTTGTTGAGAGTTGTTGGAGTTACTCAGAGATGGTGCTGCTAATAATCTCCGCCCATTCAAAACGTTGATCTGGGAACATTTTTGCTCATTGTCTTCTAGATACCTGAGCATCCATTTGTGGAAGTAATGGGCATCAGGAAGCCCAAATACCCTACTTAGGAAGGTTATGGTGTCACTCAGCTCCTTCGAGAAGTCACTGCGATGAATAACCTGTGGCCACCATGGTTATTACCTTCTTGTTCTTTAGATACACTTCATTCATGAGCTGCATGCATTTGTCTTCATTTTCATCCCATGCCTTTATGTAGTCTTCTTGGCTTATTGCCATGAAGTGCCGGTGGTGGGGGATACCTAACATGATTTCAAAGTTTCAGGTAGTGAGGTTGATTATAACCTCACCCTTTTCATTCTTGACACACCTTGTGTCCTTATTGTAGCAGCGGGCCACCACCATCATGAATTCATTGTTCACCGCACTCACGGGAATTCCCTCCAGCGAAATGTAGACCACTTCCGACCAATTTGTCCATCCATGGACTGCCTGTGACCCTTCTGGTTCTGGCCTAGAAATCCTCCATATCAATGTGGCCGAGTTCTAAATCCCTGATGTCCAAGTCACATTCTGCAAGGGACTCGGGCATCCTGACCCTTTGGTATTTGTACTTCATTTCTTCTTCTGTGAGTTTGGCCTTACCCTTAGACTTGGTTGGCCTCTTACTTGATGAAGACATATGCGAATCTGAGTTCAACTGCTGATCTACAAGAAGAAGGAGCAAAGTCCATCGCAAAAGAGCCATGTTAGCTATTAAATTGTCCATCAAAGCTTTACAGAATGAAGAGTTAGTAATTTAGAAGCTTCTGGGTGCAAGGAATCAACTATACTGTAGGCTGTAAAGTCAGAAAAGCAAGGCGCATTGTTGGAGAGTGTTGCATGGAAGAAGACAACGCAAATGGCACAGGGTGCAGAAAGATTACACAAAACACTCAAATGTTGATATCAGTGTATGTGCACCTGCGCCGTATGAAGGGTTTAAACTGGGTGCAGATTATCTTAGTGTTGCAAGGCGGCAGGATGCACCAATGGCACAGATATGGAACATGTTGCAAAACATTTATAGTGTGCCAAAGGGGTGCAGGTTCAAAATGATGGACCATTGACTTAAGGTGTGCCAGTTCTTAGCTTTTGGCGTAGCGCAGGAAAAGTATGCATGACATTCAGATGTTGGTGTATATGGGATTGCGCTTACGCCTGTGTTAGTTTTTAAAGAATTTTATAAGGCGCAGGGAGGGTGCATGCTGCAGGTAGGGACAATGTGCCCCTTTGCGCGACTGTGTTTTGTGTAACAATGACTTTTGTTTGCACCAAAGAGAAAGCCGTGGCTTTGGATATATTAACTTTTAGATTTTCTCTCTCTCTGACAGGTTTGTGGTTTTCGGCCTCTTTCAACATAGATTTTGACAATGAGGAGAAAAGAGCACAGAGGATTCTGGATTTATTTTGAGACAAAAGCCCTCCAGGCCAGCAGATCTGGAAGGAGGGTGAAACCGGTTTGGGGGGAGAGAAGATTGCAAAATGGGATGGAGGGTGTATATTGTTTCTTAGGTTTGATTTCTTTGTTCTTAACAACAACAACCTCAAAACAATACAAAAAACCCACAAACAATCAACACAAGAAGAGCAAGGACCACTTACCAGGAATATATAGAATGGGAGAAATGATACGGGGTCCACGAATGTGACGTAAAGTGACACGGGGATGACAGGAGCACTGACAGGTGCAGAGGAATAAACTTTTTCACGTATTTTCAATCTTGAAAATGACAGGTCAGATGTGCCTATTTATAGCAAAAGTTGTAATAAATGCACCACCAAATTTTTCAAAGGGCGCACCAAAATAGATGACAACATTAAAATATTTGCACTATTGGCACGGATTTGGGATTGTCGACATTTCCTTTTCAGCACATTGGCGCACCGTTCAAGGGCGCAACAATTTTAGTGTCGACAGGGTGGCGCATGCGCCTCAGCGCAGGTTTGAATGGCGCATCATGGGAAGGTGCAACATTTGTAATGTCGACACTCCCAAAGATGCGCCAAAGGAATAGAAGGGGGCACAAATTCATTTAATGTTGCATGAATAAAATATGTGCCCAGCCAAAAAAGGACCAAAAGACTAAGTTCGAAAAACTATATTCTCTGGAAAGGGGATTTTATGCCATTCCGAACGCTAAGGGACCTTGGTAGGGAACCGAAACAAAATTTGGTATGGTTACCTGCAAAATTGACCTTCTCAATTTTACAGGATAAGACACCGGGAGGACACATGGAGGATTCCACTACTTTTCCCCGGACTTAGAAAAAAATTTCATGCAGCCAATACAGGTTTTGGCGGGCTATGGACACATGGTGGGTTGGCTCTCATTTGAGGATCCGCCTCGGGGTCCTACCTTAACAATTTTGACAAGTTGACAGGTGGAGGATTTTGTTGGCTCTGCTTTGTACTTAAACTTTTAAAGCAATTTTCTGAAGCCTGGGACAAGTGGTGATCCCATGCTCATTCAAGGTCTCCTCTCTTGGGCACCATCTTGAAGTTACACTATAAAGGTATGTGGAGGTTTCTGCTGGGCCTTCCTTTCCCTTAGACTCTTCAAGTAACTTCCTAAAAGGGCCTGGGACACGTGGAGGGACTGCGCATGTTTGGGGACTGGCCCCTTAGTTTTATTTTGAAGAAGTGCCATGAGGACACTTGGAGGCTTCCGCTCACTCTTCCTTTTGCTTTGACTTTTCAACAACCCAAGGATACTGTCTTAGACCTTAGACACATGGCGCCTTCCGTTGAACCTTCAAATTTTTAACAAACTCTACCAGATTGAGACACGTGTTGATCCCGTGCTTTTTTGAGGTCTCTAATTTTTGGGGCCATCTTAAAATGTTCCATTAAGAGACGTGGTAGGCAAGGGAAATGGATAAATGGAGCTTCGGGGTTCTTTAAGGTTTTTTTCCTTTTGTAAAAAGGGATAAAATTGTAAGTTGAAGCGTGACCCCGATAGGAAAGTAATGCCAACGTTGAATAGTCAAAAATAGAGGTGTGGGCTAGCGGAGATATTTTGGAACTTTTTCCTTTTTGGAAAATAAGTATAAAGTGAAAAAATGAAGTGTAGGTACGTGGGGACCCACATCAGAACCTAAAGGTAGAAGGGCGGAGCTGCGATGAAAATTTGGAAAATTTTACTTTTTTCCAAAAATTAGGTAAAATAGCATAATAGAGCTACGGTTCCTCTGGGACCCACATTGGGACACGTGTCAAGCCCGTTTTCTAATGGCGGAGGTGTGGAGAAAAGTGTCAAAATTTAACATTTTTCCAAAAGTTATAAAATGTCAAAAAGTGCTCCTAGGCCTGTTTCCAATCACATTTTGTCACATGGAGGAATCAGATTAAAAGTTGAAAGGCAAGATCAATGGTAGCTGTGAATTTTATTTGATTTTTTGGCCATTAAAGCTCCAAGATGTTTGGAGATGCATTTTTTGCATCATTCTTCATCAAAATTTTGGCAAATTTGTGTCGTTTTGGTCGACAAAGTTCAATTGAATCAATTTGGGAGCTCAATTTGTAAATCTGAAGTACTTTTGAAGTGGATTTTTGCTCAGGCTTGTGCAAAAATGCAAAATTCTAGATCTATAAGTTACAGCATAAAATTTCAGAGGAAAAGGAGGGAAAAAGGATGAAATGATGAAAGTGCAGGCGCAAAAGGTATGACCTGTCAATTCCAGCTATGTAGAGGCTCCAAAAAATGATTAAAAATGGTATTTCTCGCATGATAGAATCAGAATGATTAAAGGGACTCCTGAAAATTTATGGCATGGCATCCTAGTCATTAGTCGAGGGCCCAAGAAACGTGATTAGTTCACAATTGGTCCACCTGGCAGATTTCGGATCTGAATTTGTTAAACGTCAGTATCTAAAACAAATTAGTAATAAGCAAAGGTCCCTCAAATATTCTTCTCTTTTGGGAGGAAAATTGAGTGGGAAAAAATGTATAAATGCAATGATAATACTCTTGAAAATGGTCGGAGTATGAATTCTTGAGATATTTTTGGAGAAAGTCATATTTTCGAGAGGCCAAAGCTGAGATTACCAGTTATTTTCTTCTGTGTTAGATTTTCTATTGTGTCAAATTGGTTGCAGATGGATAGCCATTGACAAGCATTGAGATTTCTCTAGAAGCTTTCCCCTGCTGATGAATCTAATCAATTTTGGAATTAATTCTTGTCTAATCTCTAGCAATTTTTTGTTTGCTTTATTTTCAGAATGTTTACAAATAGTTTATTTTGTTCCTATTGCAATCTTACACTAAATTTTTTGTGAAATCACATAGGGTCTCATCCCTATGATAGTCTAATGGTATTTTCAATTTCATTTCAAGAAAGAGCCTTCATCTTGGATGAGATAAAAAAATTTAAAATCAATTCACTATCATTTTTTGATAAATATTGTCTGTAAGTCTTCGGGTATACCTTAGGCATGATTAATCAGAAACTTTAGTGTTTAATTGAGTCTTCCAATTCGATCCTTCATGTTGGAGTCTCAAAGATTATGTGAAAATGTGTTGATATGGGCCTCCATTGAAGCACACCTTCTGGTTGAAGGAATGTATTGACTATTATGAAGCTTTCTATTGTGAAGTCCCAAAAGATACAGTATAATCAACTTTATCCTATTTCACCTCCCACCAAAATCATTTAAAAACCATTGATCCACTCTGAACTACCCCTTGTTTTTTTTATGTATCAACAAAGGAACAAAAATCTACTTGCAAAAATATGCAGAACAATATGAATTTCTTAATGTCTTTAGTAACCTTTGCCTTGTATTGAAAATATCTCCATAATTTGAAAGTGACAACTCGTGAGAGTCAAATTTGGTGTGTTGATCATATTTTCCCAAGGTATTCTCTATAAAATTTGTGCAAAAGAAGGATTTACCATCATTCTTCAATAACATAGGTTACAAAATAGGTTCTCTTACCTTGGTTGAAAGGCACAACCTAAAATAGTTAGGATAAGATCACATCCTTTTAAGGTGATACCCACTTCTTCAAATCTCCAAGTGCTAAAAAATCAGATAGATTGCTTCCCCGGCTATAAAATGACATAAATAATCATCTATTTACCTCTGAGTGTCTTTTCAAATCCATTATGTTGCTTGGCATTTGAAGGAGATTTAATTTGGGTACCAATAATGGGTCCCTCCTAAAAACCTTAGGCATAAAGCTGAAGTAATCCTGGAAGAAGTTAGAGTTTAGATTTTACAGTAGTGGAGGAAAATATCCTCCTCCTTCTTCTACTCCCTCCACCAACATTTTCAATTTGGATTCTCATTCTAATCAGAGTGCACAAATAAAATCAACCAATACCTTATCCATCCAACACCTTCTAGTTTCTTCCCTTCTCATCACCCATGTGGTCCTTCTTGTGACCTTTCCAATGCATATGTCACCTATTTTCACTTCTCCTATGCATGTTCTTTCTCCTCCTCCTTATTATCCTCTTCATATTCCATCTCCTCCACCTTCCTCATCATTTCAGATGTATTCAGTCACTGCATCCGCCACTCCTATTTCTTCTTCACCGGCCTCATCTCCTCATCTATCACACATGGCATAATTATTTTCATCCCTTTATCCTATCTCAAAATTAATATGTATGACCTTGGGTTGTCCTTGTGAAACCCAATTACCTTCACCATATGCTTTCATTTCCTCCATGCCTTCTTCTCCTCCCTGATTTTTAATTGTCTACATGGTTATCTTCTCTACACATTACCCCTTGGTGTCCAAATTTCTTACTCCTCATGATATTGTACTTATGACCACTTATCCTTCACATCCTTGCTCTTCTGACCCATCTTGGCTAACAATCCAAACCCCCAATAAGAGAAAGAAAGATATCACTCCTAAAGCCTTTGATTTTAGCATGCTAAATCCTACCCCCTCTCATGTATTCAAGAATCCCAAGACACTTTCTCACATCACCATTGATTCATCAGGTAATATTTTTGGTGAGATCAATGTACCTGCTATGGATAAAAGTAAGGAATACATCACTAAGTTTATGACTATCAAATAGCCAAAGTGGCATTGGGGAAAGTCACGATTGAAGGAACGTAACGAGTTGTAAAGGGGGACATTCACAACTTATTTAAGAAACTAAAAGAAACCAAGGACAATAAGAATGAACTAAAGTAAAAAAAATATTATTTGACAACCATCCTTCTCAATATTTATAAACCAACTTTGATATCCTCTCTAGATCTAGTTAGTTATGATACATCATCTATATCATAGGTATAGAAGATTGGAAAAAAAGTTCAAGTAGTGGATAGTTAGATCCAAATGATCCTAACTCAAGATAAGAGGTTGGCCAAGGATATTTTTGATGTCCATAATGAAATTTATAGATAAAAAAATAGTCATTCGAAAAATGAATAATGAGATCGAAGAAGAATGCAATAATTGAGAGTTAACTCTGGAAGCCTTGATCAAGCTCAAGAATATTGATGCTCATACCCTTGTTCAATAAGGGATAATTGGAGAGAGGGAAAAATACTTTTAGTTTTACAAATAGATTGAATTTCGGGTCAATATTTTGCTGGACGTCATAAAGAAGTTGTGGAAGGCTAGAGAAGAAGGGATCGATACCACCAATGATATTGGTGATGAATTTTCCAAACCACCCTACCATGTCCTAGATTAAGATTCGAACATGTTTCCCACAAATAAAAAATTCAAATAATTCAAATATTTGATTGAAAAGGACTCCTTGGCAGGGAGTGATTTGACTTACAATCAGTTGACATTGAATTTATACCAAAATGTTTTGTGAAATCTTGAAAAAATAATCAAAATATTCCATACGATTCCTAGAATATTGATCAACATGATTGACACACGTGATGTTTGAAATCGATACTCATGTGGACCCGATGACAAATAAATAAAAGATATGTGTTATTTGACTAAATCCTCAAGAATTGAATTACTTAAAGGCTTGGTTATTTATATAAATAATAAAATTTTGAGTTGAGATTATTCATAAATTTTTTTTATTACAATAAACTATTAAAAAATTAATGAGGGAGTGAATAACCCAAGCATCTGATTAAATAGGATTCTTTAAATTGAAAAGGTGTGGGACCATTGTGTTGGTTCATAACTACCCATGAAACATTATAAAAAGGAATATGAAATCAAAAGAGGAGGACATTATTTTGGGAAAACAAAAATGACAAGTGAAGTTTGGAATGAATTTTAATCACCCTGATATTCAACCCATGGATAGTAATTCCAAGGTAGACAAGAGTATATAAAGGCATTGGTCAAGAGAGAGGGGCACCAGGGGTGTCCTAACTAGGGGTATGATGTACACCTTAGATAGTTCCTAGCCAAGGCAATGAGAAAATACACATGGTGTATAACATTTCCACTTAATAGTGTGTACATACTCTGGTATTTGTTACCGAAGTGTGCATTAAAATTTTGTATCAAATTACTAATTATTTATCTCATATAAGTTTCTCTCTGAACTATGTAATCATTGTTGTAAATTAATATACAAAAATGAAACAAACCTTTGGTCTTATTTAAATATACATGTGAATGTTTATTTAATTAAATTATTTACTTTGATGAAATATGCAAAATCTTAATATAAAATAAAAGGTGATAGACATAATTTAATTGGTTGATATAAAACATATTTAATATAATTATATACATAATGTAATTTTAGATTTAATAATAAGTTTGGAAATGTGAACAATGGACTAATTCCAACCTCTTTTTAGGGAACTAGGATTTGGTGGTTTCACTCAGTTACCGAGTTAACCCTCACCTTTTTTATCAGATCATGTTATAATCTAATAGTATAGATAAAGAGTTAATTTATCTATTCATGTGAAGTTAATGATTTTATTCTTACTAATTTAGATCACGGAAAATTGTTACATTTCATTTGGTATCAAATCCTTTTTATCCTTGGTAAAATGTGGGTTTGGGGAAAATGCCGAAATAATTGAGTTTTACATTACTTATATTTATATTTCACATTATCATATACTATTTTACAAACAGTTTAATATTTATTTCAAATGTTGTTAGAAAAATAAATATGTATATGGCCAATTGAAAGGTCTTCCAATTGAAAACATCGTTCACGAAAATAAGAGTCTACGATAAAAACCCCTAGAAGGGGACTATTATTTTGTGTGGTGACATAATAATTTGGATTTATATGTGTATGTATGTATGTATGTATGTCTAAATTATAAAGTATTATGTATTTAAGTGGTCCTTTTTATTCTAAATTACTAGGTATAAATACACCTATATTTTATATTATACTATATAATATAAAACATATACCTAACCACCTAATAACATAACATAGATTTTATATATGGTTGATAACAAGAAATTCAATTTTATTAAAAGATATACACGTAATTTAGGATGACCACCCTTTAGTAATATTTAATAATTAAAATTTTCTAAACTTTATGTAGCCGTGTATTATTGTTACCTTAAATTATAATATTTATAATTTTAATATTATATAAATTATAGATATGGATATTTTAAAATTCTATCATATTTTATAACAATACTCATTTTTAAAAAAAAAAATTAAATATTCATTAGAATAAATAAATATTATTATTAAGTTAAACACCTTAACAAATTATAAGTTCCAATACATATATTGGAAAAAAATTAATAATTAAATAATAAATACATGCATGGATTTACAAACACTAGATCCCGTTCCTTGCTAGAAGGTTAGATCTATACTCTTGTGCAAAAGGTATTTTTACTGTGGCTTTCTCTTCAGTATATGACAAAGTTACCATAGCGTCTAAGCTTTGGGTTTGTCAATCACGATACCTAGTTTTAAAACCTTGGTTTCCCTCTTTTAACCCCCTCACTAAATCCTTCTCTTGCAAACCTGTTTGGATTAGGTTTCCCCATCTACCCCTGTAATTTTTGAGTCGTGATTACCTTATATCCATTGGAAATATTTTGGGACATATACTTTATATTGACTCTCAAACTACTGATATCACCCATACTACATATGCCAAGATCCTAGTTGAATTAGACACCTCTAAAAACCTTCTTGCAAGCATTGATCTTAAAGTGCAAAACAGAACATGGTCTCAACCATTAGACTACGAAGGTTTACCTTTCAAATGTAGGTGTTTCTATTTAGGTCACGCTGCTAGTGAATGTGGGATGGAAAAGCACTAAACTAAAAGATAAAATTGGTGAAAATATGTCCTCCCAGAACATATGATTTTTTATGCCAAGGAGGATTTGGAATCAAACTCTGATTCAGACGTTGGATCTGAATCAATCCTGGAAAATCCTCTTTCGGAAAATCCATTTGTTGGCAACAAGGATAATATAAAATATTTAATTCAAACAAACAAAATTATTGTTCTAACTAAAAGCAATGCAGCTAAATAAACTATCCCTCCTCCTTTTCTTGTGGAAAAAATCACATATTTTCTGATTAATTCTATTGAGTTTATTATTCATATTGAGTAGGTTTCAGAAGGATGGAAAATAGTGCACAAATAGAAAAAATCTACTCTCAATAATATTATTTCTCCACCTAGATGATTTATCTCTTCTATGTTGTCTGGATGTGTTAGGAAATAAGGGATAAAATATGTGGAATAATCCCTCATAGAATCGCAACAGTAGAAACTAATATGCAAAAAATATTACATATCTCAAACTAAAAGTGCATAATAAAATAACACAACACAAAGAAATAGTATTTAACGTGGTTCACCCAATTTGGACTACGTCCACCAGGAATCACTTGCTCAGATTTTATTACAAGCCATCGCTCTCTCAATACAATACCCATATCTGTTTGGAGCTATGCTCAACAAACTCTACTGAATTCACACCCGAATTCAAAACACATCTGCAATGTTACATTATCCCTACCATATGCATAAAACCATATAAGTAGACAATTACTTAAGTAGTTTTTACAAAACTGTGGGCATTAAAACCATGGGCCAAAACTGCCCCATAAACCTATGGGTCAAAAATCCCACTCATATGAGAAAAACATGTTTCTTGGTATATCGGACACGTTATAAGGCCAATTTGTTTTTTGGGAGTTGTACCCCTGAACCTTGGCAAGACAACTGTGGAAAGTGTTCAATACTCTTACTGTACACTTTTCAACACACGGGTTTCTCACATGAAAAAAGGCTCCACAACCTAACATGATGTTTCTCTTATCTATATCTATATTGTTTGGGAAACAGTTGTTTGTTGGTCTTCCATGGTGTTTTCATAATAATAAACAGTTCCTCTGGTAACAATTCCGCTCACTTCCCAGCTAGTTATGAACCGCATTCTGTCGCAATCTAAAAGTTTATCCAACCCCAATTAACCCTCAAAAAAGATTTCTAGTTGTTGTGTCGTTGTAGTCTTGTTGTTTTTTGGCTTCTTGTTGGTAGATTGTCCTATGCCTTTGTGCTTCTTTTTTTTATCCGGCTTGCAGGATTTTTTCTTAGGTGTGGTCCCCACTTGTCAATCTTATATTTTAAATATATCAGCAACCACTTTGGTCTTCATGTTTCATCTAGCTTTTGAGCCTTTTTGTACCTCGGGATATGGTCCCCTTTAAAACCATTTACCAATAATAAAAATATATTTAAATAATTAAAAAATAAGTTAAAAATATTTAAAATTAAACAAAAGTTTCTTTTAAAAGGAGTACATGAAGGATTTAAACTAAAAGCTTTTATGCTATTAACTATGTGAATTATTTTAATTAATTCCCTTAAATTACCCAGGTCTATAAAGTTACAGATTTTACTTTAATATAATTAATTTTAAATACTTCCGTGTATTTAAATTAGTAATTTAAGATAAAATAATACAAATATGTATGTAACATAAACTTAAAAAAAATTAACTAATTTTTTTATATCAGTACACACATAATTTGACAAATTTCATGTTCTCTTGGTCATGTGTCAAAAATTAAAGTAAAGGTTTGCGATGTAATTATGGAAGTAAGTAATTTTATTTTGTCAGAGAGGATTTTTTTACTTGTGTCAAATTAATTAGATTATTGAGTAGTATTAAGTGGTTATTTTTGCACTCATTTATTTTTTAATGTTTATAATTATCTGTAAATTTATCATTTTTTTATTAAAATTTGGCAAGTCCGCAAACCTCCTTCCCCCATGGTGAAGTGGGTACATTTCTTAGGTTAAGAATCCAAGGATTGGGGGGTGTCCATTCTTTCAAATTCACCCGGGGTACGATCCTGGCCTCATCCCTTATTACGGTGCATCTCCTGACTGCACTGTCAGCGAGAATTGAACCCTGGTAGGCTCTTTAAGAGCCAAGAATCTTCACCATTGAGTCAATAGTAATTAGATTTTATCATTTATTTTTAATAAGTCTATATATATATTGATAATTTTTAATATTTAAGTCAAGTAATATTATTTATGAATATTAATGTGTTATTAGTTATCTAATACAATTTGTAGTCTTCTAATAGGTTTATTTTATAATAGATTGTTTTGATGTGTGACATAGTTGCAATTTATTTAGAGAAGGTAATTATCGAATAAATTATTTAATTCAATCTTGGAGTGTTCTCTTAGAAAATTGTTATTAATGCAGATATTGTGAAAATAAATAAATTAATATGGAAGTTACATCAGTAAATGATTAGATTGTGGTGATTTCTCATGAAGGATGAATTGTGTATACACAGAGAGAGATGGGGAAAAATAATTTCTAAGTGTTATGAACTCTCAAAATGACATGGATTACAATGAACTCGAACGCTGAAACCAACAGTTAGGAGGGGAAGTAAACCATTTGAATTTGCAATCTAAAATATTGAAAAAATAATTTGCATAAACTAAGAGTAAATCTAATAAATCTAGTAAATCCTAAAAGAAGATAAGAAAGAGAGAACAAACTTATTCTGATGAGGATTCTACTTATAATAAAAAAATATTCTTCTAGTTCTTCTGATTATTCTGGTGTTGAGAAAGAAAGCTCAAATAAGAATTATAAGGAAATACAAAACTTTTCTCTAAAAATTAAGTTACTTGAATATGCAGGGGAATCAGGGATAAGAGAACAAAACTAAACTTGGTTAACTAGTTTAGAAATACATTTTGAATTACATAATACTATTAAGTTAGGTCAAACACAAATAACATCTTATCAACTGAAAAATATTGCCCTAACTGGTGGGAATATACATTAAGATATGAAAAACTTAAATCCCATAAGGTCCCATGGAATAAATTTAAAAAATTTGTTAAGGAAAAATTATTTATCTAAACTTTCTTAAATCAAAGAAAAAATGAATTCTTTGATTTAAATAATTTTTAAAAATTGTCAATGAGTACAAACAAATTTTTGAGAATCTAAATAGATTTGTGCCTTTCATTTCTAGAACCAACAGAGTCATCATATTTATTAATGGTTTAAGAGAGGAATATAAGGCCAGTGTATGGTGTGGGAAACCTTCTTCCATCTATGAGTATGGTCAAATAGTTAATTAATTTGAAAAATATAAAATTGTTGTTCACCAAAATATATAAGATTATAAGAAAAAGAATTCCAACTTCCATTTTAAAAATAGAAAAAGGGTCATTTAGTGAAAATGTTAAGTGTAATCATACTCAGATTAGGAATCAAAAAAGGAAATAAGATTATGTTAGAACTAAACCAGAAGAAATTACATGTTAGAATTTTGGAGGTAACCATTTCGCTAGGGGTTTTCCTCAAAAAAGGAAGAGTTGGGATAAGAACATAAATCAAAAAATTATCGATAAATTAAAGAAAGGGAACCAAAAAATGAAATTTTATGTTGGTGTTAATACAGGTACTGTACATAAATAAGTGTCATTGATTGAAGTAAAAGGGGATATTAATAATAAAACTATTATTGTCTTGATATATTTTGGTAGTAGTCATAGTTTTATCTCACCTAACTTAGTTGAAACAATGAACTTGTTTTCCAGAAAAATCGAGCCCATAACTGTAAAGATGGCTAATGGACGGATAGTAAGACAAACAAGAGCTTTAGTGGAAGACTTAGATTTTCAAATTGATAATATTATATCTCATGATTATTTTCATGTACTTAACTTAGGTCAATATGATACCATTTTCGGGATGACCTAGTTGGAAAAGAATCATGCTCTTGTTAACTATGAAAATAAACAAGTATGTATTCAAGATCAATATGAAGTTACTCATGTTTTTAAAGGAACTAAAAGACAACTAAATTTAAAAATTATTTTTGTTATTCAACTTAAAAGAATTCTTGAATAAAAATGTGAAGTTTTTTGTTTTGTGATTACTCAACAAAATGATAAACTACAAATAGATATAAGTGTTCACTTGGTAGTCCAAGAAGTTATGGATGCATTATGTTATGATGTTGAAGAGTTACCACCTAGGAGACCTATAGAACATGTTATTGACCTTGGTCCTATTATCCTATAAAATTGACGAGGGTAATTTTACACGTAACCATACCAAAAATTTGTTCTGGTTCCTCGTCGGGGTCCCTCAGCATTCAGAATGTTGTAAAATCCCTTTTCGGGAAATCTAGTTTTCTGAGCTTAGTCATTTTGGTCCTTTTTTGGCTGGGTGCACCTTTTATCTATGCAACACAGGATAAATTTTTTCCCCCTTTTGTTCCTTTGGTGCACCCTTTGAAGTGTTGACACAACAATTGTTGCGCCTTCCCGTGATGCGCCATTCTTGCCTACGCCAAGGTGCGTGCACCTTCCTATCAGCAACAAAAATGTTGCGCCATATTTTGGTGCACCAAGGCGCTCAAAATCCAGTGTCGACAGTCCTAAATTTGTGGTTAAGGCACAGATAATTTCATGTTGACAAAAACATATCCGCACCACTGGGCGCAAAATTTTCCGTGTCGACATGTGTTTTGGGTGCACCCCTTTAAAAAGTGGTTGGCGCATTTATTACACTTTTGGCTATATATAGGCACATCCACCCTGTCACTTTCACAATCAAAAACACGTGAAAATATTTATTCCTCTGCACCTGTCAGCGCGCCCGTCATCCTTGTATCACGTTCGTGGACCCCACTTCGTTTCTCTCATTCTATATATTTCTAGGTAAGTGGTCCTTGCTTCTCTTGTGTTTCTATTTTGTTAATTGTTTGTGGATTTTTATGAAATGAATATGCGGAAACCATAAACCCCTCCTGTCTCGTTTTTGTAAGTTTTCCCTCCCAAGCCGTTTCCACCCTCTTTCCAGATCTGTTGGCCAAGAGGGCTCTGTCTCAAAAATAAACCCAAACCTCTTTGTTGTGTTCCCCTCACTGTCTAAATCGATGTCGAGAAAACCTAAAAAATCACAAGCTCAAGAGGTAAGAAACCTAAAAAGTTGTCTTTTCCACCCACATTTTCCTTTGGCGCAAACGCCATTCCTGTTACAAAGAACATAGTCATGCACCATTGGCGCACTGACCCTGATTGCAACACACATGATGCCTTTCTTGCACCATGAAAAACTAGAAAAAAACCTGTCTCAGGAGCTTGCGCAATCCCGCTTACAACAAAAATCCTGTTATGCAATCTTTTCCTGCACCGCGCCAAAGGCCCCCTTTACACACATAGAGATAGTGCTACACGCATTGATCCTGGGCCCCTCGGGGCACCAAAATTCCATGTTACATGTTAATTACCTGTGCCATGGGCGCATTCTACTCCCATGCAACACCAAACTTATTTGCGCCCAGTATAAAACTTCATGTAATGGCGCAGGCGCACATCTTTCTACAACAACAAAGATGTTATATGCAAATTTCCTGCGCCCTGCGCCCTTTGGCGCTAATTTATTCCTTGTAACACTCTACTTCAGTGCGCCATACTTTTGACCCTGCAGCCTGCAAATTTCCTACGCCGTGCACCCAGAGGCTTTTAAATTTCTAACTCCTCGTTCTGTAAGGCTTTAATGGAAGATCTGACAGCTAACATGGCTCTTTTGCGTTGGACTTCGCTCCTTCTTCTTACAGATCAGCAACTAAACTCAGATCCACATATGTCTACATCAAGCAAAAGGCCAACCAAGTCAAAGGGTAAGGCTAAGGTCACAGAGGAAGAGATGAAATACAAATATCAAAGGGTCAGAATGCCTGAGTCCCAGGCAAAATGTGACCTAGACATTAGAGATTCTAAACTCGGCCACATCGACATGGATGATTTTTGGGCCAGAACCAGGAGGGTCATAGGTAGTCCTTGGATGGACAAACTAGTAGGCAGTGGTCTGCATTTTGCTGGGGGGAATCCCTGTCAGCGTAGTGAATAATGAGTTTATGATGGTGGTGGCCCGCTGCTACAACAAAGACACAAGGTGTGTTGAAAATGAAAAGGCCAAGGTCATAATCAACCTCACTGCCCGGCACTTCGAGATCATGCTAGGCATTCCCTACCACCGACATTTTGTGGCTGTAAGCCAGGAAGGACTACATCAAGGCATGGGAGGATAATGAAGAAAAATGCATGCAGCTGATGAATGAAATGTATTTAAAGAATAAGAAGGTGATAACCAGGTGGCCACAGGTTATTCACCGCAGCGAACTTCTCCGAGGAACTGAGTGATACCATCACATTCCTAAGTAGAGTTTTTGGTCTTTCTGATGCCCATTACTTTCACAAATGGATGCTCAGGTACCTAGAAACCATGAATAAGAATGTTCCTGATCAGCGCTTTGAGTGGGCAGAGATCATAAGCAGACACCATCTCTGAGCAGCTCCAACAACTCACCACAATGGGGAGGTTCTACATGAACTCCTACGTAGTCTACGCTGCAGCCTCAGAGAGGGATTATCCAGCACTGAGCTGATGTGAGGTTTGGCCTCAGGTAAAAATATACGAATACTACCCAAAGTTGAAGCTGGAGAATAGCATCCTCAAAGTTTACCAAGATCAATGATGCTTTCTTCTACGACATCATCTACCTTTTGAGGCCAAATATGACTCATGGTAGAAATGACCAAGAGCATAGTCACAGCGACTGAGAAGTGGGGAGCATTGTTTACCCAATTCCCCACCTTCACCTATCTCAGAGAATCCAACTTCTTGGGGGAGCCCACCAAATTGCCAAGGTATGCTGGCCCTAAGATGATCCTGTTGGAGCTATCCAGACAGCTCATAACATACCATGAGAAGTGCCTGAAAAGGAAGAAGGGAGGAACTCCTTTCCCCCTCACAGTGGGCAGGTACACTTGCACTTCTCACACCAAAGCCTGGGAAATGTTTGCAGAGCTAGAACTACTCAATCTAAAGCACAATTTCCTGGCAAGGCCCACCTTCGATCCAAGAAATTACCTCCCTAAGGAAAAACTCGATCCGATCCACATTCCACAGATCGAGGACATCTAAATTGACCTGTATCATGAGGTCAAACTCAGAAGAAAGGATCACTCTCACCTGGCCCTGGTAAAGATTATTCAATATGGCATGGCCATTGTTCCAAAAGGTTATCAAACAACTGATCAAGAAGTTGATCAGGTGTATCTAGACATGGATGGGGACAACTGGCCATTTGCTGAAATAGATAGAACAAAGGCACCTCAGACCATTGAGGTAAGGGTTAAGGAGACACTGTGGTGAACAGAGCATTGGTGCAGAATGAATGGCCTTATCTACCTTGGAGTAGATTTCACCACGTCCCCTTTGGGCAACGCACCTGTCAGGACAAAACATCTGCCAAAGGGTAAAGGCAAGGATAAAGAGGGAGAATCAAGCTCCACTCAAGAAGAAGCTCCTAAGAGTCCTCCCTCCGCCGCACAAGAATAGATTGCAAATCTGTCATCCCCAGAGAAAGAAGCGGTGGAGAGTGTTCCAATGGGCACATCCACTTAGGATGTTGCCACTGCTACAACCACAGAGGTTCCCACCATCCCTTCTCCCCCTTCTCATGTGGCTCAAGTGACCATTCCTTTGGTCGTATCCTCTCCCCCATCTTCTACTGTTCCCCCTTCCTCTTCCTCCATTTTCTCTTCTCTCGCGGAGCTGTCCCCCACCATTTCTTCTCTCATCTCTCATCTCCCTTCCATTCCCGTGACTACCTTCCCCTGCAGTATCTCCCCCTCCCATGAGCACTTTCTTGGCCTCTCTCTCGATGCTGCCACCAAGTGTCTCTACACATTTCCCCTCATCCACTGCAGCTGCTCCCTCTTCCACCTTTAGTCCCACTCCCTTAGGTCTAGCATGGCTTTCTCAGCACCTAAGCCAACATAAGAGGAAAGTCTCTATTGCACCTATGGACTTCTCTGTCATCCCAGCAAAGGGGGATAAGAAGAAAAAGCCTGATAACCCACTTCTCCCAGAGTGCATCGGGAGAAAGGGTAATGGAGATCGCGTATCTCGATCCCTCAAAGGATAAAAAGGATCTGTCCCCTACAGATTATACAGTGACGCAGGTCACAATGGGAACGTCATCTGAAATTCTTCAAGGAGAGGCCCTATCTATGGTGGATGCCCTTTGCAAGAAGCTCCAAGAAGCAAAGGAAGAGAAGAGGCTACTAAAAGAGTAGAACAAGCATCTTCTCCACGCCCTGCAGAAAATGGGCAGTGCACCTCCTACAACTGCCACCGAAACTCCTGAGGTCCTAAGCCAGGATAAGATAAACGAGTATGCCAAGATTGGCGAACAAGGTATGGCAGTATCCACCTGGAGAGACCAGATCCTCAAAGATAGTGAGGAAGTAATTGTCAAGTTCACCGAATTATATCAGAACATTGGTCGGGTGAACAAGGAACTCCAGGCGATTGCGGGACCTATCTCCGAAGAGTTGGACCATGCTAGGTTGCAACACGAGACATTCCAGAAAGATGCTTCGACTACTCGGTTGATGATTTAGTTAAATTCAGCATCTTCGATCACCCTAGGGTACCCAGCAAAATCCTTGCTGCTTTGGACTACCGGGTCGATCAGATGAAATTTGTCCTGGAGAAGATAGACAAGGTCAAGGAGGAAGCCCTGGATGCAATGCATCAAATGGAGCAAATTGTCCTAAGAATGTCTTCGGGCTTGCTCACTCCTTCATTCACCTTGAGGAAGGCAGATGAAACTATTCAGATCTTCAAGGAGATTGTCTCGCAAGGGCTAGGGCCAGAAGTCACTTTTGACACCGAATTCATCAATAACCTTTTGGCCTGTCGCGATTTTGTGGGGTACCTGATGGAGGTAGGTAATGAATATTTCAAGCTCCCCGAAAAAATCAGAGATGAGCGGGAGACTTGCGAGGTCATCGGAAATCATACCAAGGGTCCTTGCCCAGGATCAACTTCAGCCGATGGTCAGTAAATTCATAGAATATCGGACCCAGTTCCACATTACCTCTCCCGAACAGCAGCAGAAGCAAGATACTCCCTTTCAGCCATGGGACGATGATGAATAGCCTTCTTCCTCTTGGCTTTCTTTTTGTAAATATCTAAGAGTATGTTGGCACAAATGATGACATCATCCATGTTGCACCATGGGATGTTGTCATCCATCAAGTTCTCCAAAGTCAACAGTTGACTTTTAGATATTTTGTAATTAGTTGTTGGTTTCTTTTTGCCTTCTCTCTTCTCCTTCTTCTATATATACTTGAATACTTGTTGTATTCAAAGGGGGACACTTTTTAGATAAAAAATTAGAAGTAAGGATAAAAGGCTTTGTACTTTTGTAACAGAGGAAAATATTAATACAATATTGAGACTTTGTGCTGAATACCTGTGTTATGCATCAGAACTTTCTTATGTTAGATCTGCATGTTTATTCTGTTGAATCTACTTCTACTTCTTTTGTCATTTGTTCATTAGTATTTCTTTGTTCGTCTATGCAAGTAGGTTTGGCTCCATTTATTACCAATCCCAAAACATAGACCTTCTGATCTTTCTGCTTTGGAATTCATTTCTTTTCTCCTTTCAGATCTATCTTATCTTCATTCTTTCCCTTCTCTCATTTCCTTTCACAGTTGGAAGAACCTCTATTGGGATGAGATCCCAATCCCCCGAAGACAGAATATTGTGAGACTTGCACAGATTCCTGCTGGTAGAATAGCAATAAACCAGTTTCACTTTGCTGACTCAAAGAGGGGCTATGCCCCGCACACTATTGGCCTATCTATCCATAGATCTGCCCAAGCGATAGATTTTTCAGACCAACAGGTCCTAGAGCTAAACCAGTTTCAAAAGAACCTTATAGGAAACTATACCAGAATTAGTTAAGATAAAAATATAATTGACTGAATTATTGAAACAAGTAAAAAATATACCTAGTATTTCTCGCTGGGGTGCACCAGTGTTGTTTGTTAAGAAGAAATATGGGACTATGAGACTGTGTGTTGATTATAAATAGTTTAAAAAACTAACTATTAATAATAAATATCCTTTACCTAGAGATGATGATTTATTAGATGAAATTTAATGGTGCTAAATGTTTTTCTAAGATTGTTTTATGTTCTAGATATCATCAAATTAGAATAAAAACATCATATATATATATATATATATATATCTTCTTTGTGTGTAGACCTGTAATATCTGAACTAGCACTTAATGATTTTTCCCCATGATCACAAATGAATTTTACAAAGAAGTTGAAGGGTAAAATGGTGGAGAAGGAAGGATTTTAAAATATTTTGTAATGTTCTACCTACACTTGATGAAGTATCTTTCAAGCCATGTATTTGGTAAAAGTTAGTCCACTCACCAAAGGATGAGTTAGGACAAGCATGTTAGTCACAAAATGAATCTTACAGGGGTCAGAGGGAAGTTGATAGGTCTAAGAAGTGTGTGAAGGTAAATAGAGATGATTAGATGAAAACTAACAAAGTGTAAGGTAGTTATGAGAAGACCTTTTTATTTTAGTCATACACATGAAAATTGAGTAAATTGAAGAGTTCATAATAGTCATATGATGTTAATTAGGCTTCCTTGTACAAGTTGAAAATCCATGAAGTTTGATTAGATGATGTGTAGAATATGTAAGGTTGAATGTGAAACCTAGTATCTTATATATATGATGTTTCGAAGCATGTAAATTTTGTTGAAAGTGATGAGAATTGAGTTCTGGTTTTGAGAGTGAGAAGAGTGTTGAAACTGTGAAAAATTAGGAGAGGAGAATACAAGACGAGTGAGATGAAATAGGTATCACATCAGGTTGATACAATCAACCAAATGAAGAAGGTGATCAAGATTATCATGACAAAAGTATAATTTGTTTCTCAACAATTTGGGAGTGGGTGCTTCCTAACAAGTATGTACTTGTCAAATCTTCCAAGTGGGTTCTTGGCTTTGTATTGAAGTGGGTGCTTGATTTTATACTAGATTGGGTGCTTCAGAAGTGATGTTAGAGTGTCAAGGTGAATGGGTGATCACCACTTGGTGATATCATATTAATTCTTTTTGGACAAGTGTCCTTGATATTGCTTTTATTTCTCCTTTTAGTGGGTTTTCTCCCTTATTGGGTTTCCAACCTTAAATCTTAGCTTATCGCGTGTTTATGTGTGTTTGTTTATCTCTCTCTCTCTCTCATAGTTGAGTATTCATTATTATCATAATTAATATAGTTAAGTCTAGTTGATTAAATTTTTTGAAACATTTTAAAGAGCACTGATTTATCCCCCCTGTCAGTGCCTAAAATTTCTAACAATTGGTATCAGAGCTAGTTCTCTTGCTACAAGTTTAATAGCTTAAGATAAGGTCCTTGAGGAAAAAGAATGGGTGGTCAAGATGAAGTAGTAATGAAAAAGAAACATGATATTGCTCAAGCCCCGTTTAAATATTTAAATACTAAAATCAAGCTCAATGAATACAATCCCTTCAAAAATTCAAAGAAGTGGCATCGATTGTTAGTAAGTTGTCAAAATATCTATGTTTCAAGGAAAAATCTTATGTCAAAGTTGAGGAAGAATGGAATACCCTAAAGGATGAGCTAGAACAAACCAAAAGTAAATTGATGATGTATCACAGGATTGAGAAAGATTCAAGCGTCCATGATGATTTTCTAAACAAATAAAAACATCCAAATGAACAATCAGTCAAAAGTGAAGAAAATGACAATGAATTGAAGCATGAATCTTGTCATGAGACATTTCAATAAGCTATCAAAGACAAGGATGAAGAATGTGATAATCTAACTATAGAATTGAAGATGCTAAGAGAGGAACTATAACAAACAAGGTAAAAGGAGTTGAAGGGTAAGCCAATCCATGTATCGTGTTAACTACATAAGAAGACCATCAAACAGCCAAATGTAAGGAGATTACCTGGTAAGTTTCATGGAATTTTCTTTTCATGTCATCCCTATGGACATAAATCTAGGGAGTGTATAAGGAGAGTAGACAAAGAACACCCATAGGGGGATTGTAGGACTAAATTTGAAAAAAATGGAATTTATTTCAACTTTCATGAGAGGGGTCAGATAGCCAAATTTTGTCTTGAAGATCCTATGGATCATGATTGGATAAAAGAGGCATCTAGAGAAAAGATTCATCTTGTATGTTTTAAGTACAACAAAACATGTCACTTTGTAAGACAATGTAATAAGAGGAATCTCATCTATAAAGGAAGGATGAATTCAAACTTACTCCTATAGAAATAACCAAGGGAAAAGAACAAATTAGCAAATGAAGATCGAAGCTCAATTTAGGTGACAAAATGCATAGACAAAGCTGAAAAAGGAGGAAGTTGGATTATTCAAGTCCATAAAGATCAATCATCTAGTAATATCTATGAGAGGTATGTTTTCTCTAGTTGATAATAGGTCCATGTATGAGGATAAAAATATGTGTTTAATGAGAAAAACTTAGGACAACATCATTCCTAGGTAGTTATCTAAAGGAGTCATCAAATCAGTTTTCAAGAGAGAAATAAAGGTAGAGTCATTGGAATCCTTTTAGGACTTCATGTTGTTCTAATTATCTTAGTAGCATGAAATTCTTCCCAAATATTTTGGAAGGCACGGATCACTTAAAGGAAGCATGATGTGTCTTGAAAGTAATTTTTCATCTTATAGTTATTACAAATATATTGTGTAACATTATTAATAAATTGTATTGTGTGTATTATTATTTAAATGAGATGTGAAACTCATTTAATAATAATATAGTGTGAGTGAATGTGAAGTTGTAATAAACAAATCATGGGTAGTTTGATAGATTTGTGTGAGAGAATAAAGGGATAAGGAGTGATTCTAGGAGATGGACTAGAGAGAATTGAGGGATTGGTGTTAACACCATATTTATAGGAGTTGTTATCTCTATATAATGTAATCACTACTCTATGTAATATATCTCGTATGTTTTGAATCAGATTATTATTTATAGTTTTTTTGTAAAGTTTTGTGCAATATCTCTACTAAAAATCAGATTTGGTATCAAACATGGATTCTAGGATGAGATTATTTGAATAAAAATTTCTCATCACAATGTTCACACCCTGGTAAGGTGGATATACTGATTGCACCATCATGTGTATTAGAACATTCTACCCACGAATTGAATCGTTTTGCCTGTGCATTGCATAGTTATTCGTATGTATTGCATCGTACTTCTGCATGAGAATTCTATCGATCATCCTACGTATTGCATCGCCATTCTGGTAACTTTGATCGGCCTGTGTATTGCATCGCCGTTTTGGTAGGACTTTGCATTTTTTTTAGTTTATTTTTTTTCCATTTTTGGACATACTGAAAGGGATGCAAGCATAAAAAATAAATTTACCTTTTTTGGAAAGGGTCCGGAAAGATCAGTTGAACTTTAAGAACTTGTAAGCATGATGAACTTTCAGCTGATAATTTGTATTGATCCTGATTCTTTTTGCTGCTAGCAGGGATAATTTTAGTGGCGAATATTGGTAATATGGCAAAAATTTCATTTTAGGAAAATTTGAAAAGGTGATTTTTTCGGAGCGGGTCGGTGTCTTGTTCGCCTAAAATATACAGTATATTTTTTTTGGGGGGTCGGCTTCGCCTTCATTTGAAAACATCTCCTATAAAAACCTAGGTGATTCGCCGGGTAGTATACCTCAAGTAGCTTACCAAATTACCAATACTGTGAAGTTTGAACTCGCATACTCTTAAGCACCAGAGATTATTGTTAGCCTGTTAGGGTTAGTTGTTGACGCGCGACAAGGATATAGTTGATGCGTGACAAAGAGTTATTGCAGACATGCGCGACAAGGAGATATTGCAGATGTACGACGAAGGAATAGATTTGACGCGCGACAGAGAGAGTTGACACGTGACAGGGAATAGGTAGTTGATGCACGACAGGGGTAGAGTTGACGCGATAGAGACCTCATATAGTGGACACCTTCGTGATGTGTGATAGTTTTATCTAACACCTAATAGGGATTATTGATGTGTTGTTGACGTGTGACAAAGGGTTAGTTGTTGACACACAACAGCAGTCGCTACTTGGTTCTTTTGCTGACGCAGGACTCTCTTTAGAATAATGGAAGGTGCTATTCCTAAGAATGCGAAGACCCTAAAAGTAACTAAGAAATCTCAGAAATCACTTTTCAAGTATTTTGGAAACTCTGCGGATACAAATATTGAAAATACCAACCATATAGATGCCACCACAAAGAATTAGAATACTGACTGTGTGGAAGGTATTATTGAGGTGGACATGCATTCTGCACAGTATCAAAGTCAAACAAATGACACCTACGATAATATGCCAGATCTTGAAGATATTGTTCCTGTTGGGGTGCAACAAGAAGTGCATCAAGATATCACACATACAAATACTCAGCAAAATGGAACACAGAAATCAAATTCAAATTCCGGTCCAAGAAAGAGGAAACCAAGTGATTGTGATATTGCTCAAAATTCTACTCAAAAAAGTAAAACATTGAAAATGAACAAGAATATGTGGACCATTGGCAGGTCATACAAGTTTGATTGGGTAGCTAAATTTATGTTTATCGAACCTGTACAATCATCTAATTCTGAAGAGATCCCATCTGAATGTACATGTACAATATGTACGTGGAAATTGGGAAAGCAACAAAAAATGCAAATGAAGCTGGACACTATAGAAAAACATTGTGGAAAACAATATTTGACTGTAATGGGGGCGGATGGCCAGAAAATCAAAACACACAGGTGGAAAACTGAAAAAGAATGCATGCATGTTAGATACGTAGCAGAATATGAGGTAGAGCAGAAAAAACACAGACATCTCTTGGAAAAGGGAGGAACGATCACATCGCATATTGGTAAGATGAATCAAACAAATCTACATGCAAAACTCATACAATTCTCTACTCTATTTCACATACTAAAAAAAGGAAGACCGATTTCGGATTTCCTCGATTTCAAAGTTTTGTATCAATATAATGGAATGCTGAATGTACCTCAGTCTCATTGGTCTGAAAGTAGTGGATGGGAAATGGCAAAATGCCTTTTGATGATAGAGAAGGAAGATTTGAAAGAGAATGTAAAAAAATCAAAGTTTATCTCTCTTTCAATTGATGAAGTGACAGCAGTCGACAACACTGCATGGGTATGTATCCACGTCTATACTTTAGAAAATCATATAAGGACACCTCATCTATTGGGTGTTATGAAAATGGTTGAAAACTGCAATGCCGAAAACCTACATAAAATAGTTGTTTCTCATTTGAAAGATATTGCTGGAATGACTGATTATGAAATTGCTACGAAGTTGGTATGTGTTGGAGCAGATGGTGCATCTGTCATGCAGGGTCACCGAACAGGGTTGTGTGTTAGATTACAAACAACAGTGGCCCCATATATGCTACCAATTCACTGTATGGCTCACAGAATGAATTTAGCGTATAAAATGGTAAGCAACCATGAAAATGTTGCTAAATTAGAAGACCTTATAAGAGAACTTCATGCCTATATGTCAAGCAGCCCAAAGTGATTTCTTGAGTTCTAGAAATTTGCAATTGGAATTACAGATGGCAAAAAAACTTCTGAAAGATGTTGAGACTAGATGGATCTCCTTGTATGAACCTGCATGCAGAGTTTGTGAGGAGTATCCTTCGTTGGTTGGTTTCATGCACAAATACCGTCATGAAGTTGATAGGGCGAGGGACTTGTTGTTCCGTTTAACTGATTTGGAGACATTGCTTACATTGGTTGGTATTCTTCCAATGTTGCAGCAGATCAATACACTGATGAAGCATGCACATGGAAGATTAATCTATATTGTGGATTTTATACAGATGAGTAAAATGGTATGTCAAAGTCTTGATATCTTGTATTGTTCCCAAGATAGTTTTGATACACCTATTTTTGAGAATTGGAAAGGTTTATTAGATCTTAAAAATCCCAGTAACTATTTGAGATTTAATATCCACGATCACCTCTACATCACTGTTAATGGGAGGGACATACCACTGCACATTGTGCAAAAAATGTCAAGATATTACAAGATTGGAACGAGAAGATGTTCCCGTGACATGTAATCTCTTTGAGTCTGTTATAGTTGAAACAAGAATAAAGCTTAAGAAAATTTTAGAATCCTTATCATCAGAAATTAGAGAACGTTTCTCCAAAGATAAAATTCTTGAAGCCATGGGTGTGATGAATCCTAATTTTTGGAATACTGAAGGTGGTCATGCTGACTTTGTAAGAAAGCATTTCCATAAATCCATGGGTACAATAATGGAACATTTCGCAAAGACTTCAGAGTTCAAGGGTATGGAAATCAAAGGTATACTGAATGCTGATTTATTAAAATTTCAATCAACAAATTTTGCAACAACAATGAGGAACCAATATAAAAATTTAGATGAACCTTCTGAAAGTGGTGCTATTACAAGGTTGTGGCGAGGAATCTATCAAAGTTCTATCTTACAAGAAGATATCAGTGAATATTTCAGATTATATGAGTTATGCCAAACAATGATTTTGGGGTATGTGGAGGATGAAAGGGTTTTCAGTGCACTATCATTTATAAAATCAAAACTGAGAAATAGGTTGGATAAAAATCTGGAAAGTTGCATGAGGTGTTATGTTTCTTGATACTCCATGGAAACCTTTCCTTTCGACAGAGCAATTGCGCATTGGAATTCCCTTTGCGAAAGAAGAGGTGTGAATAATACAACTACAAGTACAACTGTTCCCAACGTTGAGAGTGGAATTGGCACATCGTCACACTCTACAGAAGAGAACATCGAGTTTGAAGAAGCTATTGATAATGGATTGTTTCAACTTTAAATAGGTATCTTCTTCACCTTAATCTTATTGTTTGTCACTTTACATTTTTTTCAGCTCTTGTTATCATTAAAGATGTTACAGGTCTATATATTTACATTTATTTAAATACAATATTTTTATGTTTTTTGAAAACGTGGGTTGACATCCATTCGAGGAAGCTGGTACTTCTCAGGACTGACAATGTCAGGCAACTCACCCATCTATCTACTAATCCATTTCTCGTGTTGAGTTTTCTTAAAACAAAGATTTTTTTTATCTAGCACATTACCAGTGATGATTTCACAACAATCTAAAACACTAGAGGTAAGTTAAACCCTATCATATCATCTTTCTTGATTTCTTACAATTATGTTTAATTTATTTTTTATATTTGCAAAATGCTTTGATATATTTTTTAAACTGTGGGATAAAATGACACAATTGAATTTTACAGAGGAAGATATTTCCATACTATACAATTCATAATCCACGATACATTATACAATTTATAATATACGTCCACATAAAATTCATCATCATCCATATATATCATATCATCACCATATCATTATCATAATCCTGAGTCCTGACACTACAATTATTATTAAAACAATTATTTATCTAATTTAAATTTATTAAAACAATTCCATTTTTTTAAAACAATTCATAATCATATCATTACAAGTATATCTGTTATATGTCATTCTATATCCATTCTAATGTCATCTATATCCATTTTAACACATTCCATTTATTTATCATCTATATCCATTCTAATGACATCATGATCATATCATTACAAGTATAGAGAAGAAGAATTATCTTAAAACAAGTTTAAATGTCTAGAGAAGAAGAATTATCGTGCTTGAAGCTAAATCTACGTCCACATAAAATTGATCATCATTCATAAATATCATATCATCATCATTATCATCATTCATCATCATCTATCATCATTCCATGTTTTTAAAACAATTATCCATTATCATCATTCATCATCATCTATATCCATTCTAATGTCTAGAGAAGAAGAATTAACGTGCTTGAAGCTAAATCTACGTCCACATACAATTCATGATAATCCAAGTAAACAAGAAACATACGTCATCATGATTCATCCCTATCTAATACAATCACCATTAAGAGTAAACCAAAAAGCATAAACTCCATATACAATCTAAAAATTCTATCAAATCCATATGCAATCAAAATTAAAGATTATATAGTATTTCAAATTTTAAAAGGCTATCAAATCCAAATAATAAAATTCAAATACCATGACCACAACATTCAATGTTACAAATTTTCAAATATAGACTCAATATTTAAAGTTTCCACACTCAATAATAAAAGTTTCAACCCTCTTTTTCTGTATCCATTTCAACTCCTATGCTCCTTTCCCCAATGGTTTCTTCTTCCCCTGTGGTTGTACCCCTTTCCCCAACGGCAGAAATAACCCCAGAACTTATAAGATCTTTCGTAGCACTGTCTAGATTTTTTAAAATTCTTTCTTCTTGCTTTGTCGCATCTCCATGGGACAACAAATTTGGATCAGCTACTGCCTTAGCTTTGAATAATATTTCAGGGTCGAATCGTGCTCTTTAATTATCCGCTTTAGTGTATTGTTTTGTTTGTTAACCAAAACAATATTTTCCTTCAAATTCTTCATTGCGGATAAACTGTTCTTCGTTGTTTCCAAGTGAACTTGGAATACCTTTGCTTGACTCTTCAAATTTTCATATTTCAACTGCACAAAAAAGTAATGTCAATTCAACATATTACTAAAAAATGAAAATTTCAAATTAACAAGAAAAATTGTTTGAAAGTGATAGTACTTACAACCACTCTATCTCTCTCGGCATTTACAACTGCTACCAGATCCTTGTCCTTAGACCATTTGTTAAAATATGCCTGGGCCTTGGCACTAATATTTTCCAATTTGTTTAATGTCTTATCCAAAATTTCATCTTTATAGTTGTTATACGTGATAGTCCCACTTCTTACTTGGGTAAGTAAGGAATCCATCTTTGCAGGTTGATTCTGGACTGCAGCGTATAAACTATCTCTTTGCCAATAATTTTCAAAACGACTAATAATCTCATTGATAAGAACTTTAGCCCTTCTCTCCCATTCTATGAGCTGATTGATATGAGGTAGAATAAACTCACTGACATGGGATTGACAATCATAACCAATTAAGTTCTCCAAAGGAAAAGGTAGCAACTGTTCACCATTTGTATCTGATGAAGATGATCTTGCTGGAGAAGTATGGGGGCTTTGGGCTAGATCAACTGCTACTTGTTTCTGCCTTTGGGTGGCCTAATCCTGTTTGTGATAAAATTAATCAAGATTTAGATAAATAAATTTAAATTGAAATGTAATTCAATATTGTAAAGCATGTTGAAATTGAAGTATACTTGTTGGCCTTGAATCATCTCATGGGTATTGAAAAAACCAGTTGGGTCATTGCTATCAATGCCCAAATAATCTTCATCTAAATTTATATTATTCAAAACTGATATGCCCGTTGCACTGGGCAAGCCACCAAGTGAGAGGGTTGAAATTCAAAAGGAGGAGGCAATGTTTAGTGTCCCGCTAGGGGCCAGAGCAATTGGCATGCGTTTACCAATGTTCTTTTTCACTGTTCCTCTGGTTGGCATTTTAAAAATTATTGGTTGAGGGGGGGTCGGTGCCGTTGTTTGAATAGAAGGACTGCAATGTGCTGAAAATTTCAAGAAAAAACATGAAAAACTAGAAAACAATCCAAAAAGGTAAAAACTACGAAATTAAACGTAGTATTCAAAAGTTGTACCTTGTTGTCGAGGGGTAGTTTTTTGCGGTGCTAAGGGTGGCCGTGTAGGAGTAGTATTTGGTGGTTGTTGAGAAGATACGAATGCATGCGACTGTACGGAGTGAGTTGGGGAAGAAGGTTGAGTTTCCGAAACATGCGTATGGTCCAAAGTCCCTGCAATGTCATCAACATTGAATGTTATGTCAATTCAATTGGTTAAAATTTAAATTGGAAAATAAAAATACAAATTTGGAATTTGTAAATAATATATGAGAAGGTATTACTTCTCTGGCATTTAACGAGTTCAAACTGTTGAGGGTTCGGAGAGGAGTGAGCTTCCATTTCAGATTGGGATCTCCTGAAGCCTAAGCGTGTTGTTGGCCTCTTCCTCTTGATAATGCCTTTTTTCGGGGAAGGGCTTCAATAAATCTTCTCTGCAAACCATAAATTGTTAATAACTATGCAGTGTAATGTCAAAAATTGAAATACAAACTAAATAGTTTATACCTGTTGTTCTTCAAATGGAATTGACAACTTCATCAACTCCTCGTCAGTGCAAGTAGGAATTGGTTTGTCTTTTAAATTTAAAAGCGCCTCTAATAAAGGCCAAGGAGATAGTTTGTGGAATAAATGACAGGTTTTTCTGAAAGCTTTGAATTTGTTATGTCAGTTCTTATTTTTTTTTATAGATAGGTGCACCAATCAAATTTTTGTTTTGAGATAGTGGAAACTATGTATGCAATGGCCTAGTTTGGTATATCTATTTTCCGACCCTGCAAAACTATTCTGGATTGAAAAAATGAAATCACTGCAGCAAGAAAGTGGTGTGCAATTACTTGTGTATCCACACCATGCCTAGATTTATTGACATGAGCTGCAAATGCCAAATAGTGGGAATTAATATAAATTTATAACACTAAATTGTATCACAATAAAAAATAGAATAAAAAATGATGAATGAAAACGAATTATACTTACAATCAACATGGAAACCGAACGTTGATTCGAGATATTTCTTGTCATCTTCCAGGAGTGTTGCCTTTATTGTAACAATTGGTAAATTTTTGAACGGAAGGCCCGTAAACCGATGGATGTCATTTGCTTCGATATTAAATTGAAACATTCAGCCGTCATTCAGAGTAACATAAAAAAAGGCCATCCTCTGTATTGTAGGATGAGAGAAGGTAATTCAAAATATCTAGATCTGTTTCAAAATGGGGCATGTCAACGAGCCCACTAAACTCACACACATCGATCAAATCTTTATATTCGGAAGACATCTTTAAAATAGTATAGATGTGGGGGCACAAAGGATTCCTGTAGATGATCTTTCCCATGAATTGGACTGGATTCTCTTCTTGATTTTTTGTCTTGAGCTTGTGGTTGGGAAGCACTTGAAGTCACCATTGTAGTTGTGCTTGCGTCTTTGACAATGAGGGATTCCTGCAAAAAAAAATCAAGAGCCAGAAAGTGTAAACGAGAAAATGACCAGCAGGAGGGTATTTATAGCAAGTCCAAATAAAGCGTCAAATGGCCTCTATTGACACGCATCAAAAGAGGCCATTGATGCACGTCAATAGAGGCCATTGATTGTCAACAGATGCCATTCACTGTCAACAAAGGCCTTGTTGACGTGCGTCAACAAGAGTTTAATTGCACGTCAAGAAAAATGTGTTGACGCGATGTCAACTATTGAGGTGTTATTGAAACGTCATGTTCAATTAACATTGTGTTTGTGCGTCAATGAGGGTTATTGATGTTTTGTTGTCGTCAAGGGTGCATCAGTGTGGAACTCTGGTTTCTTTGGCTCGAAAAACCTGGCGAAAATTTAGTTTTGGAATACTGTCAAATTCACCTTTCGCTGAAACTAGTTCCGGGGATATTCGTCAGGTATTTTCCACCTACAATTTTCTAGAGGTGTCTTAAAATGAACCCTAGCTGCTGGATAAAAAAATATTATTTTTCCATTTTTGGCAAAAAAAATTTAAAAAAATTAATAAAAAATTGTCTCACTTTTGTTTGGATGCACTTTCACTTGTACACGACTTCCACAGTGAGGGGGTGCATTATTGGTTGAAACCGACACCCGAGCGAATTGTAATATGAGCCTAAAAGATATATTTGTTAACTAAGTAGCAAACTGATGGAGGATGTAGGCAACGGAGGAAGGAGGTTGATCAACGACCTCTCGTCATGCACCATCGATGATGCCATGGTACTGATTTGGTGGCCAAGTATTTTTAGTTGTGTGGTAGATAATAAAAACAGATGATACATTCATGTTATTGTAATGTGTGACAACTTCCTATATGTAACCTTCTGATGAAAAATATAGTGGGGAAGTAAAAAAAACAAATGCAGACATGGATCTTGAAATGGTTCATGGAGATCCAGAAAACCATATAGAGTGGAGAATTGTTCATGTCCAGGTTGGTGGTAAACATGTTGTAAAACCATAGAAGGTTGAGTGTTTCTACCTTCATTTATATCAAGGTCATGAGCTACAGGCGTGCCACAAGGGTTGGCATTCTTCTGAGATGTGAAAAAAAAATTCTACCTTGTTCACATTAGGGGAGTATATATTAGGAATTAATAATGTTAACAATAGGGGAGTGAATGTTACAAATATATTATGTAACATTATTAATAAATTGTATTGTGTGTATTATTATTTAAATGAGATGTTAAACTCATTTAATAATAATATAGTGTGAGTGAATGTGAAGTTGAAATAAACAACTCACGTAGGTAGTTTGATAGAGTTGATGTGAGAGAATATCCTGGGGATAAGGATTGATTCTAGGAGATAAACTAGAGAGAATTGATGGATTGATGTTGACACCATCTTTATAGGAGTTTTTATCTCTATATAATGTAATCACTTCTCTATGTAATATATCCTGTATGTTTTGAATCAAATTATTATTTACAGTGTTTTTAAAAAAGTTTTGTGTAAATAGCTCTACCAAAAATAAGACAAGTCCTCTTCATGATGAGCTTGAATAAAATATTTCAAGGTTCCTATGTATGGTGTGTTTAAATAAGGCATTTTAAGATTCTCATTTGTGTTCAAATTATGGAAAGGGTATGTCTGTTGTCTTGGTCTTTAGAAAGGTTATTATCATGTGTGAGCTTAATGTTAGGTATGTTCTAAATTTATCCTTCATAGTCATGGTATGCATTGTTAAACTCACTCATAAAGGAATTGAGTTGTGTGCATCAAGTCTCAAGATCTGTCATCAAGGAGTCATGTTTCATAGAATGCATGAAAAATTTTCATGTAGGTTCTCTTGAGTTTCTCAAGGTGGTTGGACCAAAAGTATCCATATTATTACTAAGTTCCTAAAGCTTGTCAAAATGAGTGAAGAGTCTCCAACAAGTGTCAAATGGTCCAAATTGTAAAGTGTTCATGGTGTCAAGTCTCTATCAATGTATATTCCATGACCAATAAAGTGAAGTAATAATGAATACTCAGTTCAAGAATTGAAGACCAAGTTCATCAAGAAACATGATCAAGAATATGCAAAGGTGTAGAGAAAAGTATTATGGTTTTGTCCAAGGGAAAAGCTATAAATATCTATGATGATTGAAGTTGTCATGTAGTAAAATTATCATCAAGTATTCTTGTGAAGATAAAAGGTGAAAGGAATGAAGTCATAGTTCTAGGAACATGAATTAGATGCATCAAAGATTGAAAGCCTCCATTAAGATAATGTAGGTTAATTCTGGTCAAAGAGATGAAGGACCATATCTAAGAAGGATCTTTGAAGTTTACATAGACTCCTTTAAAGCCATGAAATTGAGACATAAGAATGAAAAAAAATGGTGTAAAAATGGTTGAGAACTCCATGAATAAGCAACATAGTAGGGCATCTTCTTATCAAAGCAAGCATCTCAAGGGGAGATAGTCATTACTAGTAAGATTAAAAGGTCAATAAGAATGGCACAGACATCATTAAAATTTTTTGAGATGGTGACATTAAGTTTTGAGGATTTGGTTGCACAATTCCTTCTCCCATGAAAACTTTGAAATCCCTCTTAGTTTTTTATGATGGTTTAAGTTTTGAAGGATCAAATAATGGTATCAGGTGATGAAAATTTGATAAAATAGTCTTAGGTTCACCTCCTCAAAGAATTCAGTGGTTTCAAGATCTAATATTCTCCCACATGTGATTTGGAGCATTCTTGACAAATGAAAGTTTTGATTAAACTTGTGCACACTAAATAAAATCCCAAATGGGTATTCAAGTTGGTGGTCATTTTTAAATCTCAAGCCTTGTATCAGAATTTGCACTTGGTTTTGTCTCAAAAAAGGGATAAGGAGTGTAATGAAAATATGATCCTAGCAGAGTGAAGAAGATGCAAAGGATATGATTAATCATAATCTGATTGTTTTAGAAACATAGATATATATATGATCAAATTTCATTGTAATATTTATCTAAGTGGGTGCTTAGATCTATAGGGGGTGGGTGTTCAATCTTGCTATAGTTATGCATAAAATCTCTCCCAAAATTTGAATGAGTGTGATTGCTTATATTTCTTCAGAGTGGGTGCTTCATAGGTTGAGTTGGTAAGATCAACAGATAAGAAAAGATGATCATGGTATGATGATGAAAGAATTAAAATGTTCCTAGTCACATCCTTAGGTTTCAAAGATGGGTTTTACCTCCCTTTATCCAAAGGTTCCCCACTATTATTTTTGTGTTTTGAGACATTATCATCAATTATGAAATATTTGTTCATTTGTCTATAAATTGTAATAGAACCCTCATTCATAATGGTTGTCAATATTGTAATAACTGCAGAGTGCTTATGAGATTACTAGACTTGATGTGAATAAAAAGAGAACATAATTTTTCTATTCCCTCTCTCTCATGCTTAAAGGTGGCCATTTCTCACTATGTACAACTTCCTTCAAAACATCAATGAAGAAGTAAATGAGGATTGTACTCATCTTTGTTTGATTGAGAATATTACATGAAACTTTGTGCTCACAATCTTATTTTGTATTGTTCCATAGGGTTGTCCTTCTAGTTCTATGATGTATATTGAAGTAAGCACTCTAATGGTTATAGGATTGAAAACTCAGCAAGAATGACAATATTTTTCAGACAAAGGTAAATCAAGCCTCATGCATAGATGCCTATTATAGGAAGCCTCTTGATATTCAAATACATATAATACTGATATCATGCAAGAAGTTGGTTTGTTTGGAATATTTAAAGAATATCCCAGGGAAATGTAATCTCCAAGTTGTCAAAATAATGGAAAAGGTATCTCATGGGGACCATGGAGTTATGGAATATTTTTAATCCAAACTATCATTGAGTTCCAAATAAAAGCCTAGTCATTCGGATGCAGACTTGGGAAAGCAACATTTATGACAATGAAGAGCACAATTGTGGTGGATCTTTCTTTATAGGTACAGTGCCTTATGTCTTGGTTGAGTAAGAACCATAATCTAAATTTGTAGTCTACTTTTCTGCATGTGAATTTGAGTATGTAGCATCAGCCTAAAATCATATGTTTACTCAAGAATATGTGGATGAAATAAACACTTGAAGACTGGAGCATTGAAAATGAAGGTCCTATATCTTTGTATTGTGATAAAACAAGTGTTATAAGTTTTTCCAAGAACCTCATTGCTACACTTCACTAAAAAAATACCATTAAATATAGGGATTTCTTGAGAGAGTAAGTTTGAGTGAACAAAAACTAAAACCTGAACATGATATCAACAAATGTATGTAAGGATAGATTGATATTCATGACCAAACCTCTACTTCAAAGGAAGATTTTGATAATGTCTAAGAGGCAAAAATTGGGGGTAATCTTCAATGCATCTTCTCAAAAAATACACTAAGTGACAAAAACAAAGTCTGACCTAAAGGGAGTAACTCATGTTCCATATCTGCACCAATGATAGATTCAAGAAGTGTCAAGAACAGAAGGGGATCTAGTTCACTATCTCAAGGATAATCCAAGCTAAGTAGATCCAAGATGGTGAAAGGCATAGAGAAAAGTGTGACAAGGTTAGTTGTCTGAAGATGATCAGGTTTAGGGGGAGCAGTGAAGGTCATGATTGGTGAAGAAATCCATGCATCTTCATCAAGCACAGTAGTGATAGAGAGGATCTAGTCTAATCCAAGGGGGATCATGTGACCTTGGGTAAGTCGTTTTCATGCATTTATTAATTCTTGGTTGTCATTGTGTTCATGCCAAGTGGTCATAAAAACCTTTGTCATAGATGTCAAAGGGGGAGAGTGAACCAAGAAATATGAGAAAAGAGGCCTTGTAGGTATTTTTCTTGTTTGGTTTCCATAAATGACAAAGGGGAGATTGTTGGGAAATGTGTCAAAAAAAATTCATTGATTTCAACTGTACATTGATGTCAAAGTGTCCCAAGTAGTCTCACGTGTCAAATCATGATGTCATGATATGTAAGGATGATCTAGGTTCATGGTCAAACAAGTGAAATGTGGAAATGTGTTCTTCTAAGGCTGTATGAAGGTTTCAAAAGATCAAACATGGTCAATGATATGTGTGTGAGGTGCTAATGTGTCTTTAACAAGTCAACATGGTCAAATTCATGAAGAGTCAGGTAGGTCTAGGCTCAATCTTGGTCCCAAATCAAGCAGGGTGGTATAAAAACTTGAGAAAAAAATCAAGGAAGAGTATGGAAAGCATTATTGGAGTATTATGAGCTGTAATATCATGCAAAGGAGAAGTATCAGGCCAATAATCATGGTTATAGATAATGAAGATGGTCATTCAAGATCCTTTCAATGAAGATAAGCCTAATAGAGAAGTGAGAGTGATGATCTAAGGCATGATGATGCAAAAAAATTATGTCATGAGCACAATATGATTGTATGTGAGGTTCACAAGGATTCACAAGTGCCTAAGGAGGTGATTTGATCACTTATACAGGTTTCTTACACGCAGTATGGATGTTTACCTTCTACCCTTCCTACACTAGTCACTGGGGGCATCCACATTCGTCTCTCAAAGGTTCTCATGTTTCATTTTGTACTTAGCACTTTACATTCCTTGGTTATACATGCTTTTGACATACTAGTTATCTTTCTAACATGCTAACGGGTGCTTCATGTGTAGCTTTTGTTATTTGTGGATATTTGATTCCATACTTGTTTGTTACATTGTCTTCTATTGCTTGTTCTTGTTTGCGGGCATTTCCCTATGTTTGGTGTGCACACTTGTTTTTTGTTTATGGACATGATGGAATTGTGTGTCTTAACGACATCATAACTGATGTCTCATGTTTGCAAATTGCTTTCTGCGTTTTATTTTTTCTTCTTGTGTGTTTACATTACTTTTCTCGATAGCTTTTACATTGTTTGCAAAGCTTACACATTGTCTTTTACATGCATGTTTTTTCGTTCTAACACTTGTTTTATGATATAATCTTGTTTTTGTATGCCTTGGTTTCTACCAAGTGCATTCCTTTCCCCTACAGGGAAAAGTTACAAATTTCATGCGGTTGGTCCTCTTTTGGGGGCCACATTCTCCTATCAATGACATCGCATGCACCCCTAAAAGGGGGGCATCATTTGGGGTTTTTCTACACACTACACAAAGTATCTACACCAGTTTGGTTTAGTTATATATAGCAAGTGAGTTTAGACCAATCTACAAACCCCATACAAGGTGAATTTTATAGGACATGGTTGTCCTTAGCATTCTAGGAAGTAGGTATAGGCTTGGAGGTTACAGTGGGTGTTTCTCCCTACAATACGTCGACCAGTTGCGTCAGATCACCCAAAAAACTAGGACGTATAAAGATCTCTTTACACACATTCAAGGAAGTAGTTACAGGAAGGAGCATAATACAACTTTCTCCTTATGCTTCTTCGGCCAGGGGTGGCGTCAAATCACCCAAAAAACTCATAGAATAGGATATCCTTCTACATTTTCTTTCTCGACATGGATCAAGTGAATATGTTCCATTTACATTTTTCATTTGCATATTATACATTTTCATACTTTTACATACATCTTTCACATTGCTTTTTTACACATACATGCATACATATTTGAATACTTGATTGTTTTCTCTTTATAAGTCTGGTCATATGAAACACAAGCAGTTAAATGGGGGCAACAAAAGTTTAGCATCAACAACAACACTTCACACCAACAAACACTATACTAACCATATAGTTACATCACACACATCAGTAGCTACATAATCATTTCTACCCTAGGTTCACTCTCATCACCTTTTTGCACATTTTCATCTCTATTTTCCACGCTCCATCATCTTCTTGTCATTCCATGCTTTGTCTAGTCCTTCAGCGTGTTTTTTACTACAATCTTCATAGACATCAGGTACACATCTCTATCTACTTTATGTTACTGAGCTTTCCGCTCACCAACATAAAGTGGGGGAAAATGTAGAGAAAAAATCATGGACTTTAGACATTATTTAGTTCTGGTCTCATACTACTATGTAGAAGGGTTTTAAGTGAAGAAAGTACTACTTAACCCTCGTCTTTTGGCCATTTTTTCTTATTTTATTTCATCATTCTTGGCCTTTTACACCTACATTTCCAGTCATCTTTTTTCACTTTGCATTATTTTATCCTCGAGTGGGGTGCCCAAGATAGTACTGGGGCACCCATGTGTTCCCTAGTCCCACCAGGGGCACCCTGATCCTTTTCTCAATTTCCTTTCACTTTTTGGGATCTTTTTAGCTATTAGAGATATTTATCTTTTTGTTGGTCGACCATTTTAGTGTTAATTATGAAATTATATCAAGAGGACCCTATAAATATAAAGTTATGAGACCATAATGAGAGACCAAGCACTAGTCACCACTATCATCCACCTAGACTTTCATCTATTTGGAGATCATTATCATCCATTAGCTCCATCACAAGGAAAATGTTGGTTCATCTACATCACACAAGCATAGGGGGAGGGATTCTACTCTATTCCATGGACACAGTCTGTTACATTTTCTCTATCTAGTTATTACTCACTACGTCACAAAGCGTGACTAACACAAGAGCACCTAGGGCACATTATGCGCACCCACACACACACACACACACACTGGAACTACATTTAGGTTTAAAATATAGTGCAGTGATTAGTTGGTAAGGCCAATTTTGTGGTAGTTGAGCTCAGTCTTATCCATTAATTTACATTCTTCCTTTTGTTAGGGTTTTAATACTCCTCTTTTTTATTTTGCAAGTCTTCTATATATTTTGGATTATGAGCTAAACATGAAGTAGTATAGTGAATCTAATGTGACACACGATGAGGGTTTTAGAAAACTTTTTGAACCTGTGAAACTCAGTTCCAAACCTCTTGTACAAAATATGACACCCATTCTATAGACCAGAACACCCATATGAGCCCCAATCCCTCTCCATGTGCTCCAGTCTAGATAATCAGCCCATATCCATCCTTTTCGGGACCTCTGCATAGTCATTCTTATTTCATGTTCCTCCAGTCACTTTTGCGACACAGTCCCGCAAGACAATCAAATCAGATGAGTTCTTTCTCTTGCACATAAGGTTTAGCATTTCCTTTTGCATAGTGTCTTGGGTCATTTACCTACTTATTTACTACATTTACATGAAGTTCTAGATGAGATTAATTAGGATATTTCTAATTTTAGTTAATCACAGGATTCGTTATATTTTAAAATTTCTCTAGACTCATCACATGTGTAATGTTATATTTTAAGCAATTTCTCATAACAGGAGACTCATGCAATGAGGAAATTTCAAGTTCCAAAGGAATGAAAAACTCAGTGTCGTAGATAAGTAAAAAGGGAATAGCATTAGTGGGATTGTGAATGCTTGTGAGGTAAGCCCAAAGAGCATACAACTTTGATTATTTAGTCACTCCTAGAAGTATCAACAGTTTTAGGAAAGATCTTGACAACAATTTTATTAGTAGCTTCGGTGTGGCCATTTCCTTTTGGGTAATAAGGAGTGGAAAATATTTTTTTAACTTATCACAATTTAACATCCTTTTTTTAAAGAGGATCCATTATCAGTAATGGAGGATGGTACACTGAAATGTGTGATTACTAATGAACCGATAGACATTAGGACCAGTAGTGGTTTCTAAGGGTGATGCTTCAACTCATTTAGAAAAATATTTAGTAGTGGTAATAATGAACTTGTGGCTATCAAATGATTACGGATTGAATTTTCCAATGAGATCAAAATCCCAGAGGGGAAAATGCACCAGAGGGAAAATGGACATGATGAGGAAATGGGTTGGATCTCGTATGTAGGCGTGTGATGGAGATTGTTTTGATTTTTAAATTTTTCATGAGTGTCATATTCCAAACAATTTTTCTTCATGGTGGGCCAATAATACCGCTTTCGTAAAAAAAATTAGGACATTTCTTTTCCTGGGAAGTATCTGCCACAAAGGATATCATTGATTTGGAAAATAGATAAAGGAATATCATTGGAACCTAAATATCATAACAAGCGACTATAGAAATCCCTTTTAAAAATTGAGGCCTCAATAATTATGCAGCATGTGGCTTCCCGCCATAGTTGATGATCTTCATGAGGCCTATAAGTCAAAAGGGATGGTTTGTCGATAGAGGAAATTGAAGATTAGGGTGAACCATTCAGGATTTTCATGACTTTGTGTAATAACACAGGTTTCTAAAATTGGACCATCGGTGGAGGGATGGCATAGGTGGAGAATTATAAAAGTGCATGTTCATCATCTTGTGGGATGAGAGAGGTAACAATGGCCATGACATCAAATGATATCTTGTGGGATTTTAGTAGTTTAACAATGGCCATGACATCAACATGATAATTATCTGTTGGAGTTGATGACAGTGATAGAATAGAAGTCAAATGTGACCAATATGGCCTTGATAAGATCATTATAGGGGGTGAGTCACTCCTATTTGGTTTGTAAAGTTTCATTGAATTTATTAAAAATTAGTTGAGAATCACCATGAATATGAATATTAAGAACAAGAAACTTGTGAGTGATAGTAGGACCAAGGATAAGAGCTTCATATTCAGTGATGTTATTGGTACAATAAAATCATAAGCGGTAGGGAAAATGGAGATAATCACCATGAGGGGTGATAAATACAATACCATCTATGGGGAAAAAAGGCACGATGAGATCAATCAAATTACATGGTCCACGTATCTGTATCAATTGTATAAGCGGTAAAATAATCATAGGAGTCACAAATAAGAGAATGATCAAGAAAAGGAGCATCAACTAACTGATTAATGATGACTTTACCCTTGATGATCTGTAAACTCTTCAACTTTGGAATTATCCACAAAATCAAAAATTAAAAATTTGATGTTCTACTTTTGATTAGAAAATGACAGAGATAGCTATTAAAGGAATTTTTCTTATGCTTAGAATCAACAATTACAGGGAAGGAAAGAATATAACTCATAAACACTAGCATGTTTTATCCTAGAAACTTCCAGAGGAGCAAAAACCAATCGGAAAGGGAAATTACTCTTTCTTCCCACTTTTTATTGGCCAATTCAAATAATAAGTATAGAATTTACAATAAGTATGAAAGAGAAGTAGATAATATCTCACACTTCCTCCCAATTACTTGTTTGCTCTATCTCAACACTCCTTTCTTCTACAAAACACAATTTCAACACTAAGAACTTGTTTTTCACTTGCTTTCATGCTTCAATGATCTTATTATCTTCTACAAACATGTATTTATAGCCTTTCACATGTCCTCCCGTGCACTGGAGAATGGGAAAGGTCATAGAGGAGAAGAGACACATTTATGGGACTATTTTGTTTCATATTTTTATTTTCTATCTGAAAGATCCAGGGTTTGCCTCCCAATGCAGACATGAAGTCTCAAGTCTGACACCCTAGCTGGGTGGTGGTTTTGTAACCGCCACTATACACAAGGCGGTAGTCCTGTTACTATAAAGACAAAACCTCTATGTATTTATTTTCCTTCTTCGTGTTGACTGATTTGATGAAGTAGAGTCATTTTGGATCCCTATGGATCACACCTCCCCTACTTAGGAGGATTTTGGTCCCACAAAATATTAGCGCGGGAGTAGATGAGGAAATGATTCCCTCACTTTCCCCTTTGAGTACCACTGGGCCTACCTTGGTGTCTTTCCTTTCAGTCCAATCTGCCAAGACTCATATGGACCTCTCCTAGTCTCTTTTACCTTTTGTTGCAGCACAAAATCCTCCTCCAATTCGCCATGTGAGTCCAAGATGCAATCCTCAATGGAAGGTAGCAATTGTATTCCTTCATCTTCATCCATCATGGATGGCTCATATAGGTGCAATTTCTCATGGTTTACTATGGAGTACATCCTCATAAATGACAGAAAATCAAATCGAAAGTCATTTTCTCCAACCTTCTCCAATATGGTGAAGGGCCCATAACGTAGTGGCTTGATATTCCATGTTTGACCTTGTAGTCTCTCCTTGCTCAAGTAAAGACAAAATCTATCTCCAACATGAAGCTTATGTTCCCTCGTATGTTAATCATTCCTAGCTTTGTACTTGGCTTGAGATTTCTTTAGTTGTTCTTTGACTTTGAGATGGATTTTTCGGATCCTCTCAATGGATTTGTTTTATCTAGTCACCTCTATGTCTCATCTATCCTTCTCATCCTACTTCCCAACTGCTATGTCTAGTGGATTCATAGGTATATATCCCAAGCATGTCTCAAATGGTGACTTCATAGTGGATGTGTGTACTGCATAGTTGTAGGAATGTTGAATGTAGGCTAAAGACTCATCCCAAGCCCTTGGCTATTTGTTGTTATACCCTCTGATCAATTGTACCAAATTCATGTTCGCCACCTCTATCTATCCATCTATCTACGGATGGAAATTCGTGCTCCTCTATAACCTAGTATCCATTTTGTCCCACAAATTAGTCCAAAACATTCCCAATAATTTGATATCCCCATTAGAAACAATAGACTTTGGGGAACCAAAATGCACCCCATACATTAGAAAAGAAAATATATGTTTCCTCATGTGCTTTTATTGTCCTTTAACATGTCATAAGAATACACATCTTCCTAAATCTATCAACAACAACATAGAGATAGTCATGGCCATGTTTATACATAGGTAATCCTCATACAAAATCCATAGAAATTTCCTCCCACATATGAGTAGGTACTGGACAAGGCATATACAAACCCTCCTTCCTAGTCTTAGGCTTGCTAGCACAACAAAGTTTACATCCACGTATAAATTATTATACTTCTTCTTACATCTTGGGCCAATACACATACCTTTACAAGTAGGCTAGGGTCTTACCAACACCAAAATGTCCCACTAATTTTGAGGTATTTGTTTCCCTCATCAATAGGATTATTTCTTCTTTACGCACTAAAAGCTTCCCCCATTGGTAGAGTAGTCGTCCTTGAGATAAAAATATTCAATCCCTATCCTTTCAATCCCTTGGGACTGTAACTATTGAAATGTCACCCCAAAGTCTCTATCCTAGGCATATGCCTCTCTATAAGCTTCCTTCGTGAAGGGCTCGATCTGAGAGATAGTGGCCAAAAATAGGAGAACTTCTCCTGTGTGGGTGGCCTAGACAACATATTTGCCACCAAGTTTGTACTACCCTTCTTGTATTTGATCACTAGATGGAACTACTTAAGGAACCCCATCCATTTGTAGTGCCTTTCTTGCTACAATTTAGACTATACTTGTAAATACTGGAGAGGTTTGTGGTTAGTGCAGTACAATAGTTTCTTTACCCAACAAATAATGCTTCCATTTTTAATTTCCTTAACCAATGCATACATTTCCTTATCATATATTGAATATCCTTTAATTGCTTAAGTGAAAGTTTCAAAATAATAGCATACAGGTTTACCTCCTTGGAGCAACACCATGCCATAGCATAATCACTGGCATCTATCTCTACTTCAAAAAGATGCTACAAATTAGGAAGATAAATTACTAGAGCATGACTAATCTTGTATTTCAATAACTTAAAGGATTTGTCTTGTTCCTTACCCTAGTCAAAACCCTTACTCTTTGTGGCCACTTTGTGTAGAGGTGCTACAATCGTAGAGAAGCCCAGAATGAACTTCCTCATGTACTATACTACTCCCAAAAAACTCCTAGTATCTATGGATCATGTTGGTGTTGTCTAATTAGTGATGGATTTAACCTTCTTTGGATCCACTCGTAGCTCTCCTCCTCTAACCACGTGCCTAAGATAGACAAGTGACTGTTTAGAAAATTCACATATCTTCATATTACAAAGCAGTTGTTTTTCCCTAGAGAACTTACAAGACTCATACTGTAAATGAGTTAGATGTTATTCCCATGTGGCACTAAAAATCAAGATATCATCTAGATATACAATGACACATGAATCTATGAAATTCCGCAGTACATCATTCATCAATCTCATAAATGTAGTAGGTGCATTACATAACCCAAAAGGAAGTACTAACCATTCATACAAATCTTTTTTTATCTTGAAGGAAGTCTTCCATATATTCTCCTCCTTCATTCTGACTTGGTGATAACCTGACTTGAGATCCAACTTCATGAATAATTTGGCATGCTGAAGCTGGTCCAAGAGATCATCTATGCGGGTAAGTGGATATATGTTCTTAATGGTGTTATTGTTTAAAGCTTGGTAGTCGATGCACATTCTCCAAGAACCATCCTTCTTTGCCACCATCATAATAGGTGAACTACATGGTGAGGTGCTTGGACACGTATCACCCCTTATTCTTGTTAGTTCCTAGAGTTTTTTCTTTACATTAATACTCTCATGTAAGGATTGCCTATACAACATGATGTTCAGTAGAGGGGACTCTGACATAGCTGAATCTCATGCTCTGCTTCCTATTTTGGTGGTAACCCACTGGGAGCCTGAAATACTTCCTGAAAGGACTGAATAATACTATCCAAATCATGCTTTCCCTAGTTATAAATCTCTTAAAATTCTACCCCATCTTGTTTATCCTTTAACAAAAGTCAAAAAAACTGATTATGATTTACCTAAATAAGTCATTTTTGCTTGGTTAGCACTCACCATAGTAACCCATGTCTTATGTTGGTATGCCCAGATGTTGTAGTTGATCCCGTCCTTGACCCATCTGTACCATTTTTCCCTTATCATAAATATATCATCCCTAATATACAAGTAATGAATCCCGAATACAACATCAAAAGCATCAAGTGGAATAATTTCATCTTCTAAAACATCAATATACTAGGAATTTATCCCAAACTTGACCTTACATCTTTTTGTTACCTAGAATTTCAACACCCTTCTTCACCCAACCTAAAGGATAAGGGTGTGGATGCTCGTAAGTCTCAAGACCAATCTTCTTTACAACTGCTTCATAAATCAAGTTAGACTGAGAACCAATATCAACCAAATCATTTACATTAGTCCTCTTGATCTGGATTTTGAACTGGAATGGTCTACTCATCTCCTTTTCTTGGATATCCATGTTGGTGGTCTGTGCATCCAAACCTTTTGTCTACATTAGATTCATCTTTGAATTTCCACCGCCCCTTCATTTTTTATAGGTGTCATGGAATTATTTGAGTCCTTGGTTTAGTTCTTTGGATGTAAATCCAGATGTAACTTCCAACATGTAACATCATTATGATCATTAATATCACAGTTCTTGCAAAAATTCTTGGAATCTTTATAAGTATTTAAAGTAGTGGCAGCTTGTTTACCTTTCGCTTTCCACTTATCCTTGTTACTTGTTTTCCCATACTCTTTTTTTTGTTGATTTGTAGACTACTTTGCCCTTGGCTCTGCTTCTCCTTGCTTCTTTTCATCATCTATGTAGTATGCCTATACAAACGCCTCGTTGAGATCTTTTGGGTTTGTGGAGATGAATTTTCTTTGAAGTTGAGTCAATGAGGTCCTCCCTAGTACTTAGTCAAAATATCTTCATCCTCCAAATGTTTAGCAACATGGTCTACCTCCGAAACTCCATAGTATCCAGTCCTGCACACTTTGACCACTATGCCTATCTAAAATACTGCCATTTAACCATTTGGTCAGTCTTGTGGCCAATAGGATAGAAGTTAGCTCTAAGTAATTATTTAAATTCTTGCCATGATTTCATAATAGGACGCTTCTTCTTTTCACAAGTGGTTAGATGGGTTTCCCACCAAACCATAGCGTGTCCCTCCATTTTTGAGACGTGCAAAGGTGATCCTCTATGCCTCAGTGACATTATGGATGCTAAAGTAGACTTTTAACTATTTTAACCATTAATCAAGAAAATCTACATCTACTTGTCCTTCAAATATTTTAATCTCAACTTTCATCTCAACTTTAAAAAGATTATGGTCAGATTTTACCTTTTCTCTTGCATTTGAAGTCTATTATTCATACTCTTCCCCTTAATATTCCTCATGGTGGCTCTTCCCTATGCCAAAATTTTCAGCGAATCCTCGAACCACTAAATCCATGCAGTCTTGCTTGACAGAAGTTGTCTTCTGTGAATTTGCAAGTTCTTCTTGCCTATTAGACATCCTATCCATCATGGTCTTCAACATCTCAATTCTACGGACTAAGTTCTCTTCCTCCATTTGTCCCCCAATTTTCATCTATTTCCACTTCCTTTTATAAATTTTTGGATCTCAAGGTAAAGCCTCTTCACCTTTAGATCTCGTCATTGTCATTATCAAATCTTTTATCGATTATCACAATCACTCGATAATTGTTAGTTCTGATACCAAAATGATTTGTACACCCTTCAACAAATCCCCTTGGAATTATCCATAGGATCAACAATTAATCCAATGTTGTTCTACTTTCTATTAGAATATTTATCATAGATATTTAGTCTATTTAATTATACTTGTGCTATACAAGCCTTCAACAATTTGGATGAAAGGAGAAAGCATATTACATTGTTCATACACCAACTTCATCCTGATCATTGTGATTGTCGTCCATAGGTATCGGTAAACCCTGCATTTGGGATTTGAAGTTGCTCTTGGTATTCTAACATAATAGTAAGTAACCTAAATTCACCTTAAACAAATGTACATGATGAAATACAATAAACATGAACGAGCTCTAGAAAAGTTGTCTCAAAGGAAAGTACAAGTTACTTGGTTTATAATGACTCAATTACTCCTTGCTATTTACATATTTGGAATCTCCAACACTAAGAGATTGAGACTCACTAGAAATAGGATGCTATAGAGTGCCCTTAAGTTGCTCTGTCCATAACATGCATTGTGATGGTGAAATCTCAGTGTAGGGTCCCAGGTTCACTGGAAAATGGGAAAAGTCATGAAAACATCCAGAGACATTTACACCCTATATGGAATTTTGGGATTTTTCGCCTCTACTATTTTGACTTGGATATGTCCGTTATGGAACTTGAAATTTCCGCCCTGGTGGGTTCTTGATCTGTGTTCAACCATGATTTTGCATCAAGGCGGGTTGTTTTATAACTAAACAGACGAGATCCTTTTTATGCAAAACACTAGCTTTCTCCTCTTAAATGTCTTAAAGAAGGATTAATTTGATAAAGTAGAGTTGAGTTTCGCAACCCCCTATCGATTTAATATTTTTCTACATAGAAATACTTAGAAGATGCACTCAGATGGATGTATTGACTCTTCACCTGCATAAATGTGTCTAACTATTTTATTCCTATAGTGATGCTACTTCTGGCATTAATAAGATCATACCCTAATAAATTCTCTTTAGACCTCTACATCAAGTTGCACTCAATAATATTGTTATATAAGTTGATTTCTAGCATGTGATAATTATCTTAGGGTCAGTAACGTAGCACACCCCATTGCCTATAAATATATTCTTAGTAAGCTTAATTTGGTATCGACTTTAAGGATTAGTATATAAATGATATTCCTTTTCTTGAGGTGATTTATTTGTGTAGACATTCAAATTAGATAGCCCAAAGATGTGAGAGGAAAGTCCCTTGATATGATGGAGTAAGAGTAGGGCTCGGTGTTTTTATATCTAGTGTATGTGAATGAAGTTTCTTACTCCATTGACCCTAGGTTGGAATTGGGATCTATCTTATGAACTCTAAAAATTAGAATCTTAGGAGTGTTTAGAAGCGGTAACAACATTGGCTAGGATAAAAAACATTGCGTTGTTCCTACTCTTTCTAAGTAATTCCACTCCCAACATTAGTCATATGGACCTGATCTAAAAGTCTAACAAAGGTGGCTAAGAGTCCCAAGATGTGTTCCATAGTATAGAAAAAAGGCTTCATGATGAGAAAAGACTAAGTAAAAGTGTGTCATACATGGCTATGGCTGGTATTGCCAATTGAGTGAGATATGTGTAGAATTACTAGTCAATTGGATTGTACTACATGGGACAACCAAGTCTGGGATTAATTGGCAGAGGGATTATTGTATAAATTCCATTAGTCCATGTTGGTACTTCTCCTCCAGAAGTACTAAGCGTATGGAGATTTCCAGAGTATGGGATTTTTTATTAGGGCTACCAAATGCACATTTACGAAGATTAATGATTTTATTTTTATTTTTATTTTTTGGGAGAGTAGGTCGTGGGACATTCGGGTGTAATGGAAATAGTAATTTCTAATTGTAGCGAATTCATTTTATTATATGTAACAGAATGAGACGCAGATGGATGCCACTATCGAGCTCATGAATGGAATTGATTTTTCAAGGAAGTTGCTAGATTGATGGTATTCCATGCAGAATCTACAAATTACCTCTTGGATACGTTAGGATGACTAAAATTTCTAAGTCAGTGGTTTTAGGAGATGCTAGAATACTGCTCAATTCAAATCCATCATCGATAGAAACAACAAATGACAGAAAGTCATTAATGTGGCCACTCAAATCAATGACGTGGAGATTGAAGTCTGAATTTGGAACTAGAAGGAAGAATTAATATAGGAACATATCTTGAAAGAGGCCATAAGTTCTAATTTTGGAATTGTTTTGAGCCCCCTCGTAAAAATGATCTCAGTTGGGGACTGTATTTATGCTTACTCTAAGTAATGTTAGTCGGACGACTTAGTGGGTAATTTTGACAAGGATTTTGCTACTAAAATCAACCATCCAAGGGAAGCATAACATCATTACATTCAACAAATTTGAAAAGTATTTTTACGATGCAATCTTAGTTCAGAATATATTATTAATGTATTTGGGTGTGAATTTTAAATGTGAGTCACCCGATGCGAGTTTTTTTTATACAACATAGAAGCACAAAGGGGCTATTATCATAGATCCCCAATATGAGTTTGGATGTAATAGTGGACCATATTAAACTTACTCTGAAAAAACAAGTTCGACTAACGTCTAAGGTAGTTTTTAATGCTTTTCTGCTAGTCTTTTTGACTTGAGCATAGTTCAACATGACCTTTGAGGTGTAATTGTTGTCATATAGCCTTTAAAGGATCTTCGGTGTATTTCTTATCAAATCTAGGATTTTAATGTTTATTCTGGTTCTAAACTGCTCCACGAAAGGTCGTTCTTCGTGATTTTCATTCTAGTTTCTTGTATTCATCAATGTTTTATTTGGTTTCTAGACCATCTTTGTAATAGGGAAGGGACCCTGTCAAAACCCTCATTTTACACTTGATAAAAAAATTGGTATTCAGCCTTTTGACACTTCTTATTATAATTATGCTTCTTGGCTAATAATAATACCCATATCTTATTCCGACTAAGTATAATATCAATACAGTTCTCAAGCTCTAGTTTCTAGGATGTAACTTTCATATTTCACTGAGATTATTCCTACCCAAAACCATATAGTTTGGTTAGGCTATATAATATGGCCCTAACCAACTTATATAGTCCTAAACCACCACATTTTCTAACTCTTTTTTCAATGTGTTATCATTTTTTGGGTATTTTTATCCTCATAGGGCCTTATCATAATAAATTACCTTTGGAACTATATATAAGAAAGTAAAACTCAGCTCATTTCATAAATTGGCACTCTTATGAGATCTCATTACAAATACTAGCACAAATGGCACTCAAGGATCCCTAAATATTCCTAAAATTTATGCACATCCATAATGAAAAATAAGAATATAGTTTTAAAGCATTCAACTAGGTAAAGGAGTCTAGATTACCTCAAATCCAAGCACACTAAGTTCCCACTTCCAAGTCTTAGTAAGATAATGATACCATCAAGTATGATCAAAGAGGTTTAATTTTCCAGCTATCTACATTCATATATATATATATGTTACATGTTAGGTGAATAATTGTGTGGTTTGAGGCCTCGTGTCTATGTTAGAGGTGCACGAGATGCACCACAACCCAAACACTAACCTTATTACATGGTCTTCTACCCATGGTTATGGTTTTGGAGTGATTCAGTTGATTACAGATGATATCAAGACTATGCAACATTTAGGGTTTGGCAATGAAGTACATTTTTAGACCACTAAAGGACATAGAAAGTCATATAACCTAATTTTGAAGCTGTTCAAGCTAATACATAAGGGGCAGGACCAGATACTAAATAGACTATATGGTCCAACACCAGGAGATTTGCAAGTTACAGTCTCAGGAGTTAAATTTCTTCAGGATCTTCACTTCCAAATTCTCTAGTTTATCTTCCCATATTATTCTTGTAATACTATGTATAGATAATTCTCTCTCTCTCTCTCTCTCTCTCTCTCTCTCTCTCTCTCGTGTATTTTGAGCTATATATGCATTGAAAGAACCAAATTTTTATTCTGATTTTTTATAATTAATGTTGGAAGTTAATTTATCATAATAGTTCCTAGTTTCCTAACCTTACATTCCTTTATATTGTTGTGTATTCCATACAAAATATAATAAATCTTAAATAGGATATAAACATTTGGTGAATGCAAATTCTGATTTAAATATTTATTTAACTAACAATTCAATCAATAGACACATGGACAATAATTTGGACTTATAGTATCGTCATTTCTAGTTTTATAATTGTTGAAACTGGATTCCTAAATTGTTATTATTGGTTTTTAACTAGTGTGATATCATATTCCAATATTATTATTATTGATTTTTAATTAGTGTAATATCGGATTCTAATATGTACACTATGTATAAGTAATTGGAAAACACTTTTTATTAGCAACAAAATCATCCTATTGTACCCTTGAAAGGTTTACACTTTATAGAGATAATATTAGAAAAATAAAAAATAAGTTAATTTATAATGGGAATTTTCCCATTCTAAATAAGTACTTAAAGAATATTTTTAATTCAAAGTTATTTGGGTTTCTTTTATTAAGGTTTATCAGTTTACAAACTTAATTAATTCTTAATTGGGCATATAAATTTTGTAATTCTTAATTTAATAATTAAGGGAAGAACATATAATTTAGTGGATGTAATAAAATCATAAACCATAACCAATTCTCTATAAAACCAAATTGGCTATCACATAGTCCATTATTTAGATGTAGACACCACTTTTTCACCCCTAGGTGACCCTCCACATATTTATCACATCATTATTATCACTATCCTAAGTACATTATTCCTATAGTCCAATTTATCATCATAAATCTTAATTTACTCATGTAGAATCTTGTTTACCCTCCCCTAATCACCTAAAACCAACATGTCTTAAATTATCTTGACTAGCCCAACCCCCTAACCTATTCAAACCCAGATTCCTAACCTCCCACCACCCATCAAACAACCTTAATCCTCAGATGGAAAGTGGTTTTAACCATTTTCCATCTTTTCCTTTGTTGTTAACATCTCTTATCCAATCGAAAATGATCATTATGGATGATGGGTCATTGTATTCTCCAATCATTTAACTAACATGATCTCTTGTTAGTGTCATTATAAACTAGGGTTGTGTCCTAGGATGTATGCAATGGAGCTTTATGTAACCAGTTCCTAATGGGATTTCTGTTGGGGGGTGTTGTGAGATCTTTTAAGTTGGTTACTAATCTACAAAAACCTAATGTAAATCTACGGAATTCATCTACTGTAATGAAAGGAAGTCTAAAATCTACACTTCTAATTGAAATTCAAATGCACACATACCGTACTCAAACAAATGGAATTGCAACTACACAATTGAAGCTAGAACTTAGTAAAAGTAAGATCACATGTTAATTAGACTTTGCATAAAAGAAAACACATATTCCAGATAAAAGTTTATGGTAAGGAAAACAAATACATTCAATGAAAGATTACATGAAATATACTGAAACAAGGATTACAATAAGACTTATTAGAAAACCATATGCATATGTGAACATAAAACAACCTCTTGTCTCCTCGGTCGAGTGCGCCCTTGCTCTCCCTTGGGAAAGAGGAATTACTAGCAACTTTAGATCTCCAAAATGACATTTACTTCTATTAATTTAAATAAGTTCCATATCATATACAACATATGAAGTTGAAATTTTTGAATACCGCATACGATAGATTGCAAAGTATCTCCAAAAATTATGGCTAACCATGTTCTTAAAAAGGTTTCTTAATATAGACACAAAAGGTTACATAATTCGCCATAATAGGTGGCACTAACATCTTCCACTAATCACTATTAACTAAAACTCATAAATTCCTATGGGACAGTTAGAAACAAGTCCCATACTGATAGGTAGACTAGTGGAAAAATTCTTCTGATCCCATATTCCAGCTCTAAAATTGGACTTCATAATTCCATCAACAATAAACGTTCATCATTTCCCTACACACATCATCACATTTTCCTCACAAAGATAGTTAGTAGTAATTTTATACGGTAATCAATTTTCATGAACAAAAGCAAGGAAAATGCATCAAAGTCACTATGATATAACTATACAAAGCATCCCCAAGCCTTAGCAAATCATATCTAAGTGGAAATTTACTGATCGTAGGAATGATATAAATGAGCCAAATAATGCACTCATCATTTACCCCTTACTTTACCTATTGCATGTCCCAATGCAACCTATCTACATCCATCTCTATGACCAAGCTACTGATCCATGTCAAACTCTTCAAATTGATCAACATATTGCTTCCTTTAACACCTTTCTGAACACCCTGGGGGGGTAGGGATCACCTCAGGGAATGCCTCACCATCCTCATAAAACATAGCAAACAAGTCTTTGAGGGGAGCATTCGTCATTACTTTCAAACCAAAATCTTTGACAAGCCAGATATTTCAAAAACTACCTTGCTGTAGGTAATCTCAACTCAGTTTCCCTCCAACACATGAAAAGGTAGCTTCAAAATTTTCCAAGAACTCCTCCACGACACCCTCATCAAAACATTCAAATTTCTGGATGAATTCATGCCAACATGAATCATAAAACACCTATGAAAACGTAGCGTTCTTGAGTAATGGGTCCAAAGAATCATGCTCGGATTTTTTCTTTTGTCCCATACTGAAGGCGAATGAATCTAGATAGTAGAGAAATAAGAACAAAACGTGCTCAAATTCACAGTGTGATGATAGGTAGAATGATATGGTCAATACTCATGAAGCAAATCTAGGAAGCATCTTGGAACTATTAATTTGAATTACACCTAAATCCTTGAATTACGTAAAATCAGATTGAATTTGGTGGCAGAAAAAGGTGGACATGACCATCCATCCATGAGAGTTTATGATATACGAGACAGTGCACATCCCATCGTTTGAAACTGAATTGACACCTTTCCTTCTTTGTAGAATGTGACACATATGATGTGTTTGAAAATCATGACTCATTACACCCTTATGCCATCATACCGTAGCGTCAGATTTGGAAGGATATCTGTAATAAATATATTGAACGTTGCATGATGGATGTAATTATGAAAAGTGTGCACATAGGGGATTGCTTTATAAGGAAATATATATAGTGAGTTAGGATGCACTTACCCATACCAAGTTCAGCATCCGATAGCTGTAGATTCCCACATCCTACAGTCTGAGATTAAATTTGATTAGTGGCTTCTCAATAATGAAGATTTGTGCATTTATTGAAAACAAAACAACTAACTAAAGGAAGAAGATCGAATTCATGACCATCCTCCTTTATTGAAATTAATAGGAAACAATTACTCCAGGCTCAAGGGGCAAAGAGTCACCTTAGCATGCATGTCCTCACTCAACATAATGTCACTAGTAAAAGTTTTCTTATCAAGAGGTCATTGGTAAATCCTGAGTCTATATCCATTCACAAAAAGATTCCGTTTGTTGCCACTCGATTGGTAATAGCCGTACATAGATCCATTATTAAACACTTTGTTGATCTGATAGGGGCCCAAACAGTGTGTCCATAACTTAGCTTTAAACTATTGATATTTGGAATCAAAGAGAAAGACCCAGTCCCCTTCATGAAATGTCCTAGATTTGATATGAGCATCGTGTTAGGTCTTCCTATGATATTGAATAATTTTCTATCTGCTGCTATGCTTCCATCCACATTTCATCCAATTCATTCAACTATGCATCACTCGTTCACATTGTGCTTCATCCAAATCGATTCCAACTTCTAGTGTTGTTCTGCTAGGTGTGTAATTCAAACTCAACAGGTAACAGTGGCTTCTTCCCAAATACCATAACTCATAGGGGAAAAAACTAGTAGTGGTTTTCTAGGTCATGTTATAGGCCTCAGACTACCTTGAGAAGTTTTTATACCCAATTCTTTCTGTCAGCACTGACCACTTTAGTCAGAATATTCTCAATTTATCGATTGGTTACTTCCACCTGCCCATTGGATTGGGGGTGATAGGGTGACGATTTTCGGTGCTTAATTCGGTAGATTTCCAAAAAATACTCAATCATGTTTGAAACAAATTGAGGACTTTGATCAGATACAATGGCCCTGGGTGCACCAAATCATAGCAATATCTGATTGTATAGAAAATCAGCAACAACATCCTCATTGGAAGATGCCAATGCTTGAACTTTAACCCATTTAGTGACGTAGTTTGTGCATACCAAGAGGTATTCCTTCCCAAAATATGGGGGATCAAAAGGTCCAACGAAATCAATTCCCCATTTCTCAAATGTTCCTAAGACTAGCTGAGGATTAAGAGGCATTTCCATTGAAAGTGACGGGCTTCCCCATTCATTGGCATGCATCACACTTCCATACATACTTTTTGACAGTCTTGTGGAGGGAAGGCCAATAGTACCCTACTCCAAGGACTTTGTGAATTGTTCGTTTTATTGAATAATGTCCACCTCCTAGCTCATCATGAAAAGCTCACAATATGTCATGTACTTCATCTTCTCGAATGCACCTGCAATGAACCATATCAGATGACATTTGAATAAAAATCCATTACACCATTTATACGTTGCACTATTTTTAACCAGTCTTTGTTTCTCCTTATGAGTGAAATAGGTAGGAAACTTCCCTGTTGTTAAATAATTCACAAGATCGGTGAACCACTAGAGTCTTAGTTGATATAGCAAACAAATTTTCATCGGGAAATTGATCCTGGATTGCTTCATCATTACCTCAAACATTCAATCTTGAAAGGAAATCAGCAACAATGTTAGATTTTCCTGGCTTATCAATAATGGTAAGATTGAATTCTTGTAACAAGAGTAACCATCAAATAATCCTACCTCCAACCACTATGGTTTATTCATCAAATATCAAATGGAAGAGTGGTCAGTATAAAAAAATATTTTATACCCAGTGATGTAATGATGAAATTTATTCAAGGAGTATACAACAACCAAGAATTCCTTTTCTGTAGTAGTGTAATTTCTTTCCATAGGAGTCAGGTTCTTGTTGATAAAGTAAATGGCATATATGTGATCTTCTACATCTTTTTTCCCAAGGAAAACACCCATGGCTATATTAGAGGCATCAGTGTGGATATGGAAAGGTTGCCCCCAATCAGGGCCTCGTAAGACTGGGGCAGTGGTCAGCTTCTCTTTGATAGAATCAAATGCATGCTGGCACTGAGGGGACCATTCAAAAACGCAATATTTTATTAGCAATGAGAACATAGGTGCAACAATTTTACTAAAATATTTTATGAACCACCGATAATACCCTACATGACCAAGGAAAATTTTGATGTCAGTTTGATTAGTTGGTGTAGGTAACTGAGTGATGACTGATATATTTTTGGGGTCAACCTATATACCTTTGGCAGAAACATGGTGACCTAAGACAATTCCCTGATCGACCATCATCAGACATTTTTCATGACTTAGAGATAATTGGTGTTGCTCACATCTGATCAATACTTTCTCAAGGTTATTCAGAGATTTTTCAAAAGTGGATCCATGGATAGTGAAGTCATCCATGTAAACTTCAACACAGTCATTAGTAAGATCTACAAAGATGGCCAAGACTGCTCTCTGAAACGTAGCAGGGTGCATTACAAAGTCCAAAAGGTAAGACTCGATAAGAAAATGTACCCCAAGGAAAAGTAAAGGTATTTTTATCTTGATCAGTAGGGGCAATACTAATTTGGTTATACCCACTAAACCCATCCAAGAAAGAAAAATATTTCTTACCAACAAGATTGTCCAGAACCTGGTCAATAAAAGGTAGGGGAAAATAATCTTTCTTGGTGTCTTTGTTAATTTCCTCATAGTCAACACATATTCTCCATTTACCATTTTTCTTGGGAACTATAACTAATGGGGAGACCCACTGACTATCAGATATAGGGTAGATGAATCCTACCTTTAGCAATTTTTCTATCTCACCTTTGACTATGTCTCTAAGTGTTGGGTTAATTTTCCATTGTGGCTGCCTTATAGGTTTGATGTCCTCAATGTAGATATGGTGATTAAAAATGTTAGGATGAATTCCCTTCATATCAATGTAATCCCAGGAAAAAGCATGGGAATGTTTCTTCAAAACTTTGAGAACCCTGGACTTCTTGATTGGCCTTTAAATCATTACCAATGGTCAGCTCTTTTCCTATGCTGACAGGTACCTTCTTGGTATCATTCAAAAGAGCGAGCTCTGCATTGGTGATTAAGGAATTCAATGGGAAAACATGGGGTTGAAGCATGTGTAGAATGGGTATATTGTCAAGAGACAAAATCTTGGTCAAAGGAAAATAGAAATCAGGGACTGAATATTCTGAATTATAAGCATAGATTTCTTTACAAGACTCATCAGAAGTATTACTTACCAAGGAAATAACATCAGACATGTCTAGAGAAAATGGGTCTACAGTCAGAGTTCCAATTTCTATAAGCTAGAGTGCTGATTTCCGTAGTCACAGAGCCCTCTACATCAGCCAATGTATGTGACTCAACAACTTCTGCCATATGGTTTTACACTGCAATGGTGGCCAAATAAGAAGAACTCAGAGAGTTAGTATCCAAAGAATCTACCCATACATGGTCACAAGCATTCACATAAGGCTTGGGAAGGAGGGTATAATGAAATATGTTTGGATTTATGCCCATTTAGAATGGTCATTTTTCCTGACCTACAGTCAATATATGCAGCAATAGTGGCTAACTAGGGTCTTCCCAAGATAACTGGATATCCCAATTTCTGAGTTTTAGGATGGTAAGACCATAAAATCTACAGGATACTCCCAGGATTCAATGAGTGACCATTATATCCTCGACCACACCATCTGGTACAACAATGGATTGATCTGCTAGTTGAAGAACAATATTGGTAGGTTGTAGCCCTGTTAAGGACAATAGATTAAACATTTCTGTTGTGATGACATTAATGGCAGCACCAAGATCCACCAAAACATTAGATATTGACTAATTATTTATACAAATAGTAATAACTGGACTCCCGAGATCCCCATATTTTGGTGAAATAAGGTTGTCAGCTACTAAATCAGCCAAATTTCCTTCCACCCTAACAGTTTTTGGGTATTTCTTTTTCCTCCCTAGTGTTTTTATACACTCATTTCTAATGGTTTGGTTTAATTTAGGAATGTCCCTTATTTCTCACAGAAGTGGACCTCAATGTGCACTTTTTTCAATTCTTGTACTAGCATTATTTCATCTGTAGTTTGAGTGTCCTGTAACCACTTAGGGAAAGGAGCTTTATGGGTATTCTAGTTAAGTTCTTGACTATTCTGAGTGTTTTGTGTCTATGGAGAAGGTGCTAGGTCCTGTATTATCCTCAAGTGTCTCTTCTTTATCAGTTTCTACAGGTATTTCTGTGATAACAATAGGAGGATTCAATGTTTTTCCAGACCTCAGTCACAAATTACCAATAGTATTAACCTGCATTGTGTTACTTGGTTCTGCTTCATCAATTGAAGTTGTCTGCTGATTTTTAGGATTTTCTACCGGCTGGGCTGGAAGTTGTGTTTGTGTTGCTTGTCTCATGTTGTTGGTAGGCTTGTGGTGGGGCCATTAAATCTTGTTGTGGTTGTTGGAATCTCCATTTTGTTGATTAATGTTTTGTGGTGGTGTCCATGGCTGGTTTTGGTTAGGATTCTATTGGAGGACCCCACTATTGGTTGTGCCATGGACTTGCTGGGGTTGGTGGTGTCCAACCTGGCTGAGTGTAGGGATTCATCCAAGGTGGTGGATGTGGATAAGTCATCCAATTTGATGTTGTCCACTCAGGTTGTCCCCAAGTAGGCTGAGGGTCCTGATTAGGCCATGACATCCTCCAGAGGTTCTGAGCACGATCGAGGTGGAAATCCAACCTGATTATTTGGCCTTTGAACAAATTTTAACTCTGTGTCAGCTTGAGAGACAACATTCAAGCCTCCTTTCAACTGTGGTAAGAAGGTGCAATGTCTTAGTGTCGTGGTCAACCACTTCACAGATTAAACACATGTCTGTGACATCCAAAGGACATTCTCTCAGGGGGTGTCTCTTCCTACACTTAGGGAAATATATGTCCAGAGGTTCTTTGGCAGGACTGGTTTTGGCCTTGAGTCCATCTATGGTTGATGTTAACTATAGAAAAATTTTATTTTCATGTTAGCCATTTCCTCCAGAAGTTCAGAGGTACCCAGAGTAAGTTTGGATGTCTTTTTTTTCTTATACCCCCTCGTGTTCTGGAGTAACTTCTGCATAGCTCAATGATTTGTTCCATGGTAAGTTTATGCACATCTCCTCCTCGCATGAGATGGAGGAAATCCTTGGTTTCCTTGTCAAGTCCTTTAAGAAAAATTGCTTTAGTAATGTCCGCATGTAACTCATAACCACTTTTTTGGTGGAGAAAGAGAAATCTATCCAAATAATCCTCTAGATTTTCATCTTATTTTTTCCATCTGGAAGAACTCTTCTTTCATATCCCTTCCCCTACAGTAGTCTTGATATTTATCCAAAAAGGTTGTCTCCATGGCTTCCCAAGAATTAATGGAGTTAGAGGGAAACCTCATGAACCATCTCATAGTAGAGTCTTTGAGAGTGGAAGGAAATTTTTGAGTTTTTGATTGTCTATTTCTGTAGTCATATGTTTGGCACAAAACTTTGAATTCAAACAAGAACTGATCAGGGTCTTCCATAGACATTCCTTGAAAGATAGGGAGGATGGATGGTGAGATATTTTTCATGGGTGCATCCTCATCCTCATCCAAGAAAATGGGGTAAGTAAAGGTCCGACCCAAGGGGTGGTCTCCATTATTCCCATGGTCCCCCATTTCTGAGTGTTGGTCCCGGAGGATACAGAATGCTCAGAAATGATTCTAGGTGTTGTATTGGAGGCAGTGTCACTCACAGTGTTTTCTACATGTAAATCAGATAGATTTTTTGAATGTTGCATGATAAATCTCCCTTGATCATGTCCGTGGCCTATGCATCAAAGGTGGTTATTGAAACAAGGCCCAAGACATCTACTGGTTGCATATATGAACTCCATTAACACCCATAGCATGTGAAGTGAAATAAATGACGTAGTGTGCTTATGGTGTCCCTGACAACTATGCCAAAAATGATGGGTTGTTGTGTTCTCCAATCATTTAACTAACATGATCTCTTGTTAGTGTCATTATAAACTAGGGTTGTGTCCTTAGGCTGTATGCAATGGAGCTTTATGTAACCAATTCTTGTTGGGATTTTTTTGGGGGGGTGTTGTGAGATATTTTAAGTTGGTTACTAGAATCTATGGAAACCTAATGTAAATCTATGGAATTCATCTACTGAAATGAAAGGAAGTCTAAAAGCTACACTTCTAATTGAAATTGAAATACTCACACATAGTACTCAAACAAAAGGAATTGCAACTACACAATTGAAACTAGAACTTAGTAAAAGTAAGATCACATGTTAATTAGACTTTGCATAAAAGAAAACACATATTCCAGATAAAAGTGTTGGTAAGGAAAACAAATACATTCAACCAAAGATTGCATGAAATATACTGAAACAAGGATTGCAGTAAGACTTATCAGAAAACCATATGCATATGTGAACATAAAACAACCTCTTGTCTCCTCGGTCGAGTGGGCCCTTGACTCTCCCTTGGGACAGAGGAATTACCAACATTCTTTAGATCTCCAAAATGACGTTTACTTCTATTAATTTAAATAAGTTCCATATCGTAGAAAACATATGAAGTTGAAATTTCTGAATACCACAGATGATATATTGCAAAGTATCTCCACAAAATAATAGCTAACCATGTTCTTAAGAAGGTGTCTTAATATAGACACAAACAATTACAGAATTCACCATAATAGGTGGCACTAACATCTTCCACTAATCAATATTAACTAAAACTCATAAATTCCTATGGGACAGTTAGAAACAAGTTCCCATACTAATAGGTCGACTGGTGGAAAAAGTCTTCTGCTCTTGTATTCCATCTCCAAACTCAGACTTCGTAATTACATCAACAACAAACGTTCATCATTTCTCTGCATACATCATCACATTTTCCTCACAAAGAAAGTTAGTAGGAATTTTATACGGTAATCAGTTTTCATGAACAAAAGCAAGGAAAATGCATCAAACTCACTATGATATAACTATACAAAGCATCCCCATGCATTAGAAAATCATATCTAAGTGGAAATTTACTGATCGTACGAATGATATAAATGAGACAAATAATGCACTCATTAATGGACACGGTCGATGAGGGAAAATTTTAGTGGTGATGCTTTTCTAATTCTCGAATATTTACATTTCTAAAATTTACATTTGGCGATTTTGAGGATTCGTACGGGAGCAACATTTTGTCTAAAATTTTAGGATGCAAGTTACTTTTTTGGGTTGGATCACCTAGTGTTTAAAATAAATTTCATACTTATATATTTATATCATTGCTACCTCGAAATAATAATTAGGTGAATTCACCAATATATAACAGTAAATTGTGTGTGTGTGTGTGTGTGTTTTCTTCATTGTAATCTAGCATTAATGTAATGCGGTCTCGGGAGAATTGTCTATGCAACTAAGTAGCTACATCCACAAACACCTGACTGCATATGGATACAACCGCCCAGCTACATGTGTGGGGAGGCATCTGACATGAGGGCTAATGCATCTACATGAGCTAGATAATTGTTGGCTCACTGATAATATTGTTGGCGTAATCCATAACAAGATAATTTTTTGCTCACTGATAAATTTATTTGACATCATTTTGTCTCGTCTCTTTAAAGTTATCAGAGAAGAAAATATGTTTAACCACCATTCTACTAAATATGTGTTATCTACAATCTTATGTTTATTGTGGAGGCTTTGTTCCTCATCCTTATCCTCCCTAGGGAATCGCTAGTTTCTATAAAATCTGATACCACATTTGAAATAGAAAAATTCAATGGCTCCTCCCTAGATTTGTTTTGGTGTGCAAGTGGTTCAATCCTCTCCAACACCATCCACCTTGCCAATAATAATGAATCACCGTAACTTTTGCACATGAAGGATTGAAATTTTTCAATCAACACGAGTTTCATTTTCCCCATAATTCCTTCTTCATATCCCTCACTAAGCAGGCATAAAATTTCATTCATTATTAGCCTTTACAAGAATCCCAAGGTATTTTTATCAGCCCAATGTCTTAGTTTTTTCTCTATCAAACAAGGGGAGGTTTTATAATCATTTGTTCACCGCAAAGATATACACAATAATAGAGGAGGAATTCCAAGGTGAAGAAACCAATGACACTCATGCCAGTGTGGGTCTTAGGGGCCTCATTTATGTGGAGACAAAGTGTGTGGATTACTGGATCGAAAACAAGTTTTGTGAATTGGACCTCAACAATTGACATATTATTCAAGCTTAGTTTGACTACGATAATTTTCGAGGGCATCTCAACATTACTTTAGTACAAGTTAGATTAATTCATTTACAAAAACCCCTCATTTCTATGCAAATTAGCGGCTGCATTCATAGGCACCCGAATACATGTGGATTCAGCTGCCCATTTGGATGTGTGGAGAGGCATTTGACATGAGGGCCGAGGAATATGCATGAAATTGAAGATTAAAACTTCAAGCGAGCACATTCAAGAGAGTTGTGAATAAGTGTAGGGTCTAAAGCAAAATGGTTAGCAATTAGCATTATTTCTTCATCCATGAAAACACATCTCATTTTTTATTTCTTCATTATAGTCTGAAATTAATGTAATGTTAGATCTGTCATGCATACTTTATATTCATCTTTATTTGCTCAACGAAGTCTTATATCATTTGATATGGTGATTGGATGTTACCCTTGTTCATATTTGGGAAGTTTCAATTTTAGATTTATTTCTATTCGTTGTTTCTTGGTATTAAATGAAGTCACCCAGGAGTATATGCAGTCACCTCAAACTATATGCAGTTGCCTGGTAATGTTTGCAGTAGTTCCCCTACAATCTTTCCTGGCATGACTTTTCCTGAATATATTATTCACTTCCATCACGAAATACATTTTTCTCATATTCGCCATCAACACAAAATCTAGTTTTGTAAATTCACCAAAAAAAATCAAGTTGTATTTTGTAGGGGGTCATAAAATTTACCCTACCATCAATCCTATTTAAACACCACCCTACCTCATTTCTTGGTTACATAGATAGACATATTAGACAGGTGGGGGGTTTTTAAGACCCTACACGACATCACGACATTAGAGTACATCACCACTCTATGTTCATCCTTGAAGAGCTCTTGTTAAACATTCCAACATCCATTTGGAGCTCTATCTTAAAAAGGTTAGTCCATTTATTTTTCTCATTTTCAATCACATTTTGCATTAGTTATATCCTACAAGTACTCATCTTTATACCCCTATCTAGTCATTAAATAGTTTATCTTTTGTTTAGCTCTTTGATCAATCTTTTAGCATATTAGTAAAATTTACCAGGGATCACCACCAATCCCCAATTGCTGTTGATTTACCCGATCAGAGCCCAAATTCCCTTTACCATAAATTAGCTCCTTATATGTATCAAAATCCTTACATTTTGCATCCTCTCTATCTCTAGAGTCCCTCAAGTTCGTCTTAGAACTACCAAACTTTGTCTTACATCAATCATAGTATGTTTATTGTCCTTTATCGAAATAGACCCGTTTGTACTTGATTACCGTCGATTCCCAATCGTCGGTGATCTCTGTCCTTCGATCGACATTGATTCCCGATCATCGCCGATATCTTTCATGTCAATATTTTTATTAGTTATCATATCTTTATCAAATTTTTATGTCCTAATATGTTTTCTTACAAGATGTATTCTCTGTATATGATAGTTATGTTATCCAATTTTTTTCCTCAAGTAAAATTGAACAAACACGACCTTGTATGGGAGAAAATGGAGAGGTATGTTTAGTCGTGCAAGCTCGCATTCGATTTCGAAAATTAGGTTGCAGATGGGATCGTTAATGAAATGCAAGGTCAGAAACCATAGTTAAGCAATGTCGAAGAAGATTAGAGCTCAGTTGGAAGACAATGGAGAAAGGCTCGAAGTTTCCAGTCTTTGCATTTTTTGCGCTTCAGAGAAAAATAGGGCAAAAAATGGGCAGTCAATGTCCGAAACCCCGAAATTCCAAATTTAAGACTTTTGGGTTTTGGGGTTTCAGAAAATCTCAGGCGCGAAGTTGGAAAATCATCCCCAAATGTCCAAAATCCCGAAGTCTGAAAGTCCAAAATTTAGACTTTTGGGATTTCAAAGACCTCAGGAAGCGTGCTAGAAATGGAGCAGAAATGTCTAAAATCCCAAAGTCTGAAAGTCTGAACTTTAGGACTTTTGGGGTTTCAGGAATTTTAGGAATCGTGCCAAAAAAGAAGGGAGCAAAAAGCCCAAAATCCCAAAATTCCGAAGTCTGAAATTTCAGACATCGAAGTTTTGGGGTTTCGAACTTTATAATTTTGGAAGTCTTGAACCCCAAAACGCAAAAATATCAACTCAATGTCTGAAAGTATGGATTTTCAAACTTTCAGGATTTCAGGTTTTGGACTTTCGGAACTCTCAGGCTAGTTTTTACATAATAACACCTCAACCTTTAGATGGCTATAACTTTTGACTGGGAGCTCATATTTGCACAAGAAAGAACTTTTTGGAAATCTCTTAGCATCTGCTACGCAACTATGAATGGATATATTTAAATTAGTGGGACTGAGTTCTTAAAAATGAAAAATACAGTTCACCATTTTTTGAGGTGTCCTAGGTTTCTCACCTACCACCATAATCAAGTATGGGTTTTCTTTCTTTCCCAACAAGGAACAGTACATGAAGGCATGAGTTTTATACTAGAACCCATCATTTTTGTAGGTGAATTCATTGCTCTTTTTGGGGTTGTTGAAGCAAGAATTCGAACTCTTCTCATCCCCTTCTCCCATTCTTCATATATATATTATAAGGATGGGAATTTTTCTAAAGATTGGCCAATCTGGCTTTGTACCCTCCCTACTTCTCTGATCTACAAGTTAATTTGTGGAGTTCAAACCTCCCATTTCAAACTATAATGCAAGTTTTTTCCTCTTGGCCATTGTAATGGACCATATCAAATTATTAGAGGAATAAAAATAAGTTTGTGGATGATTTCAAACCTCTCTTATGTTCATTGTATCTTCATAATCTCTCATTGCAATCGTGGTTATCTGTGCATGGTTGTTGTATTAAACTTTTAATGGTTTTTGTTTAATTACAAAGCAGTTGTTCAACATTCCTTTGGTGCATCACATTTGTTAGATTAGGTTTAGATTAGCTTGACATGCTTCTGGAACAACTTGTGGCAGGTAGTTTAGGCAAGTTAGGAACCAGCCTTCTCTGGAGATGGATCCTTTCTCAATTTTTACAAGTCCCACACTTAGAGACAGAGGATTCAATGTTGTTCAATCGGCACTGGATGCTAGAGTGATTTCAACCTAGAAATCTGATCAACAGTCCCAGGGGGTGCTGTGAAAATTTGCACTAGTTAGGCAATGCCCACTGAGATAATCCACTTCCTTTATTAGATGATGCAGGAGTATACTAGGGGCATGTATAAATTACGTCATTAATAAGCTCCATTACGTGCATAAACTACCACATCTATTGTTTATACGAAGTCACCAATTATGTATCCATTCAACTACGATCCTAAGAGTGTAATTTGATATCCTCAGATGAAATTATTTTGTGTGCCAATTCCATCTCTCCTGAAATAGCACACAATTTGAGCAGCAATAAGAATTCACATGTTTCCTCTCTCAGACATCAGTATAGGAATCATGGTTCAATTATCTCTTGCACTTATGAGCTCATTCATATCCCTTGAGTGGTTTACTTATCATGCTCAATAGCATTTGCACATACCTTCCCTTACCATGAATTATTCATACCTCTCATTGTCATTATGTTATCATCATTGCATTCATACAAATTATGCATGATTTTTATTCACTATCGTTGAAACCCTTAAAGTAAGCTCATTTGGATTCCTAGGTATACAATGGGGGGCATAAGCAACTCATTATACACTCCCCCCCTCACTCATCATAACATGTCTACATATCTATGTATATTTGTATTTTCATATAGCAAAATGAGTTTCATCACATTGTTCATTTATTCACTCATCCTTACCAAATGACACACTCTTGGCGGCACAGGTATTGGTTAACCATGCTTTATTTAGAATTATTGGTAGGGCAACATAATAGCAACTAACCAAAAATAACCATAAACATCCTGACACACTCGGTGGGACCCTTTAGTCTATTTTCTATTTAAATTTGGTATCTTTTATTTCTTTTTCTATCAAATTCTATAACCTTTCAACTTGGAGTGTTTTGTTGTCATTGTTTCAAAAATGTGTAAATATTAAAATTAAAATTAAAAAGGAATAATGATCACATATACACCTTCTTTATTTCATTCTTTCTTGTAGCATTGCATTTTGATTTCCTAGTTTTCATTGAAGTAAACATTTCCTTTCAGATCTTAAAAATACTTTCAAATCTATTTTCTCATCTAGTCTAATTAGGATTTAAATTAATTGCATTCACAAAAACTCCCTTCATATAACAAAATCACATATCACATCAAATTACATTCAAACAATCTTTCACAGGAAAACCTAGCTTGATTTCATCACCAATAGGATAAGCTGACTCAGTTTTCTATTCATGGAGTATACAAATATAGTGGGTGGTATATCGGCTAAGCACATAACACCCTTATCGATGCGGGACAATGAAGTGATGGGGTAGGCCCCATTATCATACCTCATACCGACACCAACATATATGTGGTTCCTCACATACCTTTACCATATATCAAGGACTCTAACCTTAAAATTATTTGAAATCACGTTATAGATGACCTTTTCTTAGTATCCTTTCATTCATATTTGTCATTTATACATTTTTCTTAAATTAATCGAGATAATCAAAAAAATTTGTGTGACTTGTTTGCAGTTATGTTAAACAGTCTTTTTTATTTTTCTTCATTGATTGTGTGCTTATTTCATGGTATTAACTAGAAAAAAATATTGTCTACAAAACACTAATGATGTGACAAATTGTCTTCAATAATCCCTAGATAATCTCAAATCCTTCCTTTAAGACATTCCCAACATAATTCATCAATTCTGACCACCTCCAGATACTGATCAAGAACCCCCACATTCTCCTAGTATCTAGTTAGACACACTTAGAGATCCTAGATCGACCTATCCCATGGTTCTTCAAGAGTGGTGATTGAGTACTTATAGAAATTCTAGATTCTAACCAAGTGGCCCTCAATGCTTACCTCACCTCCCATCTTGTCATTCTGAATTCCATCAATCCACAAACAATGACACCTCATTATTACTGTCACCTTCGACTCTTTCTCAACTTATTGACCCCAATCATGATATTGCTTTATTACACATGCTAGTTAGATTCACCTGTACTCCACTGTTGGTGTAATTTATATATGAATCATTCCACTACATGCACGTTAACTGTATATTTTATAGTTGTCAATCATAATGTTATAGGTCTCTTAAATGTTAAATGGATTCAAACAACCTTCAACGTAATCAATTCCTTCACGGGTCGTATGGGGGCATCCACACAAATCAATCTCTCACAACATTATTGTTTTATTTTGTAGTTAGCACTTTAATCTCCAACGCTTCTCCTCCACCTCATGTAAGTTTGGTTTACATTCCCCTTACTGATATCTTTCTATTGCATACTCAAATGGGTGCTCCATCACAACAAATTACATTTTAAATGTAGGGATATTTTCTTTTGTTATTTATTGCTTACATCTATACTGCTCATTAATACAAGTTACATTACTAGTGGGCTTTGCCCTATGTTTCGTGTGAACACTTGTATGTTATTTGTGGTCATGATGGCATTTCGTTTCTTGCGACGTCGTAGCAGTGATGTCCCATGTTTGCATCTCACTTTGTGTGACTTCCTTCTGTATTTTTTCCTCTTATTTACACTTACATTTCATATCGTAGCTAATAAATTATATGTGTAGCATCACAACCCGTAGTTTCTCAGCATGAATACAATTTTTTGTACTAAGTACTTGTTTTGGGTAGCCTTCTTATTTGTGTACACCATATTTTTAACCAATCGCTATATCCTTTCCCCCTGTCAGGGTAGAGTTACAGCAACCTCACCTGCAAGTTGGTCCTCTAAAAAGGGTCATGCATAAGATCTCCTAGTCAGTCTATGATAATTCTCCACCGGGAACTCCTCGTGCTATGATTATTTACTAATGCACAACTTTTAGTTTGGTGGAAGTAATCTGGAAACACAATAACAGACATAACACAAGAATACCATAGACTATGATACAAAGGAATGATGAAAAATCTGAAATATAAGTGTAAATTATATTATCAACATGAAATTGTTACAATCTCACCCATGAGGTACTTCAAGTGTTACCAACTCCACTTGCCTTCCAACAATAACTATGGGAGAAACTTCACAATTACACCTCTTAATGGCTTCTTTAACACACCTTCTAAATGATGGCTTCCTTCACACACTTACTCATACAATATTTCTCACTACTTCCTTCTATGCTAAATGAGGGGGGTGGCCTCTCTATTTATAGAACTTTCAGGCTTATCCACCTTATCTCTAAGATAGGATAAGAAATCTACTCTGACGAATCATATTCCATACCTTAACTCTTATCTTTACATGTAAGCTTATCTTTTAAGATAAGATAAACCTTATCATTTCACATGGGTTCCACCTTTTTAGACTTTTTACAAATAAAATACACAAAATATTTATGACATCACTCCTTGTCCTTATTACCAATATAATATTTCTAATTCCTAATCATGTAGACCCTACTTCTCTACTTACCCTAACTTTGACATTTTAACATTACCGAACCACTTACGACAAATATTTACTTTTTACCACAACATTCCTATTGTACTTTGACTGTTACCGTACTATACATTATTGGCGGCATCGTACCGGTAGCGCCGTTATCTTCTATCAGATGCCACTACTAATTATACTTAACAACATCCTATTCCTAATACATACATTAATGAAATAGAAATTACGGAGGAAAATTTTAGTGTCGACATCTTCCCCCTTCCTAGCTTCTACTCCATCCTTGGAGTAGACTATTCTGGTGCTTGGAAAATCTTTAACTTGTCGTGGTTGACCCATTTTGTAATGGGAGTGCCATCCAATTCCTCCAGTCGATATGTACCATTTTCATGCACAACTACTATTTTGTAGGGCCCCATCCATTTGGGAAGAAATTTTCTCTGCCTTCTTTTTTTGTATCTGGAATCATATACTAGAACCAAGTCATTCACATGAAATGGAGACCAACGGATCTTTTGATCAAAGTATTCCTTCTACTTCATTTTCTTCTTATAGCTTGTATCCTTTGCTATTTCCCTCATTTCCTCTAGCAAATGAAGATGTACCAACCTTTCCTTTACCGAATCACTTTCATCCATCCTTTCATTTTTCATAATTCTCACAGTGGGAATATCAAACTCAATAGGAAGAACTGGATCAATGCCATAAGCCAACTGAAATGGGGAGTATCCTGTTGCTGACTTTGATGTTGCCCTATATGCCCACAATGCTGCATGAATCCTTTTATCCCACTTATGTACCTGCAAGGCTGCATCTTTTGCTAGAATTTGACACAACACATAATTTGTTCGTTCCACCTGTCCATTTGTGCTTGGCTTGTAAGTTGTTGCCTTCCTGTGCTTAATAGAAAACTTGTTGACTAGGGCTTCTACCACCTCATTAATGAAGTGGCTTCCTTGATCTGTTACAATTTCTAATGGACAACCAAATCTGGTGACAATGCATTCATATATGAACCTTGCCACTTCATCCATGGAAGTTGTTTTCAATGGCCTAGCTTCAACCCACTTGGTTAAATAATCTGTGGCAACTACAATATACTTATTTTGGCATGGGGTAGTTGGAAGTGGACCTACAATATCTATTCCCCACTTTTCAAAGGGACCAAGTGGAAGAATAGGGCATAATGGAGCTGATGAAGTCTTATGGTTCCCATGTGTTTGACAAATATCACATGTCTTACAATAATTATAACAATCTCTAAAAAGAGTGGGCCAGTGATAACCTGCATCCAAGATCCTTCTTGCTGTAAGTTGTCCAGAGAAGTGTCCTCCACATGTACCATTGTGGAATTCTTCTATTAGCTCCTTCCCTTGATCACGTCCAACTGCCCTCTTGTACTGTCCATCAGGTCCTATTCAAAATAATACTCCATGTAGAATAGAATATGGACGACTGGCTTGAGTAATCTTCCTCTTAGTCTTTGCATTGGCACCATCAGGAAACTTGAATTCATTCAGATAATTCCAAATATCTATGTATTCACTAGGGATTGTGTCAAGGGATAACAATGCTGCATCTGGGAAATCATCATCATCACAAGATGAACCTAAACCATCATAGGCTCGAGAGAGTGCATCTGCATTGACATGCTTCTTTCCTGGCCTATCTATAATATCAAATTCAAATTCTTGTAGCAAAATTATCCATCTTGCTATCCTCCCTGATGGGTTAGGCTTATTTACAATATATTTTAGAGCCTGATGATCTGTTACAACTGTAAACTTCTGCCCTAGCAAGTAATTTCTAAACTTTTTTACAGCAAAAATGATAGCTAGAGCCTCTTTTTCAGTTACAGTATAATTTACCTCAGCACTGCTCATTTGTCTACTCCCAAAGTAAATTGGATGATCATTCCCATTTTCATCATTTTGGCTCAGAGTACTTCCTAGTGTTGCATCTGAAGCATCAATATACACAATGAATGGCTTGCTCCAGTCTGGATTCTTTAAAATAGGTGAAGACACCAAAGCTTCCTTCAGTTGTTCAAAAGCTTCATGTGCCTTCTTTCCTGGTTCATAAGTAACATCCTTCTTCAAGAACTGGGTTAGTGGCTGTGCAATCTTTGAGAAATTCTTGATGAACCTTCTATAGTAACCCACATGGCCTAAAAATGATCTCAACTTACTTCTATTCATAGGAAATGGTAACTCTTTGATTTTTGAAACTTTATCAGGATCAGTACCAATACCATCTCTGGATACAACATGCCCTAACAAAACACCTTTAGAACATCCAAAGACACACTTTGTAGGGTTTAGTGAGGCTTGTGCTTCATCTAACCTTTGAAATGTTGTCTCCATCTGGTGCAGGTGGTCCATCTTGCTCCCATAGATGCAAAAATCATCCAGAAATACTCTGATGAAGTTTCCAATGTAGGGTTCAAACACCCTATTCATCAAGCGCTGGAATGTTGCCAGAGCATTACACAACCCAAAAGGCATAACTCTATAAGAAAACATTCCCCAAGGAGTGGTGAACGTGGTCTTCAGCTGATCTTTCTCCACTATATGAACTTGGTTGTATCTGCTATATCCATCAGCAAAACTATAGCACTCCTGGCCAGCTACTTCGTCCAAGATCTGATCTGAGAATGGAAGAGGGTAATGATCCTTCTTTGTTGCCTTGTTGAGCTTCCTATAATCAACACAAATGCGTAGCTTCCCATTATTTTTTATTGAGATCACAATGGGAGAAACCCATTCTGAATTCTCCACAGCAAATATGAATCCTGCATCAAGCAACTTATCTATTTCTTCTTTTACAGTCTTGGAAAAATTAGGATTCATTCTATATGGCATTTTCTTTATGGGCTTAGCACCATCTACCAGCTCAATAGAATGTTCTACCCAACTTACTTGATGGAGTTCCTTGTAATCAAAAGTGAATAGGTGTATGTACCTTCGAAAGAGATGGAGGTAGGATTCCTTCTCACTCTCCATCACAACATCACCAATCTTTATTTGTTGGAGACGATCATCAATTTCTTCTTCAGATAATTTTATGGGTTCATGAGTTCGGTGTGACTGGAAGGATATCCATGACTGAAACATCAACCTCACTTTCTTCATCTTTGTGTCCACTTCACTGGTACTAGAGTAATCAGAGGATGTCCAATCATCAGTTTCATCACTTGAATCCACAAGTTCTGCCTTATGATGCCGAGGGATCACGTTTATCTTCACCCTCTCTCTACCACGTCCAAGTGTCATGAAGCCTTCATTCCAGTAGTTTCTTGCATGAACTCTCCTTAGCCATGGCCTTCCCAACAACATTGGGTACGCAACAGTACCATTTTTCATCACCTGAAAGTCTACCACACATACAACACCCATAATAGATATTGCCACATCTGAAACAACACCTTCTGGTTTAGTTTTTCCCTTATTTAATGACCTTAACATAAGTGTTGAGGGGCGATCAATTTTTAAACCCAACATATTCATTACAGACTTGGTCATTACATTAACTGCAGCACCTCCATCTACTAAGACATCATGAATTGAAATACCATTACATAATACCTCAGCTTGTGGAGCATAGGGATCCACCTCTGCTTCCAAAACAAGGACCTCAACCTCCTTCCTTCGTCGAGCATTGAGTCCACTTCGCAGCTCCCGCCTCTTCTCAGAAGACATAGCCAGAAGTTGACCATATGTAATATTTGTAGGCCTTTTGGATAGATCTTCTAAGATGGAGTATGGTCCTTGCCCCTGTGAAATCAGAAAATCCTACACACCCAACTTTCTTCTCCTATGTTTCTTACTAGTTTCTCCTTTCATCTTCTTAGGATCATTTCCATCTTGGTTATCTTTTTCTTTCTTTCTTTTTGTTACAAACACATCTACTTCATTATTTATGCTCCTATCTACTACATCAAAAGAATTCACAGGTGCTTTTCCTTTATCATTATCTCTTGTACCAGATGTAGAAGCTCTATCTGGACAATTATACTTATAATGACCCTTTTTATGACAACCATAACATACAACTTCAGATATATTTCTTTTTGGACCTCTATCTCCTCCCTGAGAACTAAATTCTTTTCCTTGAAGAAGATTAATAGTTAACTGGCCCATCTTCCTGAGCAGATCTTCATACTCAGTAGATGTACTAGGAGAAATATTTGTGCTCACCAAGAGTGGTTGTGGATTCTGGACCAAAGGTGTTGGTGTAGGCTCTACCTTAGCAACAATTTCTTTGGGCTCTTCTTCCATGCTTTCTTCTTGCCTTCTTGCAATCTCCTTTTCTTGTTTGAGGGTCATTGGGTGGTCATACTTCACTCATTTTCTGATCTCTGGCTTCATCCCAAGAATGAAGTGCTTACAGAGGAGATTATCCATGCCATTCATCAACCCATCCGCTAATCCTTCCTTCCGGATCTGGGCATCGAGCTTCCTCCTTAGCTCTAGAACACGAGCATGATAATCCCTTATCTTCTCCTTCTCTCCTTGGGATAGCTTTGTGACCTCGATCATGAGATCTGCATATTTCTGTTGTTCACCAAATTCTTCAAGAAAACTTTCAGTTAATAAATCCCATGAGTTTTTCACATTATCACCTAGTGTTTCAAACCACCTAAGGGCTGAACCATCCAAAAAGGTAGGAAAAAATTCAGTCCATTGTTCCCTTCTTATGAGGCCATTACAAATGCAAGATCGTTTAAATTCTTGAATGAAAGAGGAAGCATATTCATTAGATTGGGCTGAAAAAATAGGAATCTTCCCCATTTTCAAAAGTAACCACAGTGAAATACCAACCCACAAGTACAATCAACAAGACTTATGTGCACAAATAATTGGAATCACTATAATAGAAAGTGACTTTACACCTTTCTACAGTAAAATAGAATGACCACGGTAAACTATGGTAAAACTTGACTTACTGCGGTAAAAACTGACTTTACTGTGGTAAACACTATTCACGGTAAAAAGTGAAGTTACTGTGGTAAATACTATTCACGGTAAAAAGTGACTTTACTGCGGTAAATACTATTCATGGTAAAAAGTGACTTTACCATGGTAACTACTATGCACAGTAAAAACAAGGTTACCCTCCAAATGATTTCTGACTAAGTGGGAATATCTCTCCAGAAAATCCACCAACGAGGAATGGTCCCGGCAACGGAACCAAAATGTCATCACCAATCCGGCACTATGATAATTCTCCACCGGGAACTCCTCGTGCTATGATTATTTACTAATGCACAACTTTTAGTTTGGTGGAAGTAATCTGGAAACACAATAACAGACATAACACAAGAATACCATAGACTATGATACAAAGGAATGATGACAAATCTGAAATATAAGTGTAAATTATATTATCAACATGAAATTGTTACAATCTCACCCATGAGGTACTTCAAGTGTTACCAACTCCACTTGCCTTCCAACAATAACTATGGGAGAAACTTCACAATTACACCTCTTAATGGCTTCTTTAACACACCTTCTAAATGATGGCTTCCTTCACACACTTACTCATACAATATTTCTCACTACTTCCTTCTATGCTAAATGAGGGGGGTGGCCTCTCTATTTATAGAAATTTCAGGCTTATCCACCTTATCTCTAAGATAGGATAAGAAATCTACTCTGACGAATCATATTCCATACCTTAACTCTTATCTTTACATGTAAGCTTATCTTTTAAGATAAGATAAACCTTATCATTTCACATGGGTTCCACCTTTTTAGACTTTTTACAAATAAAATACACAAAATATTTATGACATCACTCCTTGTCCTTATTACCAATATAATATTTCTAATTCCTAATCATGTAGACCCTACTTCTCTACTTACCCTAACTTTGACATTTTAACATTACCGAACCACTTACGACAAATATTTACTTTTTACCACAACATTCCTATTGTACTTTGACTGTTACCATACTATACATTATTGGTGGCAGTCATACCGGCAGTGCCGTTATCTTCTATCAGATGCCACTACTAATTATACTTGAATGGTATCACATCATCCCGCAATATTCTCTCTTCTATTTTACACAACTCGTACAATTTTTTTAAGAGCATTTCTCCATCAACATTTCTTGCAAAATATTCATCACTAATATTTGTGCTATTAAACAATTTGAAGATGATTCTGTTGCATATTTCATCACTGGATGGTAGGGGACAATCAATCAACTATCCTTCTCTCTCCCACAAAGTGCTTTGATCGATTTATTCACTCGATCCTACGCTAAACATATATCGTCAACACTTCAAATCCAATCCTTCCGAAAATTTGACGAAGCCTTTATCATGGCCCGCAAACTAGAACTTCACATCCTCAAAGATGGTAAAGTTAAAATCAAATCTAAGAAAAATAATCCTGAGTCCAAATTTAAACCCTCTTTGAGTAATAATAAATCTAAAGGTTTAGCAAACACACTTATCATAAAATCCATGTCCAAAGGTCATTCAGAGTCCGAACAAACCTGACCTTAATGTAACTACAAACCCATTGGAGAATCTTATAGCACGGTCTTTGAAAAAATTCTAGCCACGTGCATGATTAAGCTTCCTCCTATTCATCCTATTGACATGTTCATTTCTAAAACCTCATGGTATCGATATAATGACTATTTTTAATACCATAAATTCTAAGGCCATGACATTGAAAAATGTCGTTCAGTCAGGAATGTCCTTCAGGATCTTATCGACCGAGGTGACATGTAACTTGACAATATGAACGCGCCTCTAAATCAAAATTTGGATGTCTTTAAACAATCCTTCCCAAATAATTCCCCATCCATTAGCCAACCTCAATCCAACGTCGTCAATTCTCATCATACCATCTCTCAACATCATCAAATATCTCTCATTTACACCATCAACATCTAGTGTTTCTATCATAGAAGCACGAGTCAAATTCTCTAACTTTTCCATTCTTATCACTGACAATACCACAAACTCAGCTACACCTACCACATCCTCTTAAGACCCACCTGTTGCCTCTTCAAAATTCCTAGAGAATAAATTCATCGTATAAATCACAAATATCTCTTTCAAAGACCACATCACTCGACACCACATCCAAAATCTTAATAAGTCCACTTCACATTCCATAAACCGTTCATCCAGAAAAATAGAAACTACACAACATAATCATCTAACAACCTTATCACAAAATATACAACCCTTTCCTTCCATCCTAGGGCCTCATCCCTCATATAAATTCACGGTCACCATTTCATAATATAGGGTCATTCCTTGACTAGGCACCTACACGTGTCACATATAATACGACCTCGTCATCTCAAACCTATAAATCATAAAATGATGTATAGATCCCTTTTCCTTCGTCATTATCCCAGAAAATTACGATAGGATATTGTACTAGCATCCTTGAAAATCTCACCCATTAATCTATCGTAACATTACCTCCTCATAATTTATCTAACTCCTGAGGGTGGAAGCACTCTTGGTACAATTATGAAGCATTTTGTGCATACCATCAAACACCAAGAACACTCCACTAAGGAATGTAGAGCCCTCCATGCCACGATTCGAATCCTTGCTAGCAAAGGAATTCTTCCCGCAAATCCACACCATTTAGATACAATCAAGTCTAGGCATAAAATTAAACAAAACCATCATATCCTCAAATCAAACTTATAAACCATCACCCCCTCAAATCAAATCCTTATAAACCATCACCCAACACCACATCCATATCCAAAAAGAGTGAGGCTTCCTCTAGTAAAACCCTACCCCATCAGATATATTTCATTTGCATAACCACAAGGGCATGTGTGCAAGACTCCAAGACCTCATACCAAAATAGGTCCAAAGTCTCTATCTCTCGTGCTCATGAATCATCTAAGACATCATCTTTCTAAGGAAAAGGTATACATTCTCACTACTCTACACACCTTATCTACCACCTCTATAAAAAACACCATAATTAAACAACTTCACCAAGATCCTATAAAGATGTCCCTCTACGAGCTTGTTCAAAATTCTCCATAACACCAACTTGAGAAATGATTGAGACTCTATAGTCCATCTTAGTACCATCATAAGAGAATCAACCATTTGCAAACCTTGTTAGAAATCTTAAAATATTTTTTGTTAGTGCCTTTAAAGATTCTGAAATCCTATACTTACAACCAAAATACCACGACCTTCCACTCTTCGTCACATCCCAAATCAATGATACTCTCGTCAAGAGATTTATGATGAACAACGACGCCACCATCAACATCATATTTTCTCACACCTTCAAACAAATTCAGTTACTAGATATTATCATCACTCATTCATCTTATGTGTTATGCATATTTAACGAAACCGTCACCCCTACATTAGGAATGATCATTTTATCCATCAAGGTAGGCATTTAAATCTTCATGAGATGTTCTATATTTTATAAAGAGAGTTTTAGTACAACATGTTCTTAGAATGACCCTGGATATGCATTATACATTGCATCCCATCAACCTTACATCAATGTCTTAAGTATTAACATGAAGTTAAAACCTTTACTGTTCTCATTGACCCAAATACTTTTAAATAATTTCCCATGAATTACCGACCTAATGATGTGCTCATCCCTAAGAAAAACTTAGAATCTTTTGATGAAGCATCTATAATCTCTTCCATCTCCACATTTAAATTACCAGATGACACCTCCTTCAAAGATGTTATGTAACATCTCTCACTGGGGGAGTACCACCTTCTAGCCCTTAACTCACTCCCCATACCTGAAACGTATTGGATACCTGAAAAAAACCTATGTATGAACCAAAAAACCAATATGTCATTCCTTTTATTCCTCCCCATATGATAACCAACCTCATTTACGGAGGGATTGATCACCCTTCCTCACACCATGACAACCAATATCATGTTAAGCCTTTCATATCTGATTTATCATTCTCATACAACCAAACATTCGTACAAATGGATCTTCATCATTGTGCATAGAAAGGATTTGGTTTATAATGTTATGAAAAGGGTATACATGACTTGGTGTTTGACCAGCCTCGCAAGTCTCATTAGAAATTTTGACTAGGTTTCAACAAACCTTCCTTAAACACCTGAGTCCATAATAGAAATAGATCCATTATCTTCATCTTCACTTGATGACTATATGGACATAGAAGACACCATTTCCATTCCTCCTAAATTTTTTAATCAATATGATCACCTTAGGACTACTCACTCATCAGACTAATGATGGCTCTATGACCCTTCTTCTTATATTACCTGAAATGGTAAAGGAAGACTCCCTTACCATCAATGTTCTACAATGTCATGATGACGAATCCATCATATCCTATATGGGGGTAGAATACCATTACCTTCAAAATACTTTACCACCTTACACATCTACACTCCTTAATGAGTCCACTATCAACATCAACATAGGGACTTTACAAGACCCTCACATAGTCAAATTTGGACATTATTTAGATTCAAAAGAATTAAAATACTTCACCACCTTTCTTTCTAAACACATTCATGCATTTGCATGTTCATACAATGAAATTTTAGGCATTGACCCTAACATCATTATCTAAAACATTGCCATAATTCCAAACTCCAATCCCGTTAAGAAAAAACTATATAGGATGCACCCTCACGTGGCCTTTCTCATAAAAGAATAATTACAACGTCTTCTCTCTATTAATTTCATCTTACCTATTAATTATCCACAGTGGTTATCCAATATCTTCCCTAGAAAAAAATCCACTGGAAAGTTACGCATTTTCATATACTTCCTAGATTTCAATCTCTCTTGTCCTAAAGACGACTTCCCTCTTCCTAACATCGATCAAATTGTCTACTTCATAGAAGGTCGTGAAATTTTATCTCTTATGGATGTTTTTTCTAGGTATAATAAAATCCTCATCGCATCAAAGGACCAACATAAGACATCTTTTACTACCCCTTGAGGGATCTTTTTCTATCAACTCATGCCCTTCAGACTTAAGAAAACAGGAGCCGCTTATCAACATGTTATGTCTTATATCTTCCATGATATCATCCATAAAACCATATAAGATTATGTTCATGGTCTCTTGGGTAAATATAAACATTTAAGGTACCATCTCATCATCCTCGACATAATATCCCCCCTCCTTATTCAATACTTTTTATGCCTTAACCCGACCAAATGCATATTCGGTGTGCTCATTGAGAAACTTCTAGGGTTTATCGTATATATCAAGGGAATTGAAGTAGACCCCATCAAGATCAAATACATCATCGAGATTCCCCCTCCTTTCAATATCAAAAAAATTGTAGTCTTCAAGGTAGACTCTAATTAGTCCACCACTTTATTTCTCATCTTTCAGATTGTTTTCAACCTTTTCATCATCTCCTTCGAAAGAATGTCTATTCAAGTGGGAAGAAATTTTCTTGAAAGGCCTTCGAATAACTTAAACAATATCTCTTATCACCACTCGTACTCACACCTCTACCAAGGGGGGGAATTTTATCTATATATATCTACAACCAACCATACCTTAGGCATTATGCTAGAACATTGAGATGAGCAATATAAAAAGTAGGTCATCTATTACGTAAGTCGTACTCTTCATGAATACGAAACTCATTACACTGAAGAAAAAAATTTTTGTTGTATTTTATACATCACAACTTCCAAGATTAGTCACTATCTCCTTAATCATAAAACCTATGTCATCACAAATTTCAATCCTCTCAAAACCTTGCATTCTAAACCATATCACAGTGATCGATCACCCGATGGCTCATGCTTGTGACTAAATTTGACCTAGAATTTGTGTCACAAAAATATATCAAGGGGAAATCCATGGCAAAACAACTCGTGGAAGCCCCCCTCTCTAATAATCAATCACCTCATGAAAAATTTCCCAACAAATCGATCAACACTATTGATCATGAATACACTCCTCTCAAAATGACACTCTTCTTTGATGGTTCTAAGTTTCAGAAAGGGGGAGGTGTTGGTATCATCATCATACCTCCTTTGGGGAATCCTATTCCTCTCTCTTTCAAACTAAATTTCGAATGCACCAGCAACATGGCTGAGTATGAGGCCCTCATTATGGGTCTCCAAACCACTAACATGTTTGGTTTTCAAATCCTTGACATCTATGGGGACTCCCAACTTTTCAGTAATAAAATCAAAGGAACTTATTAATGTAAAAACCAAACCTTACCAAATACAAAAATATCATCAGTTTCCTCTTAGAATCCTTCGATCACTATAAAATCCAAACAATTCCCCATTCATTCAAAAAAATTCACAGACCTATGGATTCTCTTGCATTTCTTATCCCCTTATCAACTAAATATTCCAATGTATATGTTGTCATACTTAGACTCAACCAACCATCTCATACCAATGAACTCTCATTTATTAATATTGTCAAAAACAATCAATCATATCTTTGGTACATAAAATTATATCACTGTCTTTCCCAATCTAAAATCCCCTCTGATCTATCTAAGAATTCTAAAATATCTTTTCTACAACATGCTAACCACTATGTTATTATAGGTGGTGTCCTTTAAAAATGTGGGTTTGATGGCTTCCTACTTCGATGCCTCAAATCTCATGAATCCAATAAATCTATCCAAGAATTCCACAACGACATATGTGGAGGACACTTCAATGGTTTAGTTTTTTCTAAATCCATCCTACGAATGGGATATTATTGGCCTACCCTTAATCAATATTGTTTTTAATATGCCAAGAAATATGTCAAATTTTAACAATGTGCTCTAACCTCACTCACATCCAAAGTCAAACCTTATAGCCCAATCAGGATTTATGGCCTTTTTCACAATAGGGACTTGACCTCATTGGCCTCATCATCCCTCATTCATGATAATGGCATAACTCTATGATCACCACTACCGAATACTTTATAAAATGGGTGGAATATATTCCCCTCATCTCCACTAAATCCTATAAGATTTTCGACTTCATCCTCCATCACAGTATTTGTCGCTTTGACATTCACTGCAAAATTATCACAGATAATGGAAAATATTTCAAAAACAAAAATATTCAAAAACTTTGTGAAAACTACAGCATCAATCATAGTTTTCATCTCCCTAATATTCACACAGAAAATGGTCAAGTAGAAGCTTCTAACTAAACACTCAACAAGATCCTCATTAAAATCGTCAACCAAGCAGGCGAGAATTGGCATCTCCTATTCCTGTTTTCCCTCAGGGCCTATCAAAATATAATCCATACCCATACAGGTGCTACTCCCTTTTTTGTTCTACTGCTCTAAGGATGTCCTTTTTTTCAAATTCCAAATTCCATCTCTTTTTTCACGCTCAGAGACTTCATTTTTGGCGAGGAGTGTCTTCAAGAACTATTATCACAACTTTAATTGTTAGAAAAAAACCACCTAATAACCCTTGAACATCATCATGTCTATCAAGAACATATAAAAATATCATACAATAAACATGTCAAAGAACACGACTTCAATATTGATGATCTTTTCATCAAAGAGAATCAAAATTTCACTACTCTAGAGAGGAGTAAATGTGGAAATTTTTCTCCAAACTAGATCGATTCATATGTCATCACTCATAAATATGGGTCGGGAGCCTGTCGCTTAGCCTCCCTTGATAGTAAACATGAAAATGAACCTCTTAATGCCTTGCACTTGTGGCTTTTCTATTGTTAACACATCTACTTGCATGGCATGAGTCACATCAAATATATCATTCCACCACCAACCTATCATACAACATTGTAATGATTTGGAATCATGTGTTCTTCCATTAGTATCCTATATTTATAACCTTAAATATGAACACCATGTATCTATTCATCACATTTTCCCCATGGATAAGTTTCTCTTCATAATTAGGAACCAACAATCATTACTCCTATCTTCCCCTTATTTTACCAACTGAAAACATGTTAAGGGGGTACACATGTGTAGTTTTTCACACATGCCTTTTCCTGTCCCCAAATGGTCTACTAGGTCTACCATTAGCTCAAATAAGATTCAAAATATATGTATGTATGCACAATACTAAAAATATAGATTGATCCCTTGAAGGATGGATACCCAATAACCATTACAAAAAGGCTTCCCTCGTCGATCAACCTTCATATCAAAATAAAAATAATCAAAAGAATCCTAGGAAAGCTTCCTGCATGGATCAGCTTTCCCATAAGGAGAAAACTTCCCGCAGTGATCAATTTGCACAAATACAACTGGGGTACAAGCCCATAAACCATCTAAGGAGATCATATTCTCCTCATAAAAATTACATATCAACCCTTCCCATGTTGAAATAAGATGCATAAGATCATTTTCACATATATCCATGATCCTACATATGACTAATTATTGTTAGTTATATATTAACATTTTTTACAAGGCCTTAGTTGCATTGTCATTGTCATTAAATTTACCATCAAACCACATATATATCAAATCCAAATTCAAAAATAAAAAATTTAACATTTATTTTTAACCATGATAAAATACATTTTGAAACATACATCAAGATCACTACATTTGAGTTGCATCACAATCAACATCAAACATCATATCAACATCTACATATCTAACATCAAATCAATACAATTAATCTATCCAACCATTTATTTGGACATATCTTAAAATTACACCATAAAACTCATATATAACATCACATCAAAATTAATCAACATTAAATGAATCCAAAATCATAATCATTTATATATCTCATAAATATTTTTTTGTACAAAATACCTCAAAATGACTCTATACATTTGAATCATATAAAAAATCCCCATACTATGCGGTAAAATCAAAATCAAATACCCTATGCCCACCCTAACCTCCCTTTGATCCTCCATTAGGTCCCAAATCACTCCAAGGTTGAGCAACACTGCCAGTGCTCACTGTGGTGGCATGTTGAGTCGATCTACGGTCACTTTCTCTATGCTCCATGTAGCAAAGTGTTTTAAGAATGTGATGTGTCATGAGCCACTCGTAGTATCACATATCACCTCCCAACATACAATACTTCTCCATAGTCACAAACTCTAGTGGTCTCATATAACCCCCACCTACTATTGGCACTCCTCCTACATGTACTATGGTTTTCCCCGCACTCAGCCCTACTCCTTGTGCTACACTCCCTAATGCCTTTGAATTTTTCCCCACCTCTCCATACTTCTCTCAGAGTGCCTCCCGCTGACAATGATATCTATATCTCTGCTGCTAGAAAGTACCACACTCTAAGTGTGCTTGATCCTACTCCTGTTGTAGAGTATCTCTTTCCTAATAAATGGTATCCCACTCAAATATCAATTGATCTCTCTGCAACTATAACGCATCAAAAGCTTCATATATTCTAGACATCTCTCCATCTCCATCACCCTCCTCTACCTCTCTACCTCTCTGTCTCTGTCCCCTCTATCCCCTCACGCTACCCACGGTTACATCCACAGCTCACTAAAGGCCTCTAGAACTCCACCATCATCTCCATAAAACTTCCTCATGGTGTGTATACAAGCCTCCTATGATGGGGTACTATTATGTCTCCTTGAATAGGTAATCTCAAAATATGATATACATTCTCCAAAGTAATAGTCATCTCACCAGTACAGACCCATAATGTCCCTGTACTCAACTCCCATTTGTCCGACAATGCAACCATAAATTTGGTATCTCTAGGAATCCGTTAGTCATGGTGGAATCCTCCCAAACCAATGAAATTTATATGATCCCACTCCATAACATTTACATCTCCTCTCATAGTCTCAAGCATTTCTGGGATCTTATCCCGAAGGTATATGGTATCTATCTCCAAAAGAAACAAACAAAAATCAAATCACTTACCATTTTTATCATAAAAATAAACTGAGCACTACCAACTGCTAATCGGTGACGCTTTCTCTATCTAGATCAATGATGCTCCACCTAATCTCTCCTGATCGTAGGATCGCCAACGATTGGGCGTTCCCACCTAAATCTTGTCAAAAAAACACAAAAAAAAAACATAAAATCAAAACAAACTACAAAAATTAAACCTACTTACCCCTCTCCTCGTCTGCCTCCTCTTCCAACCACTTCTGCTTGACTCTGATGGAGAATATAATATTTAACAAACCATCTTTGTTACATATTTATAGGATATAGAAATCCTATTTTCAAACTCCCTACAATCTCTCCCAAACCTCCTAAAAACTATCTTAGTGAGTTGTTTAAACAACCTAAACAACTTATGCATAGTTATAACCATATGTATATAAGCTCACATATACACTAATAATATTCACTCGAACATTATAATGTGAGCACTATAATATAGTTTTCCTAACATCTTCCCCCCCCCCCCCAGTGTGAACTTGGGGAAAACCTGCCTTTGTACTAACACCTGTTTTCATGATTAGGTGATTTTTACTACAGGATGATCACAAACCCGTTGTGGTTTTCAAATGGTTCAAAAATGGTGGTTTTCAATTGGAGTACCACGAACCAAAAATGGTGGTTTTCAATTGGAGTACCACAAACCAAAAATGAAGGTTTTCAAGTGGTTTACTTAGAAACACATCATGATGTGTCGAGTACTATTATCAGCCCTCATCACATTTCACCGTAAGGAATAACATAGGAAAATTTGTTGCTCACACATTACAAACTGAAAATTGGAATATTAGAACATTTCCCCCCCCCTCAATGTGAAATTTCCACTTATTCAGCAAACCAAGAAATCAAGAATACTGCATACTGAAATATGAAGCACACCACACACAACTGAAAGCATACTGAAAAAATGTCACCAAATCTTAATGTGGCCCTATTGTTGGCAACTGACGAGAGGTCATTGATTGACCTCCTACCTTTGATGCCTTCAACCTCCGGTATTATGTTGCTAGCTCTATTGGATTTGATCATGAAGTTCAATTTCACATACCTTAGTCAGATTTCGGATACCACTGAAAATGCATTCGTAAGGCAAATTTTTTATTTATTTTATTTTTACAAATATTTGACTTCAACTCTTGACAAAATGACTTAACTCTTTTCACAATGAAATGGACTTGACACATAAAAGTGACTTTGTAAGATGAGACATTTAATGACATCAAATTACACAATGGCAAAAACGGGGAAGATAACTATTTAATGACCAAATAATGACACTTGAATCTTGACTTTTATCATAGACAAACAATGAATAATAAATTTAAAATACCTTTTTTTTTTTACTAAGGGCAAATAGTTTTGAAGGGACTATACCTTGTATACAAAAGGGCTCAAAAGCCAGATAGCAAAGGTGAGAGAAACAGCCTAGAGAAGGGCAAAACGGCCAACCTAAGAGGGCTCAACAGCCAAATATGACAATACATGTGAAGAAAGGATCCAAACGAACAATGATCCAAAAAGACGCAGAAAAAATAAAAAAGCAACCAAAAGAGATACAACATATAAAACTCCAGCCAAAAAGTAGCTCCAAAACCGCCAGATAACAGCAACTTCGCAGCCAAAAAATAGCAACACACAACCCATTACTTGATAGCCCTGTCAATCTTGGTCTTGATAGCCTGCAGCGACATGAAGAAGGCAATGGCAGTGGCCTAAGAAGAGTCTTTCATATCCGTCTAAGCAATTGCAATATCCCTTTTCTCTTTAGGGCCCCAAATGTCTTCATTAATCCCACTTAAACTGCAGACACTATGAACATGTTGTTCAATGAAATTATAAATGCTTTTAAGGGTAGATAATATGAAGTCATTGCGACTTTTTGCATTCCCTATTCTGCCATCCAAAGACTGTAACTTCTTGAAGACTTCAACAATAACCCCTTCTTTATCATCACTTTGAAGAATTCCTTTTCCCTTAGCTCTTTCCATATTTTTTATAGTCCCTTTGAGCTCTTGTATCTCCTTTTCTAACCTGTCCACTCTGTCCATCAATTCCTCCTCCTTGGGCTCCTCCATCGGTTTACTGATATGCAGGATTCTCACCAAGTTCCAGGTCTTTGTGGCTCCTTAGGACCCGTTGAGAAGAAGGGATTTTAGCTTTTATCCTCTTGCTTTTCTTGCTGGAAGCAACAACTTCAATCTTCCTTTTCAGCAGGGGGGAGTGGAAGCGGTGTGAGCAGGTGGAGGAATGGAGGAAGAAGGTGGGGTAGGATGCATGGGGGGGCAGCTAGAACAATGGCGATGGATCAGGAGGATAAGCCCTTCGTGCAAAGGGACAGCCCTAGAGTGGCTCTGAACTTCCCTAATTGATTTCTCCAGGGAGTTTATCAAATAGTGTGGAAAGCTAATGATGATATTTCTACGAAAGTGATTAATAAATATCAAATGTTTTTGAGGTATAGTCACAAATCTTCCTTCAAGAGTTACATACCTAACAACCATCCTAGCAAGCTCAGCAAAAGGCTTAGGAATCGATGCCACCTTGATGCCAGCAGTCACGAATTCATGATTCTCCCCATCGTCCAGGAACTTCTTGGTCTCCACCTCCTTGTCCACCTTCTTACTGAAGAATTTGGTGCCCTCCAGGCTGAGGCCCGTGATCTGGGCGATGAGCTCTTCCGTGATCTCAATATCCATGTTACTGTATTTGACAATCCGATTCTTCCATCCCTGGGCGAATCTGATAGAAATGTCTTGGTCAAATCCTTAAATCCTTTCAATAAAATTAGACAGACCCCCGATTTGAAGGTAGTTCCAAAGCACCGTATCCTCTTTCCATGCCGGATTGTAGGTCGGTTCAATTTTGCAAGGCGGACCCCCCATGTTTCCACTGTTCCTTTTCCTGTTCTCAACGGTAAAAATGCTATCACTATGTGAGACAGGCAGAGCTTTGATGTTGGTTTTTGAATCTTTCCTTTCCGTGAAAGCAAGTTTAATTATTATACCATACTTGTAATTATTGTCCCGCTCCTCGGCTTTCCTCCTATGCCTAGAAATGATTACAGTCCATCTCGCACATATCGCACCAATCATCCATATCTTATGTGATGTCATCATATTGTACTTGGGGATCCGCACATTAGCGTCCATATTACAGCCGTTAGTGCTGATTAAAAATACCTTGACAATAATAACAAATTACGATAACTTTTGACGAGGACAATACAATTAACATATAAAGGACCCTATTAAAAAAATTTCTCTTCTATAACTTCACTATAGAATAACTAACTTTATGACTTTATTATTTGGCAATACACAACACAAAAATTAAACAAAAATAAAAGCTAGTTAAATTAAAACGTACACTTATTGTACAAATGGCGAAAATGGAGGCCGTTACCAATGTGGACTCTCTGTGTGAATAGCTACACAGAATTAGAAATATAAATTAAACCCTTATCTTAATCCACGTAAGGTGATAAGCCGTGAGTATCTGGATCTGATTTGTGGCCAAATGGACTGTTCTTGACATTTTCTTGGATAGAAATGTGTGATTATACCCACATGTGCAGAACGTTTGGATTTAAAACTTATACAGAGTCTCACAAGCTAAATTTCTGAGCCGATTCAATAATGCATGTAACAATCTATCCATACCATCAGATGTGTTGGGCAGATGTATATATGCGACCTGATAATGTAATTCATAAAGTATCACGAATATGCAAGTCTGTAAAAATAGATTACCGGTGGTTTGAACGCCTATTGTCTTCTCATTAATGCAAACGCAAATATATTCCTTCTATCGCAGACTTCCACAAGGTATCTCCAATTCTGCTAGAATGAATGCGAGAGACTACAAGATAATTATTCGATATAGAATATTGAACCCACACAGTCAGTGGAAGGATCCCGATCAAGCCCTTGTAATACAAAAAAATTCGATCGGATAAATATCAATGCAAAACTCTTTGAGTTAAATGTAACAATCTTTTTCTTCAAAATCTTATTTTCTCATTCCAAGGGTGAAGCGCAATGCAACAGCCCCTCTGATCTGTAAACTCTTCAACTTTGGAATTATTCACAAAATCACAAATTAATCGTTGTTGTTTACTTTCTATTAGAAAATAACAGAGATAGCTAGTGAATGAATTACTATTGTGCTTAGAATCAACAATTGTAGTAAAGGAAAGAATATAAGCTCATAACACCAACAATTTTATCCTGGAAAACCTCCAATGGAGGAAAAACCAGTCAGGAAGGGCAATTGCTCTTTCTTCCCACTTCTATTGGCCAATTCAAATCAATAGGTACAAAATTTACAATAAGTAAGAAAGAGAATAGATAATATCTCAACACTTCCTTTCTGTTACTTGCTTGCTCTGTCTCAACACTCATTTCTTCTACAAAATTACAACTTCCAGCACCAAGACTTCTTGCTCACTTGCTCCCATGCTTCGATGATCTTCTACACTTCGACAATCATGTATTTATAGCCTTTCTCATGTCCTCCCGTGCACTGGAGAATGGGAAAGGTCATGAAGGAGAAGAGAAACAAACATCCTTTCAAATTCAGAAGTTGTTCGTTTTGATTATAGTTTTATGTCTGTAATGGCCAGGACCGCCGCCCTGTGCAGACTAGCGGTCCTGGGACCGCCGCCCTATGCAGAGTGGCGGTCCTGTTACTTAAAAGACAGAACCTCCATTTCATTGTTTTCCTTCTTTGTGTTGACTGTTTTTTGATGAAGTAGAGTTATTTTGGATCCCTATGGATCACGCCTCCCCTTCTTATGAGGCTTTTGGTCCCAAAAAAGCTTAGTGGGGGAGTACATGAGGGAAAAATTCCCTCGCTTGCTCCTTCAAGTACCACCGGGCCTACCTTGGTGTCTTTCCTTTAAGTCCAATCTGCCAAGACTCATGTGGACCTCTTCTAGTCTCTCTAACCTTCTGCTATAGCACTACATCCTCCTCTAATTTGCCTTGTGAGTCCAAAACACAATCCTCAATGGAAGGTAGCAACTGTAGTTCTTCATCTTCATCCAACATGGATGGCTCATATAGGTGCAAGTTCTCACAATTTACTATGGAGTACATCCTCATGAATGATGGGAAATCAAGTCGAAAAGCATTTTCCCCAACCTGCTCCAATATGGTGAACAGTCCATATCGTAGTGGCTTGAGCTTCCATGCTTGACCTTGTAGTCTCTCCTTGCTCAAGTAAAGCCAAACTTTGTCTCCAACATGAAGGTTGTGTTCCCTCCTATGTTGATTGTGCCTTAGCTTTGTACTTTGCACCTTGAGATGGATTTGTCGGATCCTCTCAATGAACTTGTTGGCTCTACCTCTGTGTCTCGTGTATCCTCCTCATCTTGTTGTCCAACTTATGTCCAGTGGATTTGTAGGTAGATATCCCAAGCATGCTTCAAATGGTGACTTCATAGTGGATGTGTGTTGAGGAATGTTGAATGTAGGCTTGTCCCAAGTCCTTGGGTACTTATTGTTATATCCTCTGATCAATTATACCAAAGTCATGTTTACCACCTCTGTTTTTCCATCTGTTTGTGGATGGAAAGTTGTGCTCCTCTGTAACCTTTATCTATCTCCCACAAAGTAGTCCAAAACTTCCCCAAGAACCTGAATCTCTGTCAGAGACAATCTTTGGCAAACCAAAATGCACCCATACATTAGCAAAGAAAAGATCCTCCTCATGTCTTTTTGTCTTTTTACTGCCATAAGTACACATTTTACTACTATAGTCCATGTTTTAGACATAGGTAATCCTCCTACAAAATCCATAGAAATGTCCTCCCATTGAGTAGGTAGGTAAAGGATACAAACCTTCCCCAAGCTAGTGTTTACATTCGAATAAATTTTGATAATTCTTCTTGGTTGGGCCAATATACATACCTTTGCAATATGGTATTGAAATGTCCTGCTACCTTCGAGGTATGTGCTTCCCTCATCAATAGTCTTTCTTCTTTGCACACGAGTTCCCCCCATAGTAGAGCAGCCCATCCTTGAGATAACATCTTCAATCCCCTGTTTTTTCAGCCCCTTGGGACTGCAACTTCTGAAATGTTACCCCCAAAATATTTGTCTTGGGCATATGCCTCTCCATAAGCTTCCTTCGTGAAGGGCTCGATCTGAGAGATAGTGGCCAAACAGGATAACTTTTCCTGTGTGGGTGGCCTAGACAACATGTCTGCCACCAAATTTGTACTACTTTTCTTGTATTTGGTGGAACTCCATCCATTAGTTCCTTGCCTGCTGCAATTTACTTGCAAATACTCATTGTGCACAATAGTTTCTTTACCCAACAAATTGTTTCCATTTTTTATTCAACTAGTGCATACATTTCTTTATCATATACTGAATATCCTTTAACCTAACTACAGGTTGCACCCATTCATAATCATGGCATCTGTCTCTCTTCAAAAGGTGGCAAACTAGGAAGAGCAAGTTGCATGACTAATCTTGTATTTCAATAACTCGAAGGATTCGTCTTGTTCCTTATCAAAACCCTTACTCTTTGCGGCCATTGTGTGTAGAGGTGCTGCATCTCCGAGAAGCCCAGAATGAACTTTCCACATGTACTATACTGCTCCCACAAAACTTCTAGTCTCTGTGGCTCCTGTTGGTGTTGGTGAGCTTCCACCTTCTTTGGATCCAAGCTCTCCTCCTCCAACCACGTGCCCAAGATAGATAAGTGATTGTTTGGAAAATTCACATTTCTTCATATTACAAAGTAGTTGTTTCTCCCTAAGAACTTGCAAGACTTACTGCAAATGCATTAGATGTTCTTCCCATATGGCACTAAAAATCAAGATATCATCTAGATATACAATGACACATGAATTTATGAAATCCCATAATACATCATTCATCAATCTCATAAATGTAGCAAGTACATTACATAATCGAAAAGGAAGTACTAACCATTCATACAAACCTTGTTTTGTTTTGAAGGAAGTCTTCTATATCTCCTCCTCCTTCATCCTGACTTGGTGATAACCTGACTTGAGATCCAACTTCGTGAAAAATTTGGCATGCTGAAGCTGGTCCAAGAGATCATCTATATGGGGAAGTGGATATCAGTTCTTTATGGTGATCTTATTCAAAGCACGGTAGTGGATGCACATTCTCCAAGAACCATCCTTGTTTGGCACCATCACAATAAGCGAACCGCATGGTGAGGTGCTCAGACGTAACACCCCTTGGTCTATTAGTTCTTTGAGTTGTTTCTTTACCTCAATACCCTCCAATAAGGATTTCCTATACAACTCGATGTTCGGTAGAGGTGACTCTGGCAATAGCTGAATTTCATGCTCTACTTCCCGTTTTGGTGGTAATCCACTAGGAGCCTAAAATACTTCCTGAAAATACTAAATAATACTATCCAAATCTTGTTTTCTTGGTTAGAAATATCTGAAACTTCTACCCCATCTTGTTTATCCTTTAACAAAAGTAAAAAAAACTGATTATGATTTGACTAAATAAGCTGTTTTGCTTGGTTAACACTTACCATAGTAACCCGTCTCTTACGTTGGTGTTCCCAGATGTTGTAGCTGATCCCATCCTTTACCCATCTGTACCGGTTTTCCCTTCTAATAAATATAGCATCCCTAACATACAAGTAAGGACTCCCAAATACCACATCAAAAGCATCAAGTGGAATAACATCAGCTTCAAAAACATCTATATATTGGGAATTTATCCCAAACTTGACCTTACATCTTCTTGTTACCTGAATTTCAACACCCTTCTTCACCCAACCCAAAGGATATGGGTGTGGATGCTCATAAGTCTCAAGACCAAGCTTCTTTACAACTTCCTTAGAAATCAAGTTAGATTGAGAACCGGTATCAACCAAAGCATTTACCTTAGTCCTTTTGATCTGGATTTTGATCTGGAATAGTCTACTCATCTCCTATTCCCTGTCCATGTTGGTGGCCATGCATCCAATCCTTTTGTCTACATCAGATTCATCTTTGATTTCCCCCTCCCCATCTATCTTTACAACTGTCATGGACTTCTTAGAGTCCTTGGTTCAGTTCTTTGGATGTAACTCCAGATGAAACTTCCAACATGTAGCATCAGTATGACCATTGATATCACAATTCTTGCAAAAAATCTTGGGATCTATACAAGTATTTAAAGTAGTGGCAGCTTGTTTACCTTTCCCTTTCCACTTACTCTTGTTACTTGTTTGCCCATAATCCTTTTTCTGCTGATTTGTTGACTTCTTTACCCTCAGCTTTGCTTCTCCTTGCTTTTTCTCATCATCTATGTAGTATGCTTGTACACATGCTTCATTGAGATGAATTTTCTTTGAAGGTGAGTGTGAAGTCCTCCCAAGTATTTGGTCATAATATCCTCATCCTCCAAATCCATGTTTAGCAACATGGCTTACCTTCGAAACTCCATAGTATAGTCATGTACACTTTAACCATTGCCTTGTCTAAAATACTACCATTTAATCATTTGGTTAGGTTTATGGCCAATAGGATAGAAGTTAGCTCTAATTAAATCCTTAAATTCTTCCAAGATTTCACAATAGGACGTTTCTTCTTTTCACAAGTAGTTAGATGAGTTTCCCACCAAACTAGAGTATGTCCCTCCATTTTGAGACGTGAAAAGGTGATCCTTTGTGCCTCAGTGACATTATGGATGCTAAAATAGACTTCTAATTGTTTTAACCATTTATCCAGTAATTTTGCATCTACTTGTCCTTCAAATCTTTTGATTTCAACTTTAGTATCAACTTTAAAAGGAGTATGTTCATATTTTACCTTTTCTCTTGTGTTAGAAATCTCTTCTTCATGCTCTTCCACATAATATTCCTCATGGTGACTCTTGCCTATACCAAACTTTTCGGCTAAGCCTCGAACCACTGAGTCCATGGAGTCTTGCTTGACAGAAGCTATCTTTTACAAATCTGCAAGTTCCTCTTTCCTTCTAAACATCCTATCTATCATGGTCTCTAGCATCTCTATTCTACAGACAAAGTTATCTTCCTCCATTTCTCCCTGAATTCTCTGTTTCCACTTCTTTGTAGAAATATTTAGATCACAAGGTAAATCTTCTTCGCCTTTAGATCTTATCACTGTCATACAAATTCAAGAATGAAATACCATAGTCCTGGATACTTGTTAGCTCTGATATCAAAATGATCTGTAAACTCTTCAACTTTGGAATTATTCACAAAATCAAAAATTAATCATTGATGTTTACTTTCTATTATAAAATAACAGAGATAGGTAGTGAATGAATTACTATTGTGCTTAGAATCAACAATTGTAGTAAAGGAAAGAATATAAGCTCATAACACCAACAATTTTATCCTGGAAAACCTCCAATGGAGGAAAAACCAGTCGGGAAGAAAAATTGCTCTTTCTTCCCACTTCAATTGGCCAATTCAAATCAATAGGTACAAATTTTACAATAAGTAAGAAAGAGAAGTAGATAATACCTCAAAAATTCCTTTCTGCTACTTGTTTGCTCTGTCTCAACACTCCTTTCTTCTACAAAATTACAACTTCCAGCACTAAGACTTCTTGCTCACTTGCTCCCATGCTTCGATGATCTTCTACACTTCGACAATCATGTATTTATAGCCTTTCTCATGTCCTCCAGTGCACTAGAGAATGGGAAAGGTCATAAAGGAGAAGAGAAACAAACATCCTTTCAAATTCAGAGGTTGTTCGTTTTGATTTTAGTTTTATGTCTGTAATGGCTAGGACCGCTGCCATGTGCAGACTGGCGGTCCTATTACTTAAAAGATAGAACCTCCATTTCATTGTTTTCCTTCTTTGTGCTGACTGTTTTTGATGAAGTAGAGTTATTTTGGATCCCTATGGATCACCCTCACATGCTCTTATAGACCCATATTCTTCTCTCACCTGTTTTGATACAAGATGATGGAGAAGAGCATTTTTAACAAACCATTTTCGTTACATATTTATAGGATATAGAAATCCTATTTTCAAGCTCCCTAGAATCTCTCCCAAACCTCCTAAAACTATCTTAGTAAGTTGTTTAAACAACCAAAAAACTTAAGCATAGTTATAACCATATCTATATAATAATATTCACTCGAATATTATAATTTGAGAGCTATAATATAGTTTTCGTAATAGCCTCCATTTCTCAAAAACACTGAAAATCAATCATTCAGAGATCTCAAATCACAAGTGAACATGTCACAAATGAGCCATTTGTGCACCCAACTTGGTTTATATAATTTCTATTTTCACAATCTCCAATGATTGTAAATCACCACCAATCGACCACATTAACTATCGGTGATCCGTAATCATTGTCAATCCTAACCTTTTTTACACAGCTTATCTATTTCGGTCACCTAGACCCTTTTCAAACACACTACAACACCATCAGGATCTTATATTCCTTTACTTTGATGCTCAATATGTTTTCAAAACGTTTTTTTGACCATACATCTATTTTTCACACATTTTAGATGTCTTCCTCTGGCCCTTTCGTCCCAATGATCAACAGATCCATGCAAGATCACTCCCATTAGACTCTCTCCTTGTAGTAATATTCCCTAATAATGCATTTGTAGGTTTTCCACATTAGTGTCACCATCATGAGGATGTATAATGTCCCCTACCAAGTGTTTCCAAGATTACTATTATCTATAAATATACCCTCGATATGGCCATTTCAGATTACATTCAAGCCTTGGAACAACTCTAAGAAAACCTACCCAACCAATATAACTCTCTTAAATCTAATGACCAAAAAAAATGGTAATTAGCTTGAGGGGGGAAAACATCCTATCACAAAACTAGGGAATCCTCGCACTATTTTTATTCTCACATCCCATGCCTATAAATAGCTCAACAAAAAGAGGCAAATGTAGACACCACTTTTTCACCCCTAGGTGACCCTTCATATATTTATCACTATCCTAAGTCCATTATTCTTATAGTCCAATTTACCATCGTAAATATTAATTTACCCGTGTATAATCTTATTAACCCTCCCCTAACCACCTAAAACCAACCTAGATTAAATTATCTTGACTATCCCAGCCCCCTAACTTCTCACTACTCATCAAACAACCTTAATCCTCGAATGGCAAGTGGTTTTGACCATTTTCCATATTTTCCTTAGTTATTTTTTAACATATTTGACCCGATCAATGAAGATGTACAATCGTCGATGATCATTATAGACATTATTAATCCTATTTAAACACCACCCTACCTCATTTCTCAGTTACACAGATTAGACATATTGGAATGCAAGTGGGTTTCAGAGACCCTCCACAAAATCAAAACATTAAAGGAAAAACCCACTCCGTTGTCATCCTTTGGGAGTTCTTGTTAAACATTGAAACAACCACTTAGAGCTTATTTATCTTCAACAACATTCAACAAGGTTATTCCATTTATTTTTTATCATTTTCAATCACATTTTGCATTAGCTATATCCTAAACGTACTCATCTTTATACCCCTATCTAGCCATTAAACTCTTTTCTTCGGTTTATCTCTTTGATCAATCTTTTAGAATATTAGTCAATTTTACCACCGATCACCTCTTATCCCCAATTATTGTTGATTTATCCAATTGCCACTGATCAGAACCCAAATTATCTTTACTATCAATTAGCCCATTATACGTATCAAAATCCCTATATACTTCATCCTCTCTATTACTAGAGCCCCTCAAGTTCATCTTAGCACTACTAAGCTCTGTCCTCCATCAATCATAGTCAGTTTATTAGCCTTTGCCAAAATAAACCCTTTTGTCCCCAATCTTCGTTGATTCCTAATCATTACTGATATTTTCCCCTGATCACCACTAGTTCCCGATCGTTGTCGATCTCTGTCATTTCAGTATTTTTTATCAATTATAATATTTTTATCAATCTATTTTGGCCTAATTTATTTTCTTTCTAGATGAATTCTTTATGGATGATAGTTCCAGGTGCATCACACCCCATCACAAACATAAACAACCTTCCGACTATACAGTAGCGCTTCATGTGGGAGCACTTCGATATCTCACACAAGCTTAGCCTATGTGACATTTCCCTCTCTCCCAAAATCAAATACATTGAGGAACAACTAGAAATCATACATGAAATATATGATGCAGTAGAAAAAGCTTGATTTGATTATTTATTGGACTTTGAGATCATCGTAGCCCTTACATGGGCCACTTATCAAGAAAAATAGGATATCTTCGTCCCTCTTGAATCCTAATATTGTTATCATTATCTTATTACTTTATTAAATCACTTTCAATTGTTATCATGAGTTGAAACCCTTCAAGGAGTCCCTTTGGATTCCATGGATCGGCCTTTACTAAGAAACTCATTTAATCTTTATCTAATATTTTTCTTGTCCAACTGTATTTTTATAAAAGTCTTCTTATTTGGAAAAAGGAGGAGCCTCTTGCATTGTTCACGTATTCACTCATCCCGACATTGCATTTGTTGACACAGGTATCGGTAAAACTACTTTATATAGATTTTTTGGTATTGCAGCATAATAACAACTAACCAAAAATCACCATAAACACTAGACTTGATTTTTTTTCACTTTATAAAGTTATTAAAACAATTAAAATATAAGTTAATTTAGAACGGTCATTTTCCCATTCTAAACAAATGACTTAGGAATACTTTTAATAGAATGACTGAGATGGAGGGGAGAATGTGCATTATGCACACTTAATGTTTAATTCACCAATTCTAATACATCAATGGTAAGATCATGGTTGGTGTTTTTAAAATTATAATTTTATTGACTTCGTTTATTAAGGTTTATTAGTGTACAAACTTAATTAATGGGTTATGCACATAAGTTATGGGTTACACACATAACTTTAGGCCAAGGGAATTTAATTTTGTGGTTGTATTAAAATCATAAATCATAACCAACGTCCTAAAAAAAATCAAAGCATGAAATATTGAAACAAAATCCTTTTAAATCATACCTAATTCCATGTAAATCACAACCAGTTCCCTATAAAATTAGCATAATAAAGAAATTATTATGTTTATTTGCAAATTGAATTAATTACATGGTGGAAATCAGGGATATTTTTAGTGGCGAATATTCGTAATTTGACGAATATCCCATTTTTGGAAATTTTGAAAAGGTGAATTTTTTAGAGTAGGTTAGTGTACTATTCGTCTAAAATTTCCATTATAAATTTTTTTAGGGGTCAGCTTTGCCTACCATTGAAAAATACTCCTATATAAACCTAGGTAATTCACCTAATAGTATATTATTAACTTACTAAGGTACCATCCGAATTACTTGTAAATTACAAGCAGACAAAGTATGGATCGTAGTCTCAAACTGGTTGTTGTAGACTTGCAATAGGAAAGTGTCACTAACACATGACAAGGAAGATTTTCATTTCCAAAAGAGTGACAATATAGTGTTGTTGACACACGACAAGAGAAGGTGTTGACACACGACCAGAGGGTTGTTGACGCACGACTAGAGGGTTGTTAACACGCGACCAGAGGGGTGTTGACGTGTGACTAGAGGGTTTTTGGCGCAAGACCAAAGGGTTTTTGACACATGACCAGAGGGTTATTGATGCATGACAAGAGGGTTGTTGACACGTGATAAGAGGGTTGTTGATGCATGATAAGGGAGGGTTTCAGGTGGGCAACAAATGAGTGTTGTTAACGAGCAACAAAGGAGTTGTAGATGGTCTAAAAAAACAAATCATTTTTTTGGTGTCCTGTGAAAGTAAGGTTTGTTGTCACATGACAATAAGGCTTGTTGTTGTGTGATAGAAAACCTTGTTATCACTTGACACAAAAAAAATGTTGAGTTCTTCCCCTTAAGAAAATGACAAGAAAAAATTTGAATCTGAAATCGTGGATAATTTTCCTTTCCGAGGAAAGTGGTTCAAGATATATTTGTCGGGGATTTTCCACCTCCAATTTACTAGAGGCTTATTAAAATGAACCCTGGTGGAAATTATATTAATAATTCATTAATATGATTCAACTTCCATAAATGACATGATGTTTTCTAGTATTATATGGGAAAATATTCCTTACTTTACACTCAATTTTTAATTTAAATATCAATAACAGTACAACTTTAAAGCTTTATTGGATCATGCTTTGGAATAAAATTTTCAAAAAACCCACATCCCATGTCAAGATAATGTCACATACTAATTTATGATCTTCAATAGTTTCTGCAAGTTAAGATTCATTACCCTGTTCAAGTAGTTCAAGGTGTGATTTAATGGGCTCATGTCCTTTATGGGGTATCTTAATGAAGCCAATTTTCCAAAACAAAAATTATTTTCCATGCCTAGATGATGTTATCCACATCAATATCTTCTTTAATTTCATTTGATATGGTCTGTGTTCTATTTGTCCTTAAACAATCCCAATACAGTGTTGCACCTTCTCCTCTCCATGTAGGTTTCCAATATTGAACCCTCACATTTTTAGTAACATTATTTCCTTCCCATTTAAGGTAAATATCCCCATATTATCTCCCCACCAATATCATTTCCTTGTCACATAAGAAGCATTTTTTCCTTGAAAAAATCCTTCAACAAATTGAATTCTTGTTTAAATCTTCCTCAAACATGCCCAACATAAATATCATTATTACTTGGGATATGTTGACTAATGTAGTCTTCTCTAGGAAAATGTGTGGCTCCTACTATTTGGTCATGTATGTCTTTTTTATGTACTTTTTATGGCTAAAACCAAGCATCATACATCTTGATACAATTTACAATGGGTTTATCTAAAGCATACAAAATATTTTCGCCATACGTTATCATTGGAAGTCAATATTCACTACCTTCACCTGTTGCACTTTTTCCCCAATGTTCAATATATGATTTTATTCCCTTTTTTCAGATCTTCTATTTCTTTGAGTTCTTTGAAAGGTTTCAAAGGTTGTTTCCCTTCCAAAACATTTGTTTCAGCGTTATCCTTTGTATGCCATACTTGGATTGGGCGAGACCATTACGGATCCTTTAATGTTACTTTATAATCCATCACTGGTATGCCATCTACGACATGGAATATGAACATATTAGGTTTCTTTATACCCACTATCTTATGGTTTCCATCTAACAAGAATGGCTCTAGAAAATCCTTTAATTTGTACATTTCCTCAATAAGGTGAGGAGTGAATGTACTTAACCCTTCTTGGCATGTTTTGCAGGAGACCATGATATGTGAAAAAGAAAATGTGTCTACTTTATAAAATGATCCTTTCTCCTTTGTATGTCATATTTGGATTGGGTGAGACAATTACAGATCCTTTAATGTTACTTTATACTCCATCAATGGTATGTCATCCACGACATGGAATATGAATATATTAGGTTTTTTGATACCCATTATCTAATGGTTTCCATCCAACAAGAATGGCTCCAAAAAGTCCTTGAATTTGTAAATTTCCTCAATAAGGTGAGGAGTGAATGTACTTAACCCTTCTTGGAATGTTTTGTAGGAGACCCTGATATGTGGAAAATAAAATGTGTCTACTGTATATAATGATTTTGCTAATCTTCCAAATGTCCCACCTATATCATCATGAGTGTATCCCACGGGAAGGAAGCCTAGATACATAATGTTGAATACCTTTTTTGATGTCAACATTGATGAAAATGAAAACAAGGTATGATTTTTTTATCAATCGAATCATTATCCAGTTGCAAGTAGAGTATCAATGATTAATTTTTGAATGAAGTACTCATACTAGTAACACTAATTGATTTAAAATGGTCAAATATTTCCTTGTACCCTTTACACTTTTCATGGACATCTTTTTTTAATATTTCATCATACAATGGTTGTTTTGATGATCCAAAACTGTACAATAAATATCCATACTCATCAATTATGAGTTCTTCAAGATTCTTAAGATGCAAAGCTAATGATGTGACTATGTAGTTTTCTCCACGTTCAAAAAATGGTAGGTAAAGTTTTTGAAACCCCTATCTTGTGTCCATGTGTGAGAATATTAGTCAAAGTAACTAATAGGTTCATAACATTACTTATTAAATTTTCTCTTTTACCATCCTTGGTATGGAAGTTTTCATTTTTCCCATTTTATTGTGCACAATTCTCAAGAATCCATGAGGTTGTTTTTATGATTGAAATATTTGTTCATAGTAAGATACACGACAACTTTGAATGTATTCATTGTACCATATGTGTTCCTCTTCAATTTTTGAGAGTGCTTCTGGGCATGTGGTGGCTCTACATTTTTTGTACAAATATGTTCACTCATCACCCTTGGAAAAGAAATTATTTTTTGTAATGGAAACATGTTGAAATATTTTGGTCATTATGTTTTTAAAGCTTGGCTACAACATTGGAGTAAGTTTAAATAATTCAAACTCCTCATTACACTTTTTTGTAATAAATTGTGGGTATATAATGAAGGAATAAACCTCTGAGAAAATTTTACTTCATCCTGTCATATAGAACGATTCAGATGCAGAGAAATATTTCAATTTCTCTCAACAATTCTTGTTATATAAGCAACTATTCCAGTAATATTTAACCTTTCTTTCTATTTTACATAGTTATCATTCATTTCATGCATATCACCACATAGACAATCATATTTATGATTATATAATGTACTCCTTGAGTACCCATAAACTTTGTGTCATGCATTTTGATAAGCATCCATCCCTGTAGACACCAAAAATCTACACCCCTCATCATTTCTTCAATCAATTATTTTGATATTTCATACACTACACCCCTCACCTTTGACCCATTAATCCTAAGTACATTACACCATATCTCTCATCCTTATGTCCAATTAATTAAATAATATCCTTATTTACAACCCCAAACCATAAGTCTCATCTTTATCCTATGTATCTTGTGTAACCCATCCTTATTCAATTACCCTATGTAACCATCTAGATTATCATAATCATTTTTTTTAAATCACCCAAATCTACCTAAATCTCATTGATTATCCTAAAATTCATATAAGACAATTGATAACCTATTTCTAACTCCCTTATCTCGAAAAACAAACTTATCATCTTCCCACCATATAAAAATCATTTATACACTTAAATTAGATAAATCTAAACATAAGCAAAATCAAAACAAATCTAACCTATTTTGTCAACCTCCTCAACAATTACAACACATCCCCAACCACCCAACAAATTAACACCTCGAAATCCAAAACAAAAAGCCTTGTTTTGGAAGTTGTTTCAACCATTTTCCCTCACAAATCTTAAACAACCTGAAATCATCGGCGATTCAGGTAATCGCTAGTGATTATTTAAGCTATTTTTTTAGCCTCTCTCTAGGATCCTCAACTTCAGTTCACGAGTTCTTGCTTTTCAATTTGGTTTCATAACCTCCTGATAAATCATCACTTAACACTTGGATATAAGAATCAACATCAAGCATCACCATTTACCTTCATTGAGAATTTTAGAGAAATTTTGGAGTCCTCTTATGGATCATCACTCTTCATCACTCAACCTACAGATTACACCAGCTACCTGCATCATCCTTCATCAATGAGGTTAGAGGATTCTTTTAGAATCACATCATCTTCTCAGGTGTTTCTTATCTGTTTATTCATCAATTTTACATCATTTCTAAGCCTTTATCAGTATTGTGTATCAAGTTTAAATCATCAGACATTTGATTTTATTAATTTATTCAAATCACTAGAATCATCAATGATTAGCCTAATCGCCAGTGATTCCTGTCATTTTACCTTTTCTCCAATTTTTATCAGTTTTCATTCAGTGTCCTTTTTATCTATCATATCAAACTAGTTTCTTTTAACACTAATTATTCAAGCATGGATTACTTTTAGATGGCAATTGGTGGCCCTTCTCATGAAATCACCAGCATCCACTCCTTGCCTGATAATTCAACACCCTTTTTATTGGGAACAATATGATATCTTGCATGATCTGACTTTGTGTGCCATCCATCAATGCTCCTTTAGACGAATTGGACAACATTTTTTAGTTCACTCACGAACTCCGTCAAGCAGTAGAAGACTATTGGGCATGCGTATTTCGATTACATACTCATCGAAGCTTGAACTTGTTTGGGCTGCATATGAGGTTGAACAATGATATCCCTTTCGAGCTTGAGTTCGAGCCATAGTCTATTTCTGATTCGTCTCTCATCCCTTTCTTATCTATCTTCTATCATGCATTTGTATCAGCTTATCATTTTTCATATATCTATCCTATATTGATTTATCATGTATTGTTTATTTATTTCAATCCACTTAATTGTTTAAACAACGAGCTGACATCCTTCGAGGAAGCCCTTTGGATTCCTAGAATCGTCCTTTGATGAGCAGCTCGCTTATCTATCTTTCTAATCATATCTTGTGTAGTGTCTTTGATCGCAATTTTCTTCATAGGAAAGGATCTTGTACACATCTTTCACGGAGTGCAACATCAAGAATCGTCAATCAACATCTATGGGTATCATTAAACCCTGCGTCTTCTGAGGTTGGTATATTTCTATTTTCTTTCTTTGTTAATTCAAGTTGAAGGAGTAGGAATATTTCTGAACATGTTGGCACCCGGTGGGATACCCTAAGTCCCTTATTTCATTATTTTATTATTTCATTTCACAAAATATTTTTTATTTTTAATTTTTTGGTTTTCTGTTCAGTAATCACTAGTGATTTGGTCAATCGCCAGCGATCAGGTGAATCGTCAGCGATTCAGTCAATCACCGAATGATTTTTCTGAATACTTTTGATTACTTTGTAGTTTGCTTTCTAATCACTATTTTCTGCTTTTTTGTTTCTGCTAACCTGGTTTTGCAGGTTGTTATCTCTAGAGGCTTTGCTTGCTGGATTGCTTATTCCTAAACTAAAATTACAAAAAATTAAAATTAAAAAAGGAAGTGTTTATCAAAGTGAGTCCTAATCCTTCTTTTTGTTTTATATACTGCATTATTTACTTTGTTTTCTCTCATTAAAATCAATCTTTCATTTTGGGCTTAAAATGAACAATTGCATTCTTCTTGTTCACATAGTTTTAATTAGGAAAGTTAATTGATTGCATTCACTTTATCTTTCCCCCACACACAACCAAATCACTCAAAACATCAAACACACATTTAAACAAATTCTTCCTCGGTGATAACTATTGGGATTTCATCACCCAATAGGGAAACTGACTCGAGTGTTCTGGCCGAGTATAAACAACTTTCTGTCGTATATTGGCCAAGCACCCAACTCCCTTATCGCTGTGGGACTATGAAGTGAGGGGGTAGGCCCCAATACCAAGCCCCATACCGAAACAACACAGATTTGGGCCTCACATACCTTCAAGTATATCGAGGATGCCAGCCATAAACATTCCTGAAACCAACCATAGACTGCCATTTCCTAGGACCCATCAGCCATTTTCACATTTCACTTTTCTTAATTAAATCAAAATAATCTAAAAAATTATTTTTCTTGCTTTGTTCTATTGTTTGTAATCAACCCACTTAGTTATTTTCATTTGTAGGTGATTGTGTGTTTGTTTACTATGGTACTTACTAGACAACAATCCCATAATCAAACTTCAGAAAACATGTCTACACCATTATCTACACCATTACAACAACATATCCCATTATCTACACCATTACCTACACCATTATCTACACCATTACAACATCAAATCCCACTAACTCAACCAATCATATCTACTCCTCTATCTGAACATCAACAAGCCTGGGATGAATTAGAGGAACAACATAATGAAGAAATTGACAATGTCTCTTAGATTCTGCACACATCATCATCATAGTCAAAACATCCCAAAAGAAGAGTTATAAACACCTCATTCTCCTAGCTCTCAATCAACATCATCTGAACCTCCTTTCTTTGATAGTGGAGATCCTATTTTTGAAGACATGTTAGATTCAAACCTATGTTTCCCTTAACACTTATCTTGTAGCTAGGGGTGTCCAACTCCAACCATTTGTATCTGAACCACACATTCCTGATCCTTCATCTATTATTGCACATCTTATTGATACAAACCAACAACTCGTTATCCAACAAATACATTCATATCAACCCATAAGCCAACCTAAAACATCTAGTCTTCCATTCCTATCAGTCAACCCAAAACATCTAGTGTTGTGTCTTCATTCCTATTTTTAGTCTCCATATGATCTCTTCTCAAGACACATCTATCCAACAACCCACATCTTCACCCAAGCCTTCCACTGGTTCAAACACCTCCTCAAAACAATACTAGTGCTTCCTTGTCTACCCCTCCAGCATCTTCAGCCGTCTCAGACACCTCCAGTAAGTTCTATTGCCATTTCTATTGTTGTATCTCAACCACCATATTCTCAACTCGTTCAGCAATCCCATCCAAAACATCACTATGTCTATTCCTTACATCCATTCCCTTAATCAATACTAGTGCTATCGCCACCACTCATCATGTTTCAGTCCAATCCTTTATACCCCTTGTCTCACAACATATTCCACAACCATCGCAACCATTAATTTCCATACCACAATCTATTCCTATTCAGAACATCCCACAACAAGCACCATCTTCTGTTGCCTCTGCAATACCCTTCCAACAACCACCTCCTTATTCACAACCTTTTACCACCACATATATCCCACATCCTTATCAATATATTCAACCGTCACAACCATTAGTGTCCCAACCTACTTATAACATCCCTACAAACATCCCACCTCAGTAAAACATTCCATATCAACAAAATATTCCTCAACAAACATTCCTCAACAAAAGTTTTCTAATATCTCAACAAAACATCCTGTAAAAAAATATCCATATTCCTCAACAAAATATCCCTCAACAAAAATTCCTGTATCAAAAAACATTCCTTATCAACAAAATATCCCTATCAACAAAATATTCCTCAAAAAACATTCCTTATCAACAAAATATTCCTCAGCAAAACATTCCTCAGTAGTATCAGACATACCCACTACCTAGCCAGTTCTCATTTCAACCTGGCTCATCCTCACAACAACCAGCACAACCCGATCCTCTTCAAGCCCTCATGAACTGCATATCCAATATTAAAGCTTCCTCATCAGGACCCAAGAATGTGCTCTCTTATGACCAAATTTGCAATGAGCCCATTCACCCCTATGTGCCATATAAAGCATATCCACCCCATTGGGAACTTCCAAAGTTTATCAAATTTTATAGCAAGGAAGATCCCCAACAACACATTTGTTGCTTTCTGTCATGCCTGTTATCTAATAACCCATGATCAAGATCTCATGTTGAGGACTTTCCCTATGTCCCTTCACCGGTCCTGCCCTAGATTGGTATAATAGCATCCCTCAGTACTCCCTTTTCTCATTTCACACAACTCGCACAAATTTTCCTAGAACATTTCTCCATAAACATAGCCCATAAAATCACTATCACTAATCTATACACCATCAAACAGTTTGAGGATGAGTCCATTGCCCGACTTTGTTTCCCGTTGGAGGGGTATAATCAATCAATTGTCCTTCCCATTACCACAAACCGAATTGATTGAAATTTTCTCTCGCTCATGTGCTAAACACATTTCAACAACACTACAAATCTAATCTTTCCAAACATTTGATGAAGCTTTCACCACAGCCCATAAGTTGGAACTGTGAGCTCTAGAAGACGGTCGAGTTAAACTTCATCCTAAGAAACCACGAACTGAATTCCCATCTAAATCATCTTCCAATCCTAAAAAATCCAAATCATCCGCTAACACCCTAGTAGTCAAATCTGCTCCTAAGGAAAATCCCACTACTGAGCATTCCCGACAACAACGTAGTTACACACCCATAGGAGAGACTTATAGTGCATTCTTTGACAAGTTTCTCATTGCAAACATGATATCTCTCCCACCCATCCAACCTATCGATACATTTGTATCCAAACCCACTTGGTATCGAGATAATGATTATTGTAAATACCATAGGGTTAAGGGACATGACATTGAAAGGTGTCACACATTCCGTAATGTCCTTCAAGATTTGATTGACAAGGGTGAACTCAACTTAGACAATCCAAATGCACCCCCAAATCAAAATCTTGATATATTCAAGCAACCCTTTCTAAATCACACCCCATCCACTGATCAACCACAAAAAAACGTCATTCACACTCACCATACTATCAACACCATCACTAAAACATTAACATTTACACATTCTTGAATCTAAATCCACATCTATAGAACCAACATCAACATCTACTGAACCTACATCTACATCCACCAAGTCCTCATCCGTTAGGAACACTACTCAAACCATTCTCCCATCCTTGTCACATGTTATTACATGAATCCACTTCCACACTAATCACATCTTCTAACATAACCACACCTATGTTTATGCCTTGATTTGCAAATATAACTATGATACCCCTCGAAACATTTATGACAACAAACACCTCCCCCTAAGGTAACACATGAATTGTATTCATCCCCCATCTACAAAACCAATTATCTCTATGCACCAACCAATCCAAAACCTACAAAAATCTACAACTCGTTTAGATCTCATCAACCACATCATTCAAACTCCTCTTCCTTCATCAACACCTACCTCTACATCCACACCTAGCTCATCCAAAACTACAAAAGGACCTCATAAACAAGGTGTTGTTCAAGTTTTTAAAAACCCTTACTATACCTTCCCTGAACAATATCGTTTTCATGGCCCTCGGCCTTTTCTTCCACCTCCTCCTAGAAAGTTCATTTCCTCACCTAGTAATCACCCTATCATGTCAAGTCCAAAGCCTATCTACCAAGCCTCCACATTGGGCCCTCATCCTTCATCCATCACACCATCTAAGACTCCTCAACAACAAACAACTAAAACAACCGCAATCAAATTCTTACTTCCTCCTAGAGGATAAGATACACAAAACTTCATTATTATCCACATCTGCACCTAGGGGCATTATGACAACTATACTAGATGACCTCCTCCAATAATCACTTATAACATTACCACCTCCAAAACTATCTGACCCTCGAGGATGGAAACCCGCTTGGTATGACTTCAATGTCTCTTGTGATTATCATAGGACACAAGGTCATTCCATAGAGGACTGTAAGGCCTTTCATCTAATTCTCAAAAACTTGGTAATCCATGGCCTTCCTTCCTTCTAAACCACATGCAACATCATCATCTTCATCTAAATCTAAATAACCCATGTCTAAAATCTCTCCCCATCAGGTTGATGTTGTACACATAACCACTCGCTCACAGAACTACAACACAGATCCATCCATGAGCCTAAGAAAGATAAAACTTTCATAGCCATACCTCCACCTCCTAGAGTTAGTCACTTCATCAGATAACCCTAAATTATCTATCTCCATAGCTCCTGAAGCATCTAATCAAACAATATTCACCCAAAGACCAAGGTTTCAATACTCGTCGCACCACCCTCATCATCCACCTCAGTGCAAAAGTTTGTTATTAAATAGTTACACCAAGCTCCCATAAAAATGTCATTATACGAGTTGGTGCAAACATCACCTTCCAATAAACAAGCCATGATTGAATCCCTCTTAAGTCAATATTCAGTACCTTCAGATGACCCTTCATCTTTCACAAAATTTGTAGGGGCCCTTAAAGCATCCACAACCATATCATTTGAGCCATCTGAGATTCCCTTGCTTAGAACAGAAGAGCATGACTTACCACTCTTTATCACCACTCAAATAAATGATGTCCTCATCAAAAGGGTCATGATTGATGGGGGCACACCATCAACATTATATCATCCATTGTTTTCAATCAACTTAAACTATCTCCTTTCCATCGTTGGTCAAACTCCAGTTTTACTACGATCCTTCAACGACACTATCGCACCCACATTAGGTATTGTTATCCTACCACTTAAAGTCAGTGTTAAGACCTTACATGAAATCTTCTACATTATAGAAGGAGATTTCCAATACAACATGTTGTTAGGATGCCCCTGGATATGCACTATGCGGTGTGTTCCTTCTACACTTCATTGTTGTCTTAAATATGAATACGAAGGTCAAACATTCACAGTCCCTGCATAGATCCAAATCCCTTTGCCGACTGTTATATGACATATCACCCAAACGAAATGTCCTCATGCCTAAATCCACATTAGAATCATCTGACAAGGCATCTAATAGCACGTCCATCCCTTCATCCAAACTACCAGATGATTCCTCCCTTAGTGACATTGTATAATTTCTTACGCTGGGGGAGTACCACCTCCTCATGCTCAACTCCATCCCCTCACCTAAGACTTATGGTTCATCCTGACATAAGTAACCCATGTATGAGCCTAACGTAGGGGATGTTATCTCTTATGGTCCCGCTTACCTCAAAACAAACCTTGTCTATGGGGGACGCGATCATCCTTCATCCCATTCTATCAATCCACACCATGTCATGCCTTTCACATTAGACTTCAAATCCCTAGATAATCTATATTTTGCTTATATGTACCTTCATCATTGTGTATGGAAAGGTTTTGGCCTTATCATTACGAATAGGGAATACATGACTTTATTGTATAACGCTCCCTTAAAACTTATGAGAAATATGGCCTAGGTTATGAGAAACCCAGCTCTGATCCATCCAAACCCACTACATCCATACATATCACTGAACTTGAACCATCATCACCTACAAACCCTAAAGATCCTATGGACATAGATGACATTGTATCCATCCGATCTAACTTTTTTTTAGTCAATACTATATCCTTAGGACCTTTACTTATCAATCCAATCACTCACGTCAAATCGTTGCCTCTTATTTGGCCAGAAATGGTTGAAGAAGATTTACCCACTATTGATATCCTTCAATGTCATGATGACCAAGACATCCTTTCCCATATGGGAGTTAAGGATCACTTCCTTCAAAAATCCCTACCATTTGATACACCAACTCTTCTTAATGAATCCACTATCGACGTTAACTTAGGAACCCCTCAAAACCCTCACATAGTTAAGGTCGGTCAATCACTTAATTCACAAGAACTAGATGACTTCACCTCATTTTTATCAAAAATATTATCAATCCTTCACTTGGTCATATAGTGATATGCCTAAGGAATTGATCCTAACATTTCATACACAACATCGTCACATATCCTGATGTTAAGCTTGTTAAACAAAAACTTTGTAAGATGCATCCTCACATATCTCTCCTTGTTAAAGAAGAGTTACAACACCTTTTATCCTCTAACTTCATCATACCCATTGACTATCCACAATGGGTCTCTAACATTTTCCCCATAACTAAAGCCTCAGGAAAGTTACGCATCTGCACAAACTTTAGGGATCTCAATCTTTCTTGTCCTAAAGATGATTTCCCCTTCCAAATATAGATCAACTCATTGACCTAACAATGGCCATGAAATTCTCTCCCTTATGGATGGATTTTTTGGTTATAATCAAATTCTTATCGCCATCGATGATCAACATAAAACCTTCCTTTATCACTCCTTGGGGAACCTTCTACTACCGTGTCATGCCATTTGGTCTTAAAAATGTAGGAGCTACTTACCAACGTGCCATGACCTACATTTTTCATGACCTCATCCACAAAATTGTCAAAGACTATGTTGATGATCTCTTAGGAAAATCAAAATCATGCAAAGATCACCTCGATGTCCTTGAATCCATCTTTACTCATCTCATTTAGTATTGCCTTCGTCTCAATCATGCAAAGTGTGTTTTTGGTGTTCTCACCAGAAAAACTTTTAAGATTCATCATATCTATTTGAGGTATTGAAGTTGACCCAACAAAGGTTAAAGAAACCATTGAAATGCATCCTCCATCTAATATTAAACAATTAAATAGCCTTCAAGGTAAACTGCAGTCCATCTGTCCATCTGATCGTATTTTATCATAGCAAATACTTTTCTGATCGTTGTCATCCGAAATTAAACAATTTCTATCATCTTCTCCACAAGGACGTAGATTTTCACTGGGATTCCAACTGTCAGAAAGCCTTCGATGAAATTAATTCTTACAATATTTCCTATAGTGCATGTGCTCACACCTCCTCGCGAGGGGGGGGGCATTTTATCTATACATATCTTCTTCAAAACACGCTCTAGGAGCCATGCTCTCTCATCGTGATAACTAGGGTCGTGAAAATGCCATATATTATATCAGTCGCACACTTCATGATTATAAAACTCATTACACCGAGGTTGAAAAATTATGTTTTGCCTTATACTTTGCCACTTCCAATATTTGGCATTATCTTCTTAATCAAAAGACCTATGTCGTTACTAGCTTTAATCCACTTAAAACCATGCATTCTAAACCATATCATAGTGACTGTATAACTTGATGGCTTATGCTTATGACTAAATTTGACCTTGAAGTTAATATCACAAAAATCTATTAAGGGCCAGGTTATTTCAGACCAGCTCATTGATGCACCCCTTCCCGATAATCAACTTCCTCATCCGAATACTTTCCAGATGAATCTATCAACAATATCGATGAATATGAATTTCATCCCTATCAAAATGACCCTCTTCTTTAATGGATCTAAGTGCCAACAAGGGGGAGGGGCCGGTGTTGTTCTCATACCTCCCTAGGATATTCCTATTCCTTTATCATTTAAATTTAACTTTGAATGCACTAATAACATGGCAGAGTACGAAGCTTTGATCATGGGCCTTACAACTACTATTCTCCTAGGTGTTCACAGCTTAGAAATCTATGGAGATTCACAACTCGTCATTAATCAAATTAAAGGAGAATACCAATGTAAAAATGAAATCTTGTAAAAATATAAATCCAACGTTAATTTTCTCCTCGGCGCCTTTGATCATTATATCATTCAAACCATCCCGTGATCTTCTAATAAATTTGCAGATACAATGGCCTCTTTAGGAGCCCTCATCCCATTAGAAACCGAAGAATCAAAAGACAACACTCAAGTATCCATGGTTGTTCAACAATTGGATTACCCCTCACATTAAAATGAACTCCCTCCTATCAACGTTATTGAAAATGATCCAATTGATTTGTGGTATACACAAATCTATGACTACCTTGCCGAATCTAAAATCCCATCTAACTTATAGCATAGTTCTAAAAGATCATTCTTTCAACACGTCACCTATTTTTCATCATAGGTGGTATCCTCTACAAACGTAGTTTTTATGGTATCTTGTTAAGGTGCCTTAAATCACATGAATCAATCAAAGCAATCGAAGAAGTTCATGATGGTATTTGTGGTGGAAATTTCAGTGGAAATTCTATTGCTAAACATGTCATATGGCTAGGGTACTACTGGCCTACTATCACTAAATATTGTTGTGCATATGTTAAGAAATGTGTCAAATTCCAACTCCATTCAGACCTTATCCATGTCCAGTCAAGCATTACAACCCGCTCAGGACTTATGGCCTTTCTCTCAATGGGGGTTAGACCTCATTGGTGTTATCAATCCTAAATCATCTCAACAACATCACTCCATTATCACAGCGACTGAGTACTTCACTAAATGGGTTGAAGTTATCCCTTTAACCTCAACTAAATCATGACCTATCACCAACTTCATATATCAATACATCATATTTTGTTTCGGCGTTCCCCATAAACTTGTCACAGATAATGGAAAATATTTTTAAAATAAAGAACTTAAAAAGCTATGTGACACCTTCAACATCAAACTTATCTTTTCATCACCATATTATCCCCAAGAAAATGGATAGGTTGAAGCCTCTAACAAAACACTTGTCAAAATCCTTATGAAAATAGTAGACGATGCAGGCAAGAATTGACATCTCCAAATCCAATTTTCTCTATGGGCTTATTGAACTAGCATTCATACTCCTACAAGAGCTACACCTTATTCACTTTTCTACGGCTCCAAGGATGTCCTACCTCTCAAAGTCCAAATTCCATCACTTCATGTATCCCTTAAAGACTTCATCCCTGATGAAAAATATCATCAAGACCACTTAGCACAACTTGAATTATTAGATGAAAAATGTCTAATGGCCCTCGAACATCATCAAGTCTATCAAGAATGCATTAAACGAGCTTATAACAAACATATTAAAGAGTGTGACTTTAAAATTGGTGACCTTGTACTTAAAGAAAATAAAAATGTCACTACATTAATGGAGTAAACGTGGAAATTTTTCCCCTAATTGGATCGGTCCATACGTCATCACTCACAAGTATGGGTCGGGAGCGTATCATCTCACTTCCCTTGATGGTGAACCTGAAAAGGAACCTCTGAATGCCTTGCACTTTTACCCTTTCTATTGTTAAATGATTGATCATCATGACAGTAGTTACATCTAAGATTTTATCACTCCATCAAACCATCCATCTTATCACAGTAATGATTTGAAAGCATGTGGTTATCCATCATTATCCTAAATATACCTTAAAGATGAGCACCATGGCTCTGTTCATCACATCTTTCACTATGGAAAAGTTCCTCCTTTATAGGAACCCCTTAATCATTACACCCACCTACCATGTACCAACTAAAAACATGACATGGGGCACGTGTGTGTAGATCATATATGCATCTTCTCCCCTCCTTCAAAATGGTCTATTAGGGTCTTTCCCTCAGCTTCAAAAATGTATGTAAAAGTCATTGGATGCTTCTTATCAAAAAATCAAAAATACAATAGATTGATCCCTTGAAGGACAACTATTCAAAATATAAAATCATTATCAAAAAATTAAAAATTAGATTGATCCCTTGAAGGACATATACCAGTTAAAATCATAGACCGATCCCTTGAAGGATGGCTATCTGTAAATAAATCAAGATCAAAAATAAAAATTGTAGATGATACCCTCAAAGGATGGCTACCCATGTAAAAAGGCTTCCCGCATTGATCAGCCTTCAAAATCAAAAGCATCCTAGGAAAGCTTCCTCGCATTGATGCAGAACTTCCTCAGCTTTCCCATTATAGAAAACTTCCTGCATTGATTAGTTTGCTTCAAATTCAATATGTAAATTTGGGAAATTTCCCTATGAACCCATTGAAAAGGAGAACATTTTTCCCATGCATTTATCTACACATACAAAACCCCTTTCGTGTTCTAGGAAGGTACATTTATCTCATTCCCAATTTTTGCTAAAGATTACATGTAACTATCTGTTGACAATCTCATTTAACTTTCATTATTAAAGCTACAAGTGAAAGAGCTTTCAAATTTTCAAAACCCATCACGTATGTCTCAAATCCATAATGAGGTAATCATTTCATTTTTACCCTATCCTATTAGTCACATTTTGAATAAAAATCCATTTCAAAATCACATTTTAAGTCATGCCATACATAATCATTTAGAACATTCAACAACATTATACAAACATACCATATTTTCTATCATCACATTTATATACTTACATAAATCAAAATCCATCATACTCTAACACATTTAAATTAAAACATATACCATAACATCATCATAAACACATGAAAATTAAAAGAGATATAGACCATAAACCACGTCACCATCATATATATAAATAAAGTCCAAAATACATCATGATCCAATACATATAACAAAGTCATACATCATCATTGATGTCATATCACAATATAAAAATATCAAAATAGCAATGTCATATACATCTAAGGCTTCCAAGAATACCGTACATCAAATCTATCATCATCCCATAAACTGGAAATCTCCCAGAAACTCGCTAGCAGGGACAGTGCTTCCCTCTCCTCCCTGGACACCTATACCACCAATAGCTCTAGCATCACCATCAGATCCTCCCTCACTAACACCTCCTCTCTCTGATCTCCAAGGTGGGTGACCCACACTCCCTGCACTCATACTAGGGCCTGCCACCTTCACGGCTAAATGATCAACATATAATACAGCATCCAGGTAATCACAGATCACCATGTCAACATAGTACTTGTAACTCTTCCTGTAGTGTCTAATAATTGGCCATAGAAATCATCCCAGGCTATAAATTAAAAAAATTTCCCTCTTCCCACTAGCATGTTCCCTCTACCCACTAGCTTGTGCCATTGCTGCTAACTCTGCACCAGAAATAGAAGACCCTGTAATCCCCGAGGCCTTCTTCAATGCATCCTGTTGCTGACGGTATCTATACCTATCTGTAATAGCCTGAGCCAACTGAATCTTGAGCCCATCCCACTCAGTCACTACGTTGTCTCGCTCAGTTCACTACACTATCTCACTCAGCAATCAAAATATCCCTGACCCCCATGAGATCATCTCTCTCTCTCTCGAGTTGTATCCCTCTCTCCCTCCACCATGGCCTTCTTGGTCATCACCTCTGCAATAGCTGCTGCAATATCATCATCACCCCCTCCTCCTCCTCCTCATCATCATCATCATCAGAAACCTGGATCACTTCATATGCATGTGCTCCTCCCTCCACTTGAGCATGAACTCGTCTCACCCATTGTACTACTCAGGTCCTATCAAAAGATCTCAATGCATGGGTCCACCATTATCTATACTCTGGAGTAACTCCCACATCATCAACCGGCACAATGTCACCATCATCATTAGGGCCCATATCCCCCTCCTCCTCAACAATGATCATGGGTCTCACCAAAACTATCCTCAGGGTCTCTGTATCTCCATCCTCTCGTCTATACTGAATGGGCTCCTCTAGCACACCCTGAATCAATCCAAACTTCCTCCTCACCCAATCAAAACGTAATAACTCATACTCCCCTACTCTATGATCCTAGACCCATATATCCTTTTATGTGCATATAAACTCATGCTCACAACCAGGCCAATCATGAAAATCTAAATAAGGCCTCCAAACAACATCCCCTACCTATAACCCAGATAAAAAGTCTCTGTAAAAGGTAGCTCTCTTCTTCTTCTGCCCTCGTCCCTTGTCCTACTGCCGCCATCTCATAAAACAGGCATGACTCTCATCAATACCCCATGGCATGCCCAAGTGGATGAGCAATAGCAATATGCTCATATGCCCAATACTGTAATAAAAATCCAACATCAATCCCATATCGCTTATGGGACTTCCAGGCCCATAACTCTTTGAATGTATGTGCAAGTAAAGTGAGGCCCCACTCAAATATTGTCGGGTCTCCATCATATCCACCACTACACCTGTCAGCATCTAAGGGAATTTTCCACATCCCGAATCTAGTAAAGAAAACTTGATATGGTCATCACCATCATAATCATCTTGGTACAACCATCTCTCCCAGGCTCATACAATTCCTGGTATGACAAATATCCCCTAACTCATATCTAACATGCTCTGCCTCATCACCACATAACCTCTACATCACATCTAACCTCTCTACCTCACTAATGGTAATAATGGACGAGAAATAGAAATATAATCATAAATCCCCTCAATACAGATAGGCAACTCAACCCCATATCGCTTGTGGGCCTTTGACTCTCTGAATGTATGTGCAACATCCTCTAGTGTGGGTCTCCAGTCCAACACTACACATATCATCATCTGAATTTTCCACCTCCCAAATTAGGTAAAGAAAAACTTGAGATGGTCATCACCATCAGGTCATTACAACCACCACTCCCAAGCTCATAACAACTTAGTATGCAAATGCCCCTAACTCATATTTTAATGCTCTTCCTCATCACAACACAATCTGCATCACATCCAATCTCTCCAAACTGATGGTGTATATCCCCTCTCTACATATTGGAAGTCTCATAATCCGATGAACATCTCTAAGTGATCATCTCTCCTGTAGGTAACCAAAAACTACAGGTGGAAGGATTCCACCTCTCTAATAAGTGGTATCAAACTACAGGATCATTAGCTTGAATCCACCTATTTTCACTAATACCACCAAAACCAACAACATCAATATTATCAATCATCATCTATCATATCTACCCTCACCTCATCTAAAATAAGTATATATATATCTTATTGTTAGCTTCGCATATACCTGCAAACAAAAACATTAGATATTATCATAAAATTATCACAAAATATCATTACATATCAATATTAACAACATCATACATCAACATCAACATCATCACCAAATTGGCATCAAAAAATCCACAAAACATTGAAAAATTTCATAAAAATCATGCTTTTCCCATCAAAAATTCAAACATGGATGCCACATAATAGTAGAATCACTAGTGATTCACATCAATCGCTAGCAATTGCATGAATCACTAGTGATTCCTGTGTTTCCAAATTAGGGCATCCGTACACCCCCAAAATGACAAAAATTTATAAAAACTACCAAAAATCAACAAAAATACACACACATAAAACAGGTTAAAACGACTTACCTCTACCATAGTGGGTTTGTGATGCCTACTCGACAAAGCCATTGCATTCAAATCTACTCTCAAAATCACATTTTTCCACGCAATATTTCTCTGTAATTTTTACTTCACTTGGTAAAAATGATGCTTATCACATTTGAAATCAACTATTTATAGCCCTAAATTTACCTTGACAAAATCACTGATGATTTCTTAATGGTCGAGTGATTCCTTCAATTCATGTTATCACTAGCGATTACAATTCGTCCCATTTTTGGCATCCATGCCCATTTTTTTATCAAATTATCACTTTTTCCATAAAAGTGTCTCTTTCAAAGGACCCTAGTCCTTGAAACATTAAATATCGAAAAAACGAAATCAACATTGGGATTCATCATATGTTTATTGGAACATGCCCTTTGAGCCCCCATCACTTGACTTTCTCATCTATTTAGCCCACCTTCACGGATCATACGTCTATAGGTATCAAGCCCTTTGGTTCCCCTACCATTTAATTCCTTCGTAGAACATCATGTTTTAGTACCCCTTGGAATAGAGAAACTTTTTACGAAACACATAACAAACTTATACAATCACAACTGCCAAACTGAAAGTTCCTTACACTGCATTGCAATCACCCCATTTTGAGGGAGGGTCACCCATTATAAACAACTTATCATTGTTTTTATCTAACACTTTTCCATTAAACTGCTAGGACAAAAAGGGTTAAATGTAGACACCAAAATATACACCCCTCATCGTTATTCAATTAATTAAATTGACTATTTCATACGCTAATTCATACACTACACCCCTCACCTTTAACCCATTAATTAAATACATTAAACATCCCTCTCATCCTTATTCAATTGCATTAATGCAAATATCTATTAACACCACCCAACTAATCCTAAGTTTACAATCAAGAAATCATCAAATGAAAAATATTTGATGTAATCCATCTTACAAAATCCTATATAACCACCTAGATTAACTTAATTCACTTTTTTAAACCACCAATGCAATCTACCAAAATCTATTTGCTTCCGAAAATCCATGTACTCCTTGACCATGCTGATCATTTAACCAATTTATAACTCCCTTGTCTTGACAAACAAATCATTATCATCTACACACCTATCAAAATCATCTAAAGAACCTAAATTATAAAATTCCAAACATAAAAAAAAACCAAGTATAATCTAACCTATGGTCTGTCACCCTCAAGTCTAAAACAAACACAACACTGCACTGAAGCCCAATATCCTTAACAAATTACACCTCAAAACCCAAAACAAAAATCCTTCTTTTAAAATTTGTTTCAACCATTTTTCCTCACAAAGCTACCAAATGCAACCTGAAATCGATGGCAATTTAGATGTCTCCAGCAACTTATTTAAACAGTTTTCGAGTATCCTCTTTCCAGGATCCTCAACTTATAGTTCACAAGTTCTTTCTTTCAATTTAGCTTTCACATCCTCCTATTCATCATCATTCAACATTTTGATATCAGAATCAATATCAACCATGGGATTATTTACATTCAAAACTTTTGAATCTTGGAGAAATTTATGCTATCACTGCGAATCATCTCTTCACCCTCAGTCTGTAGACTTCATTATCACAGTGGTACATATTACCAAATCTATAACGACCATGCTTGAGGCTTCATTTAGTTCCACATCAATCTATTAGGTACCTCTATTTATTATATTCATCTCTTTTACATCATCTCTAACTAATTACACTCTCCAACATCAGTTTAAATCATTAGAAATTTCATCTTTATTAAACTATCCAAAATTTGCCTTCCCAATCAAAGTGATTCCTGTGCAAAGTTTAAACCTTTTAGCAACCATGGCATTTAATACTTCCCATCAAATATGTTTTTTCAATCATATCAAATCATGGTTTCTTCTAACATAATTTTAAGCATGGAATTAATAGGATTTAGATAGAAATTGGTGGCCCTTCTCATGAAATTCACTATTATCCACTCCTTTCCTATAAAAACCTTAATGATATCTATTGAGCCATAAAATATGATAGCTTGCATGGGATCTGACTTTATAGCACCATCCATCATGCTCCTCTAGATGAATTCGACAACATTTTTGAGCTTCACGAAATTCGTCAAGCAGTAGAAGACTATGTGGCATGTTTATTTTGAGTACAATACTCATTGAAGCTGAACTTGTTTGGGTTACATACGAGGCTAAACATACATATCCCTTTTGAGATTGATTTCAAAGTCATATTGGCGAGAAAATTTGTTGGGTGGACAAACTTGTGTATTTCTTAACCAACGCTCTAGGAATCTAAGTCCCTCTACTTAAAGTGGTGCAGCTATCTGTATGTGCATGCACATGAAAATGTGGATTTCTATGGTGGCCTTTCAACCAAGGATCCAACAGGGGCACTCCAGTTTGACCCTATGACAAAGCTAGCAATCTCTTGCTAAGGAAGACTTTGTCTAAAGGTGGGAAAGGGGAGTGAGAATAGATGTAGGAGAACTAATGCTACAAGTAGAAAATCAAATTCCTGCACACACACTAGTTAGAAACTTCATCACATGCATTTATGGGAAGAAACAACTTTGCGAAAGCAACAACACCAAATAGAATTCACTGATCACCAAGTATTAAGAAACCCCTCAGTCAAAGATATCTAGAAACTCTTTCTTGTATTGATTCTCATATCAAAGTTGTACATAAGTGTGAGAATGGAAGAAATTGAGAAGTGGAGGAAAGTAGAAGAAAATTGGCTATCTCCTTTGCTTTCTCTAGGTACAATGCTACTCTTGAGTTTACAAGATCAATCTCCAACCCTTTACAATGGGAATGGCGTTACAATTTATAGAATGAGAGGTGACTTATCGTCTTCCTCATGACCTTCCATATGCCTTAGTATGACATAAGACTGTTCATATTCCACTTTAAATATTTAAGTCCCTTTTATAATAGCAAGGCGACTTAATTTACATTATGTTTCTAAAGTAAATTTTAAGTGACTTAAAGGCATATCAAAAAGTGCAAACCCCAACGAAGAATTAGAACATTTGAAAGTGAGAGAAATTTGGGGGAAGAGAAGAGGGAAAGAGAGCAAGAAGAAGAAGAGGAGATGCCGCCTGATGAAGTCCGTTGGTCCCCGTTCATGAAAATCTTTGATGTGGTGAAGTTCTGAATGTCCCATTGTGCCAAAACTATTCTTTGAGTGTGGCTTACTATTTTTAGTAAATGCCCAGATGGGGGACTTACTATTTTTAGTAAGTGGCCATTTTCACTATTTTCTACTCCGAATAATCATTCTGGCCTTTTGGAGATCTTCAGTGTACACTGCTCTTTCCATAGTCACTTTTGATGAAGACTTACCAAAGATAGCAAGCACGTGTAGGAAAACTTACTATTATTAGAAAGGGTGTTTCCAGTACTTTATTTGTGATGGAAAATATGTTTTTTTACTCTTCTTGTCGTTACGATCACACCCTTTGAATTTCACATAGTTTTTCCCACTAGAATGCCTAGAAATAAATTTTGAAATTTTGACCTGGCAGTGGCTTCGGGCATGGAGCTGCCATGGTGGCCATTAATGGAGCTCAAAATTTGCAAGTATGTTTTTTGTCTCTATTTGTAATGAAAACAAATCCATCACGATAGGTTTTTATTTAGAGCTCGTGTGCAAGTTTTTAGCTCGTTTCCATTGCCAGAATGATGGGAAATCCGACGAATGTGAGCTGGTGCACGAAGAGAAGATTTTATTGGATAAAATGATTCTAGGCATCATTTTACCTCTTTTTTTTTGCATCTTGATCACCTTGAAAAATTAAGAATTATGAAAAAAATGGCATCTCGATCCGACTTGTATCTTGTGAGATATGAAGATTTTTTGATCGGGTGACTTCATCGTTATCTGGCAAAAACCCTTCATTTTCTCCCCATTCTTCATCATTTCACTCCATTTTTCTCTGATACCTACATATTTCTATGTATTCATGGTGTGGAGAGTTTATGTGGCCATGGTGGAGCTGGTTTGGAGCAACAATGGTGGATTGGGTGTCTCAACAATCATGCACGAAGCCATGGCAAGGTATGAAGCTATGAAGGAGAAATGAGAGGAAGAAAATGGCTAAGTGCTGGATTTAAACTTTCAAAACATGCACATGGAGGGTCTATGCACATTTTTATGTCCTTGATGTCCCTGACCTCAAGGACATGAGGGACATCAATTTCCACGGTGGTCAAGGTGATGTCATGTGTCCTCGATCCGACGGCAGGGGATTTGCTTGAAAAATGCACCTAGGGGTTGAAACTCAGTCATGTGGCTGTCCAAATGACTCCCCATAGGGGATGGGTACATTTTTCAAGGTCTTATGTCCCCCACCTCAGGTGCATAAGGGACATAAAATTCCACAGTGGTCTTGGAGATGACACATGGCACCTGATCCAACAGTAGGGAATGGATGCTCCAAAAATGTATCTGGGGGCTGAACTTTCAAGTCTGTGAAAGAGTTGATGGATCATATCAAAAAATATACACCACGATGAAGTTTCACTTTGGTTGAATTGTATTGGCTCTAACATAATCACAAGGAATAATCAGTCAATAATTGAATAACTTGCATTACAGAACAAATCTTGCACATGTAGACAAAAGATAGCGGAGTGTCTTGGCATGCTCATAAATGTCAAATGAAGGAATACATATAGGGTATTGAGTAACCCTAGTTCATGAATCAATAGAAAACCCTAAACCTAACCCATGTGATATGACCCTCCATAGGTGAGTGGAGGACACATAGGATAACTCACACCAACACCCCCCCCCCCTTCATCGAAGTTGGGGTAGTGACTATGACGAGTCAGAAAGAAAGAGAAGACACTCCTAAACAACTAACAAGGATGTGTCAATGGGGCCCAGCAACTAAAGACCTGATAAGGTGCCCATATATAAACAACATCTTCCTAGAAGAAGAAGAAAAAAAGGACTACATAGCCTAAAGAAGATGAGCAGCTGCAGACGACCCTACTCTAAGAAGAGACCGTAAGTGAAGAAACTTCATCTCAATGAAGGGCTTGGTAAATAAATCTGCAATCTGATCAGCTATCTGAATGTACTGATTGTTGATGATACCATCATGAATAAACTCTTGTATGAAGTGCATATGTATCTCAATGTGCTTCGTCCACTGATGCTGAACTGAATTTCTACAAATAGAGATAGTGCTTCTATTATCATAGTAGATAATGGTAGGCCACCGAAAGTGGATGCCAAACTCTGTCAAAATACCCTGTAGCCAAATAGCTTCTGTGGCAGCGTTAACTGCTACCTCTGTATTCTGTCTCTGTAGATGATATCGCAATTACATCCTGCTTCTTACTAGGACCAACTAATAGGACCCAAACCAAGAGAGAAACTGTAGCCGAAAGTAGATTTCTGATGATCTAAGTCACCGACCCAATTAGAATCTATGAACCCAATCAAGTCAATATCCACCCCTCCATGATAGTGAATGCCATCAGTATTGAGTGCCATGAACATAATGAAGGATCCATTTAGCTGCTTCCCAATGTAGCTCATGTGGCTCCTGCATGAATCTGGACATGATCCCAACAACATACGATAAATCTAGTCGAGTGTGAGTAAGTAAATCAAGCCCCCCACCAACTGTTGATAAAGGGTACCATCAACCAAGGGAGTAGAGCAATCAGAAACCAACTTAACCCCGGAAAGAAAAGGATTAGGAGAAGACTTGCAATCAGACATCTGGAAAACGAGCAAGACAAATCAAGAGCATACTTAGGTTGCGAAATCATAATTCCCGAGTCAGATTGTGAAATATGGATCCCAAGAAAGTAATGAAGCATACCTAAGTCAGTCATGGAAAACCTGTTGGCCAAGGTGATCTTCAAAGAATCAATAATAGAGGAAGAGCTTCTTGTGATCAAAAAGTCATCAACATAGAGAACAAGAATGAGTATGGAGTCATCTTGTCATAGAATATAAACATTTGGATCAGAGTGACACCTAGTAAACCTTGATGTAAGTAAAAAGGAGTCCATCTTGGCATACCAAGCCCGAGGGGCTTGTTTAAGGCCATTAAAGAGACTTCTTTAACTTACAAACGAGGGAGGGATCATGGACATAACCCAGAGGTTGTTCCATGTAGATCTCTTCCTCTAGGTCCCCATGAAGGAAGGCACTCTTAACGTCCATTTGATGGACTTTCCATCTGTTTGTTGTGGAAATGGAAAGGGTCAGTCAAATAGAAGTCATCTTCGCAACCGGAGCAAAGGTTTTAGTATAATCAACCCCAGCTATCTAGGAGAAACCCTTAGCTACTAATCGTGCTTTAAAATTTTCAACGTCTCCATCTACTCCATACTTTGTTCGGAACACCCACTTACACTAAATGATTTTTCTTTCTTTCGGAAGAGGGGTGAGATCCCAAGTATCATTCTTCATGAGAGAGGAATACTCCTCATCCATGGCAGAATCCCACTCAGGAATACCAGAAGCCTCCTAGAAATAGATGTGGATCAGAAGCAGAGGTGAAGAAAGAGTGGGGTCTAACGAAATCTGAGCGATTACATCTCATATCCAAAGTATCTCCAACTAAATCTCCAGCACTTTGCAAATTTTTCCTAGCCCAAAGAGGACCAGGAGGATCAGGCTCAGAGTCATAAGATTCTTCACTTGAGTGAGAAGGGACATAGTCCTCATCATCACTACTGTCAGAATCAAAAGACTCAGAGATTAGATGGTCAGGAGGATCAGGAAGAGGAGCACGCACTCAACAGTATCATCATCTGATGAGTCAGAATCTGAATCAGTGAGTTAAAGAACCTCATAGGTAGATGAAGTAGAAGTCAAAGAAGACTCATCAAACTTAACACTTCTCTCAATATAAAGCTCATGAAAATGGTAGGATTCATCAATCGATATCCCTTCATGCCATCAGGATACCCTACAAAGATACAAGGTTTGGATTGTGGTTCCAAAGCCTTGCATTTCTTTTTAGGAATCCGAAGCCATAGCCTTGGATCCGAAGACTCGAAAGTGCTCAACATCAGGTTTGTCCAAACCAGGCTTCAAAGGGTGTCATCCCTCTTACTACCTTGTGTGGAACACGATTCTCAATGTAATTAGCACAATTCACTGCTTCAGCCCAATACTGTGGAGGAAGAGACTTCGAGTGAATCATACAAGTGGCCATCTCCTTAAGAGTACGGTTCTTTCTTTTTGCTACTCCATTCTATGAAGGGCTATAAGCAACTATATGCTGCAAAGAGATCCCTTCAGAAGTACAGAAATCCATAAACCTATTGTTTACATATTCACCTCCATTGTTGGTTTGAAGAACCTTGATAGACTGTTCCGCCTGTTTCTCAGCAAGAGCCTTAAAGTCCTGAAAATGTTCAAAGACTTCAGACTTAAGCTTAAGAAAATATACCCAAGTATATCGTGAATAGTCATCAATGAAGGTTAGCACATAAAGAGCTCTAGTAAACGAAGGAGATGGAAATGGACTAGAAATATCATTGTGAACAAGATCCAAGGGACGAGTAGCTCTCCAAGGATTTTCCTTTGTCAAAGTTATTTTCAGGATGCTTTCCAAGGGTACAACCCTCACAAAGACCCTTAGAAAAACTTGACATGGGGTAACCCGTTGACCATTTCATTTTGGCTCAATTGTTCAAGGTAGTGATAATTTAGATATCCAAAACACTCATGCCATAGCTTACTAACCTCATTTGCATGAGTGAGTAAGGCAGTGGGCGTAGAATTAGAAATAAAGTGGGAAAAGGTATATAACCATGAATGGTGATCCACCTTTCCCTCAGCCACTGTAGTGTCATCATTAAGCTCGTGAATAATCACTGAGTTAGGACCAAATTCCACTCGCATTCCTTCACCAAGGTGAGTAATTTGGTAAACCGATAGGAGATTGGTAGAGAGATCAGAACACTCAACACTTGGTTGAATGTTCCCCCATCCATCTCTACCGATCCACTACCGGAAACTGACACTGTCGTGTCATTACCCATTGTGATTTGGGACATTCCACAAGGCTCGATGTTGGAGAACTCAACATGCGAAGAACCCATGTGGTGTGAGGCACAAGAATCTATAATCCATGTCGATGAAGGAGCAACTTTGGCTACAAGGGCCTTTCCTTTATTTTTATCATATTTAGAACCTTTTGCAGTGGAAGACTCGGCCTTCAGAGCATTTTGTTTGATATACTCAGGAACACCTATTTTATTTTTCTCAAGTAATTGAGTAAGGTGATCAATTTGTTTTCTCATACAGTGTATGCTCTTTATGACCAGAATTCTTGCAATAGGAACACAAATACCTGTCTTTCTATGCTCTAGGCTTAGAAGTCGAAGTGTTCATGTTATTTTTAGTTCGGTCTTGGTTTCTTTCTTAGGTTGATCCTTTTTTTCTTTCTTCTTTTCAGTCTTCTTTTCCTTACTAGTACTTACTACAAGGGCATGTGACTTGGACTTGAGAGACCCCATTTGAATGAGTTTATCCTGTTCTCGAATGAGTTGGGACGAAAAACATTCAAAGGAGGGCATATTCCAATCCTTGCCCAAGGTATCTTTTGTAGCGTAAAAATTTGACACAAAGACAGAATATTCAGGACCTAACTTAGAGAGAATCGACAAGATCGGTTGAGAATCTTTCTTCTCTACTTGACATTCCTTTAACAACGATCTAGTGTGGAAAAACTTTGAGAAGAATTCTTGTAGGTTTTCAAAATCACTAGGATTTAACCCTAGTAGTTCGTTTTCAAACTCATGCACTCTCATGTCATTGTGTTGTCCAAACATTTCATCTAGCATGTTGTCCACGCAAACTTAGGTGTTCAGGATGACTCAATGTGGAAGAGAAAGTCAGGAGAAACAGACATGCAAAGAAGACCTAAAGCTTCATCACTGCGGTTTAACCACTTATATTTTTCAGGTTCATCATTTGGTTCAGTCTCAATTCTCATGGTGATGTGGAATAACCCTTTACCCCTTAGTTTCATTATTATTTTTGATCTCCATTCGAAAAATTTGAACGGCGTAAGCAAAGGAATTGAAAGTGCATCCATAGTGAAAAGAGAGAGGGAAAATGCAGAAAAGAAACACAACCACCCAGGATAATATAATAACCCCCCTGCTTTTGACACTTTATAGTTTAGTGTGTTGAATACAATCGGGTCAAAGAGTGCGGTCTAGAAACACTTGGTAACTCACCTTGCAATCAGTGTAATAACGTGCAAGAGAGGAGACCACAATCATGTTTTGGGAAGCGCAGCAAAGTGACACTGTACACAAGCACAATTGCCAAAAACTAGGAAGGAGGCACAATCAGATCTTGGTTGCGATAAAAAGTGTCTCACGTCGTAAATGATACCCCCTTGCTGCAAACTGTGACGGATGTGCTCACTAGTCGCAAGCAATAATAAGAATAATTTACAATTTTTAGATGAACTCAAGATGAGTTCCGATGATCTTCAGAATGCCGGAAGGGCATGCGGAAGTCAAGAAGTGCTAAGAGTGTCTCTACACACTTGAGCACACGATTAGAAAAAAATCCAATAACGCCTAAAAATTTATTGTTTTGGAATGCCTAATTTAGCTAATTTTAAAGCTATAGGATTTTGTAAAAAAAATGATAATAAATGTTAATTTAAAGATGATTTAATACTTCTAATCGAGAGAGAAGAGACCTAATTAAGGTCGTAATTAATAGAACTACATTTAATCTAATTAAATCTAATTAATTACAAAGGGAGTAAACCCTAATTAAGATCTAAAAAAATTAAATCCTAATTAAGAAATTTCAAAAACTTTCCTTTTTTTTTTAGAAAGTAATTTTAAATTTTTTCCCACCTAAAAAAAATCTATTTAGATCTATTAAAAAGAAAAAGTTTCTATTTTTAGAAAAGTTTACTTTTTTTGTTTTTAAAAAGGATTTTTAAAAAAACTTACCTGTTTTTAAAAACGCTTACCGTATGAACTTAAGTAAATTTAGAAACTTTACTAGATTAAAGTAAGATTTTTGTTTTAAAAAGGAATTAAAAAAAGAATTACCAAAAAAAAGTGAAATAGACTTTGTGTTTGAATGGCTCAGGGATCGATGGTTGGAGGGAAGCCGAAGCAGAGAGTGTGAGGCAAAGAAGGATCATAGGAGGAGCTCACATAGAGAGCTCATCCTGAAGGTCACGTGGAAAGTAAGCTCGCACAAGGGAAAAGCTCACCACACACCAGAAATGGCTCGGCACGGTACACTCAACTCAGACCAGGGGAAAAAACATAGACCAGGGCTCGGCTTGGCCAGAACTTGACACAGAACACGGACCAAGGAATGGCATAGCCACAGGAACACGGCCAAAAAATAGACTAGGAACACAAGCACTGGTGAGTTAGAAAAACCATTTGGTGGAGATGGAAAGGAGCTCGACCAATGTGTTGTAGTAGCTTGGTTGCAGGAGGGAGGAGCTCAGTGGAGAACCACAACACCATGCAAAATTCAAACTGAAATTGAACCTATCCTGCAAAACCATGCAAACACAGAAGATACCAAAAAATAAAAGAGACCAAAAAAAGCTTCCAGTTTTAAAAAAATTAATTAAAAAACTAGAATAAGATAACTTCTTGTTTTAGCTGATCTCCATATTTAGCTACATCCAGCTAAATTTAGCTGTAAAACCCCTAAAAGCTTCAGGAATACCTGCACATGCACAATGAACACAAAAAACTAACACACTTTCTAAGAACAACTTGTTAATAATGTTAGCAATAAAATCCACAATATAACGATAAAAAAAAACTTACACAAGGAGTAATAGAACAACACCAAGAGTAATCACAACAAAAAATTAACGAGTGCACGTTTACCCGATCTTATATCTGATACCATGAAAGAGTTAACAAATGGTATCAGAAACTGTGCACCATGATGAAGTTGAAATCTGGTTGAATCCTAATGGCTCCAATGTAATCATAAGGAAGAATCGATCAACAATTGAATAACATCCATAATAGAATAAAGCTTGCACATGTAGAGAAAAGACAACGGAGTGTCTTGGCATACTCATAAATGTCAAATGAAGGGATACATATAGGGTGCTGAGAAATCCTAGTGCATGACTCAATAACAAACCCTAAAGCAAACCCTAAACCTAACCCATGTAAGATGACCCTCCATATATGAGTGGAGGACACATAGGATAACTCACACCAACAATATGGAGGTCACATGAGGGTCCAAGAGGTCATATGAGGGCTGAGAGGGATTCAACGGGGTCTTGGAACACTTTTCCAACCTTGGTGTCTCTAACCTTGGGGGAGGTGAGGGACACAAAATCCTGCACAAGGCTCCTGGTGCTGACACGTGTCCTCCCAAAAATTTGGCTTAAGTCCTGAACTTCTAACAGTGATAACTTGAGCTCCCGATGGAATTTTTTGAAAAAAATTTATATGATCCTGACTTTAAATAGTCCTTTTTAATCCAATGGTGGGGTGCATCAGTGTCTTTATTATTTCATTTGATTACTGAAAAATCATATTTTTGATTTTATACTCCACTTGTGCCTAAGAAAAATTGCCTGCAGACCTAATGCGCCAAAGTGTTGTGAAACATATTATTTCACGATAATGTAGGTATTGGAATCATATTTATAGTAGATATTTTGTTTTTCTTCTAACTTCATCCAAAGCTCCCGAGAATCTTCTTCTGAAGCCCAACAGTTGTTTTAGGCCTAGTGTACCGCCTAGGCTTGTGAACCCTGGTTTTTACTCAAACTGCTCTAAGTCTTGCAAAACTTCCCCAAACCTTAAAAAATCATTTCCATGATGTTCCGTGGTCTTACATTTCACCTCCATGTTGAATTTTTTCTCTTCTCATTCCACTCCATGGTGGTTGAATCCAGTCATGGGAAGGCCAGTGATAACCCTTCCCAATACTGCCAGAAGATAGTATCTTTTCATAGAACTCCCAAAAATCACCTAGAGTGGAATGAATATAATTCTCCTAAATCACCTAGGGGGATGAGATTAACATTATTATAGGAGGTCATTTGGACTAACTGGATTAGACCTGGGTTATCTTAGGAATAATAGGACTTGAAAACTTTGACACTAGGGGTATAGTTGTCATGCTCAGAAACTTATCAATTTCCCTATTGCACATTTGCACGACAACAGTTGCTCAAGATAAATGGGGACATTACATTCTTTGATATCAGACAAAGTATCGAAGATCTATAGACATCGTGAATCCTAGACATCACCACTATCTAATATCCATTCATAATTCTTTTGTAAACTAATGCAACATATCCATTGGCACCCTACATTAGGTTTTTTATTATTCTTCTTGAAATTTTGATTTGAAGTTTGTTTTCACACACACACAAAAAAAATTTAGTGAAAGGAAAAATGTTTACCCTACAATTTTCCTTTTTAGGGAAACACAAATTTTCCATCACATATGTGTACATTTTCTATCAAAACTAACTTTTCAGGTGATTATTCACTTGGTTCATTTATCTAAAGTTACCCCTAAAGGGGTTTAACAGTTTAATGATGAACTTTTGCAATTCTTGTTATACGGGTTATAGAAAGTTATCCTCCCTTCCTCAGGACTACTTGAGTGAGAAGCTTCCTGATTTGACAATTCTCCTTTGACTTCAAAGTGCAACATGAGTCCATATGTTCTTTTTGAATGCTAAGAAATAACTAAGAGTAGATAAGTCTACTGAATATCTTGTTTAGTTTGATATTTTGAGTTTCATCGATAGAAAAAAAATTTCATGGATGTTCATGTTAAATAATAAAGTATATCCTAGTTTTTCATGAATCAAATCATCATTTACATCCAATGCTAGATTGAGATTCCAATGTCCTTTAATTTTAGCTAGAAAATTAACCACTTTTTCATCTCCCTTCATGGGATCTATGTTCATTAACATCTTCTCTATGAGAAACCTTGTGAGTCATCCTTTTAACCTGTCACAAATGAAATAAATCCCACTGCGATGTCGGCCTGAGTTCTGACCCAGCAGGCGTTGGGCACTCGCGCACAAGCACCGAGTTATCTTCTATTTCCATGTGAGTAATAAAGTGATGAAACCATCATCTATGCTCATGAACTTAATGAATAAAGGTGGAAATGAGACATACTAATCATTTCATAGGGCATGGAGTAAGGTCCTCTAAACAAGTCCTATTCAGTTCCAAACTTTAGGGTACTTACATATGAAGAGATCTAAAACTTACAACTAGAAAGGAAAATATCATGGAAGGATTTACATCATCATCTCCATAACATCCATGCACTCTAGAAATGAAAAGATCATAGATATGAGCTGAATCAATTACAGGTCTCGATACTCCATTCATATTTGTAACCTCATTACATCCAATGGGATCCAGTAGACTACCATAGCTTGATCAGATGGGAAAGTCATACATCACAGCAGGGATCATGTACTTCATCCATACAAAGAAAAAATTATATCTCAAGAGCCCCTTAATATGTTTCATCTTGCCTTTATATAGAATCTAGGCCAATCCTTCACAAGAGTTCTCGTAGTATTTCTACAATCAGCTTCATGCTTGTCTGGTATATTCTCCTCTCTTTTCTATCTAGAGCTCGATACTAAGCTCTATATCTTCAATTTCTTCCACGTGCTCTAAGCATTGTATATATATGGCATCCCAAAGTGCTGATGCAATCCTTCTACAGCCTCAGATCAGATGCACAAGCTGATTTAGTCTATCCATAGATGGTCCTCCACTGGGAGCATGCATCCTCTATCCCCTAATGGCTCTCCAGATTTTTTCCATGATGTCTTCTAGAACCTTCTAATCGTGGGGCATATTCCTTTCATGGACATCATGTTGCTAGGATAGCACCTTATCCACTTCCGCATGGTCTGCATAGTCTAGTGATTCAGGGCTGTCCTTTTCTCATTGAAATCCTACCTCAATGATGCCTCAATATCCATAAGTCTCTTCAAGAAGGCTTTGGCTTTGTCTATGCACCCACCATGGGGATATCCTCTTAAACTCCTTGGTTTCCAAACCTTGATTCCTACACTGCCTTCTACCTTGATGCACCATGTTAGCTTCAACTAGGCCTTCCAGCGTTTATGCACCTTATTGTACTTAGCTCAATATCTTCTGGGGTCCCAACATCACCCCATGTCTACGCTTGTTCTCTGGTCTGGTTGCGGAACACTTCTCCAATAAATAAATGAATTATAGTAGACTCCCACGTCTTGGAAAAAGAATAAGGACTGTGACATAATTTTGGGAAAGAGGAAAGAATGGGGACAGTGATGGCATTCTTTCAACAAGCATCTCTAAAATCTTTCTTACAAGTAGGCCTCCAACTTGTTCCAAGCATCACACTTGTGCATCTTTGTGCTTCTCTGACAGAGGTTTCCGACCTAGGGCTCTTGACCTCCCCAGAGTAACTTAGAGCCATCTAGGTTGAGTCATTCATAAGTGTCAACAATTTTCTCCAACTCCTTCAAAGGCATCATGTTCTTCAAGTGCATCCATCCTTCTAGTAATGCTATTGTTTAGTACATAGTTCCTTCAACAAGAAGTTTTTGACATAGAAAGGTTCAACCTTATTAGGTCTTCAATGGGCTCAAAGAATTTATGTTCTGTGACCTCAGGTGTAGGATGTGTTTGGTAGCATGCCTTTCCGCCCTAGAAGTTTCAACTTATTCTTCTCTTGAGAACTCCTTCAGCTCTGTTTCGTGAGTGGTGATCAGAAGATGCTCGCCACTTGTATCCCTATCTGTTCGTAATTATTCAGTTACAGTAACCTCAGCAAATTGGCTTTGTTAACATATTCTATGACAGTCCATAAGGTACCTTGCTATAATGCAGACAAGGGGATTGCTAGGGACTTTAAATTTTTCCTCCCTCTCCATAGGCGTGTTGAGCAGGATTCTGATCTATGAGGACTCCAGGGCTATTTTACAATTGTACTGTAGACACCGAAATCATGTTCGTAATCACCTTGGTCCCTTAGCACAACCCTATAATCACTTCCTCATCCTCAACACCTTATCACTTACCTCCTGTACCCCACACATTTTAATTTAATTACTTTAATTAAATTAATTCCATTTACCTCCATACAAATTAATTTAATTATTTTAATTAAGTTAATGACCTTTTACCCACACACATATTAATTTAATTATTTACATTAAATTAATTCACTACCCTCATACACCTATTCAATACAATTGCCTTTATTAAATGCCCCTCATCTAACCACCCCCCATCATTTGACCCATTAACCTAAACCCTAAACCAATGTCCTAAATAAAACCTAACATTAGACCTATTCCCTCACCTCACATTAAAATCCTCCTAAGGTCGGTTTTCACCCCGAGGAAAAGAAGAGACCCTTATCAAATGGTGGAACAAATTCCCAGGCAATTGTTGAATAGCCTGAGATACCTCGCCCAAACCGATGTCAGTTTGCCCTAGACTGATGTCAGTTCACCCTTAACCGATGTGACCAAATGGCCTATTTAGACCCATTTACATCTTTGTAATAGGGGTTGGTTTTGTGAGAAAACCTCTGATCTCAAATTCAATATCTTTAGACGTGACATCAGAACGAAGATTGATTTGTGATCAACAAAGGCAACCAAATACACTGGCACAATAGTGATACTTTCTTCCCAACATCCTCCAACATAGAAACTTCTTCATTATTCTTCAGACTTGTACCTCACAAAAGAGTAAGTATCCTCCTTCCATATTTTTCATTTTCTTATCATCAGTTGTATTCTTTGGGGTAAAGGAACTAGTCTTTTACTCTCTGTCCATTCCCTCTCTCCAATTGCAGCCACCTTCCTTATCCAATCATCTTAACACTTGGCCTAATTTCCTATTTGACCTCCTCAGTAGTCTCAAACTTTCACAACATATTTACACCCCCTCTATGATCAATCCCCGTCTTCTATCCACTCCACTTTTTCCCCAAAACTCCAAAAACCCAAACTGTGTGACTCCACCAACCCCCGACTTAACCGCCATTGGTTCTCGTTAATCATTGCCGGTTACATGCCAACCATCATCGGTTTCATAAAACCATGGTCAGTCTCTGTTTCACCTGATTTATACTAGAATAACAACCTGTTTCTGACGTATACCTATATGAACACCTATTTGACCTTCGGATCTGTATCTAACCTAGTCTATTAGCTCAGATTCACCTATAACCAGCCTACTTGACCTCTGGATCTCCTTCTACCCTAGCTTGTTAGATTAGATCTAGCTTATTGCGTTTTGTATGAGATGCCTATATCATATTAAACTACAGTAGGACAATATTTACTTTATTTCAGCATTGAATTGTTTTAAACAATGGACTGACAGCCATCTAGGGAGTATCGTACTTCCAGGATCTACCACATGTTAGGCAGTACACTGCATATATCGTTTAACTCTCTTTGGTGGTCTTGTTTGGGTTCTTATACAGGTAGTTCCTCCTAGCCAAAAGGAAGGCCTCACAATCACTTTGATTCAAAATTTAGATACGCGTTCATACAACCTTCAACCATCTCAAACCAAGTATTCCTCTTACCACCTTTACCTTATCTGTTTTGTCAAGTACTTCTCAGAAAACTAATAAATCGGGTGAAACATTTTGGCACGCCCAATGGGACACATTTGGGGTTCCTTGCATCTTTCTTCATTCCTAGGTGAAAAATTGTGTGTGTTTGTTTCCCTTCTAATATAATTCACATTAATACCTTCTCCTTGGTAACATTCTCTTCTTTCTATTTTCTCCGAAAGACACATTTCTTTTGGCATATTTAAAAAGAACCTTCTTCCCCTTTGTTTCTACATTTTAGTGAAAGAGCATCCATCTTCCTGTTCATCTATTGTTGTCATCGAATATCATACTTTTGATTTGGGTTTAAAACAAGTGCACTGCATTCTGATTTAACTCATTAGCTCACATTAATTGCGGGCAACCTATACGCTGGAAGTCATGACCAGCTGATGGTTAACAAATGAATCGTAGAAAAGCACTTCTATCCTTTTCTATTTCTCTGAGTCTTACCAAACCACACAAAAATCCAAAATACATACATTCTTAAACAACATCCTACCTGGAAGAAGCTGTAGGTGATCACACGATCACAGTATAGTGGGCACCCAACTCGCTGCTCTATCAAGTCATACTTCAGAGCGAAGTCCGCGCCTGCCATAAAATTCCTAAAACCTCACCCTTTAGAATTATTTCTTTGTAGGAATCCTTCCTCACCACAAAATTCTATTGTTCTGTTCATAACAATCAATCCATACAAATAGCATAAGCTAAACAAACGTAATAGAATAGGAACTCTAGGAACATTCTTTCTTAGTGTTTTGCTTGATTTGCGTTTTGAGGTGAGAAATTTTGATCATCATTTTTGTCTTTCCTTACACACTCCCAATCATAGTCGATGTATTCTGACTTCGTCTGAGTTTGCCTGGACCACATCTACATCATTCTCAGATTTCTGGGTTTGATTCAACACCAGATTTTTAAATCACAACCATATTTCTTATTCTCTATTTCAATTTCATAGTAACCGGCTACGGTTACCTTTAACCGACATCAGTTTAACCCAACCAACATCAATCTGAAGTATTCTTGGATACCTATCCAAAAGACACCTATTTCACTTTCTGAGTTGTAAAAGGCTCCTATCACCTTCCATATTGTCATTACTTCAATCACAGTCACCTTACATCTCATCCTATGCAAAAATTGTCACTCTGGGACTATCATTTAACAGACTGTTGGTTTTTCACAGTGACTGGCACCAATTAAGCCTAACCGGTATCAGTTTACCCAAACCGGTATCGGTCACCCTGTGTTGTTTTACAGCTCACCAACCAACCTAAGTCACTCACTGTTGACTGTTGTCCTAGTTTTGTTGTGTTTTGTACCATTCAGACATAATACAGTCTCACCAAATCAGTTCCTATCCACAAGGTGCTAACCCGTAGTAAGGAAAGTGCCCTCGTATTTCACACTATTTGATTACCACTCCCACCTAGCCCTTCATCACCTAGTCCTTCACCACCTTCCATCTCATCATCCATAGATCCCAATCCAGCTATCACCATTCCTACAAGCGACACGGAGTTTGCATGACTCCTGGATCAGAATCATGCTGCTTTGAGACACTACCTCACCCATGCCTCCACTTGAGATGCCTCAAGTCAATTGATCTATGGCATGCCTGTATCCTTATCTACATCCCTAATGATTACTTCTACCTCAGCTCCACCTCCTACCATGGTGACCTCACCTGTTTTATCCCTAGTTGTGTCGACCCTCAATCATGATTGTTGTGACTACGTTAAGCATTTTGTACAATGCCAACAATATGCCAATCTTCATCACACACCTAGTCATGCCTTATAAGTCACTCGTGACCTTTGGCCCTTCTCTCAATGGGGTTTGGATCTTGTCATAGAAATCGATCCTCACTCTTCCCTAAGACATCAATGGATCATCACCCTACCGAATATTACACCAAATGGGTTGAAGTCGTACCCCTCATCTCTACTAAAGCTGAGAAAATATGTGAGTTCATCAATCATCACATTATTTGTCACTTTAGTGTTCCACATCACCTTATCACTGATAATGGAAAACAATTCAAAAACAAAACTCTACAGAAGCTTTGCGACACTTTCGATATCTATCTTAGCTTCTCCTCGCCATATTACCCACAAACCAATAGCCAAGCTAAATCCACCAACAAAACCCTAAATAAAATTCTCATGAAAGTGGTTGACGATACTGGAAAGGATTGGCATACGCACATTCCTTTTGCCCTATGGGCATACTGTACTAGTATTCACACTTCCATTGTTGCTACTCCCTTTTCTCTTGTCTACGGTATCGAGGTTTTTTTACCTCTCGAAGTCCAAATCCCGTCTCTTCATATCTCCCTTCAAAATATGCTCACTGATGATGAATTTCACCAAGACCGTTTAGAACAACTTGAGTTATTAGATAAATGTCATCTTCACGCTCTCGAACATCTCCATGTCTACCAAAAATGCATCAAGCATGCCTATGAAAAATGTTTCCATGAACACACCTTCAAGGCCGTGATCTCATCCTCAAGGAAAATCAACACGTAACCAAAGCAGAAAAAAGCAAACAGGGTAAATTTTCTCCTAATTGGCTTGGATGATACATCGTGACCCATGACTATGGATCAGGTGCTTATCACTTGTCTTCACTTGATGGTAAGGCCCTGAACCTGAGCCCCTCAATGCCTTGCATATTTGACCATTCTACTGTTGACTTCTAGTCCTACATCACTATTTATCTAGTTCTTGCTCGTCCCTTGAGCACCATTTCCATTTTTCTTTTCCACACCTCATCTCCAATGACTAACCAAGAATCATGTGATTACTTGTCACCCCCTTTTTCCTTATCTTAAATATGTGCACCATGGCTCTGCACATGGCATGATTCTCATGGATACTTTTCATCTTTTTTTAGATGAGATCCCATGGTCGTTCACCCTTGCCTTCTCAACAAGAACCAAATGCTTTGTTATAGTCTCATCCATGACTTAAAAGCCAACAAAAAAAAGAGATGAATCCCTCAGAAGTACATCTTCCAAAAATAAGGGATCAACTCCTTGAGTCAAACTTCCAATATAAAAGATGAATCCCCCAAAAGGACATCTTCCACCTTTAATTTTCACTATAAGTAGATTGCTCCCTCGAAGGACAGCTATAAAAAGCTCCCAACTCTCTACATAGTCTTTCCAAAAAGAGGACTATTTTCTCAAAAATAAAAATTCAGAAGCTTCCCGCATTGATCAGCTTTGTGAAGACCTCAAGGAGACATATATTCCTCCTGTATAGACTTCTTACCATCGATCAGTCTATCTAAAAAGTCAAAAATAAAAGAAAAAGAAAAATAAGCTTTTTCGTCATGGACTTGCCTATTGTGATCTTGGCTCTATTTCCCAAGGCATTCTATTTCCCATTTTATGACCCAATTACCTTCACCTCCTTACCCATTGTCTTTTCACTTCATACCTCAAGGGACCTTTTGAACCTATGACATTTGGTGATTCTGTGACTATTCTTCACCTTTAGAGTAATCAATCATGCAATGTCTTTAGGGTCTTACGTTCACTAGCCTATCCGTAGATGTGTTTCATACGTTTGATCCTTGCCAATCAGGTGGCTTTCTTGCCCCCTCTTATCTTTTCTCTTCTTCATTACCTTTTGATCTTCCTATATAGGACTAGACCCTCGACACTTGTCTTTTGGGATTTTCTTCTCCCACCTCAATCAACCTAAAATGAAATTTACCTATCTACATATTCTCAACCCCAACATCAATTCCCTCAACCTAATTATACCTATGACCTAGAATCAACATTACCTATCGACCTAAAATTACCCATACATATCTACCTATATTCCACCTCACCTAATCTACCTTGACCTCATCATACTTATGACCTCGAATCCAACCTAACTATCAACCTCACTACCTATTCTTCTATCTTCTTATATTCTTCCCTAGCTTATGGGAGAACTACATCGGTCTAAGGTCCCTTTTTAATTGGGACTATGTAGGCAGCACTTCTAGGGCATGGGGCCCTGGAAGGTTAGCTCAACCACTCTTTCCCCTAACCATTTTCCCACCTGATTTCCTATTCATATCAAAAACCTCGACATTTATACCATATACCACATGACTTTTACCACTTATATTATTTCAAATTTTCATACATAACCAAAATTTTCCACATTTACACCATCTCAATGCATTTATATTGCCATTTTTTTTTATCAAAATACCGAAATGAACATCCATGCCTAAACCAACCTAACTCCATCCATGCCTAAACCAACCTGACTCAACCATGCCTATAACCTGACTCATCCATGCCTATAACTTGACTCAACCATGCCTACACCAACCTGACTCAATCCATGCCTAACCAAACCATACTTAATCCATGCCTAAACAACCTGACTCGATCCATGCCTAACCAACCTGACTCAATCCATGCCTAACCAAACCTAACTCAACCATTCCTAACCTACCTGACTCAATCCATGCCTAAACTGACCTGACTCCATCCATGCCTAAACTCACCTACTTTCCATGCCATATCAACCTGACAAATCCATATCTCATCTAGTCTCACAAGCCATAAACCAATCATCTCATAAACACATCAACACATCACAAAATACCATGAATCTCATCATATAAATCAATAACTATGTATCTCAAAATCCATGCCTATCTCATCATGGCCATCATCTCAAAAATGTCGCACGCACACCGGCTGATATACAATACAAAAATGTCTTCGGCACGCAAGCCGGTATCATGTACAACACAATAATAAATACAAAATCTCTTCGGCACGCAGGCCAGTCTCATATATAATACATACAAAAAATGACTCGAGCATGTAGGCTAGTCCATAACAGGTCAATCATCTCCCCATCCGATGTCATGGAATGCTCCTTATGCCTATGTCTCTCCTGACCCCTCTACCACACCTGTCTAGGGCCCGACACCTGCCTCACCTCCTGCTGATGGCCCCTCACCTGGGGCTAGCCTCTATACACTAGTGACCTCACCATGACCCTGTCCCTGGGCTCATCAGGCCCTGTGTACTCTCCACACTATGAGTGCAGGATCTAGTCCTCTCACTGGAGGCCTATTGTGCTCTGTACTCGGCATAGGAGGGCACATCTAGCCTGTCATCTAACAAATGATCCTGGTAATATCGTGCCTCTCCTAGGACATTTCTGAACCTGGCCATGGGCACTGTCTATGGAGGTGCCATGGGTCCCGCTACCTGTGTGGATACCTATACAATGGGACCATGTTCCTGAACCTGTACTAAGCCCTGTGCTAGTACTAAAGCCTGAGTCAGCCTTGGAATCTATGTCTGTGCCTGTATCTAGGCCTACAGGGTAGTAATCTATGCCTGTGTTACTGTCAGCTGGCCCTGTAGACCCATAACCTACCCCTGCACTATGGCCAACTAGCCCTGTAAATCCTACACCTGCGCCTATAGAGCGGCTATCTCCCCACCATCTCCGCCTACCTCCTCTCCATCTCCATCTCCCCCTACCTCCGCCTACACCGGTACATGTCCCTGCCCTTCCTGAGCCTACAATGTCGCTATCTGGGCCTGTAATTTGGCAACCTGTGCCTCTGACCCTATGAGCTGCCCCTGACATAATCCCAAGCTACATCACCAAGGTAGCCACCTACCCCTATAGGGCATCCCTCTGTACTGTGATGGTGGCTAAGTATGGCTACCCTGGCCTGGGTGGTACTACTCATCAACTGTGCCACCCACCACTGCCTATACCCATCTGCAACACCAACATCATCAATCTGTGTATCTACAGGCTGCTCCTCCTGTCCATTCGGCACTGTGGGTCGTGGTGGAGACATAGGTCTCTCCACGTCATCTCTCTTGTACTGTGGGAATGGTGGTGGTATGCCCTGAACCAATCCAAAATGGCATCTAACCCACTCTACAGGTATCCGCTCATGCTTTCCCACTCTCCTCCCCTCTATCCACAGATGTATCTGTAGCCCAGCTAGCTCCGTGGCCATCTGTCTGTATGAGGGGAAGCCCACATACGGCCTCCAAATGATGTCCACCCCGGACAGCCCCTACAACAACCTCCTGTAATAAGCTACATCATGAGTAGCTCTAGCACCTTAGGCCTCTCCCATGGCTGGTACCCACTGCCTATACCCCACTCTCAAAACTCTCTGTGGGAATGCATCTTCCCGGGGCATCCCCACTGGTCAAACACAAACAATGTGCTTGTATGCCCAACAGTGTAGTAATACGACACAGCAAATACGGAACCTCTGCAGTCACCCGTAGGCCCATAGCTCTCTATACACCTATGTCAGCAATGCAAGTGCCCATGCAAACCATGTACACTGGTGTATCATCATGTCATGGACGACTCCCATCAGTGACCTCGGGAATCTCCCCCTCTCTGCATCCGGCAGTGCAAAGCAACACACTTCCTCCATCAAAAGTACAACTAACCTCATCTCCTCTGGATGAGCTCTATACATCGCTCAATAGCTCATGTTAATGCTATGGAATGTCAGATCTGCTACACCCTCACCAAAAATGGGTGCTAGTAACTCCTCAGACACCTCTGAAGAGATGGAATAAACCTGGGCCCCCAATATGGGTAACCGCAGGATCCTGTAGATGTCCTCCAGGGTGATCGTCATCTCACCTGTCAGCAAATGGAAGGTGTTGGTCATCGAGTTCCATCTATCGATGAGGGAAACCATCAGACTTGCCTCCCGGACTACATGCCAGTAGTGCCTCACCCCTATCAGCCCCACCTCTGCAACATGCTGCCACTCTGCCTGTGTCATGCTCACCCATACTGTCAATAACAAGGGTGGCACCGAGGCCCTCATCCGTAGCTCATCTCAAGCCTGCATCCTAAAAAAGTAATGTATTAGTACACCTTCCTAACTTACCTTATTTTACCCCACATCTTGCCCTAATTTCTTTCCCCACCCCCATCCCGTTGGCCTTGTCACTCACCCAAACCTACCCAAACCCATCTACATGAACCCATCTAACCTAACCCTCACCCAAACCTACCCAAACCCATCCACCTGACACTATCTACCCTAACCCTCACCCACACCTACCCATACCCATCCATCTGAACCTATCTACCCTACTTATCTACCCTAATCCTCCCCCAACCCTACCCAAACCCATCCACCTGAAACTATCTACCCTACCCCTCACCTAAGCCACCCTAACCCCTTCCCGTCTCCCTTAACCCTTTTCCCTCTCACCTAATCCTTTCCCACCTACCCTACTTCCCCATTCCCTGCCCTTCCTTTACCCCCTCTTTGTTTGGTCCCCACTTACCCTTAGGCTAACCGACACTGGTTATCATCAACCGACCCTGGTTATCCCCTGTCTGACCATTCTCCCTTTGACCGGCACCGATCACTGTTCTTGTGACCGGTACCAGTCACTACCCACCAACGTCGGCCACAAGTTGACCGACATCGGTCACTATCATGCCACCCACCCCCTACTTCCCAACCCTACTTTTTCCCTTCCTAGTCATTCTACCTACCCAAATCCCTCCTTACACCCTTATTTTTCCCTACCTTATCCTTTTACCCTACCCCCTACCCTTCCCCATGCCCATTGCCCTCCATTTTTACTGTTTGAAATTCTTCCCCCCCTAAACCCCCATTTTTTCATATTTCCTATATTCTAGCCAATTTAACTAAACAATCAAAAACAAAGGTTCAAATCCTACCTGATCCCATTGCCGCCATTGTGGTGGAACCTCCTGGCCTCTGCGCCACTCCTCTCAAGCCCTCTCTGGCCTCTACCATCCTCAACTAACCTCCAACTCTCTCCACCAATCACCTCACTTGATTCGATCTCGTGACCCCACCTCTCACTCAATCAATCTCGCTTATGTGGCTCACCAACTCAACTCTCTGACGTACTCTTTTGTCCTCTTCATCTTTTCTCTCTTCTTGTCCTTTTCTCTCTTTTAACAATGCACAAATGAATTTTAAACCACGGGTTTTCCACTTTTTATACCCTACCCAACTCAACTGACATCGGTTGACCCTTGACCAATGTCGGTCTAATGCCCTAGACTACCACCGTCGGTTCCTCTCCACCATCATCAGTTCATATTGACTATTGTCGGTTACCCTGCCTACTCATTGCTCTCACATTGACCTCATTTTCCTTACCTCCTTTTTATTTTACCTCCCCTACCCCTACCTGGACCACTTTACCTTCTTCTCTGGCCCTCCACCTTCTTTAACCTCACCTTGTTAACCAATTGGCGTCTCCTTATTTCACCCCTACCTCGGCCTTACCCATGTTGCGACCTATCTACCTGGCCCAAAACACTATTTTGTGACCTTTGAACCAATGTGCTCGCTATACCTTGTGGCACTGTTACCTGTGTTGTTTGACCTAATGACTTTACCTAGCCTATTTCCGTGACCGTTTATCCTAACCCTACCTTTGGTGTACCAGAACATACCTAAACATTCCTGCCCCTAACCTACGTTGTGTTTCCTGACCATATCCTATACCTTGGATACCGGAATCACTTCAACCTTGTTTGGATAAACCTATCGACCTTAGATGATGTAGAATTTGCAAGCTCTTCAACCTGGTACCGTGTCACAGTTTATACATGTGCGTGTGTTCAACTACCACTACCTTTGACCTTGGCCCGTTTACCCATTTACCTATATGCCCGATTTACGCTTTTCTCCTTTCCCCATTTTTTCACTATTCTTCTTCACATCCACTTTTATCAAACCACTCGCCAATGTGCTCTACCAACTCATCAATTCCTGGTTTGAGGGGGATCACCCTCATTCCCACTTGGGGCAACCACACTCTATTCTTGTTCACGTCACTTACCAATACAAGCTACGCAACAAGAAGGGGAAAAATGTAGACACCGAAATCATGTCGTAATCACCTTGGTCCCCTACCACAACCCCATAGTCATTTCCTAATCCTCAACACTTTAACACCTACCTCCTGCACCCCACACATTTTAATTTAATTACTTTAATTAAATTAATGCCATTTATCTCCATACATATTAATTTAATTATTTTAATTAAGTTAATGACCTTTTACTCACACACATATTAATTTAATTATTTACATTAAATTAATTCACCACCCTCACACACCTATTTAATATAATTAATTTTATTAAATACACCTCACCTAACCACCCCCATCATTTGACCCATTAACCTAAACCCTAAACCAATGTCCTAAATAAAACCTAACATTAGACCTATTCCCTCACCTCACATTAAAAGCCTCCTAAGGTCAGTTTTTTCCCCAAGGAAAAGAAGAGACCCTTATCAAATGGTGGAAAAACTTCCCAGGCAATTGTTGAACAGCCCGAGATACCTCACCCAAACCGATGTCGGTTCACCTTAGACCAATGTCAGTTCACCCTTAACCAATGCCAGTTATACCGGAATGGACCAAATGGCCTATTTACACCCATTTATAGCTTTGTAATAGGGGTTGGTTTTGTGAGAAAACCTCTAATCTCGAATCTGATCTCTTTAGATGTGATAACAGAATGAAGATTGATTTGTGATCAACAAAGGCAACCAAATACACTGGCACAACCGTGAGAATTGCTTCCCAATATCCTCCAACACAGCAACTTCTTCATTATTCTTCAGACTTGTACCTCACAGAAGAGTAAGTATCCTCCTTCCATCTGTTTCATTTTCTTATCATCAAATGTAGTCTTTGGGGTAAAGGAACTAGTCTTTTACTCTCTGTCCATTCCCTCTCTCCAATTGCAGCAACCTTCCATATCCAATCATCTTAACACTTGGCCTAATTTCCTATTTGACCTCCTCATTGGTCTCAAACTTTCACAACATAGTTACACCCCCTCTGTGATCAATCCATGACAATCTTTTATCCACTCCACTTTTGCCCCAAAACCCAAAAACCCAGACTATGTGATTCCACCAACCCCCGACTTAACCGATCGTCAGTTCTCGCTAACCGTCGCTGGTTACATTCCAACCATCATCAATTTCATAAAACCATGGTCAGTCTTTGTGTCACCTGATTTTTGCCAGAATAACAACCTATTTCTGACGTATACCTATCTGAACACCTATTTGACCTTCAGATCTGTATCTAACCTAGCTTGTTAGCTCAGATTCACCTATAACCAAACTACTTGACCTCTAGAACTCCTTCTAACCTATCCTGTTAGATTAGATCTAGCCTATTGTCATTTTGTATGAGATGCCTAAATCATATTAAACTACAATAGGACAATATTTACTTTATTTCAGCATTGAATTGTTTTAAACAGTGGACTAACAGCCATCTAGGAAGTATCGTACTTCCATAGGATCTAGCACATGCTAGTTAGTCCACTGCATATATCGTTTAACTCTCTTTGGTGGTCTTGTTTGGGTTCTTATACAGGTAGTTCCTCCTAGCCAAAAGGAAGAACTCACAATCACTTTGATTCAGAATTCAGATATGCACACATACAACCTTCAACCATCTCAAACCAGGTATTCCTCTTACCACCTTTACCTTATCTGTTTTGTCAAGTACTTCTCAGAAAAATAAAAAATCAGGTGAAACAGGTACACTAGGAAATTTCAAGTTATTAGATTTTGTAGGAGCAAATTTGGGTTTAGAAATGGAAGAGACATTGGAAGAATTACTTGGGATTTCGGGAGTCTTCTTACTTGCTACGGGATCAGGATCCAACAATGTAGACTTCATGGAAGATGGAAGTGGGGATCCTCGATTGATTATTTTATTTTTCAGAGTCGCCATAGGAGGATCATAAACCTTATTTTCTTTTGTAGCAGTGGAGGGAGATGCTCTTTTCTTGAAATTAGAACAAGTGAATACCATGCATGAGAAACTGGGTGCATATTCTTCATAACCTCTAGAATACTCACAAAATCTGATTTGTTCATCATTCTCAAACTCATCACTTTCTAGGAAACCACCACCTTCACTTTCTTGTTCAAGATCTTCTTCATCTTCTTGAAATATACAATTTATGTTCATGGGTGGGGCCTCCAAGGTGAGCCTTTGGGGTGCTCCCATAATCTTATTTTTGCTCCTTCTTTGGGAAGAAACATGTTTAAATATTTCCCTCTTCAAATATGCTATCTCATTCACCAAATTTTTCAATGATGGATTGGTTGTCTCATCTTTAGGACATTAGGCCTTACCCTTTGATGGATTCTTGATCTTTCCAGAGAGGATGAGATCATCATCCAATTCAATGGCCCTCCTTTGTGCTTCTACAATGTTCCTTGGTTGAACTCTTCGTAGGAGAAATTCTACCTCCGGTTATTGAGAATTTATGAAGAATATTTTGATATTGTTCTGAGAGGGTGAATCTTCTTCCAATATCCTATGAAGCAACCATTCTAAATGATCCATGAAGTCTCTCATAATTTCACTTTCTTCTTTCCTCATTTGAGTCAACTGTACTAAGAGTTCTTGACAATCTTTAGTTGATTTAAATATTTCCTTGAAGGTAGCCTTAATGTCATCCTAACCAGTGATGGATCAGGAAGGTAGGAGGTAGAACAATTCTGCTACTTTTTTTTGGAGGGACTCCACGAACAATCTTATAGCAACATCTTCATGCCAAACACCAAGAATTCCACATGATGTCATGAAAGCAACAATGTGTTCTTAAGGATGTTGTGTGTTGTCGCCTTTGAACTTTGAAAATTTCTTATGGGAACCCTATGGTAGAACGTGAAGATGAGGTTCAAGAGAAAGTGAGCCTGTATTCCTTCCCCATGGAATAATGGGTCGAGGTCTTTGTTCTTTGTATTCCATTGTTATTTCTGCTTATATTTCATCTCTTGCTTCTTCAAATTCTTCTTCAAATTATTCTTCTTCCGTGAACTCGATGTTCAATGGTGGTTGAAAAATGGGATAATTTGAAGGAGTTTGGACAGGATTGCTAGGTGAACTTCTAGAAGTGCTAGATGGAGAGGAGGCTTGAGAGAAGAAGTATGGATTATCTTGAATTTTTTCTCTCTGATTTTTTAAAGCTTAAAAATTGGAATCAGCAACACCTCTCGACCAGCTTAACCTGGTGTATCTTCTTTCAGCCAGCTTTTGAAAACTTCTATAGTCGGAACATGAAAGGGCACTATGGAATGTGAAAAGTCATGTGCAGAAATCAGCAATGTATCTTTTGGCAATGGACTTTCATGAACTCCTTTTTTTTATTTTTTCAATATTTGATTTTTTTGTATTTTGAGACCTTGCAGTCATATTTTAGGTGCAGATGCTGCGAAATTTGCCCCACAGTGGGTGCCAAAAACTGTTGGTGAGAAAACTTTTCAGGTGGAAAAACTTGTGGATTTCTTGCCAATGCTCTGGGAATGTAAGTCCCTCTACTTAACCGGTGTAGCTGTCATATGTGCATGCACATGAAAAGGTAGATTTTTGTGGTGGCCTTTCAACCGAGGATCCAACAGGGGCACTCCACTGACCCTGCAGAAAAGCTAGCAATCTCTTGCTAGGGAAGACTTTGTTTGAAGGTGGGAAAGAGAGTGAGAATAGATGTAGGAGAACTAATGCTGCAGGTAGAAAATCATATTCATGCACACACACTAGTTATAAACTTCAACACATGCATTTATGGGAAGAAACAACTCTATGAATAGCAACAAGACCAAATAGAATTCACTGATCACCAAGTATCAAGAAACCCCTTAGTTAAAGAAAGCTAGAAACTCCTTCTGCTTGTATTGATTTCTCAAATTAAAGTTGTACATAATGAGAGAATGGAAGAAATTGAGAAGTGGAGGAAATTAGGAGAAAATTGGCTATCTCCTTTGCTTTCTCTAGGTACAATGCACTCTTGAGTTTACAAGATCAATCACTAACCCTTTGCAATGGGAATGGCATTACAATTTATAGAATGAGAGGTTACTTATCATCTTCCTCATGACTTTTCGTATGCCTTAATATGACTTAAGACTATTCATATTCCACTTTAAATTTTTAAGTCCCTTTTATAATAGCAAGGTGAATTAATTTACTTTATGTTTCTAAAGTCACTTTTAAGTGACTTAAAGGCATATCAAAAAGTGCAAAACCCAACAAAGAATTAGAACATTTGAAAGTGAGAGAAATTTGGGAGAAGAGGAGAGGAAAAGAGAGTGATAAGAAGAAGAGGAGATGTCACCCGATGAAGTCTTTTGGTCCCCGTTCATGGAAATCTCTGATGCGACAAAGTTCTGAATGTCCCATTGTGCTAAAATTGTTCTTTGAGCGTGGCTTACTATTTTTAGTAAATGCCCAAATGGGGGACTTACTATTTTTAGTAAGTGTCCATTTTAACTATTTTCTACTCTGGATAATCATTCTGACCTTTTGGAGATCTTCATTGCACACTACTATTTCCATAGCCGCTTTTGATGGAGAGTTACCAAAGATAGGAAGCATGTGTAGGAAAACTTACTATTTTTAGAAAGGGTGTTTCCAGTACTTGATTTGCGATGAAAAATACTTATTTTGGACTCTTCTTTTTGTTACGATCACACCCTTCCAATTTCACATAGTTTTGCCCACTAGAATGCCTGGAAATGAATTTTGAAATATTGACCTGGCAGTGGCTTCGGGCACGATGCTACCATGGCGGCCATTAATGGAGATCAAAATTTTTAGGTATGGTTTTTGTCTCCATTTGTAATGAAAATAACTCCATTGTGATAGGTTTTTTATTTGGAGCTTGTGTGCAAGTTTTTAGCTCATTTCCATTGCCAAAATGACAGGAAATCCGATGAATGTGAGTTGATGCATGAAGAGAGGATTTTATTGGAGAAAATGATTCTAGGCACCATTTGACCTCTTGTTTTGTTGCATCTCAATCATTTTGAAAAATAAATAATTCTACAAAAAATGGCATCTCGATCCAACTTGTCTCTTGTGAGATATGAAGATTTTTCGATTGGGTGACTTCATGGTTATCTGGCAAAAACCTTTCATTTTCTCCCCGTTCTTCATCATTTCACTCCATTTTTATCTTAGAATTGCATATTTCTATGTATTCATGTTGTGGAGAGTTTATGTGGCTATGGTAGAGCTGGTTTAGAGCAACAATGGTGGACTAGGTGTCTGGAAAATCATGCACGGAGCCATGGTAAGGTATGAAGTTGTGAAGGAGAAATGAGAGGAAGAAAACGACTAAGTGCTAGATTTAAAATTTCAAAACATGCACATGGAGGGTCTGGGCACATTTTTATTTCCCTAATGTCCCTAACATCAGGGACATGAGGGACATCAATTTCCATGGTGGTCAAGGTGATGTCATGTGTCCTCGATCCGACAACATGGGATTTGCTTGAAAAATGCACCTGGGGACTGAAACTCGGTCACGTGGGTGTCCAAATGACTCCCCATAGAGGCTGGGTGAAATTTTCAAGTTTTGATGTCCCCCACCTTAGGTGCATATGGGACATAAAATTCCACAGTGGTCATGGAGCTGACACGTGGCGCCTAATCCAATGGTAAGGAATGGATGCCCCCAAAAATGTACCTGGGGGCTGAACTGTCTAGTCTGGAGATCACATGAGGGTCCAAGAGGTCATATGAGGGGTGAGAGGGATTTAAGGGGGCTAGGTGAATCACTTTTCAAACCTTGATGTCCCTGACTTTGGGGGATGTGAGGGACACAAAATCCTGCCAGGTTCCTGGTGCTGACATGTGTCCTCCCAAAAATTTGGGTAAGTCCTGAACTTGTAACAATGATATCTTGAGCTCCCGATGGATGTTTTTAGAAAAAAATTATATGATCCTAACTGAAAATAGCCTTATGAATCCAATGGTGAGAGTATAATGTCTTTATTATTCCATTTGATCCCTGAAAAATCAGTTTTTTGATTTTTTACTCCACCTATACTTGAGAAAAACTACCTGCAGACCTAATGCGCCAAAGTGTTGTGAAACATATTATTTCACCATCATGTAGGTCTTATAATCCTATTTCTGTAGATTTTTTTTTTTCTTCTAACTCCATCCGGAGCCCCTAGAATCTTCTTCTGAAGCCCAACAGCTGTTTTAGGCCTGTGTACCGCGTAGGCTTGTGAACCCTATTTTTTACTCAGACTGCTCCAAGTCTTGAAAAACTTCCCCAAACCTTCAAAAATCATTTCTATTATGTTTTAAGGTCTTCATTTCATCTCTGTGTTGAATTTTTTCCTTCCGTTCTGCTCCAGGGAGATGAATCAAGTCCTAGGAAGGCTAGCGATAGCCCTTCCCTATACTGCCAGAAGATAGTGTCTTTTTAGAACTCCCTAAAATCACCTAGGTGGAATGAATAGAATTTCCTAAATCACCTAGGGGACCAAATTGACATCAAATAGGGGGTGATCAGACTGACGGATTTGACCTGGGGTGCCTAGGAATGATAAAACATGAAAAAATTGCCATAGGGGTATAGTTGTCGTGCTTGGAAACTTCTGATTTCCCTGTTGCACATTTTCATGAAAACAAGCCATAATCTATTTTTGATCTTTCTCTCATTCTTTTCTTATCTATCTTCTATCAAATTTTTATATTGACTTATCATTTTTGGCACCATTAACCTATCATATAACTATGTTATTATGCAATCAAATAGAATATTTAAATGCTATCGAATTGTTTAAAAAATCGATTAAAGTGACATCCTTCAAGGAATCCCTTTAAATTCATGAAGAATCATACCTTTGAAAATTCAATCTCAATGAACCATCGAGGATAAAATCATACTCTTGTGAAATAGTCTTTAATTGCAGGTTACTTCATGATAGGGATTCTTGAACCTTCCACAGATTCTTGTTTAATGGAGCACTACCTCAAGCATCATTTGATCAACATTTACGGGTATTCATTGCAACCTCGCAACCTCTAAGTGAATAGTGAAGTATCTTTTGATGTACTTCATAGTCTTCAAACAATTCAAGTTGGAGTTTGAATGTTTTTTATAGGATATCCCATCGAAGAATTTCATTCTATGTGACTACCGTAGACTGGTTTCCCACGTATGGGATGGAATCAAGGTCTTCACCAATACATCAACTATGGAAGTCAATTTTTTCCCCTTTACAATTTCGAGACAGGGAAGTAGTTTGTTCCCTCTTCGTTAAATTCTATCGCAACCCTAACTACAGAAAGAGGAATTCCCGACATCACAAAATTAAACTCAATTCAACTTTAAAATAGCATCAATAGGATTCCCTACTCATTTAACCAAGATTATTCAAAAGTCTGGGAATTAGTCAGTGACATACAGAATATGTACATTTTGGACCATAAGATACTATGAGACATTGGTCAAAGTCAGGTGAAAAATTGTGGATCAGGATGGATCTAAAGATCAACTTTGCATGGTGTTGTGAAATGAATCTCATGGTTTAACTTGAGTGTGTGGTCATTAGTCAGGAATTAAGAGGGTTCCCTGCATTTTAGTCCTATGTCATCCAGCCCACTGATGTAACTCACATTCAATTCCACTATGCAGAAGCTCATGTTGTTCTTAGTGATATATAGATGGGACATTGCTCATACACCTAAAGAATATCTAAATAGTCCAGGGGCATTCTTCATATGAACTACAAATGTTATGAAGGGTGCATAAAATCACTTGATCCTAGTAACTTTCGTACAATCTTCAAAGCTTTCCAAATTTTATTTCTCTATCAACTAGAAATATGCATACTAGGAACGTGTATCAAGAATCTAATTATTGTGTAGATTCATTGGCACAATGTTGGGGTTTGGACACAATGCAAAATCAACAATGGCGTATTGAGGGAAAGTTACTAGTTAGTATGAAATTTAACACTCAATCCTTGAACTTTAACTCTTCTCTTGTCAAGTGCTCTTTTCACACATGCTACCTGCACCATCATGTTCCAATATTTTAGGGAGTGCCATTCCTTAGTATTAATAAAGATATGTTATACACCTATGGTTATTGTGGATTATATCTCTTTTTATCCAATAAAACATTTCATAACAGAATTCTTGAAATTGTGAGGATGTAGGGTTAGGTCTGAACCAAATGTAATGCATTGATTTGGAGAGAGATACCGTAATGTTCCTCCCAATTTTCAAGAATGGGGGAATCACATAAAACACCTAGAAACACCCTTGCAGGGGTCATGATTCTGTAGAATATGTCCAATTGAATTTCACCTAGCTTTGGAAATTATACGGTCTTGTTAATATTTGAGGAATCAATACTCTAGTGCTTTATGGAGTGAGCTTATTGGTCATTTCTATAAGCATGAAAATAGCTCTGACTTGCTAATGAGTTTTTATAGTATTGATACTTGGACCTCCAGGATGTGGTTTGCACCTTGTGTAGATTCTGATGACAAAGATCATCCTACTATAAACAATAGTACCATTTCCTGTAATTCATTTCCTTGTAGTTGGTCTGAGGCTTTAATTCATTTCATCCAGATACATCAAGCTCTATGGAAAGTTCAGGAAGCTTTCATACTCATAAATAATTTCATCTCTGAATTTGAACCATATATTAGGAGAGGTAGACAGATGAGTATCTCATTTTATCGTCTACAAGCTCACACCTCTTGTGATTCTGTTAAGGATCTTTTAATCTGATACGCCACTAATTGTGGGTCCTTTGATGAAACCAACTAATTCTTATACTTCTATGTGAAGGTAGGGTACCCTGGTCCTCATAGATTAGGGCAAATGGGTATAGGTTGGGGGAATTTTTGAAAGATTACCATCACTATGGCTAACATGGCTTACATCCAAACATGCTTTGTTATAAAAAGAAAATTGAAATACCTGGATTTTGCATCTGCAATGTCATAGGAATAAATTCCCTTGTCAGATATTTGGAAGATGTTCACCACTAAGTTGCGTATAAAATGGATAAGTGGTAATACTTTGATGAGGAATACCTCTGATAGTTGATAGAAGTTTGTGCACCGTCAGAATGATATGATTAAGTTGAAATTGAAAAGCATAAAATAAGAACTTGGCTAGGAGGAACTAACTATATAAGTAACAAAATACCACCAAATGGTGGTATTAAATAACATATGATAGTGAGACTGTACTAGCGTATGGTTTCTAGTTCCGAGAAGTGTATAGACTTCCTAGAAGCATTATTCAATCAAGAAGTTCTGAAGAGGAGGAATAGTCTAAATGTCAGAATAAGAACGTGGAGCCGAGTTTGAGGACAAGGGGGAAATGTGTATAGCTCCTACTAGGCTATTTTTTTCTGAATGATCTTAGTATTTGGTCCTTTTTTCTTTGTCATTTTTTCTTGGTTTTTTTATTAGTTATGTTTTGGTTCATTGTCTTGGGCTCTGGGTGATTCAATCTCTTTTTGAATTTTGTCTAAGACAGAGGTTTTAGGTGAGGTCTGGGTGAAGTTTGTTAATATTCTAGGTTGTTTGGGAGAATTTATGAGCTTGTTGGTTTTGGGTATTTTACCAGTTATAGAGACCGGTATTGATTAGGAAACCAATTCCCGTACTGGTAATGAACCAACACCAGTTGGGTGACCAGTTTTAATAGGGGAAATTTGGTAAGAATATTAAAAATAAGGTTTTGGGAGCTCCTTGTGATTGCACAAAGAGTTGGGAAGGTTTGGGTGAGGTTGTGGGCTTACTAGAAAGACTCAGAGATCATAATAATGGTATTTCGGCAAAATATGGAGGTTTTGTAGGAAAATCGTCAAATGGAGCTGATGTAGGAGAGATTTGGGTAGGAGAGGTGAAAGAATGAAACCGGTAACTAGTAAATAGCTAATCTACTGAAACCAATGACAAAGAAGAAAAAATCCTTACTTGTGGAATGCATGTATAAAGAAGTTGGTGGTGATGGTTGTAGGAGAATGTGATCTCAAAAGAATGTAGTAGTGGAAGGATGACATGGTGCTTCCCTGTGACTGCATTGGAGCTCTAGATCAATCTCTCGATGAACTGTGTGGTGTTTGAACATTGTAAAGGTCTCTGGTATGTCGCAAGATTGCTGAAAATCTTGAGAGTCAGTATGCAAGGTCACAAAATCTATAAAACTAGATTCATGACCTAAACAAAGAGTTAGAAATGCTTATTTAAGGTAATTGACATTGGTTAGGTGGTTGGCATCGTCTGAGGGATAACTGGCACCGATTAAGAAGAATAGGTCATAGTTGCTAAAAATAGTTTGATCCTTACTAAATTTGGCTTGATCTTGATTTTGGTTCCAAGTCACAAGTAAATAATGGCGGTAAATGGAGTTGGACATTGGTTAGAGGGATAATAGGTCATTAAAATTAGGTGTTAGACTAATTTCAAGCTGGTTAAGTGGAGTGGGGAGTTGGTCTAGGTTGATTAATGAGCTTGAAATAGGTCTATGGTGAGGTAGAGAGGTGAGGTGGAGGGGTGAGGTAGATAATTAATTTAATTATAGTAATTAAATTAATTAGAATGTGGGAAAGGGGTCATGGTTAGGTGTAGTGTGGAATTAATTAATTGAATGTGGTTTAGAGGGTTGCGACCCAATTTTGGGTGTCTACATTTTCCCCTTTTTGTTATGTAGCTTGTATTGATAAGCGATGCTTATAAAACTAGGAGTGGTTTCCCCAGGTATGGGTTGAGGTTAGAATTTCCTCAGGTATGGGTGCAGGTGATCCCCCTCAAATAAAGATTTGATGAAGTACTCGGCTGAATCAGTGATGAGTTTGATAAAATGGTAGGTGATACAAAACAATAACATAGGGTACAAGTGAGGGAAATGGTAATTTTGGGTGTAGGTAATAGGTGGGGGCATTCAAATGCATGCACATATGTAGAATGTGACAAGGAACTAGGTTGAAGATCTCACAACTCTACATCATCAAAGGTTGATAGTTTATCCAAACAAGGTTGATGTGGTTCAAGTATCCAAGGTATAGGATACAATCCTGAAACACAACAAGGCTAGGTGTAGGAATGAGCATTAGGTGGGTTCCAAAGAACCAAAAGGTTTGGGTTGGTCAAGATAAACATCATGGAATTAGGACAAGGAAAGGTTAGTAGGATAAACAACACGAGTAACCTCATTCACAAGGTATAGCAAGTAAGTGAATTCGAGTGTCAAATGAGAGGATTCATGTTTGGGTGTATAGGTGAGGTTGGGGGTAAGGCCAAGGTGTAGGAAAAAAACATGCCCCAAATGACGTTAAGGTTAGGGAGATGAGATAGTAATGGAAGTAAGTCGGCCTGTAGGGCTGGGGTAAAGGTGTAAGGTAGCAAGAAAATGGCATCCTTGCATCAAAATTTTCTGTAAATTAGACTAAATGGATATTACAAGGTGATTGATATCAGATTGAAGTTTGAACCAATACCGGTAAGGGTAACTGATGTTGGTTTCCTAGGGCATGAAACCGATGTCAGATCAAGTTGATTTGGGGTCAAAAAATTAAAACTGCACGTTGAAAATAGACTCATTTGAATGATTTTAATTTGGGAAAATGACTGATTAGAGAGCACTTTTCTGCATGGAAAAATACAAGGATATTGAGGAGGTTGGAGTGGCCAGCTAGCTAGTAGCTAATGGGATTAGAGAATACAGGACCATGAGATCTATCAGATGCTGAGGGGATTAGTTTGGCTGAGATAGTGGGATAGATTGAGACATGGTGGAGGCAAGAGAGGGTGTGTGGTGGAGGTCCTATTCCCATTCCTGGAGATCCCACCATGGAGGTGGTGATCGACGTAGAGGTAAGATTCAAGATCCATTATTAGTTTTTTGGGTTAAAATTAAGGTAGAAAATGAATAAATTATAGAGTTTTGAGTCTAATGCAATTTTTAATTTTTTTAAAATGTGGGTGAAATTGGGTATGGGGAGGGTGAAATCTAGTAGGTAAGTAGGGTGATAATTTTGAATGGTACGAATTAATTGGGGTGGATTGGGTAGATAAATAGAACCTAGGTGTTTTGGTAATGCATCATTTCAAATGATTGGGGCGTGGGGGTTTACAAAAAGGGCCAAACAAGTGACCGACGTTGGTCATCTATCGGTCGTCGCATTGGTTTAGTCTAGAGCAAGCACCATCAGTGGGGTCAATACCAGTGTGGATCTGATATTGGTTAGGGTACAACTGATGTCGGTTAATGTTAAAAGTGACTAAGGCTCGTAAAAAAGGGTGGGTTCCCAGGCTGGGAAGGATGTGTTAAAAAAATGAATGACAGATGGTGGGTTAGGGAAAAACTAAGTATAGGTAAGAGAATGGGTACAATTATTGTAGGTGAAGTTAGGTATGGATGGGTGGGCAAGGGAGGGAAACGAATGAAATAGGTAAAGTATAAAAGTGGTTGGATATGTGTGGCTAATTTATTTCAGGAGAGCAGGTTGGGTAAAGTTGGGTAGGCATGGGTAGGTATTGAACTAGTTTGGGTCAGAAAAATGATTGAAAAGGCCAATTGATTAACATGTTTGAAATGGTGATGATGTAGGTGAGGTAGTATTTGACCATGAGGGCCAAATACTCTCTCCTGTCACCAACTAAATTGGTGCAGCTGAGACCTACATGTCACTAAAGGACGCGTGGAGATCATATGAGAGTTTTTGGGTTTAGCAAAATGTTAGTGGTACAGGACTGTATTGTCTGGGATCACAACATGATGGACGCTCTCATTGATAGCTGGGATTAATGCAACCAACAATTGTACCAAAATTCTAAGTAGGTAGTGGAGTAGATGCCCAACATCAAGAAGAGTGTCTTCATTAAAAGGAAACTGAAAATGCCAATTGAAAGATGAGCCAATTCCTATCAAATGTATTCAGCTCATAGAATGTATGTTGACTTACATGGTTCCAACATCATTTGGATTCCAGGCCTAAGAAGGAAATCTAGGAAACTCATACTCAAAGAATTTTCTCCAAGCATCAGGTGCAGAGATATGTATGAAGCCCATGCTTAAGGAGGTTTAGGTTTAAGGTCATTGTTGATGAAGATGTTAAATAGTTGTTATGCACTTCCTAATTAAAGCCAAACTGGGATCATTTATCCATGAAAAATGTGGATGTGGAGGGTACTCGAAGGATATGATTGATGAAGTGAGTTTATATTCAACATCTTGGACAAACACATCCATTTATCATAGCATAGTTATTTCCTGAGAATTTTAGTTCTGAAAAGGCCTGATTGAAAAAGAAAATGAGAATGATCCAGGTAACCTGTTTTACGACAAAGGCTGTTGTACCTATAAATTTCCAAGGTGAGCTCTTCTATGAGTTCACAGAGACTTTCTTTCTTTCTAATAGCCTACAATGATACCGTTATATTGTCATGAGGTGTATATCAAAGCAGGATTCGAGCCCAACACAAAGTTACAATGAAAAGTATTGTAAGTCACTTTGGAGGGGGGATGAGTGAATGGACGAGATTCTTACAAAAAATGTTCGACTATTAGAGGGCTTACAAAAGGAAGAGGCTCTTCTTCTTTGGCAGTTATTATGTTCGATTTCCCTTCCCATATATTCATAGCAGAGGTGCAGTTGGTAGTATGAAATCTGGTCAAGGCACGAGATGTAGAGGGATGGAGGCCCAATGAAGCACGTAGATGACTACCAGTAAACCGGGTTCAGATGACATTTAGGTCTGTAGCAAGATGTGCATCCACCTTTTATATAGTACCGCACTAAACAACATTTAGGATAGATGATTGTCATCCACCATTTGTCTAGTATGCATCTCATAGGGAAAGAGGAGCACCGTGGCCAACAAGTGCAACAAATCTATGATGCAAGGGAATGTTTTTGTTTGATAGGTCAGTGGTGGAAAGCCCAGCTATAACTCTTTTCTACCATAAATTTTTAACATGTAGTCTAATGTTTGCTTTTATTTATAGTCAACTGAATAGAGAACAAAAAAAAATTAAAAAACACTTTAGGTTGCTGAACAAAGTTATAGCTATACATTTACTCAATCCATAAATTTGAACATGAATAAACTCCACTTCAGTGTCAGGGTGAATAGATTAACAAAGGCAGTTGGCATGAGCTCAAATGCTCATGTTTAGGTACAGGCCTACTGATAAATTTCTTCGGTAGGACATGAAGTGATAGGTTACTATCTTTGCAGGCATAGGTCCCCACAGGGTTCAGTATGTCATGAAGTAGCTATGTTAACACCTTTTCCATGAGTTGGCACAATCTCAAATGTAGGAGATGGGGGTTAGGTTACAAGACATATATAGAATAATTATTCCACAGATGACATGCAATAATGTTATTTCACTTATATAGTTACCCTATTAAGCACATGCTCAGCCACAGACATAGGCACAGGTACATGCAAAATTTAGTAGGTCAGGGTCCCATTAGACATGCACAGGTTTGCTAGGATAGAGGTCCTATTTTACAGATAGCAAGAAATGGACCAAATTTAGTATAGTGAACAGGGTATATAGGTATTTCTTCTAGAAATGAAAGCAATCCCAGTGTGATCTTTCATGGTCATGCCATAGCTAGAAAATTTTCCTAATGACAGAGGCTAGGTATTACTAGGATTGTTTGATTAAGTTAGTGGCATCCAGTATGTCACATATGATGAGTATAATATCAGTCTAAGGAAGAGACAAGGTAGAATGTGATTCTTTATCATTTCAAATGCTTCAGGAGAACTAGCACTTTCTCAGAGCTTGTGTCTTGTTTAGACCCATGTATCTACTAGGGATCAAGTAACATGATCAAGGCTGAGGCGAAATACCTGATACAAATGAGGGGGCTTCTGAGAGTAGCATGAGGTTTCATGGACAACTTATAGAGCATGAGATGATATGTATTCTTCATTTTTGATATATATACTAGCCTGCATGCTGTAATACGTGAGATTTAACTCTGCAGATCCTTCTGAGAGACTCGGATTGAAATCTGAGTATATTCAGGGGATCATTGATTTACAAAATTTCCCTAAACATCCCTAACTAGATGTCAGTGTAGATAGATCATCTCGATGATGCATTTCCATTGGACTGTAAGAACGTGACAAATAGACATCGGGAGCTCTAGATATGGTTCAGTCAAAGTTCAAGACAGCGAAAGTAGTCAACTCTGGTCATGAATGGTTAATATATGGACCAATAACACTGTGACACGTGGCATTGCCACCACTCTTCGAATGTCATCTCAATTTACCTGATCGGGAGATGAAAGTTTGGTTGACATGATGACCGAGTTAATTGATGTTATCGATATTAGATAATATGGGTCGAATGGTTTGGTTTATTTGGTAAGTCCAACTTACACACCATTCCATGGAATTTCCAGATGTAGGCATGTTTTGGTTACCGGTTTAGATGACATAATGGTATAACTTCCATGACTTGGATGTGATGGAAAGTGATATGCGGTGGACATGGGGAGCATGTTTAATGGTATGCGTGGAAATCCAAGTGGTGATCAAGGTGGTGAAGTAGTTGTTGGGGGCTTAAAGCCAATGTACGTGGTATTATCCACGTATAAGATGGTGAGAGTATAATGGTTGATGTTAAAACCTTTTGTTTATGATTCAAAGGGCGCCCAAGGTATGTGGATTTTGATGGAAACTAACTTAATTAATTTTTTGTTTGATGTGGAAAATTGGGGGAGGAAAAAGGTATGGAAAATGAGGAAAGGGACCCCAGTGGTCGAGCTAACCTCCAAGCCGCCAACATGCCCTTAAATTGCTGCCTACATTTAGCCCCAGTGCAAAGGGGATTCTCAAGGATTATTTTGTGATCCCATTTATTTTGCTACGGGATTAGGCTGAGATTGGGTTAGCCTAAGGATGAGTATGCAAATTGCATATGATCAGGGTGGTTGCCCTAAGGCATTGTATGAGAATAGGAAAGGTACCTGAGTTCATTGTAATGGACACACATACCCTAAGCTTATTATTTGTTAAGACTTATTGTGGAGACATACACCCGAAGCTTATTATTTGTTAAGCTCAATTTGTGGGATGTGTCAACAAGTCTTGTCATATTGGCACTATTATTTTAGGCAAGAAGTACGATGAAATTTTTGTGATTGGGAGTAAATTATAAACTGCCTAATAGGCCCATTGAGAAAACACCAATTACTGTGCAAATCCTTGGACTTGTCGACCGTAAGTCCCTAGCATCGCATTGCATAGCGTCAGGATATGCCGATCGAAGCCAAAGGAGTGACTGTGCATCAGGAAGGTGAAGAACATTTCAACTGATCATCCCTTGAATTTGAGTTTGAAGATACTGGTGTACTGATAGGTAAGTAAAATTTCCATTAGAGTTTGTCTTAGTGAAAGTACCATTGTAACTGTGGGACAAGTTTTGCCCCTAGTGGAACGGTTCGACCACGAACCCGGAGACGTAGGAAATTGCCGAACTGACCGTAATCAATCTGTGTGCAATTGTCATCTTTTTTCTTTTCTATTATTTTTGTGTATATATATTGATAAATGTGAGTAAATCTATCATGGGATAAATAGGTTAAAGCCTACAAGGGTATTCTTGAAGTTGATCGATGCAGTAATAATCCTGAATTATTTTCAGATCATTAAGAGATACATATTTAGTCAATCTTTTTGGAAAGCACCAAATCCAAAGGAAAAGGTTACAGTCAAGTAAATAAGAAAACTAATTCCTTCGAGGGAGTAGTCTACTGATAACACTAAGAAAGAGAGTTCAGACTAACCTTATGATAGATTCATCTAGCTTTGTGCCAGACAGTTGACTCAGGAGGATCTTGAGTTTTGCAGTTGCATTGCAATCTGCAATATTTCTCTCCAATTGTTGATTTTTGAGCTTAAAGTCATGGACAAGAAGATAAAGGAGCATAGGCCTTTTTTATGAAGGAAAGACCATAGCACAAAATAAGTTAACTATGAAAGAAGGGTTCCAATAAAGTGATGGATGACCATGGGATTCCATCCTAAAAAGTTTTTGCATTATTATCCATGACAATCTTACAACATGAGTAAAGTCATGGTATTCATATTTAAGTTCAAGGTTGAATGGTTATGGATAATCACACCATTCCAGTTGCTAGTCGTTGGAGCTTAAAACTAGGTAGATTTAGGAAAGGTAGAGGAAAATGTCACTGAAGAAAAACAAAGACCATTCAATAACACCGCTTCACCCCTATGAGCATCACCTGATTATATGAGTGTCACATGGACCGCAACTCATGGGAGATGAGTTATGTGAACTACTCTCCATGAAATATAGGAGAAAACTTTCTATGTTTACGTTTCTCTGATTTGGTTATGTGTTGGTTTTCCTTTAGGAAAATATCTCCAATCTTGAAATTTTTCTCATGAACACGTTTTTCATAGGCATGTTTAATAGGTTTTTGGTAGGTTTGAAGGTGGTCAAGAGCATTAAAATTGTTAGTGTGAGTTATCCTATGTGTCCTCCTCTCATGTTGGAGGGTCATCTCACATGGGTTAGGTTTAGGTTTAGGTTTAGGGTTTCATATGTGTCATGCACTAGGGTTACTCAGCACCCTATATGTACCCCTTTTCTATTCATTTATGAGCATGCCAAGACAATCCACTGTTTTTCCTCTATGCAAGCTTTGTTTCTGTTGAGCAAGTTCTTCCATTACTGATCAATTTTTTCCTTGCTATCGTTGGAGCTTTCATGATTCCGTTAGAGTGCAACTACTTCATGGTGCCTCAGTTCCGATTCGATTCTCGCAAACTCTTTTCATGGTATCAGAGCTGAGATAGGGTAAACGTGTACTTGATTTGTGTTTTTTTGCTATTAATCCTTCTTGGTTTCATTATTTTACTCTGCATGCAAGTCCTTTGATCACTATTTTCTAGAAATTATCTTGCAAATATCTCTAACAAGCTTTCTCGGAAAGTTTTTTTTGTGTTTTTTTTATTGTGCATGTGCAGGTTTTTTCAAAATACCTTGAGAAATCAAAGGTTTTTCTACTCTTTTTAGTTGGATGTAACTAAATCCAAGATAGAGATTCATTTCATTTTTTTAATTTATTCAAATAAAACTGAAATTTTTTAAGATCTCTGATTTTTGCAGGTTATTTGTCTATGCATTATAGTCTATGGTTGTAGGATTTTTTTGTTCTTCTTACGTGGCTGCTCGTGGAGGAACTTTTGACTGTGCATGGCCTATAATCTCTTTTTTGGCACCCACGCATCTGCCAACAAGCATCTATAAACACCACAGGTGTTTTCAACAACACAGCTGCAAGTTTTTTTCATTCACAGGCATTTTAAACCCTCAGCCATGTTTTTTTTTGCTTACAAGGGCATTTTCAACAACACAGCTACAATTTTTTTTCATTCACAGGTTTTTTAAACCCTCAACCACATTTTTTTTTCTTGCAAGGGTGTTTTCCACAACCCAGCTATGTTTTTTTTGCTTGAAAGGGTGTTTTTTTTGTGTTGGCAACAAAAAACGCGGTTGTAACTCCTAGGCGCGGCCTGTCCCTCGTACATTCACCTCTGGTAAGTCATTTTTCTTTGGAACTGTCATTTTTAGGTTAGTTTTCATTTACTTTCTTTTTAATCTTACTCAAACAACAACAAAAACCACTGCTTTTTACAAAAATGGCCGGAGTTTTCTGTTTGATTAAAAGCTTCCTTTTAAAACAAAAAATCAAACAATCTCTTTTTTAGTATGCGTTTTAAATCACCAAATCTTTCTTTATTTAAAAGATAATTTCTAAAAACGCATTCAATCTTTATTTGTTTAAAAATCTTCATCTAAAATTCCTTTTTTAAATGCCTTCTTTCTAACACTTGTAAGTTTTAGAAACTCTTCAAAAAAAGTGCTTTATTCAGTGATTTGTTTAAATTAAAGCCTTTTTCAAAATTTAGTAGATTTAATTACATTAGATCTAATTTTTATTTCATTAAAATTATTTAAACACTATTTTCTTAGGCATTATAAATTTTGGTCTATTGGCTGGTTGTATTTTTAACCTTCCGTCGAGTGCCGAAGACGAAGGGTGAGGTCCGAGATAGGTAGGTGGCTAATCCCCCCTCACAATACAAACAAACCCTATCTCAAATTCCATTTTGTTGCCAACGGGCATACATACGACACATTTTGCATGTGTTTAGGGTGCTTTTTTAATCCATTTGCAGGCTTATTGGCTTTTTTCTCATCAATTGCGGGAATTGGTTTTTGCTATAAATTTTGACTCGTTGCTCGGTTTTGAGCTCTTATTTAGTCAAAGTTGCATGTTTTTCACACTCTAGATGATGGGATCATTATCTTTGTAAATTCACTAATTTTATAAAGTGTCGCATTCTGAGGGGGTGTCTTTGTATTGCTTAATTCAGCTCATTCTTTTGAGCTTTGTTCTATTCCTTTTTTTCATGGACTTATGAGAAAATCTGCCACAGTCTTAAGACAAAGGGATTCTTTCGTGTGATGTGAGATACTTTTTCTCACCACCAGGGTTGGCTTTTGCCTCCTTTCAGTTTTTTGCTTGTCCTTGTTTACGGTGTCCTTTTTTGTTGCGCTACACGAAACACTATTGTGGTCTCCTCTCTTGCGCGTTATTACGCTAATTGCAAGACAAGTTACCAAGTGTTTCAAACCACATGCACAGACCCAATTGTAATCAACACACTAACCTATAAAGTACCAAAAACAGGCGGGTTGTTATTGTCCTGGGTGGTTGTGTTTCTTTTCTGCATTTCTTTCTCTCTCTCTCTCTCTCACTATGGATGCACTTTCAATTCCTTTTCTTACACCGTTCAAATTTTTCGAATGAAGATTGAAAATAATATTGAAACTAAGGGGTAAAGGGTTATTTAGCATCACCATGGGAACTGAGACTGAACCAAACGATGAACCTGAAAAATCTAAGTGGTTAAACCGTAGTGATGAAGCTTTGGGTCTTCTTTGCATGTTCGTTTCTCCTGACTTGATCTTCCACATTGAGGCGTCTGAAACACCCACATCTGCGTGGAAAACGCTGGATGCGATGTTTGGACAACTAGATGACATGAGAGCGCATGAGTTGGAAAATGAACTACTATGGTTAAATCCTAGTGACTTTGAAAACCTACAAGCCTTCTTCTCAAAATTTGTTCACATTAGATTATTGTTAAAAGGATGTCAAGTAGAAAAGAAATATTCTCAACTGATCTTGTTGATTATCTCTAAGCTAGGTCCCAAATATTTTGTCTTCGTGTCAACTTTCTATGCTACAAAAGCTACTTTGGGCGATACTTGGACAATGCCCTCCTCTGATTGTTTTTCATCCCAACTCATTCGAGAACAGGACAAACTCATTCAAATGGGGTCTCTCAAGTCCAAGTCACATGCCCTTGTAGCAAGTACTAGCAAGGAAAGAAGACTGAAAATAAGAAGGAAAAAAATGATCAACCTAAGAAAGAAACCAAGATCAAACCTAAAAATGACGCAAACACTTCAACTTCTAAGCCTAAGGCACAGAAAAGAAAGTATCTATGTTCCTATTACAAGAAGACTGGTCACGACGAGCAACACTATTTTAAGAAATAGATTGATCACTTATCTCATTTACTTGAGAAAAATAAAATAAGTGTTCCTGAATCCATAAAACAAAGTGCTCCGAAGGCTGAGTCTTCTGCTGTAAAAGGTGCTAAAAATGATAAGAAGAAAGAAAAGGCCCTTGTAGCCAAAGTTTCTCCTTCATCGACATGGATTATAGATTCTGGTGCCTCACACCACATGGGTTCTTCACATGTTGATTTTTCCAACATCGAACCTTGTGGAATGTCCCAAATCATGATGGGTAATGACACGACAGTGTCAGTTTCCGGTAATGGATCGGGAGAGATGGGTGGGGAAACATTTAACCAAGTGTTGAGTGTTCCTGATCTCTCTACCAATATCCTATCATTTTACTAAATTACTCACCTTGGTGAAGGAATGTGAGTGGAATTTGGTCCTAACTCGGTGATCATTCGTGAGCTTAACAATGACACTACAGTGGCTGAGGGAAAGGCAGATCACCGTTCATGGTTGTACACCTTCTCCCACTTTACTTCTGATTCTACGCCCACTGCCTTGCTCACTCATGCAAATGAGGTTAGTAAGTTATGGCATGAGTGTTTTGGACATCTAAATTATCGCTACCTTGAACAATGGAGTCAAAATGAAATGGTCAACGGGTTGCCTCATGTCAAGTTTTCTAAGGGTTTTTGTGAGGGTTGTACCCTTGGAAAGCATCCTGAAAAGAAATTTGACAAAGGAAAAGCCTAGAGAGCCACTCGTCCCTTGGATATTGTTCACAGCGATGTTTCTGGTCCATTTCCTTCTCCTTCGTTCACTAGAGCTCTTTATGTGCTAACCTTCATTGATGACTATTCGCGATATACTTGCGTATATTTTCTTAAGCTTGAGTCTAAAGTATTTGAACATTTTCAGGGCTTTAAGGCTCTTGCTGAGAAACAGGTGGAATGGTATATCAAGGTTCTCTAAACTGACAATGGAGGTGAATATGTAAACAATAGGTTCATGGATTTCTATACTTCTGAAGGGATCTCTCTGCAGCATACAATTGCTTATAGCCCTTCGCAGAATGTAGTCGCAGAAATAAAGAACCATACTCTGAAGGAGATGGCCACTTGTATGATTCACTCGAAGTCTCTTCCTCTATAGTATTGGGCCGAAGCACTGAATTGTGCAAATTACATTCATAACCGTGTTCCACACAAGGCAGTAAGAGGGATGACACCCTTTGAAGCCTGGTTTGGATGCAAGCCTGATGTTGAGCACTTTCAAGTCTTCAGATCCAAGGCTATGGCTCGGATTCCCAAGAAGAAACGCAAGGCCTTGGAACCACAATCCAAACCTTGTATCTTTGTAGGGTATCCTGAGGCGTGAAGGGATATCCAGATAGCTGGGGTTGATTATACAGAAACCTTTGCTCCGGTTGCGAAGATGACTTTTATTCGAATGACCCTAGCCATTGCCACAGTGAATAGATGGAAAGTCCATCAAATGGACGTTAAGAGTGCCTTCCTTCATGGTGACCTAGAGGAAGAGATCTATATGGAACAACCTCGAGGTTATGTCTAAGATTCCTCCCTCATTTATAAGTTAAAGAAGTCTCTTTATGGCCTTAAACAAGCCCCTCGGGCTTAGTATGCCAAGATGGACTCCTTCTTACTTACATCAGGGTTTACTAGGTGTTACTCTGATCCAAATGTTTATATTCTACGGCAAGATGACTCCATACTCATTCTTGTTCTATATGTCGATGACTTGTTGATCACAGGTAGCTCTTCCTCTATTATTGATTCTGTGAAGATCACCTTAGCCAACAAGTTCTCCATGACTGACTGAGGTCTGCTTCATTACTTCCTTGGGATCCATATTTCACAATCTGACTCGGGAATATTGATTTCGCAACCTAAGTATGCTCTTGATTTGCTAGCTTGGTTTCAGATGTCAGATTGCAAGTCTTCTCCTACTCCTTTTCTTTCAGGGGTTAAGTTGGTTTTAGATTGCTCTACTCCCTTGGTTGATGGTACTCTTTACCGATAGTTAGTGGGGAGCTTGATCTACTTGACTCACACTCGACCAGATTTATCATATGTTGTTGGGATCATGTCCAGATTCATGCAGGAGCCACATGAGATGCATTGGAAAGTAGCTAAATGGATCCTTCATTATGTTCGTGGTACTTATGCTGATGGTATTCACTATCATGGAGGGGTTGATATTGACTTGATTGGATTCACAGATTCTGATTAGGCCGGTGACTTAGATCATCGGAAATCTACTTCTGGCTACAGTTTCTCTCTTAGTTTGGGTCCTATTAGTTGGTGTAGCAAGAAGCAGAATGTAATTGCGATATCATCTATAGAGGTAGAATATAGAGGAGCAGTTAATGCTGCCACATAAGCTATTTGGCTATAGGGTATTCTGACAGAGTTTGGCATCCACTTTTGGAGGCCTACCATTATCTACTGTGATAACATGAGCATAATCTCTATTTGTAGAAATCCAGTTCAGCATCAGCGGATGAAGCACATTGAGATCCATATGCACTTCAAACGGGAGCTTATTCATAATGGTATCATCGACATTCAGTACATTCAGACAGCTGATTAGATTGTAGATTTATTCACCAAGCCCTTCACTAAGATGAAGTTTCTTCACTTACGGTCTCTTCTTGGGGTGAGGTCTTCTATAGCTTCCCATATTCTTAGGGCTATTTAGTCCTTCTTTTCTTCTTCTTCTTCTTCTAGGGAGATTGTGTTTGTATATGGGCACCTTATCAGGCCTTTACTTTTCGGGCCCCATTGACACATCTTTCTTAGTTGTTTAGGAGTGTCTTCCTCTTCCGTCTGACTCATCACAGCCGCTACCCTAGCTTTGATTAAGGGGGGGTGTTAGTGCGAGTTATCTTATGTGTCCTCCTCTCATGTTGGAGGGTCATCTCACATGGGTTAGGTTTAGGGTTTCATATGTGTCGTGCACTAGGGTTACTCAACACCCTATATGTACCCCTTTTCTATTCATTTATGAGCATGCCAAGACACTCCGTTGTCTTTCCTCTATGCAAGCTTTGTTTCTGTTGAGCAAGTTATTCCATTACTGATCAATTTTTTCCTTGCTATCGTTGGAGCTTTCACAATTCTTTTAGAGTGCAACTACTTCGTGGTGCCTCATTTCTAATTCGATTCTTGAAAACTCTTTTCAAAAATGGCATTCGTCTAATAACTCAAGTTGTGCCAAACAGTCTTGGTGAAATTTTTCATCATTAAGAATATCTTTAAGTGAAATACAAAGTGATGGAATTTGGACATGAAGAGGCAGGACGACCTCTGTACTATAGACCAAAGAGAAAGGTGTGGCAGCAGTTGAGGTGTGATTGCTGGTGCAATAAGCCCATAAGGTGAAAGGAATGTGTGTATGCCAATCCTTACCAGTATCATCGACAACTTTCATGAGATTTTTTTTGAGGTTTTTTTTGGTTGATTCATCTTGACCATTTGTTTGAGGATAATATGGTGAAGAGAAACTAAGTTAAATACCGAATTCATCATAGAGTTGGCGTAGGGTTTTGTTTTTGAATTATTTACCATTGTCAGTGATGAGGTGATGAGGAATACCAAAATGGAAAATGATGCGATGGTTAATAAACTCACATATTTTCTCAACTTTTGTAGAAATGAGAGAGACAATTTCCACCCATTTAGTGTATTATTTGGTTGTTGTGATGATCCATTGATGACGTTGATAAGAATGAGGGTTAATTTCTTTGATGAGATCTAAACCCCATTGGGAGAAAGGAAAAAAGTCTCTGGCAACTTGTAAGGCATGACTTAGTGTGTGGTGAAGGTTAGCGTACTATTGACACTTCACATAATGTTTGACCTAGTCGCAACAATCTTGGTTAAGGGTTGGCAAGTAAAAATTGAGGTGAATAATACATTTGGCAACAACATGACCATTGAAATGTTCACTACAAATCCTATCATGGATTTATTTAATGGTTTACGGAATTTTAGAACCAGTGAGGCATCGGAGGAGGATATCATCAAAGTCGTGCTTAAAGAAAATACCCCCCATGATGACGTAGTGAGAGACCTTTTGCAGGAAGGATTGTTTACCATTGCAAGTGAGATATGGAGGTAGGATTAAAAGGGAAAGGTAGTCAGAAAACTACTTATACCATATATCAGGTGGGTTTTTTTCAATTCTTCCCACAAAATTTACGTCATGGATGACATAAGAGGGTGATTGCAACCATTGTACTGTGATAAATATTTTACATTTTGAAGTTGAGGTAGGTATTTGTGAGGCGAGGCAAGCCATGGTATCTGAAAATTTGTTAGTGGATCCTGGAACATTTTGAATGTCGTAATTATCAAAGGTATTCAAAAGCATGTCGACATGATGCTTATGCTTCTGAAATATTTCGTTACGACACTAGTATAAACCATTGACTTGGTTGATGACCAGTTGAGAATAGCCAAAGATATTAGTGGTCTTAACATCTAGGGAAATGGAAGTTTGGAGACTTAACATGAGTGCTTCGTATTCAGCCATGTTATTCGTACAATCAAAGTCAAGTTTGAAACATAAAGGCATAGGCTCGCCATCAAAAGGAATGATTATAACCCCTACACCACCCCCATGTTGACATTTATAACCATCAAAGAATAGGTTCATCTGATAAATGGTGTCGTCAAGGGAGAGTGTAGAAATGGATTCATCAAGAAAATTGAAGTTCAAAGATTGATTTTTGGAAAGAGGTGCATCTATAAGTTGATCAGCAATGGTTTTTCCCTTAAAAAAATTTTGATGAATGAATTCCAGATCTATGTTTGCAATGAGCATGAACCAACACAATAAGGCTTAACATACATGTAATATAGAGGGTTGGTGTTTTTGATGATGAAGGTCTTCTGGTTGAGTAGGTAGTGGTAACAAATACTAGGGCTAAGAAAAGCTTTTCAGCATGGGTATATCTCATCTCACAGTCCAAAAGTGTATAGCTTATGTAATAAACCACTTTCTCCCTGTGTTTCTCGTTACGATGAGTGAGCATGATACCCAAGGAATGGTTAGTGGAAGAAATTTATAGGTAGAGAGGTTTCTCATCTTTAGGTGGGATGAGCACAGGTGTTTGAAGAAGGTATTTCTTCAACACTTCAAATGCTATGTGGCATTCATAATTCCAATTGAAGGAGACATCCTTTTTAAGAAGATAATGAAAAGGGTGACATTGGTCGAAAATTTGGTAATTAAAGCGTCGAATGGATTACAATTTGACTTGAAAACTATGAAGATGTTGAAGGTTAGTAGGTGAAGGCATATCAATAATAACCTTGATTTTGGTGGGATCAACTTCAATGCCCCACAAAGAAACAATCAAACCAAGGATTTTTATAGAGAGAACTGCAAATATGCACTTCTTTGGTTAAAGGTGAGCGTAGTATTTGATGAGATGGTCAAATATGATTTTGAGAACTGGGAAGTGTTTGGCATGAATTTTGGAATTACTGAGAAGGTTGTCTACATAGTCTTCGATTATGTCATGCATGATGTTGTGGAAGATATAGGTTATGGTGCGTTGATAAGTGGAACCAGTGTTTTACAAGCCAAAGGGAATGACTTGATAGCATAGGGTCCCCCAAGGGGTGATGAAGGTGGTTTTTAGTTGATCCTCTAATGCGAGTAATATTTGATTATAACCCAAGAACCTTTCCATGAGAGATAACATCTCATGACCAGTTGTAAGATCAACAAGTTGGTCGATTCTCGAAAAAGGAAAGTCATCCTTAGGGAAAGTTAGATTAAGGTCACAAAAATCCATGCAAATGCGGAGTCCCCCTATCACCTTGGTGACATGAATCATGTTTAAAATCCATTGTGGATAATCAATAGGTAGAATGAAAGAAACAAAAAGAAGGCTTTGAATTTCCTCTGTGATAATATGGACAATGCGTGGATGCATTTTTCATAACTTTTGTTTCACAATTTTGGCATTAGGAATGGTAACAATATTGTGCACCACGATATTTGGGTCAATACTGAGCATATCGGTGTAAGACCAAGAAAAATCATTGCTATGATCTCGGAGGAAAGACATGAAGGCTTCCTGTTTAGTAGAATCTAAATATTGACCTATCTTTAGAAGTCGAGGGTCATCCTAAGTGTGAATGTTGATCTCTATGGTTGATTCATTCAGTAGGGTTTGTGTCTTAGAAGGTAACGACCAGTGAATGTAAGAATCTCCTACACCTAAATAGGTGATAATTGAATCATCATCCTAACATTCAACAACATTGATAGAAGGTTTGTCTTCCTCCAACATATCAAGATAAAGAAGAGGAAGGGAAGATGGTGCCTTGTCCATCACGATGATAGGTTAGAGGTCCCAAAGAAATGGTGTGTTTGCAAAAAAATGTTAGGAGGAATGGATTCTATATCCATAGACTCCATGGGTGAAGGAAGTACGATGGGTGAAGAAGGTGAAATAAGGTTGATCTTCCTTTACAAGGTCAATTATTACCCTCTAAGGGCTATGTGGTTCAGCAAACCTGATACTACAACGGTATTTGTGTTTACAGGTAGTTTGAGGAATAACTGTGTGATTAACATGTTCGTAAATACCAAACCCAAAGCCTTTCCAATCACAATAATGAAGAAAGGTGTGGGAGAAGAAGCGGTTGGTGAGGTAACAGAATTCGGATGAAAAAGGTCATGTTTGAGTGGGTGGTTTAGGAGTGTAAGAAGAAGAATCAAGTCCCCCAAATGTCAAGTTGGTGCGAAGGTGGGGAGGACCATATGGAAAAAATTCTCCTATATGATGGTCATAATTGTGGGTTTTGATGAAGGTTTCCTTACTCTTGAGAATCTTGGAAAGTATCAACATTGTACAAGTTGTACTCCCTCAGTGTAAGGCATTGAAAAACATCTACCAAAGGGTCAGAAGTTGGTACTTTGGGTGGCATGAATGGATGAGTTATTCAAAGTTTTTAGAAGAAGGGTTGGTAGATAGGTTAATTTTGAAAGTTATGGCAGTAGTGGGGGATAGATGAGCTAGTTGAGGAGGATGTAGTACCAGAATTGGTAGAGGAAACATCGAGAGAAGATGAAGTGGTAGCTATAGTAGATGAGGTGGTAGTAGTAGTAGATGATGGCAAAAATGGTAGTAGATGTGGCGTCAGAGGGTAGTAGATGAGGTTGAAGCTATAGTAGATACCTTAATTGGAATAAGGACATCATTGTGTTACAGGTTTTAAAAGGTGAAGGATCTTCCTGAATAGTGTAAGGGTTTCCTTCATATTCAAACTTGATACAGCAGTGAAGATTCAAAGGTACACACCCCATGGCATGAATCTAGGGTTGGCCAAGCAACATGTTGTATTAGAATTCCCCTTAAGAACATAGAATAGATCAGGAATGGTGTGGGGACCCACACAGATGTGGAGAGGATGACGGTGTTGAGAGTATAAGTAAGAATAGCATTGAAAGAACACAACATAACTGGGTTATTATGCATGTGATTGGCAGGGATGTGCATTATATTTATATGCATGGGAAGAGATGATATTGATGCTCGCATCTCCATCAATCATAACATGTCATACACAGGTATCCTTGATGTAGAGGAAGATGAAGAGGGTGGGATAAGGGATCCTCAGAATGGTGAGGACTAATCTCCGAGTTAAAGAAACTAACGGCAGAAACTTGGTGAGTGGCAGGGAGAATATAAATTTTAGACTAAGTAGTGAGAGATGCCACATGATGAGGGATGAATATGGTGGAAATGGGCAAAGGTTCATTCGTTATAACCCCAATATTTTGTAGGATATCAAAGAGATCCTGGCAATGAGACTCGGAGGTTTGGATGAGGTCATAAAAAGACATTTTTAGAGGATATTGATGTAATTGTTTGATCATGGTATGATGTGTGACTCCATCATAAATTGCATAGGCTGGCCCACAAATGGTTACCTTTGGGGCAAGTGGAGATGGAATGGTAGGTGCAAGTGCACTAGATGGGTTTCCAACTTTCTCTTTTCCTTTTTCATTTTTTCATCGAGTGGCTACTCGAACCATATTGATTTTGAAGACCGGAGGTTGAAAAGATGGTTGTGGAGATGGAGGTGAGGTCTGCTAGATGGTTATGGGGTTAGGTCATGTGACAACGAGTGGAGGGGAATGAAATTCTCCTACAAGTGGTCATCTTCCTCCAAGGGACCCTCCAAACTACAAATTTTAAGGATAATGTTTTTTAAGGGATTTACAATCCTTGATATCGTGTCCTAGGGAATGATGATAGGAAAATAATTTAGTATTGTCAAGCCCTGTTGGTTTGGGTTTGAGTGGATCATAAGGATTAATGAGAGGTAATGTGATAGTAGAGGTTTCTAGAAACCTAGAAAGGACATTGGATTATGATCCTACAAATGGATCACAATGTGAGGTTAGATTGGGTTTTGGGTGAAGGCACAAGTGATGGCCATGAGAGAGGTGTTGGTAGAGGTAGTGTAGGTATTGTAACATTCCCATTTTAAGACTTTAGAAACAAGGAATTTTTTTGACATAATGTTCTCTATTCTAAATCATAATTTAAAAAACACATTCCAATTCCAAACTATATCATAACAAAAAATCATATGCAGTTGTAATGACTCAGTGAAACACTTATCTCTCATTTCATGACTCAGTACAAAACTGATTTCTCATGTTATTCAGTAATGTGTGTAACCAAGTATACTTGGTTCATTTACCTTATAAGGGGTACCCAAGTGTTCTATTTAAGATCCTATATGAATATTTTTTACTGATATTCATTTGAAATCCCACTTCTTAAACTAGGTGACTTTAGGAAAATGAAACCAACAACTTACGATACTTTGGCCAAATATTTTAAACATGTTTATCATGTTTATATTCCTAGATGACATACTCATCAAACAGAATAAGTCATTCACCACACTTGAACTATTATCTAGATTGGTATTCACTGACTTCTGTCAGTCCCACTTGATTCAAAGTTTAAACCTAGACAAGGTTAGTAACATGCCCTAGTCTGAAGGACTTCCCACGGTGACTAAGGGTACATAGACATACTCAATCAACTTACGTCGATTAAGTGTATCTAGTTATCCTAAGTGAACGTGAGTTGACCCCAGCACTAGATCATGTCCCTATATCTACATAGGGGTATAACTGTGATCCAGTCAAGAACTTATGTTAGTCTAGTTGAAAAAATCTTGTGGGGTATTGAGACATGTCAACTGTAACATAGTATCCTCGTAAATGACTCATGTCATTATGAAGGTACTACGTTACAGTTGGCATGTGTCAACATCCAACTGATTTTTCTCATCTGGAAGAACATGCCTTAGATTGAAATTTAATATCTTATTAATCACTTCATTATAGATTAATTACAATATTCTTACTAATTCAAATAGGTTCTTTAACCTATAAGGCTACATGTTATAACTATATTTGTGGTAGGTATGTAGATAAAATTTTCTTCCTAACCCATTTATTTATAAGCTTTAGTTTATCATTTAACCGAAACAACTTGTATCAAAAAAAGACATATTATAATTGTTAGTGTAAAATCACAGCACCCCCAAATGAGTTATGGATCTAATTTTCTAAGGCAGGGTCATTTGGTGTGATTTGCATAACATTGGATCATTCCCCAAGCTGTGGGACTTACAAATGGGAATGATCCTCCAGAGAAGGTTGGCTCCTCTTCCTAAATTACCTGCCACAAGCTACTCCAGTGCAAGTAAGCTAATCTAATCCTAATCTAACTTCCAAGGAGACAAGGAGAGAAATAAAACTGGAAAAAATAGAGCCTACACTAAAATGGTGATACACCAGAGAAGGAAAATGTTGATCATCTATCAAAACTGCCATGGAAACAAAGAGAGGTGAGCAATGAGAGAGGATGGACAAGTGCATCACAGACCAGAGATGGACTTCACACATAAAAATGTTCCAATATCCCTAAAAACACAGCTCCAAAACCTACAAATGACATTCAAACATGCACAAATTCCCTACAATAATGAGATGGTAATAAGAAACAACCAAAAACAAGCAAAGGATGGACAAATGCATCACAAAAACATGTTTTTATTGCTCCAGATTTACACAGTGAACCATTTCACGGGAAAGAGGCAAAAAAAATGCCATTACAGAGTAGGGGAGGAGGTTCTAACTCCATTTTCAACCCTAGGGAAGAAAATAAGAGGGAGGTAGAGAATAAGAGTGAACAACCACTAAGCTAACTTCTTGAAAATGTGCCTCTATTACAATATATAGCAAAATGTGAAAAGAGAGGGAAAAAACACGAGAAAATTTGATTCTTTTCTCCAACCACCAACAAAATTCATAAATTTGTTCAAAAATTCAAGGCTCCATCTACGAATTCCATTCCCAAATGCATTTTGTCTGCTCGAGTGAGAAAAAGACTCATATTTCATTAAATTTGGTGGTTGAAAACTAGTTCTACGTTTTTCCATGCCAAATCACATTTTGTAATTTTCTCCCACAAATCTCTACCAAAATCAAAAATTGAATACTCCATGATGAAGAGAATCTCTAGATATTTCCATTGGTACCAAGATTGTCAAAAATGGAGCTCTGGATCAAAAGATATGGCCTTCTGCATTTTTTTCTTATGTTTCCTACAATTTTGGCTTCAGGTGAATTTTGAACTTTTTCCTTGCAAATTTGATGATGACGTGGCATCCATTGGGGTCAGCGGAGGTAGGGGCTTCCTTTTTTCCATTTTACATTTTTTACAAAAAGTCAAAAAATCCAATTTACCTCTGAAGTCCCGCATCCCCACATTAGCTTTTTGATTGGGGCACAGGTCACATTTTGATTTTATGCCTTTTGGAAGAAAAGGTGATTTTTCAATTTTTCCTCTGATGCCCCCACCGGTCTGAGTTCCTTTGGTAAAAAACTCTCACAAGCTCTGTAAGTCCACCTTGGGAAAATTTTCCCTTCTAACTCCGTCGAGCCATAACTCAAAAAAATACAAGGAGTTAGAAAGAATTATTTACCTTTCTAGAAAGGGGAAGAAATTATCTATCTGATGGAGCATTTTCTAGAAACCTTTAAATGCTTTAAATGTCTGAAATCTGGACAGAAGAACAAAAGGAAGTAAGTTAATCCAAAAATAAGGTGAGGCTTATTTTGGTTAACAATAACTTGTAGTTATAAAGGTGTATGAATTAGTTACTTTCTAGTTTAAGATTTAAGGAAATCTGCATAAGGAAGCACACATGCAATCATTTACCTAAATGTTCATTATCATTTTAACAAGTTCATAACTTAGGTCTTAATGAATGATTTCAAGGGTATTTTCCCCTTTTTCCAATGTCATGGGCTAATGCCCATTTATGAAACTAAATTTCATATGTTCCGTATATAGTCAAATTGTATATTGTAAATTATAATCATGGTTTAATACACATACATCCATGTAAATTCAATTACAGTTATTTTTGTAACGGTAGAGTATCTACTTAATATTGTCAACCTTATAAGTTACATCTCTCCTAGAGAAAATAATTCAACTAACAATTCATATTCCTACCCCAGCTATTCCATATTATTTAAGTATATTAACTACCCTCATTTATTAGAGTAATACATATCAATTCAACTCAATTCATGCTAAGAAGGTATTACAACAAGTATCAACTAGAATCAACACATCTTTTATTCATCAAGGAGGATTTATACATTCAGATAAATTCAAAACATTTCAGATAATATGAAATGTTAAAACAACAGTATCTAACCAATTCTTATTACAAATTTCTCTTCCAACAAGTGCATCTCAATGTAATGAAGCCAAATTTCATCATAATAAAGATACAATTCCCTTAATAAAATAAATGCAACTTTCTATATGTCTTTCTCCTTTCATCTTTTATGAATTCAATATGCAAAATTGCTAGCATGGGTCAGTTCATTGAAATGATCATGATAAGCACTCTATCATTAAAACATTGTGCTTTTTAGATAACTGTTTTAAAAAAAGAACTTTGTTGTTTATGAAACAGTTTTGGAAGACACAATCATATTAATATAAAAAATCAATCAAGAAGAATACAATCAAAGGTAGAGAGAGATATATATATTAAATGTTTTAACTCAAAAGTAAGGTTTGGTCAGTCAATCTATCAACCTTTTCTTTCCATGATACAATCCTTTTATCATACAAAATTTAAAAATCAGAGATAAATAAGAATTATCATTTCATCCGAACCTTACCATTACTTTCATGTAACCCATTTAAGTTTCCTTCAATCAGCTAAACCTATTTAACAGAAGAGTATAAGATATATAAATTTGTCTTTCAGACTTAATTCAATAGTTTTTGTAGTAATAAATAGTTTCCTATCATCTAATTGTACCATTATCTCAAATTCATCCTAATGTTTAAGATGTCATCAATCATAAATAAGATCATATGAATAAGTAAGGGAAACCAAATCATCGTAAACAATTAATGTAACCCTGATTGAAGCATCCTAAAGTTCAGGCTCAGAATCAGAAATCAAATCAAGCTAGAAGTCAAAGACAACATAAATCAGACCTCATCAAAAGTCTAAGGTTGCATCAAACTAGAAACAAGCTAACATTTAGATCCCATACAAGATACACCATCATTAATATTACATACAAGAGTAAGATTGGTTTAAGCTTAGAACCTAACTAAAAATTGATACTCCTTTTAAAGTATGATGTAAAATTTTATTTTTTTGTTATCGAAAAGACATTAATACATTTAGAATAACTATCTGGGTCAGAAACAAAATTAAGCTTAAACAGACATGAGAGGAAACAACAATGAAAACTCACTGAACATTTTCCTAACTTGAGGTTTTCAATATTCTTATATGTTCAAACTTAAAAGCATAAGAGTAAACATTTCTCATGAAATGAATAATGGAAGATTACATAACAGATCCTATATGAGCTTCACATGACAGGTGTCATCACTGTGAATAACATTTCTCCAAATAATAAATCACTATCCAAACAAATATTCACCCAAGTCCTGAATGGTATTTAGTATCAAAAGAACAGTAAAAAGGAATGTAGAGAAACATCTAACCTTTACCTTTTGTCATTTCACATAGAGATGGGTTTGAAAGACTCAATTCCCTCAAGGATAAACAAATGAATCATTTCTTAAAAGCCCAGAGAAAAAAGGAAAAGTAGAATAGTAGGATTAATCTGAAATAGACCTCTAATGAACTCAAAACCCTTAAAAATAAACACAAGTAAGCATTCAAAAATTACCCACATAAGAGCAAGTATTCAAAAACCGTTCAAAACATCATTCCTCTATCCTAAAAGATCTAGTACAAGTTCAAAGGCCTAGGGGATTTAGGAGATCATGCCAAGAAAATATATAATAGGACAAATTCAGCTAAAATTGTTATGCAGTCCTAAGTACCTTCAACTAAATGAGAAAATAACTAACCTATACCCAAAAAGATTTTCCAAACTTAAACACGAAGTGTTTAATCCTTTGATAACTTTAAGTTCCTAAACAAATTGAAACAGAATAATGTTTCCCATAGACATTATTCAACAATCAGACTTCCACGTTAACAAGTTATTTTCCTAATGAGATCTACACAAGATTTCCTTCAGAGTTCTTCTAATGACAATAGAAAGAGGAAATTCAAATCGAAATAGCCATACAAATGTTCAAACATGCAACTCCTATCATAAATTTATCCTCCATCAAGAAAAATGATGGTCTAAAAGACTAAAATAGGAAAGAAAATACACGCAACCACCAAAACAACAAAATCTTAGACAACAATAAGATATCAAACAAGTTCTCCATTTTGAAGCCTTCCAATAGTGACAAAAAGGAAACGTTGAAAGAAAGAGTCATAGAATCAAACAACCAGAAATAACATGCATTACAAGACCAACCTTAAACCAAAATCTCACCAACAAGCCTCAACTTTATTTCAAGTATCTGTTATAAAGACTCACGAAAAGGAAATATCACCCATAAGAAAGAAACGACACTCCCAGATTACATTTTACAACTACCATAATAAAATCAATAAGCTTCCAATGAAGAAAATAAAAACACCATCGAAGCATAAAATGAGCAATCACAGAAATAGAACCAAAATATTTTCATAGAGAGCAGAGTTATTTTAATGAAGCACTTAATTAAAAGTATAAGACTTAATGGATAGGGCCTATCATGCCTGATAGAGCTTTGGTCTTCTCTATTTTGTATAAAATCTCCAAGTAGAGCTGCAATTCCTCCTTCAAAATTCCAACAACCCTCTAAACTTTCTCCTTCTCTTTCTTATAGCTTCACGGTGCCAACTTCTTCATTAAAATTCCATGTAAGGCAAGAGAGTTCATGTAAGGATAACATTCATGCAAGAATCAAACTGCAGGTTGGAAGAACAAAAAAAACCCACATGCAGAGCTCAAGCTCGAAGACCAAATGAATAAACAAAACAAAACCCATCTTTCTTCTTCCTAGATGGTTTTTGCCAACTTCAAAATAATTAAATGCAAAATAGGACTGTCAGTCCTTCCATTTCTCCCACCACCGCAACCTCTATTTCTGGCATGGACTAAGTTCAAAATTATATGCAACTAAAACTTGGTGGAGAATCCAACTTATTCCCCCAAATTTCCTCATGCCTTCACCAAATTTGGTAGTTTAAAAGAGATAAGACCACATTAACTTCCTCATAAATTTCTAGAAATCAATGCCACCAACTTACCCCCTCCCTATGTCATCCCATACACCCCTTTTAGGTTATCCAAACATTAGGTTAGGTTCAACATTATTTTCGGAACTAACATAGGTCCTTAGGTATAAGTCTTTAATCTTAGGTCCCATTTAACATCCCATAATAACAAAAGAACTTAGTAACTTAGGTTAGGTTACTCTTTTTAGGATAAAGTTCCTAATTTAAGGAACATATTATAAATAGGTTTCATGTTCCTAATTAAGAATTACATCTTACTTTAATAAAAAAAGAGGAACCATATTATTGCCAAAATTTAGATACAAAGCAGAGAGCCAAGGAGATCAGATCATTCATGACCTTTATACATTCAAGGTCCAGGAGCCTTTCATATGTCCATCTTAGACATTATGACAACAAGGTTTCAAAATTAGAAGCATACCTTAGATCAATAAATTGATCCAAGGTAATGTTGTTCTGAATCCCCAAAAATTATGAAAACTGAAACTCAATTTCTCAATCCCAAGTAGTGAATTATTATGCATAAAAAGATATGAATTTCTTCATTTTAAATTAAACAAAAACATGATAGAATAATACCTATTTCAGAAGATAACAATATTTACCTACTGTAAACATGATTTCATAGGTCATAAGAGTACATCGTCTTAAGACAAAAATCACTTGTCAACATTTGAACCTTCCATAACAGAAGTCATCATAGATACCAGTCATGCTATAGGTGTTATAGGTATGGCTACCTTTTGGCAGGTAGCGAAGGTTTTGTTTTTGTTTTTATTTGGGTTGCACCTTCTTGGGTAAAGGTGTAGCTGGTGTGTGTGAGGTAAAAGGAGGCACAAAATATGAGGGTAGTTTAAAAATCCAAGGTGAAAGTGGCTATGTCAACAGTGATGTGATGTAGATAATGTAGACAATGTATGCAAAAAGAGTAATGAAGGTGAAGTCATAGGTGTGGGCTGAAAATGTAATGCAGGTAAAGGCGTGGGTGTGGGATGTTGCACTTGGGATTTCATTTGGTGAAGAGGTAAAGGTAAGGGTGTGGGTTATCATACCTTGGACTTAACCAAGGTAGAAGGGTGTCGACCAAAGATAGAAGGTAAGGGTGAAGGTGAAAGAGAAGGTGTGGGAGAGACCAGGGTACGAAGACTATGAGGTTGTATCTTCTTCTTATTCGTGGGATTTGACTTCATGACGGGTGGTTGTTTAGTATTCAGGTCTAATTTGATTGTGTGATGTAGTATTCTAGGCGTAAGATGGACCCCCAATGTAGCGTTAGGTTTAGGTGAAGGTTGAGGTGGATGTGAGACTAATGAAAGATGTTAGTATGACTTGTTTAGGCATCCTAGTCTTAGTTATTTGGAACATCTTTAGATAAATGGTTGAAGTGTCTCAAGTTAGAATATTCATTTGTTTATGTACCAGGAGATGCAAGTGCCCCTAGAGTGTAGTGTGGTCAACATACTCTAAGTGATCATCCAAATGAGAGAATGGTATAGAGGTAGAAGAAGATGGTGATGACTTAGTGGTAATCCCTGGGAAAAATTCTGATTTCTGTAAGACATGGAAAGTTTTTATTCTTCCAACTCTATAGGTAGAAGTGATGTAAGAAGATTAACATAATCCTGGTAGATCCTAGGAGACACATCACTAACAGGAAGAGAGTATAAAATTGGCTCCCCTATGGGTCGAGGAGGGAGAAAGGTATGTGGTGTAAACTCTTCCTTAGGTGGGGAAGAGGATGAGATAGGCACTTCCATGGGTAGAAGCATAAATAGTGTGGGCTCCTTTATAAGTAGAGGGATAAGTGGGATAATCTTTGCGGTAGATGAAGGAGTAGGTGACATAGGATGTTGGGTAAGTGAAACAGTGGGTAGGGTCAGATCTTCCATGGGTAGAAGAGTAGGCTATGTAGGCTCCTCCATGGGTAGGGGAGTAGGTATAATAGGCTCCTCTATGGGTAAAAGAGCGCACACAAGAATTTCATCAATAGATGGGATGGGAGGTAACTAATCAGAAGAGGGAGGTATGCTATCGAAGATGATGTGAACCTCATGAACATTAATATCATAGGTTTCACTTTCTTAATTCGATGAATGGGTATGGTTTTGAAAAAAATTCTTAAATATATGCAGGTTTTGATTTGTTGGTGCATTGGGGTTATCCAGGATGAGATCTCCATTATCTAGCATTTCCTAGATGATTTTCTTAAAAAGTTTGCATTTTCCATCGTTATGGCCCCTAATGTGGTGATAGTTGCAGTAGTCATTCTCCTTATACCATGTTTGTACAGGATGAGAAGGGTCAAAACCAGTATGTGGTTTAATGGGTAGAAGGGTGATAACACCTAATTTTAATAGATTTTCCAATACAGAGGATTAAGGTTCTCATACGGGGGGGTATAATATCTTTTCTCATACTTATAGTGGAATTTCTAAACAAGGGACAAATTAGAACGAGGTTTCAGTTTTTTTGATGAATGGGAAGGTCCAGATTTTAGAACCATCGCATTGGTGGGTCCTTTTGCCGTAGAAAAATTATTTTGTGGTTTAGAAGAGGAAGGGGCATCATTTTATTTAAACAGATCACTCTTATTGTGTAGCTGAAGTTTTTTTCTCTTCTAGGGAATGGATATCTAGCTTCCGAGCCATGGTGAATGACTTGTCAAATGTTTGGAATGTCTATACCTGAAGAGTTGGTGAGATGTGCCTGGCACAAGCCCTGGTGAATAAATCTATCAGTTTGGTTTGTGGAAGTTGGAAGGCAAGTTGATTAATAAGGCCACACCAATGGGCGATGAAATCTATAATGGATTCATCTTCATATTGGTGGATGGAATAAAGATCATTCATGGTGACTTTCTTAGTGATGTTAATTGAGAAGTGGTCTAGGAAGGTCTAGGCTAACTGATTGAAGGAAAATACTGAGTCCTTAGGTAAATCACTATATCAATCAAGGGAAGGTCCCAAGAAGGAATGCATCATCGTGGACAATTAGATAACATACGTGTTGTAATGATCACAAATGTTATTGTGGATTTTCCTTGCTATTAAATCGATTAAAATTAGGAATTTTCCAATGTGTGAGATAAGGATGAATAGGCTTATTATATATTTCAGCAAAAGTCAATGTATTGCGAGAGCTAGAAACAGATGCTTTGGGGGTTTGCATCTTGTCCATCATCATTTTGATCAAATCTGTGGTCAGATTAGATTGAGGCACACCTACCACGGTATAAGGATGTGGATACGATGAGTAAGATGTAGAGGGAACACCAGTACATGGAGGTTCCAAGTAGGTAAAATGAGGAGGGGGCATATATGCAGTGGCAGATGATGATGGCATATACCCTGAATGGGAGGTGTAGGTGGAGAGTGGTGGTTGAGATAAGGTATAGGTAGGAGGGGTCTTTGTCAAGACTCTCATAGAGATAGGTGGTAGAGTAGTAGGTATAGACATGACTAAACTCTTAAAATGGGTTGACATAACTAGAGGTTGCGAGGTAATATCGACTTATGATGTGGGAATCCCTACAGTAATATTTGTAGATGATGGTGTGGTGGATGTTAAAGGGGTGATAAATGTTGAAGGTGTGATATATGCCATAGGTGCGATAGATATAAAATATGTAGGGATTATCTAAGAAACAACAAGTGGTGTGGTGGAAGCAGGTAACGCTACACTGGTGGTGGCCAATACAAAAGTAGGGGTCAGAGCGGGAGACATGGAGGTAGGCTTTCCAAATAAATGTTGACCTAACGAGTCATGAGTAGAAGGATGGGAAAGGTAATACTGTAAGGTTGTGGTATTATGATCAAGGAATTTCATGAATTCCTCATCACCTTTCGGTACCGTGGAAGGAACATTGGGGTCCATTGGTGAATAAATAGATGGTGATGATGAGCTAGGAGGTAACAGTTGATGACTGGCGTGAATGACTAGGGAATTGTCTTGCCGAAGAGTCAGAACCATGTGAATAATGAAAAAATAGGTAGTATGAGCTCTGAAAATTGTAAAGAAACACACAAATAGAAGACAAGAAGAATCTAGAAAATGATGATAAGGTGTTGTTTTGACAAGAAAATCAAAACACAAAAATTGACGTCAGTTGGGTAACTGGTGTTGGTTGGGTAGATGAATTAATTTTGGTCATTGGATTGGTGTTAGTTACTGTGGATAATCAAGAATTTCTAAAATATGGATAAGAAAAGTACAAAACAGGTGAAACATGGTTATGTAAGTGGTGATAAAGACTCAAAAATGAGTGTATTAGAAGAAACCAGAACACAAGAAGTGACAGAAAGTGAAGATGTTTTAAAATGAAGCTATTTTTGATAGGTTAATCAAAAACACATAGAAATGGATGTCATTCAGGTAACCAGTGATGGTATGATAATGGAACCGACTGTGGTCACTAGACTAATGTTGGTAACTGAGAAATTTGAGAAACTGAAGAAATTTGTAAATTTGGAGTGATTTAAGTCAAATAAAAGCCAACCCAGAAGTTGAGTATGGAAAAATGATGTCCTATCACACTCAGAAAAAGTCGGAATACACCAACTATGATTATGGAGTGTGAAAGAAAATAAAAGAAAAAAAAGGAGATGAATCTCTCTTACAACTCAAAACACAAATCAGGTAAAAACTAGCAAACAGGAAAATCCTAAGTACTAGATTTTTATGTTATGTGGCTTATGCCTTTTTAAACTAAATGTGAGTATAAAAGGGTTGTTGGTCAACAAAGGTTCCCTATAGGTAGTCTATGGCTAGCATCAATTGTGTTTTGGTTAAAGTGTCCCCAATATATACTTCACAGTATGCGAGATCTAAACTCTGATATGATGACTGGCTAGAACACCAGCTGGGTCCACCATCAACAGGTTATTAATCTTTGATGCAAACTACCGGGAAGGAAGATGTTTAAGAATGATTAAATTGTTAAAGTGATTTAGAAAGGGGTGTGTGTTCATAAAGTATGAACTATGATTAATTCATGTCAATCGTCAACTAGTCATGACCTCCAGTATATAGATTGTAAATAAAATATATGCGATTTAATGCAAAAATCACAAGGATGAAATGCACATATTTTTAAAATCCAAAGTTGACAACAAAATTTTATGTAGCAAGTGGAGAATAGTAATAGGAATGTTCTTTCACTAGATGCAATACAGAAGAAAATAAGAAGAAATGTTCTTTTTAAGCACCAAACAATGAATTTCATTTAGAAAAATAGAAAGAAGAGAAGGTTTCTAGGGAGAAATTTAATGTGAACTTTTCTAGAAAGAAACAAACACACAAATATTCCCTAAAATGAACAATGCAAAGAACCCAAAATATAGGGTCTCATTGGGCATGCCAATATGTTTCACCAACAAAATGCACATTGTTTTCAAAAACAAATAATAGGTGAGGTGAGGAGGAATACCTATAGATAGTCAAAGAAGGTGTTGCGGCCATGTAGAATGTTTTCCAAGATGATTACAGAGAGCTTCCCTTTGGCTAGGGGGAACGACCTGTAAGAAACAAAACAAGACCAAAAATAGCATTAACAATATAGGTTGGTGGGATTCCTAGCAAAATCTAGATTCGGGAAGTGAGGTGCTTCCTAGAAGGTTGTCAATCCACTTTCAAATACAATTTAATGCAATAAATAACATAAATTAAGGAAACCCTATTCTAATTGTATTATTTAGGTGCCTTGTGCTAATACAATAAATAAATTTAATCTAATAGATAAGGTTATGATTAAATCCGGAGGGGTGGTACGTTGTTCTAGGTTTACAGGTCTGATAGAGGTTATAAGTGAGGTCTGAGTGAAGTTTGGTAAGATTCTAGGTTGTTTGGGAGAAGTTTTGAGCTTACTGATTTTGGGTATTTTACCAATCACAGAGACCGGTATCGATTAGACAACTGATGCTAGTACTGGTAATGAACAAGCATCCGTTAGGTGACCGGTGTCAATAGGGGAAATTTGGTAAGAATATTAAAAATAGGGTTTTTAAATATCTATGTGATTACACAGAGAGTTGGGAAGGTTTGGGTGAGGTTGTGGGGTTACTAGAAAGACTCGGAGATCATAATAATGGTATTTGGGAAAGATATGGAGGTTTTGTAGGAAAATGGTCAGATGGCGATATTGTAGGAGAGATCCGGGTATGAGAGGTGATAGAATGAAATAGGTAACTAGTAAATAGCTAATCAACTAAAACCAATGACAAAGAAGAAATAATAATTTCTTGTGGAAGGCATGTAGAAAGTAGGTGGTGGTGATGGTTGTAAGAGAATGTGATCCTGAATGAATGCAGCAACGGTAGGAGGACAAGATGCTTCCCTGTGAGTGCACTGGAGCTCTGGATCAATCTCTTGATGAACGGTGTGGTGTCTGAATGTTGTAAGGGTCTCTAGTATGTCGTAAGATCACTAAAAATATTGAGAGTTAGTATGCAAGGTCATAAGAGCTAGAAAACCATATTCATAACCTGCAAAAAGAGTTAGAAAATCTTATTTAAGGTAACCAACAGTGGTTAGATGACTGGCGTCAACTGAGGGATAACCGGTGACGGTTAAGAAGAATAGGTCATAGTTTCTAAAAATAGCCTGATCCTTACTAAATTTGGCATGATCTTGATTTTGGTTCCATGTCACAAGTGAAGAATGGTGGTAAATGGATTTTGAAAGTGGTTAGAGGGATAATTGGTCATTAAAATTAGGGTTAGACTAAGTCCTAGTGTGTTAAGTGGAGTGGGGACTTGGTTTTGGTTAATTAATGAGCTTGGAATAGGTCTAGGGTGAGGTGGCTTAGGTGAGGTGGTTAATTAATGAGCACTCTATGAGGAAAAATGGGGGAAATGGGTAGAGAGGGCAGACAGAAGTGCCACAACTCAGAATGACATTCAACTTGCTACTTTCTCATGAAACACATCAAAATGGAGCCTAAAAATGAAAGAAATATGTACAACACATCACAATGGTAAAATGAAGGAAATAATGGAAATAAAATGAGCTAGGGAGATAAAACATGCCCCAAAATAGATTTTATTGCTTAAAATATGCACAATCCATTACAACTAAAATAGAAGGTAATAAAACATCAACAAAGGTGAAAATTAAGGATCGCATCTCAAAACTACTCAGGAGACCATTTTTACATGGTTCCTTTGTAGTTTATAATGTGCATCCTTAGAAAAATGAATATTTTTACAAAATATAACTAAATGGAGAGAGAGAAGAAGAAGAAGAAGAAGAAGATAGGGAAAGAGATCAGATTCAATGTTGTCATTAAGGAAAATTTTTCTTTCTTTGAAACATAGATATTCAAACTTCACCCACTGTCAATCATGCATTCAACTCTAAAAAAAATCATTTGAACCTTGTTAAACTTATAACCCAATGTCTTTTTACTTGTAGGAGAAGGTAAAAATGCCCATACTTCATCAATTTGGGTGGTTGAGATGTCTAAGTTTGCACATTAATGGCCCGAATAGTTTTTCCCATTTTCTACTGACTAAATGCAAAAAAACTGATTTTGATGATGCCAAGTTGAAGGCCTTGAGTAAACCTTTCCAACATGATAACTTTTTTCTTATTTGGAGCTTTGGATTGTAACATATGGCCACTCAAAGTTCTACATGTTGGGAAGAACAAAAATGTGACACATGGTGTCCTTTGATTAACTTGGGGATTTCCTTTTCCTACATGTACTTTACTTTGTCCTTTTTTCATGTGTTAGACTCTATTTGGGTCATGGGTTTGGGATTTTCTTCCTTTCTTTTATTTTCCCTTGTGCTTGCAAGTAGATCTACTTTTTATGAAAAGTGATCCAATAAGACAACACCACACTTATTCACAATGTCATACCATCCTTTGCTTGTAGTGACCACTATAAAACATGAGCCAATGAGAAGGCTCCATATTTCTTCACAATTCACCCTTTTGAATAGCCCCTTACTAACCACTACAAAGTGTGAGCCAATGAAATATCTCCATATTGGCTCACAAATGTTAGTCTCTATGCTTTGTGTTTTCCTCTGATTGGCTTTTCTTTCTCATTGCAACTTCTATCATGGGTGGAATTACACCTTTTAGCTTCATAGAAGTGTTACCACCTATCCTCTTTGACCTTTTAAACTTTTCCTGGGCCTAACACCTTATTGAACTTGTTGTATTCTATGGACTTGAGGTCCGCAAAATAAATTTTCTTTGTAGACTATCGGAATGTCGCCACGTATTCCTTTGTATCATGGGCGTTTGAAGTGCCTAGTGGTGTAGACATTTGATGGCCTCGTGAATGTCTATCAGATTTTAAATAAAACCCGCAATTCTTAAAGCTTAATCTCCCATAGGTTTTTTGAATACCAACCTTCGGTGCTTTTGAAAGGGGGAATTTAACGGTCATTTGAACGTCCCAGGCTTGTAAAAATGGCTAAGTCAATTTTTCACAAATTGTCTAATTTTGCATGGGATGAAAAAACTGGACAACAGATTTGGAAACCTCTAAGGGAAATTTTCCTGCTAAATTTGACCAGTAATCCTTATGCATCCATTGGGCATGGATTCAAGCCCGAAAACTGTGAAAATTTGATCTTTTTCTTTAAACATTTCTCTTCTGAATTCGTTATGAATTTAACATGAGTTGGAAATTCCTTAAGTTAATCTATAGATCTCTTAATTAGACTTAGAACTACTCCAACTATCTGATTCCTCCATGAAACCTACTCTTCCTCTTAAAATGGACTGAATTGATCTCATGGGTTTTGGATAAAACACGGAAATTTCTCAACTATCTGATTTGGCCCTAAAATGAACTATTCATGGCAACAAAACCCACAAAAACTATATAAAAACATTTAAAATCATACATGTTCCAAGAGGAAACATATAGAGTGTGTACAAGTAGTTCTTTTACTGAAAACAAACCTGCACTACCCTACTCTAACCAAATAAATGAGAAGCTAAACAAAGCCTAAAACATGAAGGGAGAAATAGCTTCCCTTTTTTTATAAAATGAGGTCATGTAATTAATTTAGCAATGGACATGGCCTTAAATAAGAGTTAAAAACTTATTTTAAGATGGTTTTCCACTCTTTTCTTCAAATTATTAACAAACAAAACAAATACGTCTTTTAGTTTCTTTGTATATGGATTTGAGAGGCATTGTTGCTTACCTTTGGTACATTGAAGCTCTTCCTCATGCTCTAAAGTGAGCATGACTAGTTGTAACTCTCCTTTTGGATCTAGATTAGCCAAATAATTTATTGGGAAAGGCATGATTCTCTTGGTTTTCCCATCTTCCTTGTAATTAACTCCATTAATGGAGCTGGTTGAGACACTTTCCACTTCATGGTGGATGTCCGCAAGCTTTTCTGAAATTGATATTGTTTTCTCTTACACAAACATCCATGTTTCAACCCTTATATCCTCATGCTCGGCTTCCTCAAAAAATAAGATAGAGATATCAAACTCATCCTCCTTGAAATATTTAGGCCCTTCCTGGATCTGTGTAGTGACTAATGATGTTCTTGGGGTAACACTCCAACATTCCAAAAGTGTAACAAGTTATAAACATGTAGAGCAATGAGGATCATTGCATTCCATTAAATTGACTTTCTAATTTTCAATACATTCTTCCTCAAGGCCTTAGGTATCACTAGTGTTCAAAAACAATTTCATTCCCTCCCCCCACTTCAAAATGGATTGTGCTTCACATCTGCCTAATTCTTCTTGAAAATCAGCACCTCCTTATTCATATTTTGGATCCTCTCATCCTCCTAATCTGAATCAGATGAATCTTCAACAGATATGGAATTATCTTCTTTGGTAGAATTGGTTGGAGAAGAGGCATAAAAAATGGGCTTTTGATTTTTTTCATGTTTGGGAAAAGATTTTTGTGCTAAATATGTTTGATTTTATTAATTGGATGAGCTAAATGATCTTCCAAAACATACTACCTATTTTTCTGATTTTCTTTCTCCAAAAAAAATGCATAATTTTGCATAAAAACTTGTTGTTAGGAGAGTAGCATGGGCTGATCCTTCTCTCAAAAATCATATAAAACATCCCTTTCTACCAACATTGTAGGATAAATTGGTTTAGTGAGTGTTTTCTAGAAGGTAGGGACAACATGTGAAATACCACAACTTCTGAAAACATTAGTGCATGGTTTAATAAATTTGGGTAGTGCCTTGGGCGGAGAAGGGAGGAAGTTTTGCAAATTTTGAGGAATTATTTGGGAATGATAAACTTTTGGAGCATCAAATGAAGGATAAGGAAGCAAATAATCTTCCTTCTTTTGAAAAGGGATAATGGATTTTTCTTTGTTACACAAGGGGAAGGAAGAACTTGAGATGATGAGGGAAGAATTACAGCTATGGAGATGGATTTTCTTTTTCTATCCTGAATAAGTACCTTTTTAGATTTGGATGCCATGGAAAAAGCTTGAGGAATATTGTTACCTCCTAGGAATTGAATTAACACAGCTAAATCAGCATCAAAGGACCTTAGATAATACAATAATGCCATACATTGTGAGGTTTTTAATTATTGAGGAATTCTTTATCAAGTCCTTGTAAATATGATGTTTAAATCAGAGATAAACTCCATTGGAGCTCACCATATTTTTCTTAGATGTTCAATGAGGTAAATGACATATGTATCCTCCTTGAACTGGTTATGTAGTTTCTCTCCCCACTGATTCCATGTGGAAATGGATTTTAGAGCCAAAATGTTGTACTAATCTCTTTCTTTTCCTCTGAATGATGAAACCAAAAGTCTGAGGAAAATGTTCTCTTCTCTGATGTTGTGAATGGAACAATGGCTTGTTATATATTGAAAGTGATCAATAGGATATTGATATCCATTTCCAAGGAAGAGAGGTAAGTTTTTCAGAACTATTTTGGGGATATCATTCCACTGTTGCAAATGGAGGGGAATCGAGTTGAAATGACATAATGGAAAATCTCTTTGGAGATCCATGAGAAGATGAGGGCATGCAAATGAATGAGGAGATGGAGGAAAAGGTCTGAAACCTGATAAAGTGAGTTGGTGTAATTAATGGAGTTTCCATATGTGTCGATAACTACCTCCAAAGGATTAATACCATCAACCTTTTTGGTATGAAGTTGTAAAATGCTTTAATTTTTCCCACTGGCCATGCCAAAACTTTTGAATCTAAAAATTTCACCCTTCCCTGAGTCATAGAAAACCCAAGATTTTGAGGCAACATGGGACTATCTCCAAGGTTTGGGACTTGCACTGTGAGATAGACCTCTGAAAATTTTTGGTTTGTCTATCTATTTATACCGGTAAAACTACTCCTAATGTTGGAAATGAAGCTACCTAATCCTAAACTACCATTCCAAGGGACAAGAGTTAGAAGGAGATGCATGAAAGGGAAATCCTAAGTTAAAATAGGGTGATAGCACCAGAAAAAAGGGGCTAATGAGAACTTGATGAGGGAAAATGGAAAAAATGGGTAGAGAGAGGGCAGACAGAAGTGCCACAACTCAAAACAACATTCAAATTTCCACTTTCTCATGAAACACAATAAAAATGGAGCCTAAAAATAAAATAAATATGCACAACACATCACAACAATAAAAGGATCTGGAAGCTGGCTATCCCTCATTTAATTTGGAGGATATGGAAGGATAGAAATGATATTATCTTCAAAAATAAGAAGCAAAACTATAAACTTAGTATTGGTAAAATCTCTAATGGTATCAAAGAGAACATTGCTAGATTTAAACCCCCAAGAACAAGAGATATCCAGAGAATGAAGAATATATCTTATCCAATTGGCAGATTGGAACTGTCAATAGTCATAGAAATCCCGGGAATAGCATTGATAGATCTTTGATTAAATGGCATCCTCCTGATTTTAATTGGTTTAAGTTGAACTTTGATGGGGCCTCTAAGGGGAAGCCTGGGATTGCAGTAGGGGGAGGAGCGATACGGGATCATAAAGGTAATCTGATTACTTCTTATGCTGGGAAAATGGGAATCCAAACCAATCATTTTTCCGAAGCATTATCTGCTTTATGGGGCCTGAGAATTTCCCAGACTCAAAACATCCAGAACCTCATTATTGAAGGGGACTCCCTGAATATCATTAATCTTCTTAAACAGTGCTCATCTCCAAGTTGGAGCATCAAATATTTTATCTCAGAGTCCATAAGTATTTGTCAAACATTTAATAACATCAGGATCATGCATACTTACCAGGAGGGTAATAAATTGGTAGATGCGCTGGCTAATTATGGCATTAATATTAATCACATTGTTTGGGATAACAATAGCATCCCTAAGTAGCTTAAAAACAGCATTCATGCAGATTTCTTTACGCATGCAATTTCTTGAGTTGAGATATGATTATTGGGTGTGGATCAGTATCAATAAAACTCCCACACGTGTTGACTTAAAAACTATGATTATGCAAATCCTGTCGAATAATCAAGATAGTGTGAAGTATATGGGGAAATCCAAGTGGAGTTACTTTGATATGAAAATCGTGCATGCGGGCAGCACTGTGCTTGCTAAAATTTGTATTCAAAGCTCCACAGATACCGATAATAGCAAGATAGTAATTGATGATAGGGAGTGGGCTAGCAAAAAGGTTGTTATTCCCACATGTGGATTTCCGCAGGCTTAGATCAATAGACACACGGATGTTCATGGGAATAGAAACGGTTCTCACTTCCAACATTGTGTGGATTACAACAGTAAATAATAGACTGGCTTCAGCGCTCTCAAGGATTTTGGAATTTGTTGCAAATAGTTAAGCATAGTGAAGATGGGGGGTCCCCCTTGCCAAATTGAGCCTAGTGCGGACCCGAACTGGAAGGATAATGTTGAGTTATGGAATATTCTCAGCAAGGGTGGAATCACCAACTTCATGGAGAAGGTTCTAGGGACATGATCAAAGCATCTCAGTGCTGTTTTGTGAAGGATTGGAAGGAGCGGACTATGGAATATGGGGGGCAGAAGATCTTGGTCAACGAGGAGATTATTGCTGAAGCAACCGGTCTTAGCATGGAGGGCTACCATTTTTTTAACAAAAGGGTCGATAGAGATGTTGAAGAGAGGAGATTTGTGGAGGGATCTGAGAAGCTGATCTATATTACCATGCGGGCCTGCTTGTTAGCTCGATCCCTCCACCTTATGATGAGGTTACTTGTATGATGATACGATTCATCTCTTTAGAAGGGAGGTTTGTCACCGTACCTGCTAAGCACGTTATCTTTCTCAACCACTTCCATAGGAATCACTGGGTTTGTTTCCCCCATTATTTTTTGAACTCTCTTGAGCACTCCATTTTGGAGTTTCAAAAGCATACCCAGGCGGTTCCTTTACACTAGGGGCTTATTTTACTGCTGCATAAATTTTGTCTTCTTAGGTATCCTAGTCTCCCTTCCTCTCCTAGCTATGTTTCCCCTATGTACCGGGTTCTGCTGCTACTAGCCCCATTTCTCCACTCTCTGCCCCCGCCACCGCTACTGTCACCCCCCTACTGGCCATCTAGGCTTCATCTTCCATTCCCCCTGTTGCTGCTCCCAGCCCCCCACCTCGCTTCCACCTCAGCCAGACCAGTCACCAGAGCTTCTAGAAGGCTTAACCTCGATACTCTTGCTGCGGGGAAGGGCACTCATGATATTGAAATTACACATGACCTCCTGAATATTAGCAGTGCTAGTCCCTGAGATGTGCATATGGAGAGCTCTACAAAAAGGCTGGATGCCTTAGAAGCTGAAATGAAGCTATTGAAGGATGAGGTTAAGAACTTGGCAAAACAAAAAGGAAAGAGGAAGAAGGAGGAGGTGGTGGATATTGATAACAGCTAGATTGAATATATCTACAAGAAGCTGAACTCCTTAGACTCTCGTTTAAGGAAGGCCAAAACTCGTCATGACTACAATATGGCCATTTTTAGTGTGATTGAGGAATTCATTGAGAAACATGTCATAAGTGTCTCCAATCTCAGCGGAGTTCCGGCAACACTTTGGGGCAATGATAAAGAAAGCAAAAGGACCATTGATCAGTTGGATAAGACTGACGTTGCTCACATGACAACTTTGGGAATGTTTAGATCCTGGAAGAACATCAAAACCAGCATCGACAAAGCTGCCAAGAAGTAGTTGTAGGTGCTTTAGCTGCTCTTGTTTGTTTTTTTGCTGTCTTTTTACAGTTTCTTTGCTGCTTTTGTGTAGAGTTTTTGTTGTTTTGTCTTGTTTGGGTAGCTATTTTTTGGCTACTTTGGGCTTCATTGTCATACTTGGATTCTGATCCTTTTTTCTTTGATTTTCAATCCTATTCTAGCTCCTAGGCCCTCTGTTGTACTCAAGGGTATAGTCCCTTTCAAAAAACTATTTGCCAATAATAATAAAAACAGTTAACAACCAAGGAAAGACTACAAATCAAACCAAGCTAGGGATATGACAGAATACGTTCCAACAAGAAAAAGAGTTACACTCCAATCTCAAAAAGATGCACATTCCATTGCAACTGAAACAGACCTTAAGAAAACATTTACAGATGGTCAAAATGAAGTTTTTACACTCATATACTAACTCATTAAACCATTCAACATACTTCCATTCTATAGTTTATTATTTCCATCCTTTGAAAAATTAATATTTTTACAACTTATATAACTTCCCTGGAGACAACATATTTGTAATCATTCTTACCAGATAGTCAAGAAGTATGTATAATGAAATAGACCAAGGAAAGAATTTCAACATCTTCAACTACCAGTGGGATCATGCATTAAACTCTAAGAAAAGGAAGGAGAGGGAGAAATATCTTAAATCCATCCTCTAATGTCCTTGTATGATTTTAGGAGAACCTGAAGAATCCAATAACTTCATCAATTGAGAAGGTTCAGTTATCTAATGTATGCAAACTAGAATGTCCAAATGAAATATCTAATCTAGGTTCGAATTAAATGAACAACAACCAAGAGAAGGGAAAGAAAGACATGAAAATATAAAAAATTCCATTACCTTTCATCAGTTCTAGGAGATGGTAAAGATAGCCTTTATCTCCACAAGATAACAAATAAATCATTACTCAAAAGGTACAGAGATGAAAGGAAGGAAATATATAGCCAGGGTAAGTCTAAATAATGCATGTCGGGAAGCTCATAAATCCATGATACGTGGAAGTCTTTGATTATCTCAGGGATTTCCTTTAAACTAACAGAAGTCATTGTTCTATTTTCATGAAGAACATGTACCTAATATCTGAAAGAATCACGAAACCACGTTTTGACTTCCTTTCAAGGTCAAGGAAACATGTCAATTACAAGGACGTCAAATCACTATCAAAGGAGCTGTAAAGAAGTTCAAGGTAATAAGACAACAACCAAGCTTATTTGCAGGTGAACCAATACCCAGGAGGGTTCTCCCATTGTACTAGCGCCAAATGCTGACAATTCCATTAATTACCCAATGAGATATGATCCATTGATTTCATCTGACAATTCACCCATTCTTAATAGCCCCTAGACTAACCACTAGGACAGCGTGCAACCAATAACTTGCGATACTTTGGCCAAATATTTTTAAAGCATATTGCTTCATGTTTCTATAGCTAATGTAGGTTCTTGACTAGAGCTTGGGTTCCTTATTTTTGGATAAATATGCATAGGTGTCCTAGGTATAATTTTAACGGCTTGAATTAAACAATTCTTTACTCTAATACCTATGACAATTAAGATATGGGTAATATTGTACCTCCCATAGAATGTATCATCATAGTTATATCATAATAAGGGCATTTTAAAGTAGAGAAATTCATCTTTAAATGTTGGTTTTATGGAAATTAGAATCCTAGCCCACGTCCTATGAAAACAGAAGTTAAAATATGCCATCTGTTCATTTGGAGCCCTCTTGATTGTGGTCAATTGCTTCAATAAAGACATACTATATGCCTATTTCACCAAACTAATTACAAAGAGATGAACATAATTGATTCCAATTTGTAATCAATCCCACTTCCAATCTTCTAAACCACTGTAAATCCTTTCCTTTGAAAGAATAAGCTAACAATTTGACTGCCACATACATCTCATTGATGTCATGAATGGAATAGACATTTGTAATGTTTTGAATGTGATCAATGGGTGTTTTTTTTTATTTTCCCCTGTGAATAATGGGATATTGTTAAGTACTACTAATGGAACCCAGGATTTTGTGCATTGAGAGCAAGTGGAGTGCTTCCCGTAAAATTCACAAACAAATTTGGAGGTGGTTGATGAGTCATTATCATTGACTTCTAAGAAATCTAGTTGATTGAATAAATAGCCTACAAGGTGGAGGTGTTGATAATGTTCTGTTTGGTGGAGATGGTGATCTTTGAACTCTTCTTCCTCTTTTTCTCTTCCCTCATATAGCTACAAGTATTCAAAAATACCTTCTTCTCTTGATCTAGACCTTGTTTGAATCCTTCTCATGAGGGAAAATTTGACAAGCTTGGGCAGCTAAAACCACTAAATTAACTTCCCCCTTTGGAGTCACTAGATGTGCTGCTACAAAAGATTTAAATGATGGAATTTGAAACAAGAGCACAAAAATCTTGCTGCAATAAAAATATAGACTTCTTGTTGTTCCACAAAGCATGCCAATTTTTTTTTCACTGAATCAAAACACCCTCTGATTGCTTAGCATGTGAGTGTTTTAAGGAAAATAGTGTGACTAGGTCAACATGGGTACCATCTCTCCAGTTATGGGACTTGCTACTTGAGATGGACCTCCAAGGAAGGCTGGTTCTTCTTCCTAATCCTAATGCAACAACTAGTTTAATTCCAAGGGACTAGAAAGAGAGAGATAACATCAAAGTGAAAAAAATCTACACTACAAAGGTGATGCACTAAAAAAGGGGCATGGACAATCTCTCCAATATGTGAAAATGAAGGCAAATACAAAACAGAGAGGGTAAAACAATACCATTGTATGATCACAAAATTCAAACAAATACTTTCATGGAAGCACAAAAGTAATAGACCTTGCAAGAAGCATAAAAATAGACACAAAAAATCTGCAAATTAAATAGAGAGGAAAAGAGAATGCAACAAACACAGACAAGGGAAAAGAGATATCCATAAATTTGAGTTTATTGCTTCATTAATATGCAAAACTCATCTCATTATAGAAAGGCATGGATCATCATGAAAGAAGTATAAAATGAAGGCATGTAGCATGTTGGTGTTCCAAAACTATTTGACATAGTTTTGTTATAAAGAAAATCCCCCCTCTCAAATGAGAAAGCACTTTAATTTATAGAAAATGAGGAAGAGAGAGAGAAGTTGTAAAAGTTGGATTTACCCTTCCAAATACTTGAAAAGTACCAAAATTTGGTGAAAATGATGATGGGAAACCCACATAATCCATCCCATGTTGTCTTGTAACTTGCAGAAAAATAAAAATGGCTTCCCCTACTCATTAAATACCCCTCACCCACCTGGAAGTCACTATTTCAAAATGGGAATGTTTTATGTGATTTTCACCATCAAATATCCATTAAAACTTCATTTTATTGATTTTTGAGTGTAGATATCAGATCCATAATTCCAACAAGTCTAATTTTTCATGATTTTGTTACGAAATGCAAAAGTTATGGCCATTTGAGTGTGAATGACTCTCTATCATTTTCCAGGTTTGGTGGTTATTTACGGGTCTATGTCTTAAATTTCTAGTGAGGAGAAATGATTTTAAAATTTTTCCGGACATGAAACCTTATTAAACTTGGTGTTTCCATGAACTTCAGATCTAGAAAATACATTTGCTTTGTAGATTGTTGGAATGTCACCACATGTTCCTTCGTATCACGGGCACTTGAAGTGTTTGGTGGTGTATACCTTTGATGGGCACATGAACATCTATAATATTTTAAATAGAACCTATCAATGCTTAAAAATTAGTCTCCCATGGGTATTTTGAAAAATTTGATGACTAATTGATCGTCTCAGGCTTGTAAAAATGGCTAATTCCATTTTTCACAAGTTGTCTAATTTTGCATGGGGTTCAAAAATTGGACAACAATTTTGGCGACATCCAAGGGAAATTTTCCTGGTAAATTTTACTAATAGCCTTTATGCATCCATTGGGCATGGATTCAAGCCTGAAAATTGAGAAAAAATGATCATTTTATTTAAACATTTGTCTCCTAAATCCGTTATGAACTTAGCACAAAGTGGAACTTCCTAAAGTTAATCTATGGAGCTTTGAATTAGACTTAGAATTGCTCCAACTATCTGATTCCACCATGAAATCTACTCTTCCTCTTAAAATAGGTAGAATTAATCTCATAAGCTCTAGGTAAAACTTTGAAATTTCCCAACTATCTGTTTTGGCCCTGAAATGAACTATGCACAGCAAAAAAACACAAAAAAACTATATATAAACATGTAAATAATACATGTTCCAAGTGGAAACATACAAAGTGTGCACAAGAACTTCTTCTGCTGAAAAAAAAAAACCTACACTACCCTACTCTAACCAAAGAAATGAGAAGCTAAACCAAGCCTGAAACAAGCAAGGAGAAATAGCTTCCCTTTTTAACAAAATGAGGTCATGTAATTAATTTATCAATTGGCGTGGCCTTAAACAAGAGTGAAAAAACTGATTTTAAACTGGTTTTCCACTCTTTTCTTCAAAGTATTAACAAATAAAACAAATACCTCTTTTAGTTTCTTTGTATTTGGATTATAGAGGCATTGTTGCTTACCTTTGGTATACTAAAGCTCTTCCTCATGCTTTGAAGTGAGAATGACTGGTTGCAGCTCTCCTTTTGGCTCTATATTAGCCAAATAATTTATTGGGAAAGGCTTGATTCTCTTGGTTTTCCCATCTTCCTTGTAATTAACTCCATTAATAGAGTTGGTTGAGACACTTTCCTCTTCATGGTGGATGTCTGCAAGCTTGTCTATAATTGATATTGTTTTCTCTTGAACAAAAATCCATGTTTTCGCCCATGTATCCTCATGTTATGCTTCCTCAAACAAGAAGATAAATATCTCAAAATAATCCTCCTTGAAATTTTTAGGTGCTTCCTAGCTCTATGCAGTGACTAATGATGCTCTTGGGGTATCACTACAACCTTCCAAAAGTGTAGTAAGCTCTAAAAATGTAGAGTAATGAGGATCATTACATTCCATTAAATCACCTTGCTCATTTTCAATACATTCTTCCTCAAGGCCTTGGGTAGTACTAGTGTTCAAAAACACTTTCTCTTCACCTCCACTTCCAAACTGATTTTCCTTCACATCTTCCTAATTCTTCTCGAATTTCAGCACCTCCTTTTTCACATTTTTGATCCTCTCATCCTCCCAATTTGAATCAGACCAGTCTTCAACATATATGGAATTATCTTCTTTAGTAGAATTATCTGGAGAAGAGAAACAAACAAGGTACTTCTGATTTATTTCATACCTTGGAAGAGATATTTGGTGCTCAAGATGTCTGATTTGATTAATTGGATGAGCCAAAAAATCCTCCAAAACATACTCCCTATTTTGTTGATTTTCTTTCTCCTAAACAAATGCATGATTTTGCATAAAAACTTGTTGTTGGGAGTGTAGCATGGGTTGTTCCTTCTCTCTAAAACCATAGCAAACATCCCTTTCTACCATCATTTTAGGATAACTTGGTTTAGTGAGTGTTGGATAGAAGGTAGGGACATCATGTGAAATACCACAACTTCTGAAAACATTAGTGTATGGTTTAAGAAATTCGGGTAGTGCCTTGGGTGGAGATGGGAGGGAATTTTATGAATTTTAGGGAATTATTTGGGAATGATAAACCTTTGGAACATAAAATGAAGGATAATAAAGTAAATAATCTTACTTCTTTCGAAAAGGAACAATGGATTTTTCTTTATTTGCACAAGGGGAAGGAATAACTTGAGATGATGAGGGAATAATTGCAGCTATGGAGATGGATTTTATTTTTCTAGCCTAAATAAGTATCTTCTTAGCTTATTATGCAATGGAAATCTTGAGGAATACTATTTCATCATAGGGATTGAATTAACACAGCTAAATCAACATCAAAGCACCTTAGATAATACAATAATTCCATACCTTGTGAGGGTCTAAATTATTGAGGCATTCTTTGTCAAGTCCTTGTAAATATGATGTTGAAATCAAAGATAATATCCATTGGAGCCCACTATATTTTTTTGAGATGTTAAATGAGGAAAATTACATATGTATCCTCCTTGAACCGGTTGTGTAGTTTCTCTCCCAGTTGATTCCATGTGGAAATGGATGATAGAGCCAAAATATTGTATCAATATCTTTCTTTGCCTCTAAATGATGAAACCAGAAGTATGAGGTAAATGTTATCTTCTCTGATGTTGTGAATAGCACAATGGTTTGCTATATATTGAATGTAATTAATAGGATATTGATATCCATTTCTAAGGAAGAGAGGCAAGTTTTTCATGGTTGTTTTGGGGATATCATCCTACTGCTGCAAATCGAGGGGAATCAAGTTGAAATGACATAATGGAAGATCTATTTGGAGAGCCATGAGAAGATCAGGGTATGGAAATGAATGAGGGGATGGAGGGAAAGGTTTGAAACCTAATACAGTCAGTTAATTGAATCAGTGGAAAATCTATATGTGTTGATAACTTCCTCCAAATGCTTAATACCATCAAGAACACATCAACCTTCTTGGTATGAAGTTGTAAAGTGCTTCAATATGTCCCACCAGGCATGCCAAAACTTTTGAAGCTTAAAATTTCACCTAGCCTTGAGTCATAGAGAACCTAGGATTTTAAGGCAACATGGGACTGTCTCCAAGTTGTGGGACTTGAATTGTGAGATAGACCTCTAGAGAAGATTGGTTCCTTTATCTATTTCTACTGTTAAAACTACTCATAATGCTTGAAATGAAGCTATCTAATCCTAAACTACCATTCCAAGGGACAAGAGTTAGAAGGAGATGCATGAAAGGGAAATCCTAAGATAAAATAGGGTGATAGCACCAGAAAAAAGGGGATGATGATAACTCTATGAGGGAAAATGGGGGAAATGGGTAGAGAGAGGGCAGACAAAAGTACCACAACTCAAAACGACATTCAAATTTCCACTTTCTCATGAAACACAATAAAAATGGATCCTAAAAATAAATAAATAAATATGCATAACACATCACAAAAGTAAAAGGAAGGCAATAATATAAATAAAACCAGCTAGGGAAGACAAAACGTGCCACAAAACAAATTTTATTGCTTAAAATATGCACATTCCATTACAGCTGAAAAAGAAGGAAAGAAAACATCTACAAAGGTCAAAATGAAGGTTTTACGCTCACAAATGCTCAAGAGACCATTTTTATATGGCTCCTTTAGAGTTTAGAATTTCCATCCTTTGAAAAATGAATATTTTTACAATATATGAGAAGAAGAAGAAGAAGAAGAGAGGGAAAGAGATCAGATTCGATCTTGTCATTAATGAAAATATGTTTTTCTCTACAACACAGATTTTCAAACTTCAACCACCATCAATCATGCATTAATATTTGAAAAAAATCATGGCCACCATGTTGAACATGTCCTCTAATGTCGTTTTCATTTTAGGAGAAGGTAAGAGGTCCATACTTCATCAATTTAGGTGGTTGAGTCATCTGATTCTGCACATTAATGGCCTAAAAAAAATTCCCCTTTTCTGCATACTAAATTCTAAGAAAACGTGAATTTTTATGAATCCATGTTGAAGGGCTCAAGGAGACCTTTTGAATGATATAAATTTTGTCTGATTTAGAGCTCTGGATCGAAAGATATGGCCACTTGAAGTTCTATATGTTGGGCAGCACATAAATGTGACACATGGCACCTTTGATTATATTGGGGATTGCCTCTGCCTACATATACTTTTCTTTGTCCTTTTTCCTGTCAAGATGAGGGTTATAAAGTTACATTAACCATATTGAATTAATATTGAGTAAAAAATTAATGTGCATACATAAATAAATTAATAACAAGGTAAAATAATTTACACCATAACACATTAACATAGGATTGAACATGGAAAACCCGAATGAGGTAAAAAACCATGAGGAAAAATTCCATTATAGTTAGATACTTTTTAACATTCCATAACTCCCTTCCTCACTCCTACTCCCTGTTTTTAACCCGAAATAATTACCTATCCGAATATGGCCCATAGCCATATTTAAATAACCCGAAGGATTATAACCTATTAAGTGACAGGGTACACCCCAATTTAATAATTATTTAAATTAATAGCTAATGAAACCTAATATAGATTCTATATTAAATAACAAAGAATAAACTATATTCTATATTAGTTATTATAAACACTTAATATTATGTTGTAAAATTTCCATGTGTCAGTCTCTCATTGGGTCATGGGGCTGAGATTTTCTTTGTTTCCTTTATTTTTCCTTTTCCTTGCGAGCGGGTCTTCTTCTTTTGTGAAAAGAGAGCCAATAAGACAATGCCATGCTTCTTTGTAGTGTCAGACCATCATTTGTTTGTACTACCCACTGTGAAACATGAGCCAATGAGAAGGCTCCATGTTTCTTCACAATTCACTTATTTAAATAGCCCTTACTGACCACTGTAAAGTGTGAGCCAATGAGAAATCTCAATGCTAGCTCGCAAATGTCACTACTTCATGATTTCCTCTAATTGGATTTTCTTTCACATAACAACTTCTACATTGGGTGGACTTAAACCTTTTGGCTTCATATAAGTGTTGTCACATGTCCTCTTTGACATTTTAAACTTTTCTCGAACATGACACCTTATTAAAATTGGTGTATTCTATGGATTTGAATTCTGTAAAATACATTTGCTTTGTAGACTGTCAGAATGCTGCTATGTGTTCCTTCGTATCATGGTTGCTTGAAGTTCTTGGAATTATATACCTTTGATGGGTGTGTGAACATCTGTCAGCTTTTAAATAGAACCCTCCAATGCTTAAAAATTTATCTCCCACAGCTTTTTTAAATACCAACAATCGGTGCTTTTGAAAGGGGAAATTTGATGGCTGTTTGAACGTCCCAGGCTTGTAAAAATGGCTAAGTCCATTTTTCACAAGTTATCTAATTTTCAATTGGGTGCAAAAATTGGAAAGCACATCTATTTGGTGGGATGGAATACAGAAGGAGAGGATCATGAAAGTAAAGATAAAAATCAAAGATTGGGATAGAATGGTGGCAAAGTAAAAACGTAAGTTTTTTCCAAAAGACTATCAAACTAGTTTGTTTAGGTCTCTTCAAAATTTAAGGAAAAAAGACATGGTTTTTAAAGATTACACTAAAGATTTATATAGGATGACTATAAGAAAAATACCTATTGAAGATGATTTGGAGAAGGTAAAAATATACCTAAATGGTCTGCAATTTTCTATTCAAGATGAGATCAACATTCTTTTTCCTAGATCAGTTGATGAAGCTTACCAGTTGGAACTCAAAGTGGGAGAGATATTTCAAGGAAGAAAATTTCATATACAATAGGAAGAGGTAGAATGTTTAGAGGTAGAGGTTAGAAATGGAATATAAGGTGGCAATAGTCATTCCAAGAAGAAGCTAGTAGGTTACAGAGTTCAAAAGGAGGCTATGCACTAAGAGGAAGAAGAACTTATCAAATAGGAAGAGGAAGATTCTTTGGTAAGTGTTTTAGACACAATAAATATGCAGGTCATAGGTCTTATGAGTGCCCTATAAAATCCTTCAATTTTTCAAGAAATAGGTTCCCATGTGGCTCAAGATGAAGAGGAGGAAGAAATGGAAGAACCAGAGGTTCATGAAGACTTACCAGAGGTTGGTGAATCACTCTTGATGAAGAGGATCTTGCTTAAACCAAATAAGGAGGTCATGGAACCACCTCAAAGGAAAAAATTGTTTAGGAATACATAAAAAATAAAAGGAAAACTATGCAAAGCTATCCTAGATAGTGGGAGCACAGACAATCTTTTCTCAACATAGATGGTGGATAAACTAGGATTAGAAAAGGTAATGCATCCTACTCCCTACAAAGTTTCATGGTTACAAAAATGACATCGGCTCTTGGTTAATGAACAACACAAGGTATATTTTCAAATGGGCACTTATAAGGATTAGATAACATGTGATTTTGTTCCCATGGATGTTTGTCACATTCTACTTGGAAGACCATGGTAATATGACAGAAAGGCAGTGCATGATGGAAGGCACAATGCTTACACCTTTGAGAAGGATGGAAATAAGCATGTTCTCAAACCTTTACAAGAATATAATACTATTGTTTAATAAATATGTACAGTGTTTCTAATGAATGGTAAGGAATTCCTATATAAAATTAAGAAGGAAGAGGTAAATTTTACTTTAGTAGGTAAGCCTAAAAGTGTTGTTACCAATACAAAGCTTGCTAATTTTCCTCAATAAATCCAAGATATGGTGAATGAGTATGTGGATATTGTAGCATATGATCTTCCTGATGAATTACCTCTAATTAGAAGTATCAACCATCATATAGATTTGATTCCAGGTACTAACCTTCAAAACAAGGATGCTTACAAGATTACTCCAAAGGAAAATGAAGATATCAAGAGATAGGTATAGGAATTGTTGGAGATAGGGATGATAAGAGATATTATAATTCCTTGTGTTGTACCTATAATTTTGAGTCCTAAGAAGGATGGAGGATGGATAATGTGCACATACTCTAAATAAATCAATAGGATCACTATCAGGTATAGATTCCCATTTCCTACAATTGAAGATTTGTTGGATTGCCTCAGTGGAGCCATGTATTTTTCTAAAATAGATCCTAAAATTTGGCTATCATCATATTAGAGTTAGAGAGGGTGATGAATGAAAAACAACTTTTAAGACAAATGATGGTGTTTATGATTGGTTGGTTATGCCATTTGGCTTGAAAAATGCCCCTAGCACCTTCATGAGACTTATAAATGAAGTGCTTAAATATTTCACATGTAAATTTGTCATAGTATATTTTGATGACATTTTGGTATATAGTGATTCAAGAGAATATCATCTTAAGAATTTAAGATTGGTCCTTGAGAAATTGCATGAAGAAAAGTTACTAATCAATCTTTAAAAAGTTACTTTCTTAAAGACAAAGCTGATCTAATTGGGGTTTGTGGTCTCACAAGAAGGATTGAAGATGGATAAGGAGAAGATAAATGCAATCATTGAGTGGCCTACTCCTAAAATTTTCTTTGAGGTAAGAATATTTCATGGTTTGGCTAGCTTCTATAGGAAATTCATAAGAAAATTCAATGGGATTTGTCATCCAATAGTGGATACAATTAGAGGTGATAAGAAATCATTTCAATGGACTAAGGCTAATGATAAGAGTTTTTAATTGCTTGAGAAAAAGATAACAAGAGAACCAATCTTGGCCTTACCTGATTTTACTAAACTTTTTCAAGTTGAGTGTGATGTTAGTGGGAATGTTATTGGTGATGTTTTAAGCTAATAAGGGAATCATATTACTTACTTTAGTGAAAAATAAAATGACACAAAGAAAATTTATTCATCATATGACCAAAAATTCTATGCCATCATACAGGCCTTGAAGAAATTAAGACATTATCTCATGCCTAAAGAGTTTTTTTTATTTACAGATAATCATGCTTTGCCATTTGTGACTAGTCAACATAAGTTAAGTCAAAGGCATGTGAAATGGATTTAATTTTTGCAAATTTTTACTTTTTTTATCAAGAATAAGATTGGGAAAAATAATAAATTTTTAGATGCCTTGAATAGGAAGATTTTGATCATGCATGAGTCTCAAATCAGCTTACTAAGATTTGATTATTTGAAGGAAATGTAAAAAGAAGACATTGATTTCAAGGATGCTTATGAGTCTTGCATGAATCCTCTTGGAAATGATAGAAGTCCTTGGATGGATTTCATGAGTCAAGAAGGATTTTTATTCAAAGGAAGTCATTTTTGCATACCAAGAGGCTCCATGAGAGAGAATTTGGTGAAGGCAAAACATAGTGGCAGTTTGGTATGACATTTTGAATAAAGCAAGACACTAGATAAACTAAATGTTCATTAATATTGGCCAGGTATGAGTAATTATGTTAAGAATTTTGTAGAGATGTGTAAAGAATTCCAACATACCAAAGAAAGTGTTCAAAATGCAATTTTTATCATCCATTTCCAATTCCCAACAGACCATGGGATTCAGTAAGTATGGACTTTGTACTTGGTTTGCCAAGAACTCAAAAAGGGCATGATTCAATATTTTTGGTAGTTTATAGGTGTTCCAATGTGGCTCTTTTTATTATATGTACTAAAATAATTGTTTTTACTAACATTGCAAATATCTTCTTTAAGGATATAGTCAGATTGCATGGACTTCCTAGAAGCATTGTTTCTGACAAGGACACCAAGTTTGTTGGTAACTTTTTGAGAACTCTGTGGAATAAATTGGGAACAAATTTAAGATTCAGCTTAGCCTATCATCCTCAAATATATGGTCAGACTATGGTAGTGAATATGATCCTTGGAAACATCTTGAGAAGCTTGGTAAGTATGCATCTAAAACAGTGGGATTTGGTACTAGCTCAAGCTGAGTTTACATATAATGACTCACCAAATAAAAGTACATGTCTAATTCCATATAAAATTTTGTATGGCATACACTCTAGAGATATATATGATCTGAGAAATTTAAGTAAAATGGAAACTAAGATTGTTGATGGTGATGAGTTTGTTAGTGCAATGATATATTTGTATGAACAAGTGAAGAAGACACTTGAAGATAATACCATTAAGTACAAAAGAAGGGTAGATAAGAAAATGAGAGAGGTTAATTTCAATGTTTGGGACCTTTTTCTTTCTCATCTCGGAAATAAAAAGGTTTTCTAAGGGTGAGTACAATAAGCTTAATCCTAAGAAAATAGGTCCTTGTAGGATTTTGAGAACATTTTCAAGTAATGCCTATGAAATTGACCTTGCAAAAGGAGTTGGAATCTCTCTTATATCTAATGTTGCATATATATATCCATACAGTGGTGAAAAAACTATTTGTACAAGAACCTAAATCAGATGAATATCAAGTCATTACATGGGAGTAGCAGTTACCCAAGGAAACAGCAAGATAACCTAAAGAAAATTTGAACAAGAAGGTGACTAAGAAGACCATGGAAAAAGAGTACTTTACGTACTTGATCAAATGGAAGGAAAAATTGGTTGAAGACTCAATATGGATGACTAAAAGTGAACTCATGAAACTATGGCACAAGTGTGGACAAACAAATGCATGGTGGAAAATGATGAAGACTTGTTTTTATTTCCGGGTAGTATGATGCAAGAGCATCAAATTATAAGTATGGAGATCATAAATAGGTTCTTTGTGGTCATTAAAGTTTTGTAGTAGTGTTTTTCCCTCCAATTCTTTTGTTTCAAATTTAACCTATATGTAAAATTACATAGTAAGAGTGAATGTACTTGTAAAGGGAGATTTACTAGGTCGATTAGGTGTGCAAATGAGTTGTTTTTACTAAATAAGGCTCTTTGACCCTTGTTAACAAAATAGAGATGTCATGAAAGAGTTGCTAAGGTGTGTGAGGATGAGATTTATCTCATTTCCCTTTGTTTAGAGTATTTTTGAGATTTTAAAGGGAAGGTAAAGTTATTCTAGAAGCTAGTATCGGAGGTTGAATGAGTCAATGATCCATTCTTGGATCAAGAATTGTAAGAAGAAGAAATTGTAAGAGGGATTGAAACATTAATGAAGTGTGGGGACAGTAAGTAAGATAATATTTCTATGTTTATATACAAATTTTGAGGTTTTGCTAAGATTGTGTATGAGGGTTCTAACAGGACAGTGAGATTAAAACCTACAGTCATCTAAAAATCATATAAAATTCCTTACTTCTAAATCATAAAGGTGAAGGAGTTTGTAAAAATTCCATAAAATTTTATTTTGGTTCTTTAAAGTGAAACTTAGGGTTTTTATAGGAGTTTTGGTACTCACAGGCCCGATCAAGGGAAAGATCCAAAAAATTTCTACCCATCTAATTGTCCTAAAACATTCAAGGAATCTTTGTCCCTATGAGATGCTCAAGTACACAATGTTTTAGAACTTGAAAAATTTTGCATACAAAGTTATTGAGGACAAAAAAAATTTAAGTAGTGTAGGCAGAGACAAGGTTTCTGAAGTGTAAAGTTTTTTCCATTTCTTTCTAAAATTGATTATAAAAGTCAAAAAATGGATGGAGGTCACTATTGAGATTAAATATATAGTGATACCAATATATTTAAGTTAAACCTAATCTATTTCATGTCTTCTTCAATTAGATACCAATAATATTAACCCTAGTAAGATTGTCTATACTTTGTTTTCTCCTATTTTCCTCTAGAGGAACCCTAGTGAAACTTATTTATGACAATTAAGCCTTATATGATATTCAAATTGATGCATGAAGGATTTAGATCACTTGGTAACATATCTTTATACTATAATAGTTGATTAAGAGGAGGTATAATAGCTTATATAAAAAAAATATACCAAGGCTTGAATGGATGCAATGTTTCTAAAGGAACTTTGAGGCACTTGACATCAAGAAGACTAGATAAGTACTTGATTGATCAAGGTTTCAAAAATGGTGTGGCTGATAGTAATTTATAAATCAAGGATTAAGTAGGACATCTATTTATTATATTATTTTATGTGGATGACATCATATTTGGAGGAAACAATGAACATATGACTTATGAGTTAACTGAGATAATGAAAAGGTAATTTGAAATGTCAATGCTTGGTGAACTAACCTTCTTCTTAGAACTACAGGTCAATCAGAAAAATGATGTATATTCATATCACAACCCCAATACATAAAATAAATGTTGAAAATTTTCCAAATGGAGGATTGTAAACCTTTTAGGACTCCTATAATCACTTGATGTAAGTTAATCAAGGATGACATATCTCCTAAAGTGAACCAAAGAGAGTATAGATCTATGATTGGAAACCTATTATATGAAACTACTTCAAGACCTGATATTTTGAAAGTTATGGGGATTTTTGGAAGGTTTCAAGAAGAACCTAAAGAGACACACTTACAACGAGTGAAAATAATTTTTAGATATCTTAAGGGGACTGCAGAATATGGCTTGTGGTACCCAAGGAGTTAAACTTTTGAATTAAAATCTTTCTCTGATGTTGATTGGGCAGGAATTCTTGATGACTAAAGAAGTAGAAGTGGAGTAGACTTCTCTGTGGGAAAATTCCTTGTTTCTTGGTTAGTAAAAAAATAATCTCTAATAGCCCTTCCCACATGTCAAAATGGATATATTGTTGTTGCACAGTGTTGTGCACAAGTTTTGTGGATGAGATAGACCTTAGAAGATTATAAGGTGAAGTGTGATGAACCTAGTCCTATTTATATGATAGTACAAGTTTCATAAGTGTATCCAAGAACCCTTTTTGTGTGCTAATACCAAGCACATTCTAATTAAATATAATTTTGTGAGAGGGCATGTTAGTGAGCAAAGAATCGAGTTGGATACATGTGTCCACCAAGGAAGAAATTACAAATATCTTGACCAATCCACTTCTAAAATCATACATTTGAGCTTATAAGATGTAAGTTGGGTGTGATTCTTGCCTCTAGTAGTCACTAAAATAGGAAAATACATTTAGAGGGAGAATAATAAATGAATAATATGCTCCAAGGAATTGAGAAGAGTGTCAACAAATGAACCTTTCTAAATTAGGTATATGGAGATGTGTACATAAGTTTCAGAGTCTAAAAATATGTTTTTTGAGTTTATTATTATGATGGTAGTTTAGTCTCAATTCTTTACTCATGCTCTAAGGTGTGCTAAGTGTGTTTTTCATCAAAGAAACCTATTATGTCAAAACAATGAATGAAATCTTTAATTGAGGATTAAGTCAAAAGAAACTTGTATGATCTGATAGGTGATTTACACTGTAGCATTGTATTCATGAGGCCAAGATGTGTTCATTGTGTTCTTAAAGGTATTTAACTTGTTTTTGATTTGGTTTAGGTGATATTGCATGACTAGTATGCTAGATTTGTGAAGCAAGTTATTCATTGTGTATGATGACTTGATCAGATCATCATTAAAAGGGTGCGTTGATGATTTCTAGGTATGATTATAGTTTGATTGATGTTTTGATATGATTACATGAGTTGAGGGGGAGCTAGAATGCTCATTTCCTTTGAAAAGTGGAGATATAATTATTTCAAGATTAATATGGGTGATCTTTTGCATCATGACAAGGTATTATAGACAGTGAAGTTGAGGAATGATGAGTTATATGTATATGAAGGCTTATTGAGGTAGGGGTTCTAGTAATGACCCTCAAGTAGATGTTTTAGGTATAAAAAATGGTCACTATGGCATAATTATTTATGATTGTAGGTAGAATCCAAGGGAGAGTAACTCATATGTCCAAGAAAGTTATAACAACATGAAAAGAGGTAGAGAATACTGAAAATTTACTTTAGGACTGGGAAGTTTTGTTTTGACCCATTTCCATAGCTATGATCAAGGTATGAGAGTGCATTCTTGCATTGGCAGTTAGAAGTTGGTAGTATCTTTCTAGGGGGATTCATAAGGAAGTGTTTCATGTGATGATTACTATTTTATAGCAAGGATAAGTTTGTCTAATTTGGTTTGAAGAATAGGTTCATGGATCTAGGTTCTAAAGTTGTTAAACAGTTAGTCTATGGTAGTTCAAGTCAAAAATTGGTTGTCCTCAGCTGAGATAAGTCCTATAAGGAATCAATGATGATTTTCTATGATGTTGCATGCTCACAATTTTTGTTGACATGTGTTCTATGATGTACCTTTTCTCAGAGAGTGCTATAGTAACATGATGAAGCCAAAATAGAGTTAAAAGAAAGAAATTTGATCTGTGTGCTTGAATGAAGGTTCTGGTTGATGTTTCCAACCAAAAATGGGTCCAAATAATTTGATAAATATGAATAATGTTTGATCAGGTATGTAGTTTTTCATTAATGTAAAAAGGGGGAGAATAACTAGGTTGTTTTCCATCAATGACAAAGGGGGAGATTGTTGGCATGAGTGAGTTAGTGTTTTCATTCATGTAAAATGTTAATGCATATTAATGAAATATGTGTATGAGGTATAGGTGTGTAAGAGGATGATTTTAATGATGATGAAATGGGTAGAAAAGATGTGGCTTGGTTGCAAGGATGAAGACAGTGATAATGGATTGGCCTTGTAGGCCTAATCAAGAGACCTAATTAGCTTATGTGATAGCACATGGATGATAAATTTACATGGTGGATTGAGGAGGATGGTCAAGGTATGGAGATCATGATGAGATTATGTTGAGACACTCATGTGAGTTTCAGAGTACAAGTAAAGGTTGAGAACATAGTTGTAGGTGCTCATCTAGACCTAGTCTAGGTGTTTGGAGGCCAAATGAAGCATGAGAGTTATTTACAAAGCTATATGAGCCCATGATGGCATGAATTAGTTTGATACATGTTTTATTAAGTGTTTTAGGTCCTTTTTAATATTTTTTATGCATGGTGGTAGTGATAGAACACTTGGTTGTGACTTGAACTAGAAAAAACCCTAAGTCATAGTCATGTAAGTCATGGTGGTGGTGAAGATTCAGAGTGTTATCTCCGTATTGAGTTCATGATAAAACGATTAGATAACCCCTACGAAATTTTTGAAGTTGCTTTGGCATCTTGACCTCGTATTGAGAAAATCGGGTTTTCAGGTTTTATGAGCAGCTTGACATGAGTTTTAACATGCTTTATGTCATCTATCTTCCGAAACCCGAAATCCGCTTCGTATTGAGAAAATCGGGTTTTCGGACTCCCGGCACATCGGAACATGCCTAATCCAAAAAATGTTTTACACCTCATGCTTTCTGATACCCGAAGTCCGCTTAGTCCTTTGTATCGGGTTTTCGGAGCTATGTAACATCTAAACACCTCATGTTTTGTGCCTCATGCTTTCTGATACCCAAAACCTGAATTGCACTAAGTCCCCTCGTGTCGGGTTTTTGGACCTTTCAAACATGCTGACATGGCATTCATGCCAAGTTGTCGGTGAATTGGCACGTGCCGAGCCCAAGTGTATTAATTGCTAATTTTCTTATAAATACGCGGATTTCCACGTCATTGTTACCCGGATTTATTTTTAATTCGTGGATTTTTCGCACCTGCTCTTCCGATTTCGAAACCCGACAACTCGCCTTACCCGATTGAATCACTTGTTTTCGATTTTCCATTTCTACGATTGAAGGTATTTCTTTCTCCCTTCTTTGTTCTTGGTTTTTATGGATCGATTGCACTTGGTTTCTTCTCAATTTCTCACCGGGTCTTGAGGGTTTTCTTTCCTTCTTCTTTCTGGAGTTATTTTGAAAAGGGTTTTAGGTTCTAGGGTTTATTTCTTCTGAGACTACCACTTGGTGCCATTTCTTCCAAGTTTTATTATATGCATGGAACATGAATGACAAAGAAGGAGATTGCATGTTTTGGAATTCAATGGAAAACCCTGTTTTTCTTCTCGGGTTTTGAAGATTGTTTTGTAGATTCGAAGGCCTGAAGTGTATCGAAAGTTTGAAGCATCGAGGTTTCTCAAAGTTCCAATCTCCACAGTGAGTGCCGGGTTTCCCAGAGTTCCCGTCATCAACACAAGCGTCGGGTTTTCCCTGAGTTCCGACAATATCCGACAATTTCAGGAGGGTGAATGATGCCTTCTTCTATGAAAATATCTGCAGGATAAACCCTGAGCTGAAGAAGACAAGAGTCTCAGATGAGGCTTGGGCAGAAGTTTCTAAATGGGGATTTATCTTCGTACAATTCAAGAAGTTTACATATCTTCGGGTGGTCATGTACTCGGGAGATCCTTTTCACCTGCCCCGATATCTAGGGGATAGACTGATATTAATGGAGTTGGTTAGGCAGCTGTTGGATTTTCATAAATTCCAACAGAGCAAACATAAGGCTGTTGTATCCTTCCCGATTTCTATTGGGAGATACACTTGCTCGACGGTAGTAAAGGCCAAAAATGTTGTCCATGAACTTCAGGACAAATTAAAGAAGCATATGAAGCCTCGAGATGGTTTTGATATCCGAGGAGTGCTTAGGGCATATGGAACCCAGCATTTGCACAGGCCAAACATAGAGGATATTTGGGTGATCTGCGTAATGAGGTTGTTATTCGCAGAAAGGATAATAGCAGATTAACTATTGCTGAGATTCAAACACTGGAGCTTGCCGATTTACCAGAGGGTACAGGTGACAATGAAAGTGTTTTGGATCTTTCCTATGATGGACTGAAGGAAGATCAATATGTTTTCCCACCTATTGATTGGTCATCCAGCGAAAAAGCCTCTATTACAGATAGGTCGGATCTAATTCTTGCTTGCACCAAAGCATGGCTCTACTCTTGGGGAATGAATTTTAAAGATGATAAGTTTTCAAAGTTGGCTGTTTTAGAGGCGGGGCCCTCCAAAAAGGAAAAGGACAGAAAGTCTTCTAAGGCACCTATAAAGGTCAAGATTGTCAAAAAGAGGAAAGAAAGAGAAATCTCTTCAATTGTCTCTCCTGTAGAAACGGTGAATGTGCCAGAATCACCAACACCACCAAAAATAGGAGAAATTAATTTGGAAGAAGGAGGAAGCCAGCTTCTGTCTTCACCATTTGTTGATTGCTCAACTGGAGAGACCTTATCTCTTGCATTCAAGGCTTTGGAGTCTGAATCTGCACCTCCTCCCTCACAACCACTCCTACCTCCTCATTCTCCATCCACTTCTGCAACCATGGCCAGTATTTTCTCTGGGCTTTCACCCCTCTCCACTGGAACCCAAGGGATCATCAACACGCCCCCTCCTGTGCCTCTTTTTATTGGATCCACTACCACATTGGTAACTATTCCTCCTCCAATAGTAGAATCTTCTCCTCTTGAGAGTAGAATACCAGTTGCTACAACATGTGTAACTTCCTCTGATACGCCGCAATGGCTACTCGAGCAAACTCCGAGGAAGAGGAAGGTGATTGTTCCCATACCAGCTTTTGATTTCAGCTCACTCAAGGCTTCTACTGCATAGTCGGCCAAGAAGCCCAAAACAGTTTCAAGGGTTTTGGTGGATGCTTCAGGAGATAAGTTCGCAGAGATTGCCACTCCCTCAGCTGACAAAACTAGAGAGGATATAACAGCTGCTGATTATCAGGTAACCAGGGTGGCTCTAGGGAAAGTGACAGCAGAAGGGGCACAACAAGATGCATGGGATTCCATAAACGTGTTGTGCCAAAAGTTGAAAGAAACAAAGGATAGCAGAGATGAGCTTAAGGAGAAAGTGGAGCAGTTGACAGAGGTTTTGCTTAAATTCTCAAAACCCCTTGAATCCATACCACCTTCTTCTGTTTCTGTCGGATTCGATTTCTCATCAATGCCTACAATTGAGAAAATTGCTAAACAAGGAAGGGTGGTCGATGAATGGGTCCAAAGGTTGCTCCAACAGGGGAAGGAAGTAATACAAGGCGTTGTGAAATTTCATCAATCTATGGGAGACATTCAGAAAGATGGAGAAAAGATGGATGAGGAGATTTCTCAAGAAATTGGACAGCTTGATTTGACTTATGAAGCTCTCCAAGTGTTAAAGCAAATACCAACACATCTCTTGGTCAAAGAAGGTATTCTCCCTCATACGGATAAGCATTTCCAGCTGACCAAGGCCATCAGATTCAGGGTGAAGATTCTCAACGAAGCCTGCGCTAAGTTGAGAGAATCAAGGGATAAACTGATTGATGGGAAAAGTGATTTAGAAGAAGATTTGCTGAAGATTTGTTCAAAGGTGTCAGTAGGGAATTCAGGTATACTATCAGCGGATGATCTCTTCAAACAATTCCAGGAGTCTGTTCAGCATGAATCAATGCTCGGATTTGACCTTGAAAAGATGGATCGGTTGGTAAAGATTGAGCATTCTTTGGAGGCCTTAAGAAAACTCAGCAAAGGATTGAAAAAACTTCCTAGCACTGCCAACGATGTTCATGAAACCTACGAAATTTGGAATGACCATTCTACTGCACCTGATGAGAACAAAATGCAAGGCATAATTCGAAAGTTCCAGGAATTTCAGAGCAAATAGTCTCAGCAGGAGGAAGAAAAAGAGGAAGGAGCAAAAGATGATGATTCAGATTAAGTCCCAGCATTTCATGTCATTTCAATCTTGAAATCGACATGTCTTTTTCATTTCTGTTTCGTCACATTTTTTAATCATGTTTTGACTTGACCTCCTGCATGAGAATCATGCAAAACAGAACTCTTGTTAAAGCGCTATTTTTTAGGATCTGCCCTATTTTATCTCTACTTCTTTTGTTATAAATAAGGGATTCTTATGCATTCCAAAGGGTCGAGATTTTTTGGAATATTTAGGGGCTATTGGAAAGAAGAAAAACTTTGTGTTTTCATTCAATCATTTTGAAGAATAGGAATTGATATAATTTTACAGACTTTGTGTTGTGGAATATATCTTACTTAAGACAGTGTTCTTATGTTCATGATCTTAAGCTATTCTTTGCATAGCATCTTAGTGTTTCTGATTATTTCGGACATTATATTTGTGATCTAAAACTCGTATGATTATTTTGTGCTCTATGTTTACTCGAAAGAAAATACGTTTCTCTCATTTCCTTTCTATTGTGCTTCTTTCATTGTAACAGTTTCTAATCCAGTTCATATACGAAAGAAATACCCTTGAATCTGTGAATGTGGATTTCAGGACTTCATTCCAACCCCCAATGGTTAGATTAGTGTTAATACTGTATATATTGTTTACCGTGTTTTAGATTATCAATAAACAGGCAGCCTCACCTGTCTTTGAGGAGGGATTTTATCCCATGTACTATGGTTGAACCTCATATTTTTGTTTGACAAAATATCCAACCAACACAGAGATATATATGATTATTGGAGATGATTCAAAAAGGTTTCCTATAGTTTTTGGAAAATTTTCAAGTCAACATGATGAGAAATTTGCAAGATATGGGGTTTTGAGTCCTATTGAGCTCAGGAAAGCATGTTTCTTATCTTGAAGTGATAGAAATATTCTTGGTTGGAACGTGTGATGTTTTCATGGTATTATGATCCTTTTAGGAATGTAGATTCATGGAGTTAATAAGATATTAGAGTTGGATTGAGATCAAATGAGGTCCAAAAATTTATGAATGATTGCTAAGATGGTAAGTTATTTTTTATGATTTTGAAACCCTAGTTTTTTAGTGATGGAGGAAAAGTTCTTTTTCTAAGCCCAAAATGGTTTGGATCATCAAATTTAATGATTTTAGGATGGATATGACTCTCCATAATTTCATATGGTGGTGCTTTGAGATCATGATAGTTAGTGGAGCCCACTTAAAAGTGCTTGTTTTTAGGAAAGAAGGTTTTACTCCTAGGTTTTCCATTAGATCCTATGACTAAATTAGTGTTCTCAGTTTTGGGGGAGGAATTATACATGTTTTGATTTATTTATAATCTTTTTGAGGCCATTTGATGACCTATACAAGTAAAAATAGGTTGATTGGTTTTTTGGGCTAAAAGGACAATTTTGCAGTCATGGTGAATGGAATTGGTTGATCAATTTTGAACTTGGTGATGATGTTTGATGACCTTTGGGTGTTTTAAACATCACATATGATGTATGGGATGCATTATTAGAGATCTAGAAGTCAATTTAGGTGGCATGAAGAATGTCATAAGTTGACCTAGATTAACTGGTTCAGGACAACAGGGGTTTAGTATGAAGATTAGTCTTAAAGACCAATATATTTTCTTATATTATGATGGATATCCATTAGAGAGTGAAGAGGGGTTAAAATTTATCCTATTACATGAATTTATAGAGCTTGAAAGTGTCATCAAGGTGCAAGAAGGTTGATTTTTCAAAACTGATTTCTGGGCAATCCAAGTTGCTGAAGAGGAGAAGTTTTTCAATTGGATTTTTTGGTTTATTCATGATTTATAAAGTGATTATAAGTTTTATATAGGTGATTTTATTTCCATTTAGTGGTTTCATTGCATATTTGAGTTTTTCTGATGTGATTTGGTCTTCATTGTTGGAAACTAGTTCATGGAGGTGCCTTGAATGAGTAAGAAAGTGTCTTACTTGGTGGTGTTATGAGATGAATGAGTAAAGCAGAGTTCCCTAATATTTTTAAGGATTTTGAGAGGATTTTTTTGACATGTTTGGATACTTTTATGAATAATAATATGTATGAATCCCTTAAAGGACTTGGAGTGCTTGGTGAAGGAGAAACTAGCCTTTTAATTCTAGTTGTGCTTGTTGGGTGTCTTAGTGGATTGCTGACCCATATGGGTCTTTCATGTTTATTTATATGAGTTTTTTTGTATATTTTTAAGTTTTAATTACTGACCTTAAGGTTCATGGCCAACATAGTTATGTTTAGAAGAAGATTCATGTGTTTAAGTGCATGTATTTGTTCATTTTTTAACTAGTTATGAGAGAGGGAAAAGTGTGAGCTAAGAGAGAAAGTGAAAGTGGTTTAAGGGCATAAAAATAGAGTTGATAGAGTGTGTGAAAATTTTAAGGGAGTTGAGAGGCATAACATCAAGTTTTATTTTTCAAATTAGTTCATGAAGAATCAAGCTTGAGAAATTTATGAGAGGGAGAGAGAGAGAGAGAGAGAGAAAGAGAGAGAGACTTGATGAGGGTTTGGCATTTTTGGAGCTAAACTTGGATCACTATCATTTGTGTGAGTAGAATATCATCAATTATCATCTATTTCCATGTCATTTAGTTAGTGTTTGATCACCTTATGGGTTTGTAGCCTCCTTCCAGGTTTTTTTCCTTATTAAATAGGGGTTTCTGCTCCTTTTGGGGTTGGTGCCTCACTAAATAAATATTGTGTGATGTGTCATATTCATACAAGTATTTTGGTTTGTGTAATATAATCAAAATTTTAAGTGGATTTTCTTCTCCTTGAGGGTTTCCCACTTATATTTTGTGTCTTGTGTACTCTCTCACTTTTTTATATGGTTCATCATTCTTAATGTGCACTAATTGGTGAATGAATGTTGATGTGATGTTTTGAATGGTATATGAAACTAAAAATAATTAAGTATAAAGTTTTGAATAATTGATTCACCCCCCCCCCCATCTGAATTCATTTTTCTTCCAACATCACTCCCTTACTTAAACATAAGGTAACATCATGTTTCATGGAAAATAAAAAAAAATTTATCATCCAAACTATTATTGTATTAGGTAGTATCTAGTTTGAGCAATCAGAAAAAAAATTACCACATTTTCTATCCATACACCAAAATTCAAATGACCCAATGATATGCTCTCTGAACAAAATGGTCTTACAACTAATTATTAACTAATATTTTTTTAATCTTAGTAAGCATTGTTCAATAACGTCAGACATAATCATTGATATGCTCATCAGATCCTTGTTTTAGTTTGGACATTTATGCATAATATATCTTATCACCAATGTTGATTGAAAATTGTGCCAAAAATTGAATTACCAATGTAATAAAAGAGCACACATAATGTGTGGGGAGATCATAAAACCATTACATATAAAATTCCTTAAGGCTCCTATGGAATATCTTAGTAAACAATATATCATGAGATGCATAGTCAAATAAAGCAACATGGAATGACCTAAGATGATGTTGGGGATCACCCTTTCCATCATAGATACGAAGCTTAGGTGTAACTAAAGTAATTGGTAGATGATATGATACAACATTAGGTGCATGTGGATTATGTAATAGTTTAGATGAGTCCATAGCATTAGAATTATAAGAGACACATTATTGTAAGTTTAATATTTGAGCTTGTAAAGAATGAAAAAGGGACTCAAGAGTATGTTTCCTAGATGAAGATGCAAGCAAGCTATTATGATTACAAATAGGAGATGTAGTATCAATAGAGGTTTTATGAGTAGGTGTAGACATATTTTACGTAAGAATATTAGGCTCCCCCAAGGAGGTAAGCACAAATGGTGTGGGTACATCAAATGAGGGTTGATATATATCATTAAAATATGTGTCATTATATTTTTGATCATGAGTAATTTTAGCAGAAAGTAGAATATTGATAATAGGCTCAATATGATATGGATTAGAATGTAGTTGAGCACGAAAATGAGATATCGTATCTACTTGGTTTTGATTGAAATTTTTGTCCTTATTATGGTCATAATTATCGGAGTGTTCACTATGGGTCTCAATCTCATGCAAGGGAACCTCCTCTACAGATGTATCAAGAAGAGAACTAGAAGTGGGAATAAAAGAAGCCATTGCACTATGATGCTTGTGAGTAGGAGGTGAAAGATCAAGATGAATAATAGATTTATTAGAAATATGTGCACTACACTAGTATGAAATACAAGGAAAGCATATGTGAACTAAAGATTAATGATAATAATGAAAGAAAACATCAACCTATGCTTCTATATAGAAATCTTAAGGCCACTAGGGTTAGGGCTACAATGTTTGATTAGAAAATTTCAGGTTCATTAAATGATTTCACTTTTTATCGTGAATATTTCATTCCTTTTATTAAGACTTTAGAATTTATTCTAATTAAATAGACATAAAAAGGATGAAATAATCTTACAGATGGATAGTTTGAGATAATTAACTTCCCACATTAATTGCACAAATGAGAATAATGCTTTTCAAAGTGACTATTGATCTAGCAACTATAAAAACACAAGGAAAATATTATACTTATCTAATTTTATATGGATCTAGAAGAGTCTAGGTGATCTGAGTGCAGGAATAGGCTGATCTGAGACTAAAAATGCTTCATTGTTGAAACTAAAATCTAAAACTAAGCCTGGTCAAAACCATACAACTAGGTCTAGACAAAATGTTTGTATAGTCTTGAACTTTCTAAATGGTCTTGGACCTACTTGGAATTCGGTTCAACTTCTTGATTTCTTCACTTGCCTAGAAATGTATGTTGTTGTGTTTCATTATTATTTTCTCACATTTAGAATGTCTCTATAAACTCTAATCAAACCCTATATCCCTTGTAGTGTAAGGAGGGTTTCCTACAAAACAAAGGTGGGTGGGTTGTGGGCATCCATGTGCACCGTTGATTTTTCCACTACTCTAAAAAGGTCTCAATCCACATGTCATTCTCCTAGTATGTGACTGTTAACCAAAATAAGCTCCCTCTTAGTTTGGGTTAACTTACTCCATTTTTGTGCATCAGTACAAATTTCACAAAGTTTAGGAACTCAAGGATTTCTGGAAAATACTCCATCAGATAGAGAATTTCTTCCCCTTTCCAGAAAGGTAAAGAGCTCTTTCTAACTCCTTGTATTTTTTGAGTTATGGCTTGGTGGAGTTAGAAGGGAAAATTTGCCCAAGGTAGACCTGTGGGGCTTATGAGAGATGTTTGCCAAGGAATCTTGGACCAGCAGGGAATTGGAGGAAAAAGTGGAAATTTTCCCTTTTGTCAAAAAGGCGAAAATTAAGTGTTGAGTTGGCACATCAAAAAGCTAATGCGGTTCGGTGGACCTTCGGAGGCAAATGAGATTTTTTGAATTTTTGTCAAAAAGTGTAAAATGGAAAAAAAGGATCCCCTACCTCCGCCAACCCCAATGGATGCCACGTCATCAGAGGATTTGTGGGAGAAAAGTTCAAAATTTTCCCGAGCAGTTTTTTTCCGAAAACATTAAGGAAAAACTCAGAAGGCCATATCTTTTGATCCAGAGCTTTATTTTTGATGTTCTTGGTACCAATGGAAATATCTAAAGATTATCTTCATCATGAAGTCTTTGATTTTGGATTTTGGTAAAGATTTTGGGGAGAAATTTGCAAAAATTGTTTTGGCATGGAAAAGAAAAAAACTAGTTCCAACCACCAAATTTAATGAAGTATGGGAATCATTTTCTTTGGTCTGCGAAGTAGATACATGGAATAATGAGATTTCACATCTATCCCATCAACAGAGGAAGAATTAAAACACATTTTGAAAATTGGTTGGATCAGATCCCACGTTTTTTCCTCTCTTCTCACATTTTTTCTATAAAATGTAAACATAGAAACATAATTAGTGGTTGTTCATTTTTCTTCTCTACCTCCCCCTTCTTTTCTTCCCCAGGGTCGTGTTGGTTGGATATTTTGTCAAGCCAAAATATGAGGTTCAACCATAGTACATGGGATTAAATCCCTCATCAAAGACAGGTGAGGTTGCATGTTTATTACTAATCTAAAACACAACAAAAATAATATGTACAGTATTCACACTAATCTAACCATTGGGGTTGGGATAGAATCCTGAAATCCATATCCACACTAGGTGAATATGTTGTTGTTTTTATAAATGGAAAGGATTTAAAAGGAAATTATTATTATGAAAGAAACACAATGGAAAGGAAATGAGAGGAACATATTTTCTTTCGAGTAAACACAGAGCACGAAATAATCATACAAGCTTTAGATAACAAATGTAATGTTTGAAATGATTAGAACAATCAAGATGCTAAGAAAAGTATAGCTTAATATTATGAACATAATAACAATATCTTAAGAAAGATACATCTCACAACACAAATTTTGCAAAATAGCATCAGTTTCTATTCCTCAAATGATTAAAAGAAAACACAAAGTCTTTCTTCTTCACAATAATTCTCAATAGTCCAAAAATCTCAACCCTTTGGAATGCATAAGCATCTCTTATTTATAATAAAAGGATTTGAGAGAAAATAGGATAAATCCTAGAAAATAGTATTTTTAATGAGAGTCCTATTTTTCTTGACTCTCACGTAGGAGACCAAGTCAAAATTTACTTCCTACATGATGAAACGAAAATGAAAAAGACATGTCGATTTTAGGATTGAAATGACATGAAACATTATGCCTATTCTGTTTCATCATCTTTGTCTTCCTCCAGCAAAGTCCTGCTTTTCCTAAAATTCTTGGAACTTTCAGATTATGCCCTACATCTCATTTTCATCAGGCATGGTGGAATGATCACTCAGGACTTCACACGTTTCCTGAGTATCACTCTCGTTACCAAGAAGTTTCTTCAATCTCTTGTTGAGTTTCCTCAGTGTTTCCAAAGAATGATCAATCTTCACGAACCTATCAATGATTTCCAGGTTAAAGCCATAAGTTGGTTCATGCTAAATTGATTCTTGGATCTGCTTGTAAAGATCACCAATGGGTAGAATACTTGAGCTTTCATTCAACACTTTAGCAAAAATCTTGATTAGCTCTTCTTCTATGTCATTTGTGCCATCAACCAATTGATCTCTTGATTCCCTCAATTTACTGCAAGCTTCATTGAGAATATTTTTCCTAAATCTAATGGCTTTGGACAGTTGAAAATTCTTGTACCCATGTGGAATGATGCCTTCTTCGACCAAGACACGGGATGGAACCTGTTTCAGTGTATTGAGAGCTTTAAAAGTTAACTCTAGGTTCCTAACTTCTGCTGAAAATTCATCATCCATTTTCTCTCCATCCTTCTTTGAATCCTACAAGGATTTGTAGACTTCCATGGTGTCATTAATGACCTCTTTTCCTTGCAGGAACAGACTCTGGATCCATTCATCGACCGTTATCCCCTTCTCATTAATCTTCTCATTCATGGGTACCAATGAGAAATTGAACCTGATAGGATTAGAGGATGACGATGTTGACTCAAGAGGCTTTGAGAGCTTGAGTAGTACTTTTGTCAACTGCTCTACTTTCTCTTTTAGGTCATCTTTGTTTTCCTTTGTTTCCTTCAGCTTCTGGCACAACACATTCATGGCATCTTATGCATCTTGTTGTGCTCCCTCCATTGTTACTTTTCCTAGATCAACCCTCGTGATCTGATAATTGGTGACCATTATATCATCCTTGGTTTTTTCAGCCATGGGAGTGGAAATTTCTATAAACTAATGCCCTGAGGCATCCACTGAAATCCTTGAAACTATTTTGGGTTTCTTGGTAGACTTGGTAGGAGTGATCTTGAGGGAACTGAAATAAAAGGCTAGTAGGGGAACTACCAACTTCCTCTTCCTCGGGGTCTAATCTATTAACCATTGAGGCATACTGGAAGAAGTTTCTCCCATTGTAGGTGTTACGGTCACATCTTCAGGTGGAGGAAGGTTTTCTTATGGAGTGGTGGTTACTGCAAGTGTAGCGTCTGTGGAAATGGACTCAGGGAATGAAGGCGCAGAAGGAGGAGGCATATCCATGGTTAACTTGGGTCTAGTTGGCAGAGGTGAGAGGCCAGAGAAGATACTGGCCATGGTTGAGGAACTCGGTGAAGAAATCTGAGGCAAATGAGATTGAATGGGGGGAGGTAATGATTCTAAAATTAGAGCTTGAGATATAAGAGGAAGCCTTACCTCTGATGAACTGTCAAGTAAAAGGGGAATGGGAGGTTGACCAACCTCTTCTCCTAAAGGAATATTTCCTAGTTCTGGTGGTGGAGGTGAATCAAGAACCTCAACCATTTGTGGGAGAGTGGCCATTGATATGTTCCCTTGCTCTTCTCCCTTTCTAATAAACTTAACATTTATTGGCCTCTTGGAAGGGTTCTTATCCTTTTCCTTTTTTCCCTTAGAGGGTTTCACTTCTATAGTAGCTATCTTTGAAAAACTCCCTTTTTTATAACTCATTCCCTAAGAAATGAGCCACGCCTTAGTACAGGAAAGAATTTGAGTAGCTCTTCCCAAAATAGAAGCTTTCTCAGCAATGGACCAATCAGTGGTTGGGAATACATATTGGTCTTCATTCAACCCATCATACGAGGCGTCAAGGACACTTTTGTTGTCCGTAGTGCCTTCTGGGATGTTAGATAGCTCTAGCATCTAAATCTCCTCAAGTGTCAGCCTGTTATTTTCCTTTCTTCGGATGAAAAATTCATCCCAAAGATCAACCCAAATGTCTTCTTACGTTGGGAACATGTAGATATAAGGTCCCATACGAAATTAAAGACTCCTCAGAAATCAAACTCATCTCTGTGCTTGATGTGCTTCTTCAACTTGTCCTAAAGCTCGTGCACTACATTCTTAGCTTTAACCACTGTTGAACACGTGTACCTTCCGATGGAAATAGGGAAGGAGATGGTGGACTTGTGCTTACTCTATTGGAATTTGTGAAAATCCAACAATTTTCTAACCAACTCCATTAGGATTAGGCTTCAGCTTATCATCTGGGAACCTAGGTAAATGGAAAGGATCACCCAGGTACATAACCACCTAAAGGTATGTGAACATCTTAAATTGTAAGAAGATACAACCCCATTTCGATACTTCAACCCATGCCTCATCAAAGACTCTTCTTTTCCTTAAATCAAGGTTCAACATGCATATGTTTTCATAAAATAAGGCGTCATTCACTCTTTTGAATTGATCCTCAAACCCCTTCATTGTCGGCTGAGGGAAATACTGGTATGTTGACCTACTTCCCTTTGCCATCTAATCCTAGGGTAATTTCTCATTCCAGCTACTGCATAGGTAACGTATGACGACATATAGAACTTTCTAGTAGTTAAGACTATCTTCATCTGGGAATCAATCTCATCACTTATAAGACCTGCTCCAATCGATCCCTTTTTTCGTTCTTCTTTATAATGACCATGAATTGATACATCCACTCTTGGAAGTCTCTTGACTCGGGGAGTCCAAATACTCAACTCAGCAGGGTGATAATATCACCTCTTTCAAGGATGAAATCACTCCTAGGGACAAACTTGGGAAACCTAGAGATGGTTGGCTTGGCCTTGATCAAGAAACTTTTATTCACATGCCTGATGCAGTCTTCTTGATATTTGTCCCAGGATTTTTGTGCTGACTTAAGATCTACATTAACATATTCATCAAAGTTGGGAAATCTTAAGAGGTCATTTAAGTAACCCCCGTCCAACTTCACTATGGTTTCTCCTACTTGATTTTTCACTGAGCGGGAATCTGAGTCATAATTAGAAGCACAGGCTAGAATGAACTTGGGGCATTGAGCAGATATTGGGAATCCTACTACAAGAGGGAGGCCACTTCTGGTTATTGACTTCATCCAGGGACTATGAGAAGAATCCTTGGTTCTGTTCCAAAAGTCCTCCATGTCTGTGTTACCAAGATCTGTGTCTCGGATGTCGTAATTACAATCTATGTAGGAAGGGGACTTTATCTTCTGGTACTTGTATTTCATCTTTCCTGACCTACCTGACTTATCCTTAGATGATCCAGGATCTGACATGAGAAAGTCCTAAAGAAAGAATGCCTAGATAACTTCTAGTTGAATAATCAGGATTGGAAGCTTGCTGAGCAACCCTATAGACCTGCCACACTAACCGTAATTTGAGACCTGTCAATCACTTCATGAAACCCAACACACTATAGTGTATATAGGAAACTAGGTCATGTCGAACACTTCATGAAACCCGACACAAAGGTGGAAATCAGGTGGTGTCGAACACTCTGTGAACCCGACACAAGCAAAATTTGGGAGGTACTGAGCACTTGGAGAAACCTAATACTCTATGGAAACCAAGGATGTCAGACACCCTATAAAACTTGAAACAAAGACGTCAGGTTTCTGGGATGTCAGAACAAATAAATATCCACCAAGTTGGTAAGTTAGGGTTTTTTTTTAAGATTCTCCTCAACAATCTAAAGAGTACCCCATGGGAAAAATAAGAAAACATCCAAAGAATGAATTTTAAACCAGAGGTTTCATGGGAATACATCAGAAAACGAAGACAACAACCATAAACCCTAAACTCGGAGGGAAGAAGAAGGAAAGAGGAAAAACACTGAATGAATACTTCAAAAACAACCCCATAAGGACACAAAATGATAAGAAGAGAAAAATACCTTCAATAAATTTGAAAAAATGGTCGAAGACGGATCACGAAATCAATCAAAAGGTTTAGTCATGTTTGGAGGTCAAAGGAGCATGCACGAAAAATCCACACAACGAAAATATGCCAAGTAAAAATGACGTGTAAAATTGACCTATTTATAAAGCCCTAGCATTTATTACACATCCTCTGACACATGTGCCAAATAACCGACAATTCGACATTAATGCTATGACATCATGCTTAACACGTCTGAAAACTCGATACAAAGGTTTTTCTTATCAAATCAGGTTTCAGGAACCAAATAACATGAAGCATGCTAAATACATGTTTGGATGTTATCAAGTTCCAAAAACCTGATACAAAGGAAAGGTTTGAGTTTCGGAAAACAAGAAACATGAAGCATGCTTTTTGAAAGGTATGTTCTGATGCTCTTGAGTTTTGAAAACCTGACACACTGGAATGTAATCAAGTTTCAAGTTTCAGAAGACAATTGACATGAAGCATGTAAAAGACATGTTTCCATGCGATGGAAACCTGAAGATCTAATTCAAAGGGCATTTTTAGGAGATTTTGTCAAAAAAAAATTCTATGGCTATCTCTATTTTAGCTGAAATCACTAAAAATGAGATAAAAAGTCAAAAATGGAGTTTGAACCTCCTCCCTTGCTCTGTAATGGCATTTTTTTCCTCTTTCCCATGAAATTGTGCACTTTGTAAATCTGGAGCAATAAAAATGTGTTTTTGTGATGCATTTGTCCATCCTTTGCTCATTTTATTGCATCTTCTTGCCTCTCTTCATTGTAGGGTATATGTGCATTTTTTTTAATGTTCATTTACATATATGGAAGCTATGTTCATGGGGTTTTGGAACATTTTCTATGTGAATCTGATCTATGGTCTGTGATGCTGCTGTCCATCCTTTCCATTTCTCACCTCTCTTTGTTCCATGGTAGTTTAGTAGATGATCAACACTTACGTTCTCTGGTGTATCACCATTTTAGTGTAGGCTCTGTTTTTTCTTGTTTTCTTTCTCTCCTTGTCTCCTTGGAAGTTATATTAGGATTAGATTAGATTTTCTACACTGGAATAGCTTGTGGCAGGTAGTTTAGGAAGAGGAACCAACCTTATCTGGAGATCTTTCCCACTTTTGCAAGGTACCACACCTTGGGGAAAGTTCAATGTTATGCAATCACACAAAATGATTCTACCTTAGAAAAGTATATCCATAACTCATTTGTGGGTGTTGTGATTTTGCGCTAACAATGATATCTTCCATAGTGTAATCAAAACTTCAAAATCATTCTTTAGAAATGCTTGTACTTAAACATCAAGCTTCGATCATATACTTAGGAAGGGTCACTTTGAGAGAATGTAGAAGAAGGATGAAGAGGCTTGTGTCATATATCAGAAGGATACTTCAAACCTACTAGATATTTTTTCCTAATGGGATGTACATGAAGTTTATAAACATTATTTAGGGAGCCATGAGTAACTATTAGTGTTTTGGGTATACATGAGGAGTTCCTAAAATGCCAGGTTACCAAATGAGGTATGAAATAAGTACTTAAATACTGCTTATAGAGATGATATATCTAGTGGAATAAGAATGGTACAACTAAGTTGGATATATATTCACATAAAAATGTGACATGAAAGGGAAGTAATAAAAACTCAACAGAAGTTGGTGAAATAACCGAACAACACGAGGAGTCAAGATTGACATAAATAAATTTTAGAGCCAAGAATGGCATTTTTCAACCCTTAAAGGGAGAATAGCCATATTTTGAACTATGATACAAGGACTAAGCATGGAATTATTTCTAGGTGAATTTTACAAATATTAGAACTTCATAGACTATGAATTATAGAGGTGTCAATGGATTAGATCCACACATTTGAAAAAAAAAATGGTATTCTAAGCACCCAAAGGGTATGGCAGAGTGTATTTGCAGTAACTTGGAAGCCTAAAAATGCTATGACCAATCAGGTGTCACATACGCTACTGGATATGGGTGCAGACATTTGAATGTCACATGTAAGATACAATGCATGTTGTTCAATCAACTTGGGGATTTTCATGATTAGAACTTGTCATGATTAGTGATATTCTGAAGTACAGTCTGAAATATCTAGAGAAATCCTCTATGATGGGAGATATGCACAAAATGTAGTAAGTCAATGTTCAGAGGGAATAAGAAGATTGTAGATTATGTGAAATCATGGAAAATGTTATCTCAAAAATCCCACATCTCTTATGATAATAATAATGATTATTGTACTCTCATGGTTATTTAGATTGTAGCTTATGAACATTAAAATCCCATGAAGAATATTTCAAATTACTCTGGAATCATATGATATCTTAGGGTTAATATCCCACCATAGCATAAGAATGAGTGCAGTATGGTCACGAGGCACATGATACTTTAAAGTAGTGATGAATTTTCAATGAGTTACAAGTAAGGTATAATTCCATAAATAAGGTTCCCCATTTTAACAAATATTTCAAGCCCAATCAAAAGAGGAAGTGGTATCTATGCATCTTTGACCTTTTACATGATTTTAATTTAGACCCGAAGATATAGAAGCTTGGATATATGGTACTCCTAGAAATAAGGGTCCTTGTACGATTATTGTATGATCACACAGATGGTCAGCACACATTGATGATACAATAAAAGGAGGCAACGTGACATGGATTTCATCTCCAAAAAATAATATGAATAAGTCCTATTGGTATCATGACAATAGGCTTCAACAACTAGAAGCAGGATAGACACACCCTACATTCCAATGGAGGAAAGAGATGAAACCGCAGATAATGCAGAAATGTACAAAAATTTCCGCTAACCAACAATATATTGCAAGCAAAAAATAAAACCAGGGGTTTAGACGTCATGAATAGTACAATATAAATAAGAACCACATGAAACTGAAAAGTATAAATATGACTCCCTTAGCAAGCCTAAGTTTATCCTAGACATATGTAGCAAAACATTTCAGCCGTAACAATTCTATAGTGTATTAGGGATATAGAACCACTATTAAGATTACTCGCTAATCGAACATACAGTCATTCCCAAAGGTGGAGAAGCTTGAGTGAGAAGCATTAAACAATACATGGTAATCATAAATGTGTTACTCAGCTGGTGTTGAAAAACATAATCCCAACATTAAAAACATAATTCCAGGTTATGTATTGCTTGATTAAAATAATCATACTTAGACCACAGGGTATTAATGCAAACAATACCATCAACCTACCATAGTAGAGGATAGATCCACAACCAACACATCTAATGAATGCATCAAACACTGGAAGATATGTAGAGAAGCTTTCCCCATCTTAGGATATGTGATATAATTTTTATTTTGGTAATTGTAAAGGCCCCCTACTCAAGGATGTGATATATCCATTAAGTTAGATTGAGAATGGAGTACACATATGTGGGATCATAATAATAATAGACTTCTGCCACACCTTGTCAATATATATTGGGATGCTACAATATATCGTTGAGGGACATCCATTATGAGAGCACTACAGGAGATTGTATCTCCATAATTAATTCCTAGTCTAATTATTGATGAGGGATTGTAATTATCACAATTCATGTAAGTAGCATAAATAAATATCAGAGAAAGAAATATATCCATTGTGATAAATAAATATACATATTATAGAGGAAATGACACGATCGATTGGATTCTGTGGAAAAACATCCCAAATAAGACATAAGACTGAACAACCTTTAAAATGTGTGATGGATCACTATGTTGAATCAAGGAGAAAGAAAGGTTATTGATCATCTAAGTTTCTCTGATGAGTGGAAATGAAATTATTTCTATCAATTGCATTAGAAAATAAGAGAAGTTCGTGGCTATTGGAACAACATCATGGAGAAGAAAATTTGTCTCAAAAAATATGAGACTATTGCAACACCATTTGAAGGATTTGTCTCAAAAGTCATAAAAATGTTTCAAGAATGATAAAGAAATATTTCCCATGTGTAATATGTACCTTATATAAATTCGTAAAATCAAAGGTAAGAAGTGGGAACCTATGAAATTTGTCAGATTCAAGGAAGGGGTATCAATGTCACATAAGAAAAGACCCTATAGATTCAATCCAAGCATGTAAAACTCAAGGTGAAATTTGAAATAGATTGTGTACCTGGGAAGTTGCACGCATCATTAAATTAGATGGACCCATGTGGTCAGAAACAAAATAATTAAATATGGTGGTACAAAACAAGAATACTGGTATTGGAGATTGCTGAAGGATATGGGTGTTGATTGTAACCCCTAAGATAGATGACGGTGAATAAACTCCTACATGACATCGACAACATTCCTTCACTCCATTCATAGAATATTGCATGTTAGAATAGCGAGTCAATGGTGTGTCAGATGAAGTTTATCATTCATCCTCATTGATGGGTTTTTTAGGCATGACCATAAATTCAGAATACTTGATGAAGATAAACCAAGTAAATGACAGTTTTACGAATTAATGGGGGGTCGTTATGTACATGATGATGCCATTTGTATTGAAAAATGGCATCGGTTGGAATTCAATTGAATAATGGAAAATTATTTCAAAGACTTCATACATTGACTTGTTATAAGTCCACATTGGATGATCTGATACAGTCTATGGGTTGTTGAAATACCACATTAAAAATCATTATGCCTTATGTTTGAAATATTGTCATCGGCACATTAACAACAACTCCTTGAAGCTTGACATAGACCTTACATCTTATTGAACAAGGTTTGCGAAATGTTACTAAGGAGTGCTACATAATTTGTAAAAGAAGGATTATCATCCACATTTGGTATTTACTAAAAAAATTGATCCCATAGTAACATTGGGTCCACCTCCCAAAACATTGAAAAATATGTCTATACCTTATTGGAGATATTACAATCATATTGACATAAATTTCATAAGGAAAATATATGCCGACTTGACAAGTGCAGACCACTGGAGGAGTTACTGAAAAATAAGACAAACATATTTGGGATATTGTTGATGGAAAAATAAAGAATAGTGACGGATGCGGATTTGAAGCAGCAAAATTGGAGGGAAGAGATCGAATTGCATAAAAACAATTATCATATTCCCAAACTATCTAATTACCTTATTTACATCTATGTAGATGCTTCTAGGATCCTCTCATACAATAGTTGTGAAAATATTAGCCCAACCATTTTGTTCACAAGATAGGAGTGTACCCCATAGTGTTTGTAAGATAGGATTTTTTCAGGCTCAAAATGGAAAGAAATTACTCCACCAATGAATGAGGAGCACCTTAGTCATGGTGTGATGCCATTGTCAGGAATTCAGTTAGCTACTAATTAAACTAGATGTACACTAATGATGATTTAGATAAATCATTTTGATTTAGATAACATGTTGATCCAGTTGTTCCAAGAATGGTTAACTTCCCCATATATGTAAATCTCAAAAAATTGTTTAAAATGGGATCTCAGTTATTCTGTCCTAGAATTGGAAATGTAGAAGAAAGAATGACCTATTGATGATGATTTCCAGAGGAAGCTACACTGTATGGCAGAAACATAGAATTAGTCCCAAAAGCATTTTGGAATTAATTACACAACTTTGATCTATTCGTGAGTTTCCCATGGGATATATAAAACAATAAATATAAAGATTACAAATCCAGACATTACCTATTCACTATTAATTGAGGGAAAACTGGTCATATATCTACAAAAGGTAGAGATGATATATTAAGAAGAATGTTTCTACACCATGAAAGGGGAAAACATACTAAGATAATATCATACGGGGTGATGCAGGAGGACATAATGAAGTGGAAGAAAATACAACTCATATAGCAAAATCAATTTGATGGCAGGTCTATGGTGGCCTACATTGTTAGAAAAATTCCCACAGGAGCACATACTAGGAACCTATGGAGGCTACATGCCAATGAGTGACCTGGAAATCAGTAATGCAAGAGATGGAGATGCCACTAAGACCGGTATCTATGACCTTGGCCTTAGTTTTGCAAAATGTAGCCATTTCAGTGTTTTCATGTGGACCAATCAAACCCATGGCAAGGAACAGATCCCATGGAAATATTCTGTTCATTCATATGAACATAATCATCTAACCCCTTTTAGTAAGCGAACATTGATGCAATATTGACAAAATACTATACTAGCAATCATGATGTGAAAATATTTGGTAATTTATGAAAACATAATCACATAAGGTTTGGGTGTCCACCTGTAGAATTACCAATCGTGATCAAGGAAAATTCTTTATGAATGAAAATGTAAAAGATCTAATTGTGAAACATTATCCTCATACACTTGCATAACCAATTGGGTAAGGTTACTCCAGTATCATGCATAGAAAATGGAACAATGAAAGCATTTAGATAAAGTGCGTTGGCACATGTGCGAGTTCTTGTGCAAGAAATATGCTCCCCAGTAGAAAGCATAGTTGGGAATCGAATATACCCATGTCACAGATGTGGCACACAATAGTACTTACAAATAGACTCAAGATATGATTTACCATGTAAACATTAAGGGGTGAATGTTAGGACTAAATTAATGTTGATGTGGGTAATAATATTTACATGTGGTAAATATTTGGTAATTGGAAATGATTTGTATCAAACTCATCTATTTAAGTTATACTAGTTTGGTGTAATATTGTTGTGTATAACAACAATAGTTTGGATATAGATTGTCAAGATATATTGTTAGTAACAATATATCGTCGAGGGAGATTCTTGTGAGAGAATATAGGAGATTGTATCTCTCTAATTATTTTCAAGCCTCTTCCTATAAAATTTTAATCATCACAAATGAATTAGCATGAAGAAATATAAAGTAAAATTATTGCCAAGTCTCTTCCTATAAAATTGTCAATACATTCCTGATAACCATAAAGTTGTTATAAATAGAGAAATAATTCCTTTCTTTCCAAATATTTAAAAGGATTTCCCCTCTAAAATCATGCCTAATCTGGTAAAACTTGTAAGGCGTCCGAGGATTGTCTCCTAAAAGAATATGTTGTCAAGTAAAACACTTTGGTCGGAAGGGGAGGAAGAAATAATGAATCCAATTCCAAGCCTTCTGGGCTTTGCAAAAATACTATAAAAGGTGAGAAAATGGTTTCAAATGACCATAGAAGGGGAATTTGGGGCCCAAAAAACCAAAGTGAACCATACAAGTTCCAATATGAAGGCCTTGGTGAATAACACACCATAGAAAGTGGGATACTTTGGGTTCCACATAGACAAACCAAACATTATCAAATTTTCTTCTCCAACTTGATGGAGAGGATCGAAATTCCCACAAGGTATTGAACTTTCCAACCATGGGAAAATGAGGTGAAATTCAGACATAACCATGGCCAGTCAAGTAATTCTAGAATGGGGTGTCTACATACCACTTCCATTCCATCCATCAAGGGTGAGAAGGAAGCACAATATTTTTTGGATCATGCAATATGGAACAAAGGAAATGATAGCCCAATTAGGAAGCGCCAATTTGAATTGATCATTTATATCATGCTAGGGATGCTAAGATTGGGTGTGTTTACAAAAGAGGTCTTGGATAGTGTGAATTTTTTGCTTGAAAAGGTAGAGCACATGAATCCAAAGAACATCGGCAAGACAACGATCCTAGAATTGAATGATAGGAGACCATTGTTATCACTAAAAAATAGCACCCTTTGGTTCATCATGAATGGATGAATGAGAAATTAGTGTTTTGGGTAACATGGGATTGTCTCTAAGTGTGGGACTGTTGTTGAGGACAATCCTCCAGAGAAGGTTGGTTCCTCTACTTATTCCTAATGCTAAACTAGGAAATGCATCTATCTAATTCTATTCTATTAATCCAAGGGACTAGGGAGAGATGTAAATGCATAAAAACTGAAATTAGAAACTAAAGGGAGGTGATAGCACCAAGAACAAGGGGAAAGACACTCTCAAATGAGCGAAAATGGGAGAGAATAAAGGAGGAGAGGGAATATTTGAGAGCCACAATCTAGAGAAGTATTCAAACTTCCATTATCACACAATGCACAACCGAAATAAACCCTACAAAATAGATAAACACACAACATTTCTGCAAGTATATGAAAAGGTGCGGAAATTCAATAAAACACCAGCTAGGGAATAATAATAGCCACAACACAAGAATTTTATTTCCTTATAAAGATGTAAAAAATCATTATAATGGAGGAAGAAGGCATAAACACATTGAAAAATAAAAATCTAAGGCTTGTAACTCAAGAATACTTGTGTAGCATTTTGAAAATATGCCCTTGCATTCTAATATTATCCAACCTTTACAAATGAGCATCATTTTACAATATATAGAAAGTGGGAAGGAGAGAGGAGGGAAAAGAGAGGGAAACTTGAATTTCCACCTTCAACCACCGACAACATGCATTGAATGTCTGAAAATAAGAATGAGTTCCATTACAAGGCCATTCCCATATGATACTTTGCTTGTATGAGAAGTAATAGGCACCATACCTCATCAACTTTGGTACTTGAGCTACCTATAACTACATATTTTGATGTTGGGATAGTATTTCCTCTTTTACACCCACATAACATAGCATAATATAATAAATATAGTTTCCATGGTGTAGTACACGATAATACTTTTCCAACTATACCAAATTTGTGAAATTTGGAGTTGCATGGTAAAACCTATGGCCCTTGGAAGTTCTGGAGCTTGGAAGGGTCATGACAAGGTTCCATGTGGGTTCCTATGGTCCATATTAATCCTTTTATTCCAAGTGCAGACGGATCGCCCGATAGGGGAATTGGATGAAGGATATGATAGTTCTATTTGTGCTCATGGGACCCAACTTAGTCTATTCACCGCAGGTTTTTGTTTCATTGTATTCCTCCTTTTTCTTAGTAGGCCAACTCGGTAATGTGGTTAACTAAAGGCCCAATGGAAATGTTCCATCTATGCTTTAAAATCCCCCCATGTATCCGGATCGGTAAAATGGGGAATAGGAGGCCCATGGGAATTATTCCGCTAGTTCCAAAAAGGCCAGACGTAACCGATTTCAAATCCCCCAACCCTCAATGCAAACAATGCAGCAATGCAGGGAATATGAGAAACAAAGGAATCATTCCTTATATGCCCTATTTTGATGATTTTCCCCAAATGTCCCAAATTTTATGAATTTTTGGGTAAGTATGGAAATGAGGGGCTGAGAAAGGAAGATAGGGGTGTCCCAACATTGATTTTTCCCAATTTTCATCAATTTATATTGTCCAAGTCCAAATGAAAACATAATTTATAAAAATATCCATAGGAGGGGGTATTTTGGATAACAACCACCACAAAGAGTAGTGGTTAAATGAAATGTCATCAAAGAAACCATTTCCATTCCACAGGAGCCATTTTTTGATCTGCTCCCAGTATTTCCAAATAATTTTGAGCACAAAAGTGCCAACCACTTTGATTGGATTGGGGGTAATGAGAATATTGTAAAATCCAACACCTTTCCAAGCCAAATAGCCATAGGGGATCCTTTAGCAATATCATTTCAAAGAAGTACCTTTCATGCTTCTTCCCCTTCTATGTTATGGATTATCCATTTGGCACAGAGTGTTCGTCCTTGACACAGAATGTCAATGAAGCCTAACCCACCTGATTCTCTGGGAAGGCAACAAGTATCCCATGCAACTATGTTGAATCCTTTACCAGAGGAAGCATTGGTCCAGAGCAAGTCTTTGAGTAGTTTTTCCAACTTTTGCACATATTTCTTGGAAGGGACCCAATACAAGGAGTAATAGACATGCGTGGCTTAAAGAACTTTGGAGAAGATATTTTTCTGGCTAAAGACACTGGCTTAGTAATATAGTATTCCAACTTCTGATCCACCCACTGAATGACATACTTCCAAAGATCTACAAGTGAAGCTTGAAAATCAAAAGGACTGTTTGTAACATTACATTTTACGCCATTGAAAAAAAGAGCCTGAAGCTAAAAAGAAATTTTCGAGAAAGTGCATAACATTGCTAATGTTACTTTCATCTTCAATGAACTTAAGGAAGGAGTCGTCCATGAAATGGCCATTAATCAATTGGGAGTTATCGTAGGAGGTGTAGACACCTAAGATGTCTACATGACTAATTAACATTAATCATGTCTTGCATTTTAGCCTCATTATCATTTATCCGCTACCAATCTATTTTTATCTATTTACTCCATTTACCCATGTGTCATTATTATTATTATCCATATTATATCCCAACATCATCCATATAATAATTAATCGTTAGATTAGTTATTATTAATTAATCATTAGATTAATTATTATTAATTAATCTATTTTATCATATTTACCCCTTTATCATTTTATCACAATTTATCATTTATCCCAAATCCTTTTAAATCATTATTATATCATATTTCATCCTTAATCCCTTTTATTTCATTATAATATCATCTTATTATAATCCTTCATTAACATTTATAGCAATTTAATATTCCTACACCCACCTACCAACCTACTCTACACATCCCTACACCTAGCCTTTCCATCAAATCACATCCCTAATCACATTTATTATCCTAATTTAATCCTAATCATGTGCACATCCTCACCTCTAAATCTAGAAGCTTCTCTATCTTTCCCTCTCATTTTTAAATAATCAAATATTCACTCTTCCATTAAATAAAAAATTCAATAAAATCACTCACAAACTCTAAAACTTTATACTCTAGAATCCTTCATTCTTCTCATCAATCCTCCACCATTTATTCAAATCCATTATGGCAAGATCTCAACCATTTAATTTTCCACTCACAACCTATAAATCAAGCTCTCATCCTCCATGAGATCTAGCTACATGAATATTCTAAATCCATAACAAAAATTCTACTCTTTTGTTCTTCAATCAATCAATCCATTCTATCAATCATCCATCTACAATCAAACAATCCTTCATCATCTTCATCAAAAATCAAGCAATCATCAAAGGGGAGGTGTTGTCCAAGTCTTCCCACATCCAAATCTAAAGCAATCAATCATCCTCAAGCACATCCAACCATCAAGGAAGGAGAATTGCATGCTAGACGGTAAGTGCAGGTATTGTTCCTCTTCCTTTCATCTTTTCTTGATCTAAGGTAGCTGATTTTTTGAGTTTGCATGTTGCATTTGAATTGGTTTCATATCCACTTTATTTTTGCATGATATCTTGATTTTTCATCTACATTTTTGGCGCCCACCATGGGGTTTAACCCCCAAATATTTTTAATTTCTTGTTTATTTTCATTTAATCACTAAGTTGTTTGAATTTGATTTCATAAAAATTTGATTTAACCTCAAAAATTTTGAAATTTTGTGCTTTTCTTCTGTATTAGCACGTTCGTGACTTGTTTCGGTGCGTTTATCCAGCATTAGCACGTTTATAACACTTCAGCACTTATATTCAACCTTTAAAACTTCAAAAATTGTTTTTTTACAAAGTAGCGCATTTGTGATCTATTTTAGCACAAATATGACATGTAACAGTGCATATGTGACATGTTTTGGCACATTTGTTTTGCATTTTTTTCCTAACTTCCGAGAGCCATAAATTTTGACCCTGAACTCAAAACGAATCCGTTTTTTTTTTTTTTTTCATAAAGGTATTGAAGAGATCTATGCAATGAAAGTGTTAATTTCTATTTTTATTATATAATTTATTCATGGTTTTAATTTTCCTAAATATTTTCTTTTTAACTACACATTAAGTTATCTTTTCTTGTTACAAACTACTAACACTTTGTGTGTAGCTTCCTATGCTTACCAATGATTAAAAAATCAATATAAAACTACTGATAATTTTTGTTTTGTTGCTTGTTTGGTCCAAGAATTGGGATTATTTTCCAAACTACTAATCCACATTTTTGTAGGGCCTCCTTTTGAAAACCCCCTTTTGCATTTTTTAACCATCTTTTGATCATTTAAAAATCAAAATCCATAAATATTTCAATCTTGCATATTACATCTTTTGAATGTTTTTTTGTTAAACCCGAAGGTTGGATTTTGTGTATGCTCTCCTCTAACATCCTTGGATGATCTTGAGGATCAAAAGCAATCCACCTTCCTCCCTTTTTTCATTTTTAGGGGCAACGTGACATGGATTTCATCACCATTCACTTTTCATAATACTAAGGGACTCATGATAGTGGGCTTCAACTTCACGCACATAGACACACCCCATGTTCCAATGAGTTATATAAATCCCTAGAGAGCTATCATTATTGGATAAGAGTCTACGTGTTTTAAGCATGATGTGAAGTGGGGGGCTTCCATGTCCCAATACCCAGACCTCAAATAGCATCCTTACAACATAGATTCAAGCCTCACTTATTTAAAGGTATATAGAGGACTCCCTTAGCAAGCCTTGTTTATCCTAGCATAGGTATCCTTCAGTCGTAACCAAGCTATAGTGCAGGGGAAGGAACCACCGAATATTACTCGTTATTCGATCACACATCATCATAAAAGTGAGCCATCTAAGTGAGCACCACTATTGTTTGTGGTATTAAAAGTTGGTTATAGCTTGTGTTGCATACCCACTTGATTAGCTAGGTTGTGTGTTGCTTTCTTACATATCATATTGACCACACATTAATCAATAAATCAAACATTCATCAAACAATAAATCAACCTCCCATCCTAACATAATCAAACCTAATCCATCCATCTAATTATCCCAATATTATCCCCTTTCCCAATCTTAGCATATGTGGTAAATGTTCGGTAATTGTAAATGAGTTGTATCAAACTCATATATTTAAGTTATATTAGTTTGGTGTAATATTGTTGTGTATAACAACAATAGTTTGGATATAGATTATCAAGATATATTTTTGTAACAATATATCGTTGAGGGAGATTCTTGTGAGAGAATAGAGGAGATTGTATCTCCCTAATTATTGCCAAGTCTTTTCTTGTAAATTTTAATCATCACAAATGAATCAACATGAATAAATATTAGAGAAGGAAATATATTATTGTCAGATAAATAATTTTGTTATTTACATGATCGATTAGATTGAGCTCTAGATTTGGTATCAGAGTGATCATCCTTTCTTATGCATGATGGATCCTTGAGAATCAAGGCATAACTTTATGATCATCGAAGTTACTTTAATGAGTGGAAATGAAATTCTTTCAGCAATTGTATAGAATTTTAGCTCAGTTCGTGGATATTCAAATAGCACCATATAGAAGCATAATTTGTCTCATTCACTTTTACATTTTGCAATGCCATTTGAAATTTTTCTACCATTCATCTATGTGTGATGATAAGGCAATCTTCCATGTGTAAATGTACCTACTGTACATTCCAAGAAAAATATATCATCGATCCTTTGGAATATGTTGTATTCTGAAGATATCAACGTGTTTTTAGTGAGAATATTGAGTCAAAATCATTAGAGGAAGGTGTTGGACTGTTTTGTATCTGGGAAGCACAAAATCATATTGGATGCACCCATGTGGTCAAAAACAAAATAATTAAATATATGTTACAATCCATGAATCTGGTATTGGTGATTTCTAAATAAATGGGTGATGATTGTATCCCCTAAGATGGATGACAGTGAAAAACTCCACTGAAAGTGACAACACCTTCACTTTCTGAGTATTTCATGTTGGAATAGTATTCAAGTATTCAATGATTTTCTCATTCGTCCACTTGATCCGCTCTGGCATGATATATCCTCTCTCGATGGTACGAGTAATTTAAGTTTTATTTAATAAGGATTTTTCATTGGAAATTTTTTCACGGCCTAGCTGTAAATCATTTATTTAATTCTCTCAATGTACACACATTGCATGGAGAAATTGCATCACATTATCTATGCATCATACGTGGCCATCAATTTCCAATCAGTTGCAATCCTAACAAGATTCATCAGTAATTAAAAACAACTCCCAAGTGACACAGACTCTGCATCCATTGATGAAGGTTGTGAAATTTATTAAGGTGTGATAATCTTTTCAAATTGTTGTCATCCACATTTGGTCTTTCATATCACTTTCCCACAGACCATTTGGTAACTCATTACATTGAAGCATCTTTTAGTCATGGAGAAATTAAGTCATATTGAAAATTTTGAGGGAAAATATTTTCATACTTAGCAAGTTCGGACCTAATTATTTTTAATCAAAAAAGATATTTGGGATATTGTTGATGAAATAATAAAGAAATTGATGGATGCAGATGAAGTAGAAAAATGGGAGATAAGAGACCGAAAAGATAAAACAATCATTAGATTAGGACTATCTAATGCTTATTTGCATCATATAGATTTTTCTAAATCCTCTCATACAATTTGGAAAACATTAAATAAATTGTTTGGTTCACAAGCTAGAAGCATAGGGATAGCATTGAAACAAATATTTTTTAGTCTCAAAATGGAAGAAGGTGACAACATGATAGAGCACATTAGTAAGTTTCGATCCATTTAAAATTAGTTAGTTGCAATTAAAATAAATGTACCTGATGATGATGCAAAAGTTGTTTTATTTAATAGCATGTTAGCCAGTTATTCTAATATGGTTTTTACATTAACCAAAATCAATCCTAGTTTAAAAGATCTCATTTCTTCTTTACTTAAAGAAGGAAAAATAATTAGTATTTTTGAACCAGAGGAAACTGCAATGTACGGTAGAAACAAGAAATAAAAATTATTTTTGAAGAAAAAATTGAAATATGGTTCAACTTAGAAAGTTACAAAGAAACAACTTACCTAGTACTATTATAAAAAAATCAGTCATATATCTACAAACTGTAGGAAAAGAGCACAAGACTTACTTGATGGGAAATTGCAAGATAATGCCATACTTTTTTATGAAGAAGGAAATAATGAAGAGGAAGGAAATACAACTCATACAGAAAATAAAAGTGATGAATATTTTCTCTATTAGATAAATTTCTACTGGAGGAAAGAGGAAATGGAGGCTAGAGGTTAGATAGTGACCTCTCTTCAGTCATCAACGATGAGGCCGCACTTTTGGTATGATGACATTTGTTTCAGTTGTGTTGTGTGGATTTCAGTTTTTTAATGTGGCATGAAAAATAAGAATACATGATGTAAATTCTTTTTCATTTGTTTGTATTCCTCATGTAACCCATTTTAGTAGAAACATTCTACAATATTGATCAAAATGTATTGTAGCAATCATAATGTGAAGGTGTTTGGTAAACCAGGAAAACCAATTGTATAAGGTTTTTGGTAAACCTATAAAACCAATTGTGTAAGTTTTTTGGTGAACCTGTAAAACCATTTGTGAAAGGTTATTGGTACACCTACAAAACCAATTGGGTAAGGTTTTTGGTAGAAGTCAAAGAAAATGATTCGTGAAGGAATAAATGTGTGTTGGCACATGTGTAAGTTTTTTGCAAGCCTGATGCTGCACAGTTGAGAAGTTAATCATGAGCACACAGAGGTGGCACGCTACAATCAAAGAAATATGTTTTACCATGTAAACATTAAGGGGGGAATGTTAGGAAAATTAATGTTGACATGGGTGATAATATTTACATGTGGTAAATATTCAGTAATTGTAAATGAGTTATATCAAACTCATATATTTAATTTATATTGGTTTGGTGAAATATTGTTGTGTATAACAACAATAGTTTGGATATAGATTGTCCAGATATAATGTTGTAACAATATATCGTAGAGGGAGATTCTTGTGAGACAATAGATGAGATTTTATCTTCCTGATTATGGTCAAGTATCTTCCTATAACATTTTAATCATCACAAATGAATCATCATGAAGAAATATCAAGAAAAATTATTGCCAAGTCTCTTCCTATAAAATTGTCAATACATTCGTGATAACCACATATTTTTTATAAATAGAGAATTACTAGTCAGCTTCAACATTAACAAATAAACAATAATTCCTTTCTTTCCAAAGCTACAAAAATATTTCCCCTCTTAAATAATTCCCAATCTAGGAAAAACTTGTAAGGCATCCAAGGATTGTCTCCTAAAAGAATATGTCGTCAAGTAAAACACTCTGGTTAAAAGGGGAGGAAGAAAGAATGAATCCAATTCCAAGCCTTCTAGGCTTTACAACAATACCAAAAAAAGGTGATAAAAGGGTTTCAAATGACCACATAAAGGGAATTTGGGGCCCAAAACACCAAGGTGAACCGTACGAGCGCTAATCTGAAGGCCTTGGTAAATAACACACCATAGAAAGTGGGATATTTTGGGTTCCACACAGACAGACCAAACATTATCAAATTTTATTTTCCAACTTGATGGAGAGGATCACAATCCCCACTGGGTATTGAAATTTCCCACCATGGGAAAATGAGGTAAAATTCAGACATATCCACGGCCAGTCAAGTAATTCAAGAATGGTGGTGTCTACATACCACTTCCAGTCCATCCACCAAGGATGAGACGGAAGTAAAAATATTTTTTGGATCATGCAATCTGACACAAAAGAAATGATAGCATGATTAGGTAGTGCCAATTTGAATTGATCCTTGATATCATGTTAGATATGCCAATACTGAGTGTGTTTACAAAAGAGTTCTTGGATAGTGTGAATGCTTTGCTTGAAAATGCGGGGTTTATGAATCCAAGGAACCTCAACAAGACAACAATCCTAGAATTGAATGACAGGAGACCATTATTATCACAGAAAAATAGCACCCTCTGATTCATCATGAATGGATGAATGAGAAATTAGTGTTTTTGGGTAACATGGGATTATCTCTAAGTGTGGGACTGTTGTTGAGACAATCCTCCAGAGAAGGTTGGTTCCTCTGCCTATTCCTAATGCTAAACTAGGAAATGCATCTATCTAATTCTATTCTAATAATCCAAGGGACTATGGAGAGATGGAAATGCATAAATACTGAAATTCGAAACTAAATGGTGGTGATATAACCAAGAACAAGGGGGAAAACATTTTTAAATGAGGGAAAATGAGAGAGAATGAAGGAGGAGAGGGAATATTTGAGAGCCATAATCCAAAGCAGCATTCAAACTTCCATTTTCACACAATGCACAATGGAAATAAACCCTACAAAATGGATAAACACAACATGTCAGAAAGTATATGAAGAGGTGAGGAAATGCAATAAAATGCCAGCTAAGGAAGAATAATAGCCACAACACAAATTTTTATTTCCTTATAACTATGTACAAATCATTACAATGGAGGAAGAAGGCATAAACACATTGAAAAATCAAAATCTAAGGCTTGCAACTCAAGAACACTTTTGTAGCATTTTGAAATGATGCCGTTGTATTCTAATATTAGCCAACCTTTACAAATGTGCATCATTTTACAATGTATAGAAAGTGGGAAAGAGAGGGGAGGGAAGATAAAGGGAAACTTGAATTTCCACCTTTAACCACCAACAACAATCATTGAAAGTCTAAAAATAGGAACGAATGCCATTACAAGTCCATTCCCCTATGATACTTTGCTTGTATGAGAAGGAATAAGCACCATAACTCATCAAATTTGGTGGTTGAGCTACCTGTAAGTACATATTTTAATGTTAGGATAGTATTTCCTCTTTTACACCCACCTAAAATAGCCTAAGTTAAGAAATATAGTTTCCATGGTGTAGTACACGATGAGACCTTTCCAATTGTACGAAATTTGTGAAATTTGGAGTTGCATGCTAAATGGCCCTCAGAAGTTCTAGAGCTCATAAAAGTCACGACAAGGTTCCACGTGGGTTTCCACAGTCCAAATTAATCCTTTTTGTCCAAGTTTGGATGGATCACCCTATCAGGGAACTAGATGAAGGAGATGATAGTTCTATTTTTTTATCCCGGGGACCCAACTTAGCCGATTTTTAACAGCTTTTTATTTTTCTTTATTCCTCATTCTGCTTTGTATGCCAACTCAGAAATGTGGAAAACTAAAGGCCCAATGGAAATGTTCCATCTATGCTCAAAAATCCTGATTCACTTGCAATAATTTCCTAATTCCCCCTATGTGGTCGGATCGGTAAAATGGGGAACAGAAGGCCCATGAGAACTGTTCCATCAGTTCCAAAAAGGCTCAACTTAACCAAAGTCAATGCCCCCAACCCTCAATGCAGATGATGCAGCAATGCAAGGAATATGAGGAATAAAGGAATTGTTCCTTCTATGCCCTATTTTGTTGATTTTCCCCAAATGACCCAAATTTTATGATTTTTTGGCTAAGTATGAAAATCAGGGGCTTAGTAAGGAGGATAGGGGTGTCCCAACACTAATTTTTCCCACTTTTCATCAATTTATATTGTTCAAGTCCAAATGAAAACATAATTTATCAAAATATCAATAGGAGGGGGTATTTTGGATAACAACCACCACAAAGAGTGGTGGTTAAATGAAAGGTTGTCAAGGAAACCATTTCCATTCCACATGAGCCATTGTTTGATATGCTCCCAGTATTTCCAAATAATTTTGAGCACAAAAGTGCCAACCAATTTAATTGGAGTGGGGGTAATGAGAATATTGTAAAATCCAATGCCTTTCCAAGTTGAACGGCCATAGAGGAGCCTTCAGCAATATCATTTCAAAGAAGAACCTTATGTGCTCCTTCCCCTTCTATGTTATGGATTATCCATTTGGTGCATAGTTCTTATCCTTGACACAGAATGTCAATGAGGACTAACCCACCTGATTCTTTGGGAAGGAAACAAGTATCCCATGCAACTATGTGGAATCCTTTACTAGAGGAAGCATTGGTCCAGAGGAAGTCTTTGAGCAATTTTTCTAACTTTTGCAAATATTTCTTGGAAGGGACCCAATACGAGGAGTAATAGACATGTGTGGCTTAAAGAACTTTGGAGAAGATCTAAAATTTTCCTGCTAAAGACACCGGCTTAGTAATCTAGTATTCCAACTTCCGAGCCACCCACTGATTGACATACTACCAAAGATTTGCATGTGAAGCTTGAAAATCAAAAGGACTGTCTGTAACATTACGTTTTACGCCATTGAAAAAAAGAGCCTAAAGTTAACCAGAAAGTTTCAAGACACTGCATAGCATTTCTAATATTACTTTCATCTTTAATGAATGTAAGGAAGGAGTCATCCATGAAATGGACATTAATCAGTTGGGAGTTATTGGAGGAGGTGTAGACACCTAAAATTTCTACATGACTAATTAACATTAATCATGTCTCGCATTTCAGCCTTATTATCATTTATTCAGTACCAATCCTTTTTAATCTATTTTAATCCATTTACCGATGTGTCATTATTAATTTTATCCATATTATATCCCAACATCATCCATATAATAATTAATCACTAGATTAATTATTATTAATTAATCCATTTTATCATATTTACCCCTTTATCATTTTATCACAATTTATCATTTATCCCAAATCCTTTTAAATCATTAGTATATCCTATTTCATCCTTAATCCCTTTTATTTCATTATAATATCATATTATTATAATCCTTCATTAACATTTATATTAAATTAATATTCCTACACCCACCTACCAACCTACTCTACACATTCCTGCACCTAGCCTTTCCATCAAATCACATCCCTAATCACATTTATTATCCTAATTGAATCCTAATCATGTGCACATCCTCACCTCTAAATCTATAAGCTTCTCTATGTTGGTGTGTGTGACTATCCAGTCATCGTCCACATCACCTAGGTGAGTCATCTCGCCTTGCGAGAGTCATAGGTCTTAGGAAGTCAAATGACAAGTGTCAGATTCTATCATAGAGTCTAACATTGTCATTTGTGTCAATGCGTCATAGGAGTTACATTCATTATTTGGAATTGTAACTCCTCTTGTAATGGTGTCATATGTGTCAGTCAATGTCATATGCGTCAGTGGCGTCATTGAGTTCTTTCCATGTTTAGGCATGGGGTTACACAGCACCCCTATTTATACTTCCTATTTTTCGATCTATGAGCATGAGCAGACCCATTCTTCTTACTTGCAATATTCTTTCCATTGTTTCGAATCTTATGTATTGCATTGGCTTGACGTTACCATCGGAGTGCAACTTTGTTGTGGTGCATCACTTTTCGACATCAGTTCTCGTGAATCCCTCTTTCATGGTATCAGAGCTACACGACTTACCGTCACACCAAAAGCTCGAACTAATGGTGGAGAGGGATCTCATCCTGTTAATCAGTTGCTATGCCAATACCCTTCTGCACGATGGAGCCAAGTATACACCCAATCAAGCCCAATGGACATATTAAGAGGAAGTGACACCGGGAATTTCTAGGGAGGTCACCCATCCTAGAACTACTCTGGGGCTAGCGTGCACTTAACTGACTGGTATCAGAGATACACGACTTGCCGTCACACCAAAAGCTTGAACTTATGGTGGAGAGGGATCTCATGGTTTTAATCAGTTGCTACGCCAATACCCTCCCGCACGATGGAGCCGGGTATACACCCAATTAGGCCCAACGGCATATTAAGAGGAAGTGACACTGGAAATTTCCTGGGAGGTCACCCATCCCAGAACTACTCTAGGGACAGCGTGCTTAACCGGCTAGTATCAGAGCTACATGACTTGCCGTCACACCAAAAGCTCGAACTGATGGTGGAGAGGGAGGTCGTGCATCTCTGATACCAGTCAGTTAAGCATGCCAACCCCAGAATATTTCTGGGATGGGTGACCTCCCAGAGAAATTACTCGGTGTCACTTCCTCTTAATATGTCGTTGGGCCTGATTGGGTGTATACCTGGCTCCATTGTGTGGGAGGGTATTGGCGTAGCAATTGATAAACACGATGAGATCCCTCTCCACCATTAGTTCGAGCTTTTGGTGTGACGGTAAGTCATGTAGCTCTGATACCATGAAAGAGGGATTCACGAGAACCGATGTCGAAAAGTAATGCACCACAACGAAGTTGCACTCCGATGGTAACGTCAAGCCAACACAATACGCAAGATTCGAAACAATGGAAAGAAGATTGCAAGTAAGAAGAATGGGTCTACTCATGCTCATAGATCAAAAAATAGGAAGTATGAATAGGGGTGTTGTGTAACCCCCATGCCTAAACATGGAAAGAACTCAATAACGCCACTGACGCATATGACGTTGGGCCTAATTGGGTGTATACCTGGCTCCATCATGCGGGAGGGTATTGGCATAGCAACTGATTAACATGATGAGATCCCTCTCCACCATAAGTTCGAGCTTTTGGTGTGACGGCAAGTCATGCATCTCTGATACCAGTCAGTTAAGCGTGTCAGCCCCAGAGTAGTTCTGGGATGGGTGACCTCCCGGGAAATTTCCAGGTGTCACTTCCTCTTAATATGTTGTTGGGCCTAATTGGGTGTATACCCAGCTCAACGTCATATACATCAGTGGCGTCATTGAGTACTTTTCATGTCTAGGCATGGGGGTTACACAACACCCCTATTTATACTTCCTATTTTTCGATCTATGAGCATGAGCAAACCCATTCTTCTTACTTGTAATCTTCTTTCCATTGTTTCGAATCTTGCGTATTGCATTGGCTTGACATTACCATCGGAGTGCAACTTCGTTGTGGTGCATCACTTTTCGACATCAGTTCTCACAAATCCCTCTTTCATGGTATCAGAGCTACACTGATCAGGGGATCATTTTTGAAAACATTCCCTAAACATCCCTAAATGGTATCAGTGTAGAAGATCATCTCGAGAGCTTTCCAACGACTATAAGAACGCGACAAACGGACATCGGGAGCTCTAGTTATGTCCGGTCAAAGTTCAGTCAACGGGAAAGTCAACTCTAGTCAATCTGGTCAATAATGGACCAATCGCACTGCGACACGTGGTGTAAAAGCTAGAAGGGGAGACAGGTATGGTGCAAGCAGCATAAGGAGGTAGTTTCAAAAACGCCATTTTTGAAGGCCTTGCACTCAGATTGAGCATTTGGAGTAAAAATATGAAATGAAGGAAATTCTGAGACAATTCCAACGATGTAAGATTTGATCTTTTTTGTTGAGTTTTAATCTGTTTCTTGGAAGCTTTGAATGCATATTTTAACAGGGATCTTCAAGATAGCTAGTTGGAAAACATGAATTTTCAATGCACTTCTGGTCTGAATTGTGACTTGGTGTAAACATGAAATGTGTTCAGAATTCAGATCTGATCTCAAAAATATGATTTGTTTTCATAGAATGTTTTTAAATATCTACTTGTAAGGTGTTTTTCTAACACAGTTGCAGGGAGATCACATTGTGAAAACACTGTAGGAGCCACGGATCGATCTTGGGACAGTTTCTACTATTTTTCAGAGTTCTTGGGACATTGATTAGCTCATTTGCAGGTTGTGATTCATTATTGGTTGTTTGTAAGAGTTATTGCACTTACATTTCAATATTATTAATGGATCGGTTCAATCTAAACCCGGAGACGTAGGAATTTCCGAACCCCGTAAACAATCTTGTTGTTATCTGAATGTTTTCAGTTTTCTGATTATTTATTTGCTACACAAGTTTTCCACACTTCTATGGATGCATCAATAATCAAAATTTAATCAATTTGTGGAGTTAAGAATACTTAAAATTGGTTAAAAAAATCACAATCTTTGAAAACTTTTAAAAGTGATAAAAATTACAACACACGTTTTCAGATCAAGTTTGGTATCAGAGCAGTTAGATTGCCGGATTAGCTTCTAATTGTGTTTGGAAATTTGGCTTCAGTTTCAGTATTGATTTCACTTTTCAGTGTGCAAACATTTTGAGGACTTTGTTAATCTTATTTTGCAGTGTGCAGTTTTAGAAGTACAGGTTGTGTTTGCAGGAACCGGGGAATCATGGGCAATTCATCCAAACAGGAGCAACTGGATGAGCTTGAAGCCATAAACCGCCAACTCCAAGAAGAAAAACTATTTCTTGAGAGCTAATTTGTATTCCTTGGAAGAGGAAATAGTGCGGTTAAAATCTGAGCCACAATCCTCTATAACCAAGAAAGAGGAGTATGTCAACAAGATGCTTGAAGAGAGCAAGAAGTTGATGGGCTTTGTTAAAGAGTTGCAGGAAGAAATACGGACCAAGGATGCCCTCTTGGAAAAGGTTGTAACAAGGTGAACACAAGAAGGAAATTCCTTCCAAATCAGATGCAGGTATTATGACAGAATGCACTGTAGTTTGTTTACATTTTAATTCTTCCTCTCCTTCAGTTTCAGATGTTCCTTTTGGGTCAGTTTGAAAAACACACTAAGGGAATTGGGTCTAAGCTAATGGTTAAGATGGGATTAAATGGAACGGGGCCTTAGTAAAAATGGACAAGGTGATGCTAACCCAATACAGGTAGAGGATCAGCCTCGGTTTTTCAGGGTTTGGGTTATTCTAGTGGGAAAATGGAAATTGGAGAAAGTTCCAAAGCAGCTGAAGGAAGACAAGCTTCCAACAGCCAAGGATCTACACCACTAGAATTGCAGGATTTCGCCATCAGGAGGAACAATGAAAGGTGTAAGAAAACAGGTAAAATAGGTAATCAGATTCCACCTCCTTCCACTTACACTAAAAATAGCACTAAGGGAAAATCAAATCCTAAAACTTCTAATACACTCTTTCAATTAGAACAATATAGCTTTGGTAGGCAGAAATATGCTTTCCCTTGCACATTTTGTGAAGGTACTACTCATTCTGTTGCATATTGTTGGAAGAGGAAAATTTTGATTAAGAAGTTAATGCCTTTTGTGAATGATAAGGCAGGTGCTAAAGACCAATCTCACCAAGGAAAGGTGAGAAATGACAAGAATGTTACCTCTCCTAAACAGGGGAATCATTCTCGTAGACAGAGTTCTGAGAATGGTAAAATGGGTAAGACTCCTAAAAACAAGGAAGTTAAATTTTGTTCCCATTGTAATAGGAATGGTCATGATGTTAAGGTTTGTTGGTTTGTATCTAAACAACAAAATTGGAAAGTTGTTAAAAAGAACAATATTGTAAAACCAACAGTGTTAAACCTAACTAAAACTCATTTTGGTACTGAGAAGGTAAAACAACCAAAACAGAAAAACCCAAGTGATTGGTTTGGAAAAAACACTCCTCAACTTTATATTTGCACTACAGTAAATTGTTGATAGTAGGCAAGAAAAATATTTTTCAAAGCTATATTTTAGGGATTCCTGTTGATTGATAAGGATTTGTTCCTAAGTTGATATTTAAGCTTTGAAAATGAATGGAAATAGCTGAAGAGAAGATTTGAGTGATAGGTTCATCATACTCATGTTTTGTTTTCTCAGATTGGTTGGTAGTTCCATTGTTGAAAACATTATGCGGGGATAGGCATCAGTAGCATGTCTAAATTTGAAACTTGTAGTTGTAATCAGCATAATCACAAAGTGTCAGTTGAACACTAGCTTCTGTTATATAGATGGGTGTTATTATCTGACTTATTATTTGTGATGGAAATACAGTGTTTTGGCATATTCATGTTGATTTAGTTGTGGGCTATAGCTATTTTTGGGTGTTGATAGTCTATTATATTCTGATAGTGAAATACTTGCAGTTGTTACAGTTTTAGATGGGCAGTGGGCACTAGCCTAATTGGGGGCAGTTTATATGTCTTGTATACTGATCTGTGTTATGGAATTGTAATTTTTGGTAATCGGCCGTATCACAAGAGTGACAGTTGAACACTAGCTTTCCGTAATAGAATGGGTATTGTTATCTGGTCAGTTATTTGTGATGGCATTACAGTGGAGTATGATAGTTCACAGTTGTGCGTAGAGTTGATAGGGTTGCAGCGTTTCAATTGAACACTAGCTTAATTGGGTGTTATTATCTGATTGGTTATGTGACTAGCTAATCAACTATTTACATTTATTTAACCTATAATGTTATTTTGGGTTCTTGTATGTGTTTGTGCAATGCAGGAAGAGATAGCATGTTTTTGTGGGTTGATACACAACTTTTTGTGGTCAAAAAAGCCTTTCTCAGTGGGGAGGTGTGATCAGGGGATCATTTTTTAAAACATTCCCTAAACATCCCTAAATGGTGTCAGTGCAGAAGATCATCTCGAGAGCTTTCCAATGACTGTAAGAACGTGACAAACGAACATCGGGAGCTCTAGTTATGTCCCAGTCAAAGTTCGGTCAACGAAAAAGTCAACTCTAGTCAATTGGTCAATAATGGACCCAATCGCACTGTGACACGTGGTGTAAAAACCAGAAGGGGAGATAGGTCTGTGCAAGCAGCATAAGGAGGCAATTTCAGAAAACGCCATTTTTGAAGGCCTTGCGCTCAGATTGAGAATTTGGAGTAAAAAGATGAAATGAAGGAAATTCTGAGACGATTCCAACAATGTAAGATTTTGATCTTTTTTTGTTGAGTTTTAATCTATTTTTGGAAGCTTTGAATGCAGATTTTAATAGGGATCTTCAAGACAGCTAGTTGGCAAACATGAATTTCAATGCACTTCTGGTCCGAATTGTGACTTGGTGTAAACATGAAATGTGTTCAGAATTCAGATCTGATCTCAAAAATATGATTTGTTTTCATAGAATGTTTTTTAAATCTCTACTTGTAGGTGTTTTTCTAACACAGTTGCAGGGAGATCACATTGTGAAAACACTGTAGGAGCCACGGATCGATCTTGGGACAGTTTCTACTATTTTTCAGAGTTCTTGGGACATTGATCATCTCATTTGCAGGTTATGATTCATTATTGGTTGTTTGTAAGAGTTTATTGTACTTACATTTCAATATTATTAATGGATCGGTTCAATCTGAACCCGGGGGACGTAGGAATTTCCGAACCCCGTAAAAAATCTTGTTGTTATCTGAATGTTTTCAGTTTTCTAATTATTTATTTTCTACACAAGTTCTTCCACACTTCTATGGATGCATAATAATCAGAATTTAATCAATTTGTGGAGTTAAGAATACTTAAAATTGGTTAAGAAAATCACGATCTTTGAAAACTTTTAAAAGTGATAAAAATTACAACACACGTTTTTTAGATCATACACGACTTACCGTCACACAAAAAGCTCGAACTAATGGTGGAGAGGGATCTCATCATGTTAATTAGTTGCTACACCAATAAAAAACTGAGAAAACTAGAAGTAATAAACAACCTGAGAAACGAAGAGTGCATGTTTACCGAAACCAGCTCTGATACCATGGAAGAGTGGGATACTCAATCATTGTATTATGTACAATTTGTTACCCACATCTTCTTGGGTTGGCACCTGAACCTATTGACCGCATTCATCACCAAAATTTGTTGAATGAGAATGATATGACATACGGGATTCTTTGTCTTACTATACTAGAGGACCTTTAACGTCGTTTAGAATTCACCGAGTCTGCACACAGAGCTTGGATCTTCATTCGGAATTTTCATGGAAGACTTTGATCCTCCTTCATCTGGTTATGGATCTTCTGATGATCTTACATCCATGGAGGAAAGTGATTTCACTGATACTTTTTTCTTACGAAGGGCAGCCCACACATATTTCTGTGCATGCTCCTTCAGAAATTAGTATTGCTCCTATCATAGTTTCTAGTGACTCTCCTCCACAAGACTCTTCGATTGAATTCTCCCCTGCGCATCATGCTACCTTGGATCTTAGGTTTTCCCCATCATGAGCATCTACTGATTCCGTTGATTCTATCCTGGAGATTCTTCCATCCCCTGTTTCTTCTAGAGACTTTGAGATTGCTTCTTCAAAGGGTTCTTATAATCCTCCACAACAGGACATTAATTTCCTTGACTCAGACTTGAATGATATGCTCGAGGATACTGATATCACAGTGCAGCATCTTCTTCAACCTACTGCTTCTTCCGAGATTAGAGTTTCCATCCGCACCAGCTTCCACTGACTCTCCTTCACAGCAGGTTTTATTTGCCCCTTCAGGGCTCTCTTGATGATATATCTATATTTGTGGACTCTCGCCTTATGGAGATTGACAGGATTGTCACTGCTTCTCTTGATATATTATCTCCTTCTCATATTGAGCCACCTTCCAGAACTTTCCATGTTCCTCCTCCTTTTGATAACAGACCTTTAGTCCCTTCAGATTCATTAGGAGTCCATCAGAAATCATCTTCTAGGGGAGCTGGATAGCACTCCTTTTTTCTTCTCCTCTTCTTCTTTCCAGAAAGATGTTGTTTGTACATGGGCACCTTATCAGGTCTTTAGTTTCTAGGGCCCTTTGACACATCTTTCTTATTTGTCTAGGGGAGTCTTCTTTTTCTGTTCTGGCTTACCTTGGCCTCTTCCTCGGCTTCGATGAATGGGGGTGTTGGTGTGTGTGACTATCCAGTCATCGTCCACATCACCTAGGTGAGTCATCTCACCTTGCGAGATTCATAGGTCTTAGGAAGTCAAATGACAAGTGTCAGATTTTGTCATAGAGTTTGACATTGTCATTTGCGTCAATGCGTCATAGGAGTTACATTCCTTATTTGGAATTGTAACTCCTCTTCTAGTGGCATCATATGCGTCAGTGGCGTCATTGATTTCTTTCCATGTTTAGGCATGGGGGTTACACAACACCCCTATTTGTACTTCCTACTTTTCGATCTATGAGCATGATCAGACCCATTCTTCTTACTTGCAATCTTCTTTCCATTGTTTCGAATCTTGCGTATTGTGTTGGCTTGACGTTACCATCGGAGTGTAAATTTGTTGTGATGCATCAATTTTTGACATTGGTTCTCGCGAATCCCTCTTTCACTCTATCTATAAGTTTTTAAATAATCAAATATTCACTCTTCCATTACATTAAAAATTCAATAAAATCACTCAAAAAATCTAAAAATGTCTACTCTAGAATCCTCCATTCTTCTCATCAATCCTCAACCATTGATTCAAATCCACAATGGCAAGATCTCAACCATTTAATTTTCCACTCACAAACTATAAATCAAGCTCTCATCCTCCATGAGAGCTAGCTACATGAATCTTCTAAATCCATAATAAAAATTCTACTCTTTTTTTCTTCAATCAATTAATGCATTCTATCAATCATCCATCTACAATCAAGAAATCCTTCATCATCTTAATTTTTAGGGTCAACGTGACGTGGATTTCATCACCACACACTTATCACATTCCTAGGGGTCTCATGACAGTGGGCTTCACCTCCACACATGTAGACACACCCCATGTTCCAGTGGGGGTATATAAATCCTTGGAGATCTATCGTTATTGGCTAAGTGTCTACATGTTTTAAGCATGACGTGAAGTGAGGGACTTCCACATCCCAATACCCAGGCCTTAGGAAGCCTCCTTACAACACAAATTCAAGCCTCGCGTACCGAAACATATATAGAGGAATCCCTTATCAAGTCTTGTTTATCCTAGCATAGGTATCCTTCGGCTGCAACCAAGATATAGTGCAAGGGAAGGAACCACTGAAGATTATTCACCATTTGATCACACATCGACGTAAAGGTGGGCCAGCTTAGTGAGCGCCACTGTCATGTGTGGTATTAAAAGTGGGCTATAGCTTGTGTTATATACCCACTTGATTAGTGTAGTCATTTTTAATCCCTTCTCAAATAACAAGGAAATCCCATGTGTGTCGGCCTATCACGCAGTGGGCACTAGGTGCTCACTTGAGGTACACGCGTGCACTGAGTCCCTCCTTTATGTGAGTTGTGTGAGAATGCATTGTTTATAATAGAGATTTAAGTGAACATATTGGAAGGGAGCCATACATTCATCTTAGAGCTCAGAACGACTTCTATATCAATGTACTCATTCATATAAGAAAAGTATTATAGAACATAGATATGAACCATAACAGAAAAGAAATGCACAGGGATTTACACCCACTTATATGAAATATACATATAACCATGTAGTAGAACTGGAACCACACATGTATTCATATTAAGCATGTTGATAACCATATTACAATAACTCAGGAAATCACATATTCATATGATAATGCAAATCAATATCATGCATCAGAACTAGACTTGGGCCCTTCATAGTACAAAGAAAAATATTTAAACCCATCCCCTTAGTACAATGTATTCCTAGAGATCCTATAAACCCAACATATGGAGATCTCACAATATTCCTGCATGGCTTGTCCTCTTTCTACTTCTCTCCCTTTTCCTCTAGCAAATGCTTGTATTTATAGCCTTTTCCAACATCTTCTTGCCTTCGCGGGAATTTTAGATCCATTGCCTAGTGTCCAAGGTGGTCCTCCATAGGAGCATGCTTCTTCAAACTCGAGCTCTCCACTCTTTACAATGATGGCCTTCTATAATCTTCCATCGCAAGAAATATTCCTTCTGTGGGCACCAAGCTACCAGGTTGGCACCTTATCCATTCTACATGCACATTCGGGTCATTTTTTTCTCGTGTTTTGTCTGATATTCCAAATATGGCTAAGTCCTAAAACATTTTCTCTACCTTGCATGCTTTCCCCTTACGCACCCATCTTTAATTAGGCCTTGTGCATCCACACACTTTCTTGTACTTGGCTAATATTTTAGGGGCCCAACATTACCCCACACCATGCCTGTTCTCCATCCGCAGGAAAATTTTCTCAAAGAATAAAGAATGTCCATTCTTGAATGGCTTGGGAAAAGAATAAAGAAATGAAAAATTTTGGAGAAGAAAGGAAGAATGAGGAACTTTTACTATTTTTGCAAGAGAAGAGGGAAATATTTCGTTAAGTCAACCTCCAACTTATTCCAGGTATCGACCTCACTCTGTACCTGGTGATAAAGGTCGCCGACTAGGGTGCTCACCTCTTCAAATCTTATCCCTTCACCTTGATTAATCATTGCTTCCACGATCCCCTTCAACTGTTTTCCCAAATCCTCAAGCGTGTCCATCCTACGAGTGATCTAGGGATACAACTCCATCCGGTTCTTAATTGAGCCCCGCAAGATCTCAATAACCTCTAACTTTTTCTCAACCTCGGCTAGAATTTTGTCACGTTCTGCTCTATTCCCCTTGTTTTTCTCTTGGAACTCCTTGAGCTCTGCTTCATGGGTGGTGACCAAAATGCTCGCCACTCTATCTCTATCAGTGCAGTTGTCATAGGTGGTCTCAGCGACTTGGGCGGAAACTTTCACATCTGCAAGGACTTTCTTATACTAGGCCATAATGGCCACAACCTTCATCTTATCCTCCTTTTATTTGTGCATCGATGCCTCCTCTGTAGACTCCAAGGCAAGGGGTCATCTTTCCATTATGAGGATGCGAGTCAATTCCTCTAGGCATTCCAAGGTGGATCCATACTTCTACGCAAGTGGCGTTAGATCTAGATGCTTCAATAAAATGGCACCTGTGATCATTTCCACTTTCTTGTAGACTTTGTGCACCCTTGCTTTCTCTTATTTTAATTCTCACCTTAGCTAAGCGCTGACCAGATCCTCACATTTTAACTCCTTCATTCTCTTCTCCAACTCCTTTTCCCTCTTCTCCAGCTCTACTTCTAGGAACTTCACTCTATTGTTTCTCCTGAAGAGTCTAGATTCTACTTCCATTGAAACTTTGTTCAATGCATTAAATATTTGTTTGTTTGATAGCCATTGAGCATTCACCAAGGGATTGTCACCTTTTTACTCTGTTACCTTCATTATTTCCCCTTGGCTTACTTCAAACTATGGTTAATCGATGTGGGACTCAAATACCCAAGAAAGCATTTTTCTTATCCAAGGGTATGCACCTTCCTCATCAAATGATGTCATAGCCAAGAGTTGCTCCGTTGGCATGGTGCTTTGAAAACATGTGCACAACACCTTGTTTGGATCATCAATATAGCACATCCTCTAAAATTTTGGAGTCTCTGCACTTCTTCTCCCTATGCACATAGCCTTAGGAAAGCTCACAACCAAACTAGGATCCCCTCCCATGTTGTCGTATTCTTTTTCTATGCTTTCCTCCTTTGTTTCCTTCATCATTAGATCTGCACTGCGTTTTATCTCTTATTCCACTAGGTCTTCAATGATTTTGGCTAATTCCTTCTCCGCAGCCTCGTTTATCTATTTGTTAGTGAGGCTTGGGGTCCTTTGTTCTTTTGTAACTTCCTCACTTACCCCTTTGTCTTGAGTGTCTTCTTCTTCCTTGTTATCCTCCCTTCTGGAAAAGATGTATTCATTTCCTTCTTCCTCTCCTTCCTCCTCTAAGTCATGAACCTCATAGACAGGATGGCCCTCATCTCCTATTTCATCTTCATCATCGTCGTCTCTATCGCCTCTATATGCCTCCAAGCTCTCTGTGTCCTCCGAGTCATTTCCTTATGTCATCTTTTGCTTCTTCCTGGCAGGAGACTCTGCTTCCTTTTCCTCTTCCTCTGGTGACTTCTCCTAGGTGTAGTGTTCTTCATGCTCCAGTGCTTCTTCCTCTAGAGTATTTTCCTTTACCGGGTACTTATTTCTCTGCTTGTAAGTATTGGGCTTAACGCTCGACTCCGGCACACTTATCGCTTGCGCAGCCTGAACACTTAGTGCTTTCTGCACCTCTTCTTTAGCACAGGATTCTTTCTTCCTGTGGGGTCCTCAGGGATGGTTACATCATTTGCTAAGTATGCACCCTTCTCAAATTTTGGCCTAATACGAAGGTATATTCTTGTTGCAGCCCTTCCAATGATTGGAAAAGTCACTAGTTTCATCATTTATAACTCGTGGGAGACATATATCTCCATGTATGCGTGTTTATTGGGGTAAACAAGCTTTATGTGTAGCTCTTTATGGTCTTGATCTAATTCACTAAGGTCAAACCTTATTCTTTTGGCCTCTTTCAACATGTTCATTCCTACTTGGAAATATAGCGTGGTGAAGGAGAAGGGAAGCTTACACCATGGGCTCATTGTTTCGTCTATCAACCTAAATATGCCAATGCATAAGTGTTGCATATACCATGAATTTTGCTTCTCCTTTTACAAGCGCGGTTAGCTACTCTAGAATCCTCCATTCCACCCTGAATGCATCCCTCATGTTCTTGTACCATTTTTTATAGATGCACCTTGTGAGTGGCTATCATGGTCCCACAAGTATATTTTACGAATCGCTTCACGGGTGAGGGGATCCTCTTTTGGGTACTCCCAAACCAAACCTTTCTGTCCCATCAGGAACTCCAATTTATGAGAATACAATTGTGAGGAGAACATTTCCAAATAGTATCTTCTCACCTTCTTGCACACTACTGATGATTTCATCTACGATGAAAGAGGACAAGTTGTAGATGGTCCTGTACGTACCCAAAATTGTAAGGTACTGTGTTGCGGAACAGCGCTAATAAGTTCCCCAATGATGATATAGGTCTCCTCATAAGGTGTTCGGGATCCGGAAAAGCCCTCAGAGTATGTGTTAACATCCCACATGCCCCGCTTATCCCCCACGCCCTTTGTTTTTCCCCTTTTCTTCCCTCTTTCCTTGGCCTCTTGATCTTCAGTGATGAAACTGCCACCCTGAAGGGCGGCGGTCCTGTGCGCATTTTCCAGAACGCTCTTTTTGATGCGACTCGCATGAAATATCACGGCTCACCAGCTTTTCCTTGCCGACTTGAGCATGCATTTATGTTTTTGGTCCCCTGGAATAGTGTTTTTTCCTTTGTTTATTGTTTAGGAGTTCAGTTTGGTTTTGCTCTTTGGGTGAATGGAGAGCTATAAATGCATGGTTTGTGCACAAAAAAATGGTCTGAAGTTTTGGTCTGAAGCTTGCCTCTGAACTTCTCTTTGTTGTAGATTTAATTTTCATTGTTGCTTAGAGTTCTTAGTTCAGTTCATTATATGTTTGGTTAGCTTTATTCAGCTGTTGGTAAGCCACATATCCAGCTTGTGCAAGCAGTGTTATTTTTTTTAGCCAACCAGGTCTGGCCACCATTTCCTTGTTAGATTCTTCTCACTTTCAGTGGTTTGGTCTGTTAGTTTTCTTAGGATTGATAGTATAATTCATTTCATGCTTGGTTAGCATTGTCCAGCTGTTGGTAAGCCACATATCCAGCTTGTGCAAACAGTGTTTCTATTTTATCTAATCCATTAGAGCAGAATAGCTTAGGAAGCCATTAAAGTTGCAGGTTTTTCTCTTCGAACAGGATAGTTTCAGGTTCTGGACGCATTATGTTGCATGATTTGCAATAGATCTCACTAGGAATTGCATAAGCCAAGCTCTATACTCTTGCGCTATCCCTCTCCCACCCGCGTTCTATAAACTAGTACCACTGGGGAAGCATGCCCGCATATGGAAGTCCAAACTGTTGAGGAACTCTGCCAAAAGGATGTACCTCCACCCGTCCCATGCGGTCGATGAGCTGCCCTGTGGTGGAGCAGGAGATCAATATAAGGGTCTCCTCGCCCCATATGCCGGCCATAAGCCGGTACGGTGTCGCATCCATATCTGTTGTGGTAAGGGAGGAAACTGGCTGGTGAGGTGCTCTAAGCATCGACATATCTGACCATCTGGCTGCCCTCACAGCCCCAGGATCTGCCACCTCTATGCCTCTGCCATAGGGAATAAAATGCTCATACACCCAACTCATGACTAGAGTTGGGTGGCTCAATGACTGTCCCTGTAAATAGACCACCCTATATAAATCATGGTAGGTGGTCCCCAGAATATCTGCACCCCAGGCATATATCCGGCCATGCCCCTCTATCTGTGCAATGATGGGGGCCCAGCAGTATAACAAAGTGTCCCCTCCCTTGTCCCCGATCAATCTCGAGGCAAGGATCCCCATGATGGCCTGTCGAAATATGGGGATAGGCAAAGAAGGGATGGATCGAACTCTCACTCCCTTCTTTGACCCCGTGGAGATAGCTGCATCTCCCATGTAACCTGCCCACTGTGCAATCTATGCCTGTGAGCCTTCCGTCTCTAATGTGAGTCTCCTCCCGATGATCAGGACCCCCAAAATATGGTAGACATTCTCCAACATGATAGTCCACTCACCGCGGACCCCTGGCAGTCAGAAAGTGTTCTGATCTGCGTCCCAATATGAAAATAAGTCACAAAGGATGTGACTAGATGGTGTGACATGTGGAACGCGCGATATGCGCAGTATACCGGCCCTCTGTAGTGTGTCCTCCTCGTCTGGTGAAAGGGAATCCAGTACCCCGGAGAGCCAATCACACTCTCTCTCTCAGCTCCATCTGATGTATTCCTCCCTCACCTGCATACACCCAAAAACACACAAAACAGAGCAAGTTAGTATCTAAACAATACCAAGAATGTCATAAAAACGTATAGAAGTGCAAGAAAATACAAGTGCAATCTCAAAAATTAAGTTCTTTTGCATTCTGGTTAGAACCGCCGCCTTAAGGTCGGTGGTCGTGTAACCGCCGCCCTGAACAGGGCAGCAGTCATGTAACCGCCGCCCTGGCTAGGGCGGCGGTCGCGGTCCGAAAACCCGCGCGGGTTTCTAATCCCAAAAAGCCTAAAAAGTGCAAAAAGTGACCATTTGACCTCAAGATGGAGCCTACCTAGTAGGCGCCCCCCCTAGGTGGACCTTTTGAACCTAACATTTTCAAAAATAACCCCCCCATTATGACAAATTTAACATTTCAAATTTAAAGGGGGAAAAACACAAAATTGAAGAAAACCAACCTGTGATCTAGCAGAGCGGTGTTCCGCACGTGGAGGCATGATCACGATCTCGCTGCGGACATTTTGACTCTACTCACGCAAGAAACCGCCACTGTGGGTCCCAGAGCTCAAAATCAATCAAATCAACGCGCGCAAATGAATAGGAAAATGGGCCCACTTTCATATATATAGCACCCTATTTCGTTTTAAAAGACTTTTTCACAGGTTTGGAGCGTTGATGGAGGTAAGTTCCTATCCCCGCACGAGTGGTACATTCTCATTCCCTATTATTTTAGCATTTTTTTTCCAAGTTATTGTATCTATTTGCACTTGAGTCCTCTTTTCATTTTGTAGGTAGCGGGAATTATGGATGGCGTCAATTCAACACACAGACGTGTAAGGTATAGCTTCTAACTCCCCATTTTGGGACTGCCATACTCGGACCCACCGTTTTATGCCTCTTCATGGCTAAAACGCTTCTCCGAGGGGGCAATATGTACGTACCCAAAATTGTAAGGTACTGTGCTGTGGAATAGCGTAATAAGTTCCCCAATGATGATACAGGTCTCCTCGCAAGGTGTTCGGGATCCGGAAAAGCCCTCGGAGTATGCGTTAACATCCCGCATGCCCCGCTTAGCCCCCGTGCCCTTTGTTTTCCCCTTTTTCCCTCTTTCCTTGGCCTCTTGATCTTCAGTGACGAAACCGCCGCCCTGAAGGGTGGTGGTCTCTTGATCGCCGCCCTGATCAGGGTGGCGGTCCTGTAACCGCCGCCCTGCTCAGAGCGGCGGTCTTGTGCACATTTTCCAGAATGCTCTTTTGACGTGACTCGCGTGAAATATCATGGTTCACCAGCTTTTCCTTGCCGACTTGAGCATGCATTTATGTTTTTGGTCCCCTGGAATAGTGCTTTTCCTTTGTTTATTGTTTAGGAGTTCAGTTTGGTTTTGATCTTTGGGTGAATGGAGAGCTATAAATGCATGGTTTGTGCACAAACAAATGGTCTGAAGTTTTGGTCTGAAGTTTGCCTCTGAACTTCTCTTTGCTGTAGATTTAATTTTCATTGTTGCTTAGAGTTCTTAGTTCAGTTCATTATATGTTTGGTTAGCTTTATTCAGCTGTTGGTAAGCCACATATCCAGCTTGTGCAAGCAGTGTTATTTGTTTTAGCCAACTAGGTCTGGCCACCATTTCCTTGTTAGAGTCTTCTCACTTTCAGTGGTTTGGTCTGTTAGTTTGTTTAGGATTGATAGTATAATTCATTTCATGCTTGGTTAGCATTGTCCAGCTGTTGGTAAGCCACATATCCAGCTTATGCAAACAGTGTTGTTGTTTTATCTAATCCATTAGAGCATAATAGCTTAGGAAGCCATTAAAGTTGCAGGTTTTGCTCTTCGAACAGGATAGTTTCAGGTTCTAGACGCATTATGTTGCATGATTTGCAATAGATCCCGCTAGGAATTGCATAAGCCAAGCTCTGTACTCTTGCGCTATCCCTCTCCTACCCGCGTTTTATTATATTTGCATTCTGAAGGTTGTCCCTTGTTCCAACACCTATTCCTGTTGATGTAAGCATTACACGCTTTTCTGGATCTATGTGAGCACAAAGAACGAAGAGATCATACTGAGGGGACAAGATCACGCATACCATCGGATTCGCCACTGTTCTGCGGAATCATGGTTCTAGCTTTCAAAGTTCTAGATAGAATCATATCAAATAGAGTAGTTAATCACTTTATTTCAGTAAATTCTATTCTCGATATTGCCAGGGAAGCTGTGGGGATTGATAGTTTCTGAGAAACTATGATTCATTCCTCACTTCTGAGGTAGGATCGAGAATCTTGCAAATAGATTAGTTATTTCATTGTTTAGAATAGATATACAAATTGCACAGACAAATAGCTACACTTGGCTATTTTGTTTGTTTTAAATTATTAGTTTAGTTATCAAATTCTAAATATTTTAATAGCTTCTTTCTTAAATTCATATAAATCATCAGAAAATACAAAAGAATTCATATATGCTATAAATACGTTTCATATACTTAGAGTTCACTTTATTGCAGTTTGTCTATATTATTGCTTTCGTATGACTATTACGGGACCTAGGGATCCCAAAGAATACATTTTCGAGCCAATCGTGCCTCAACCCAATCTCACAACAGTAATAACTGATATTGACCAGAATCTTAGAATCCGGGTCTTCCAAACAACAGCAGACTTCCAACAGGTCAGATCTCAGTTAAGAGGATTAAACATAGAAGACAACCAGGCACATGCATTTTGGTCAAATCAGCCAAACTATAGATTACCCTAGAAAAACATCCCCATGACTGTAAAAGGGTTTGAAAGAGAACAAACATTCGGGTGCGATCCTTTAGTTCCACAGCCAGACGCTGGAGACACCCTCGTAGATATAGATACCAGCTTAAGAATCCAGGTTGCGAGAACACCTGTGAGGTATTCTGAGAAGATTGCACAACTGTTGGTTCTAAACATAGAAGCTGAGAAAGTGTATGATTATTGGATACTAGGAATCAGGACTTGATTCTACATATGAACATAGCTGGCCCACAACAAACACGAACCTACGGTTGTGATCCACAAATCCCGCAACCCAACGAATCCATAAGAGAATTAGATATAGACACTGGCCTACGCACACTAGTATTTCAGTCTACTCCACTTCCACCTATTATTATCGAACAATTGTCCCTACTAGATATAGCGGCTAAGGAAGCTAGAGAATTCTGGACTAGGCCAGAGAATCGTCCATAGAGTCAATCATATTTACCATTCACCATATGATCCTATCCGGAGAAAGATACAAAACTATACCGGGTCATTTTCCACGTATTCCACAACCCATAGATCGAATCACGCCAGAGCTCGATATTGATTGGAGCCTTCGAGCAGTCATCCTTGCCGATCGATCTATCACGCCAGTCCAGGTTAAAAGGGCCTTCTTTGCCTTAGATTCGCAGATTCCATTAGTGCGCGTCAAAGACATTAGACTGCCTAACTAGTCTATCCATATACTACCCATATTCCATCCCCACCGGCTGTCTTAGCATGACCTCGGGAGGTCGGGTACGCGGAAGAGTCACTTGTTGATTCTCACACTCGCTTGTCGCTTTTCCGGCGTACAGGTCCCCTCAGATATTTTCCAGCACATGTTCAACCATCCCTTGTTTACTTGAGTCCATCTCTCTTGATCATTGAGCTTGGTTACCAAGCGCATAGCCATCCTCATCATGGGTTCTTGGATCTCAGCAATGTCAAAGTATCGTGGTCCTTTCTTATAGTCAAATGCATAAATTGTCTCCTTGATGGCCTCCTTGTCACTTAGGTCATCATCAATGTTGTCCCCTTCATAGATAAGGCCCGTGAACTTGGAAATTACTAGGGGGTTATGCGCATCTTGCACCCCATAAAATAAAAGTGGTCTTCATGAACACATACCATTAGCCACTGGTAGAGGCACTCAGGTTTTTCGAAGTATGGCAGTTCATAGAGTTGTAGCAACCCTACTTTCTCCAACTTAACCTTTATCTTGTCACTGTAAATGGGCATGCCTTCTAGTGTTCTCTTGTTGGTTGGGTGAACCAACTCCAAAGCCATTTATTTCTTTGTTGTGCTCATGTGGTGATTATAGTCATACGCAGTCATCTTTCTTAGGTGTGATTCTCATTATTTTCCTAGTAATACCCCATCTGGGTATTGCATTTCTGCGTACCATTCTTCATTTGTGCTTATAATGGCAGTTGTTTTCTTCCCCTTACCCTTTCCCTTTTGCTTCTTTGGTGAGATTTTTTTTTTCTTGAGTTCCATTCTTCTGGTTAGGTTATCACTTCAAGAACATTTCCCTTTCTCTAATCTATCACTCTATTCAGCCCCAATCTTGATCTTTGCATAAAAATCCTTCTAATTCCAAGCCCTAGTCACCAATACCTAACTAGAAAATACCTTTCACAAGATGGCGCTTGCTTACTTAACTTCTCCACATATTTGTATTCCTTTCCTACTGGTTTGTGATTTTACCCTAGCTATGCACTTCAGATCTCTTAAATAATTCCTTCAACGCAAAGATCTTGCTTTGGATGTCCTAGTTCGCAAGATTTTTTTTCTTCGTAAACATAATGTAAATAATGAAGTTATTGACCATTTATTTATATTTTTTCTCTTTTCCTAACATGGAATGCTATCTCACCTACCACCATACTTCAACCTTAAATGTGAATTGTTCCACTAAGTTAGTCTTGAGTGCTTTTTCCTACACGCCATATCTTGCATGCAATCCCTGTACAACCTTCAGGCGCGTAAATATTCAACCCGACTGAAGCCTCTTCCACGTGTGTTCCTAGTGCCGAAGGCACTTCTTATGTCATTTTCCCTATTTTCACCCTCACCTACCTCATGTTGTTCATGCACTCTTCCTTTTTTCTATACGTGGTTTCCGTAAGGATTTCTTGACACCAACCATTTACGTTCATCTCTTCTTTACGCACCTATTATCCTTATGCGCATGTAGTTCTTTAACCAGACCATTCACCACAACTTCTACTATTGGCTCAACTCGTATTACAAGCCTATACTCCACATCACTCCACCCCACACTAAAACAAATGTGTGGTCCTCTACGCATACACAACCTTCAAAAATTAATGTGGTTACCAGCGCCCAAGGTGCAAAACAAACAACAAAACAAATGACGAGAAAGGGAAACACAAAAAAGGAAATTGCATAAAGGGAAGCCTAAACTAACTGGTGACACAGCCTTATTTACAAACACCAAGAAGACTTATTTATAGTAGGGCTTCAGCCTACTCCCATTGAAGTGACCTAGTAATCTTGTCCCATCTAGCGCTTGTAACTAGAAAGTGTCTGGATCAAGAATGTATGATATGAGGTAAGGTCCCAAAAAATGGACTTTCAACTTCCCAAGATGGTGTAGATACTTGGAATCATATAATAACACCAACTACCCAACCTCAAACTTCTTGTTCTTGATATGATGATCATGCCATGATTTTTGTCTTTATTTTTCTGTCTTTTGAATCCACCTATCAAGTGATCACCTTTCGTCCAACTGCATTAATTTATGAATTTTTTCTTCCAACGCTTTCTGTTATCCTGTAAAATTGACAAGGGCAATTTTACCGATAACCATACCAAAAATTTTGTTTCGATCCCTCGTTAGGGATCCTCCGTGTTCGAAACGTTGTAAAATCCCTTCCCGGGAAATCTAGTTTTCGAACTTAGTCTTTTGAGCCTTTTTTGGCTGGGCGCATGAAATATCCTTGTAACACTAGCTTTTGATGCGCCCCCTTAAAAGCCTTTGGCGCATAGTTTTCCATGTTAACACATCTTTCGGTGCGCCAAAGGATGTTGAGTCTGTTTTGCATGCGCCAAGGCGCATGCGCCTTATTATTGACATTGCTTTTGTTGCGCCACTTTTCGGTGCGCCAAAGGGCGCACATAATCTCGCTGCAACACAAAGTTTTGGTGCACCAAAGGGTGCACATAACTTCATGTCGACAATGCATATGGTGCGCCAAAGGCACGCTCAATCTTCTGTTGTCAAAAACTTTCGTGCGCCAAAGGGCGCACGCTTTTCCCTGTCGACAGCAACTTTCATGCGCCATTTCAAAAGTGGTTGGCGCATTGATGACCAATTTTTCTATAAATATACATGCGCGCCCATGTCATTTTCATTCTTTTGCAAAGCACGTGATCGCTCTGGACTTGTCAGCCTCTGCTCTGTCTTTTTCGTCGCCCTGTGGACCCACTCTCCAAATTTTTGCTATATATCTAAGGTGAGAGGTTCTCCCTCTTCTCCGTTTTTGTGCTTTCGGTTCTTTGAGTGTTCTTGGTCTGTGTTTTGGCTTGCTGGCCGGTTTTAAAATGAGATTATGATTAAGCTAGCTCCTCCCCTATGCTGTCCTGTCTCATTTCCTTCTTCTTTTCCTCCTCCCTTCCCTCCCTCTTTCCAGATCTGCTGGTAAAGGGGTGTTGTTTTGAAAATGGCTTGGTCTGATAAAATTTTCTCTGAAACCTTATATGTCCAAGCAACCTTTGAAATGGAGGAAAGAATGAAAAGGTTTGAGCAAAGAGTTTAGTTCTATGGCACACTGGCGCGTCTTGTTGCACTTAAGACAGTTGCGCCTCTCGGCGCATTTATCCGCCTTGTTGCATAATTGAAATCCACGCCAATGGCGCAGCCTTTTGTCCTGCTGCATCTAGAACTCATGCGCCCTCAAGGCACGCCTTTCTCGCATGCTACAAGTGTCAATCCCGCGCCTCCTTAAAAGCCTTTGGCGCACCATTTATCCATGTTACATCCCGTTTCCATGCGCCAAAGGGCGCACCCAGCTTCCATGCAACACAAGCCTTCTGGGCGCAAGTATAAAGCTATAAAGGCGCGAGCGCACCCCCGATTGCAGTAACATGATGTTGTGTAAACCCTTCATGCGCCGCACCATATCCCTTTTGGTGCATGAAAAGTCCATGTTACATGATCCATCCATGCGCCAAAGGGTGCACCGAATACCAATGTAACATAAAATTCCCATGCGCCCTGCCATAAAATGCAATCTGCTACATCCATGCGCCATGCGCCTTTGGTGCCAGTTTAACCTCTGCAACATTCCTTTTCTATGCGCCTTATCTATTTGGCCTGCCAGTTGCATTTTTCATGCACCCTGCGCCCTGAGCCTTAAAATCTCTAACTCTTTCTTCTGCTAGCATTCCAATGGAAGATCAAATGACTAATTCAACCTTTTTGGATTGGGTCTCACTTCTTCTTCATGCAGATCAGCAACTGAGTTCGAAAGAACACATGTCTACGTCAAGCAAGAAACACACCAAACCAAGAGGAAAGGCTAAGCTGACAGAGGAAGAGATGAAGTACAAATATCAGAAGGTCAGGATGCCCGAATCACAGGCTGAGTGCAGTATGGATGTCAGAGACTCAAAATTGGGTCACATTGACATGGAGGAATTCTGGTTTAGGACTCAAAAAGTTACAAGGAGTCCATGGATGGACAAGTTAATAGGCAGTGCCCTGCACTTTGCCAGAGGAATCCCCGTCAGCGCTGTCAACAACGAATTCATGATGGTGATTGCCCAATGTTACAACAAAGACACAAGATGTGTCAAAAATAGCAAGGGCGAGGTAGTCATAAACCTCACTACCCATCATTTTGAAATAATGCTCGGCATCCCTCATCACCGGAACTTCGTGGCTGTTAGCCAACGAGAATGCATCAAGGCCTAGGAAGACAACGAAGACCAGTGCATACAGTTGATGAATGAGGTCTACCTAAAGAACAAGAAGGTGGTGACCCGGTGGCCACAGACTATCCACCGAAGTGATTTCTCAGAGGAGCTCAGCGATACTATCACCTTCCTGAGCAGAGTCTTCGGGCTTTCAGATGCCCACTATTTCCATAAGTGGATGTTGCGGTACTTATAGACAATGAATAAAAATTTACCCGATCAGCGCTTTTGCTGGGGTGAAATAATAAGTAGCACCGTCTCTGAGCAGCTACAATAGTTCGCCACAACAGGAGTGTTCCATATGAACTCCTATGTAGTCTACGCTGCAGCGTCGGCAAGGGATTATCCGGGGCTGAACCGAAGTGGAGTATGGCCTCAGGCCAAGATATTTGATTACTACCCAGAGCTGAGGCTGGAGAATAGCATCCAACATTTCGCAAAAGTTAACAATGCATTCTTCTATCATGTCATCTGCCTACTGAGGCCAAACATGACTCATAGCCAGACGACCAAAAACATAGTGGCAGTCACAGAGAAATGGGGGGCCCTGTTCACCCAATTTCCCACGTTCACCTATCTGAGGGCTGCCAACTTTTTGGGAGAGCCAACCAGGCTACCAAGGTATGCTGGGCCTAAGCTGATTCTACTAGAACTGTCAAGGCAGCTGATCACATACCATGAGAAGTGCCTCAAAAGAAAGAAGGGTGGAACTCCTTTCCCCCTCAAAGTGGGCCGATACACATGCTCCACCCACCATAAGGCGAAGGAAATGTTCGCAGAGCTGGAGCTACTCAACTTGAAGCATGACTTCCCAGCCAGGCCTACCTTCGACCCAAGAAGCTGCCTGCCAAAAGCGAAGCTCGATCCAATCCATGTCCCTCAAATTGAGGATATTTACATTGACGTTCTCCATGAGGCGGAACTCACAAGAAAGGATCACTCTCGCTTGGCATTGGCGGAAATCATCCAATACAGAGTGGCCATTGTCCCCGAAGGCTTCCAGACTATGGAAGATGAAGTAGATAAGGTGTATAATGACACAGATAGGGACAATTGGCCCTTCCCAGCCATTGATAGGAATAAGGCTCCTCAAACAATTGAGGAGAGGGTCAAGGAGACTATGCAGAGAACAGAGCATTGGTGCCGCATGAATGGACTAATCTACCTCGGGGTAGATTTCACAACTTCCCCTTTGGGCAACGCACCTCCAAGGTCCAAAAAGCAGCTGAAAGGCAAAGGTGCAGAAGGTGAACCTAGCATCATTCAGGAAGAAGCCCCTGAAAGTCCTCTTCCCTCAGAGCCTGAACAAGTCATAACTCTTGATGAGGAATTGACAGAGGATAGTCCTATATGCCCATCCACCCAGGATGTCAGCGTCGCTACAACTTCAGAGGTCCCTTCTATCCCTTCTTCTTCTCTGACTTCCCCTCCTCAAGTGACTCAAACGACCACCCCTTTGGTCGTGTCCTCTGCCCCTTCTTCTACCCTTTCCCCTGCCTCTTCATCTATCTTCTCCTCCCTCACTGATTTATCTTCTTCCATTTCTTCCCTCATCTCCGAGCTCCCTTCCCTTCCTATGTCTTCTGCAGTTGCGGTTTCCCTTCCTCCCGTGGACACTTCTTCGGCTATTCTTTCCATGCCGCCGCCGCGTGTCTCCATGTTTCTCCCCTCTTCTACCATTGCCTGCCTCCCCCTCTGTCTCTGGTCCTTCTTCTATAGGACCTGCTTGGATCTCTCAGCAGCTGAGCCAATAAAAGAGGAAAGTTCCCATCGCTCCGATGGACTTTTCGGTCATTCCAGCTAAAGGAGCAAAGAAACAAAAGCCGGTTACATGCTTCTCGAAGAGCACTGCAGGTGAGAGAGTCATGGAAATAGCGTACCCCAACCCCCCTCAAAGAGAAAGAAGATCTTTCTCTGACAAATTTCACCATGACCCAAGTCACAATGGGGACATCCTCTGAAAGTCTCCAGGGGGGAAGCTCTTTCCGCAGTTGATGCACTCTGCAAAAAGCTTCAGGAAACGAAAGAGGAGAAAAGGCTACTGAAGGAGCAGAACAAATACCTGCTTCAAGCCTTACAGAAGATGGGAAGTGCACCTCCCACAACTGCTACCGAGACTCCTGAGCTGCTCAGTCAGGAGAAGATCAATGAGTATTCAAAGATCGGCGAGCAAGGTATGGCCGTTTCTGCTTGGAGGAGCCAAATCCTCAAGGATAGTGAAAGAGTAATCGCCGAGTATACCAGTTTATACCTAAACATCAGAAAGGCAAATAAGGAACTCCAAGCATTGGCGAGTCTGATATCAAAAGAGTTAGAGCATGCTAGAACTCCAGCACGAGACCTTCCAGCAAATGTTCGACTGTTCAGTCGAAGATCTGGTCAAGTTCGGAGTATTCGGCCATCCAAGGGCCCTCAACAAAATTATGTCCACTCTGGACTATCAGATAGATCAGCTAGAATTCATTCTGGAAAAGATAGACAAGGTAAAGGAAGAGGCCCTGGATGCAATGCATCAAATGGAGAAAGTTGTTCTCGCCATGACTCCAGGGTTGCTCACTCCTTCCCTTACCTTGAGATCAGCGGATGACACTATCCGGATTTTCAAGGAGATATTTTCTCAAGGGACAGGGCCAGAGGTCACATTCGACACTGAATCTATCAACAACCTACTGGCCTGTAGGGACTTCATCGGGTTCCTCATCGAGGCGGGGAAAGATTATTCCAAACTCCCAGAAAAGCTCATAGACGAGTGGGAGACTTGCGAAGCAATCAGTGAACGGCACAAGGATCCGTCACAAGATCAATTTGGGCCGATGATTAGCAATTTTTTGGAATACCGCGCTCAGTTCCACATATCATCACCTGAGCAGCATCAGAAACAGGCAACCCCTTTTCGACCGCAGGATGATGATGATGAGTAGCTTCTTCTTCTGCTTCTTCTTCTTCTTCTTCTTCTCTCTATTCTCCGACTTTCTTTTTGAAATGTCTAAAATGTGTTGGCACAAATGATGACATCATCCATGTTGCATCATGTGATGATGTCATCCATCAAAGTTGTCAAAGTCAACATGACTTTTAGATATTTTGTAAATATCTTTGTAAATAAGTGGTTGGCTCCATTTTGCCTTCTCTCTCCCTCATCTTCTATAAATATGAGAATACTTGTTGTATTCAAGGGGTGAACATTTTTTAGATAGAAATAGAAGTGAGGAGAGAAAGACTTTGAGCTTTCTTGTAACAGAAGAGAACAGTAATATAATTATTCAGACTTTGTGCTCAATAGCTGTGTTATACATTAGATCTTTCTTACGTTACATCTGTATGTGTTTAATCTGTTGGATTCATATCTACTTTTCCGTCATTTGTTTATCAGTATTGCTTTGTTTATTTATGCAAGTAGGTTTGGCTCTATTTACTACCAAACTAAAAACATAAATCTTCTGACCTTTCTGCTTTGGAATTCATTTCTTTTCTCCCTTCAGATCTGTTCTTTCTCTTCTCCCTCTTTCATTCCTTTCTTTTCGCAGCCTGGAACACTCTACTGGGATGAGATCCCAACCCCCGAAGGTAGAATCTGTGAGACTTGCATAGGTTCCTGCTAGTAGAAATAGTAATAAACCAGTTTTCACTTTGCTGTCTCAAAGAGGGGCTAAGCCCTACACACTGTTGGCTCGTCTATCCATAGATCTGTCCACGCGACAGATTTTCGGACCAACACTTTCTCATTAGCTAAACCTCCTACGCACGCTATACGTAATGAAGGTAACATGAATTCAATTGGTAAAATAGCCTCTGCGCTGAACACCAATTGAAATAGTGTGGCCTTTTTCAACCTTTTTATAGGTTATCTTGTATGCCCATAGGACATCTAATACCTTATCATCCCAATCCTATCTTCTGACATCACAGATCTTAGTTAACGTATGACTTAGTATTTTGTTAAATGCCTCAGCAGTCCCATTTTCTTGAGGGTGATATGCGGTAGTCTTATGATGGGCCACCATAAATTTTTCCAACAGGATCCTAATTGTTTCATTGAGGAAGTGTGTACCCCTATCACTTGTTAAACTTAAAGGCCAACCATATCTGTTGATTATATTTTCCCATAAGAATCTAGCAGTTGTCGTTGCGGTGCAATCCTTTATACGTGTTGCCTTTCTCCACCCTGTTAAATAATCATGTGCAAGAGATGATATACTACGAACCAGTCCTTCGTGCTACTGGTGAGATTGGTCCTACAAAGTCGATAGCCCATTTCTCAAATGGTACTACGCTGGCTATTGGTCGTACGGGAATTTCATCCCTCTTTCCAGGTTTACCAAGGCACTAGCAATGGTCACAAGCCTTGAGAAACTCAATACAATCTTGGTAAATGGATTTACACCAAAGCCCTACGAGTAGAATCTTCGGTGTGGTTTCATTTCCCACATAGTGTCCTCATGCGATCCCACCATGTAGTTCTTCCATAATTGCAATGTGCTCATGTTCTAGCACACATCAGCACAGAACTTCATCACAGCCTGATTTGTATAAATCTCTACTAATAAGCATGTAGGGTGCGGTGCGTATAGCCAACTACTTTCTCTCCACAATCCTCATCCCTTATGGTGCCACACATGTCTTTAAGAACACTACGATATCTTCCAAGTCTGAGGGTGCACACTGTAATCTATATAGTTGTGTGTCTTGGCATGGTATCCTCAATGCTTTGCGCATCCTCTCCCAAATCAATCCTTGACAAATGGTTAGGCCCTAAATTGTTCTTTCTTGGCTTTACCACCACCATAAATTTGAATTCCTGAAATAAGAGGACCCAACGACATATGCGCCCTTGCAGAATGGGTTTGTTGACTAAGTATTTTAATGCCATGTGATCTGTGTAGAATATGAAGGGTGTTTCCAGTAGATACTGCCTGAACTTATGTAGTGCGTAGATCATTGAAAATGCTTCGCGCTCAGTAGTTGTATAATTCTTCTCTGTTGGTGTCAATTTCCTACTTGTAAAGCTCAAGGAATGATCAAAAATTCCTTTGTTAGGTTGTGTTAGTACTACCCCCATTGTTTTCCTTGAGGCATCCACATGCAAATGGAAAGGCTTATCCCAAGAAGGGAAATGTAATATGGGCACCATTATGAGCCTTTCCTTTAAAGTGTCAAATGCCTTCTGCTGCACCTCTCCCCAATGAAAGGAACTTTTATGTTTCAACAATTCTTCTAAGGGCACGGTGAATTTTGGCATACCCCTTAATGAACTTCCTGTAATATCCTGTGTGTCTAAGGAATCCATGCACGACGCTTTGGCTAGTAGGCTCCCCCAAACCCACAATGACTGTACAACTTTGGTGGGATCTACTAGTAAGCCTTCTTTGCATATGATATGCCCTAATAAGGTTCCAAATGGGGTAGCAAAGACACACTTCTTGATGTTGAGGGATATCCTCAACTATCGACACCTTTCAAACATTAGTCTCAAGTTATCACAATGGTCCTTGACAAGACCATATACAGTCCAATCATCCAAATAGACTTGAAGAAATTTGTGGATGAAGTCCTGGAAGGCTTGCACTACAATGTGCGAGAACACAATAGGTGCATTCTTCAACCCAAAAGGCATGACCGTGTAGGCAAAACTTCCCCATTTAGTGGTGAAAGTTGTCTTTCTCTGGTCTTCCTTTGCAATCCGTACCTGGTGGTACCCTGAGAACCCATCTGTGAAGGAGTAGGCTTCGTGCCTGGCCACTCCCTCTAAGATTTCTTCAGTAAACAGAGTAGGGAAAGGATCAATGACACATACTGCATTCAAGTCCTATAGTCAACACAGATCTTGATCCTCCCATCCTTCTTGATGCTGATGACCATTGGGATTATCCATTTTGACTCTTCAACCACCTCAATGATACCTGATGCTATCATTTTTTCTATTTCTTCCTTAACCCGTACGTGCAAATTTGGAATCATCCGATAAGGTCTCTTCTGAATCGGGTGCACACCTTCTTTTAACTTGATCTTCATTTCTCCCAAGGAATGGTGGATGCCTTTGAGTTCATGGTACCTGTGAGGGAACAAATCTTAGAATTTGCACAATAGATCAATGATCTTTGAAACTTCCTTTTCTGACCAATAGTCACTGATGATATCCTCCTTAGGTTCGGCCTCCATCCCAATGTTAACCTTATTTGTCTTCAAAGGCTCATGGTAGGCATGTGCTTTCTCATTAGCATTGTCAATGACCTCATGTGTACCCTCTGAATGATCAACATCCAACGTCTCCATCTCTTCCTCTGTCTATGACATAGACCAATTTACCTTTTTATTTTTCCATACACGCGTGCTCAAAATGTACTTCCTCTGATTCTTCCTCATAGAGGCACGTCTCCACATCAGGATTTTCTAGTAATTCTAGTCAGCCTATCCTCAACCATGGCACTATCTCCCACTGTAAGGTGCTTGATTTTTTGCAACGCCTTATCCACTGATGGTTTGGTGCTTCTATACTCAAATGCTTGAATGAGGTCAGCCACCAACTCTTTCCAATTACCTGTTTGACCAATGCATCTCCGAATGAATGTACCATACACGCACATAGCCTTGTAAGGTGGAGTACAACTTGTGTACCCACAACAAGGTGGTAATGCTTCCGTGCTTCCCATCTAGGATTCCTCGCATGCTTGGATATGAAATGAAGAAATTTCTTTCCCATGGTAGTCTTGTATAGCCATGGGCATGTTGCTTCTTGAAAACCTTATAGAGAGTGTGATTCTTACCTCGCACCACTCCAGGAGGTTCTCCCGATGTGTAGCCCACCAACATGCACTGCAGTCCTGAGTAGGTTATAGCTAATAATTCTTCTTATTTCATCCTCATTTCTCCACTGAGCTTCCATTTCCTGCAGGAAAATCTCAAGAAATGCTCCTCCTGAGTAGCTAGGAAACTTCTTTCCTCCTAGGAACTTGACTGAGCACACCTTTATCACCCTTGTTACTGGTTCTTTTAATATGTCACCCAATTAACTCATAGGTCCCTTGTGCCCAATTTTCACATGCCACGCTAGTGGTATCACTCATAAGACTGAGTGTCCTCAAACTGGATGACCCCCTCCATGGGGTGAATTACCTCAGGATCTCTGATGGAGTGCACATAGATTCTATCAAGAACTTCTTCTCCCAACGGCTCTGTGTAGGGTGACCGACTTCCCATCCGTCAAAGGGATGACCACCAGTTCTTCCTTGTTTTCAAAACTGATATATCCTTTGTTAAACCTTATGTCAACATTATTCTTGTAACACCATGGGCACCCAAGAAATGCTGGAAAGTTATCTACCTCAGCAAGCGCCAAGACTTCAAAATCTCCAGTGAACTTGGCCCCTTGAATGGTGATAACTGCATCCTTTAGGAACTCCAATGGGCATTTCTTAGTCTTGTTCACCATATACAACACATTTGAAGATGGCTGCAATGTGGGCCTTCCCATCTGATGCCAGGCATCTAAGGTAAGAACATTCACCTCTACTCCCATGTCAATGAGGATATTGCTCAAGAAGCCATCCATCAACACCGCATTCAGAGTAATCTCTTTGTCATAGTCAAGGCTGTGTGGAGAAAGGTTTACATGTAAAACCTATCTCTCTCACACTCCACTGCATGGTACCTTCTCCCTCAACCATTCTCCCAGTAAGGGAATAATATTCTCTTGCCTCAACATTTTACATACTTCTTTGACCTCATCCAGGTCACTCCTTGGAACCTCGTTATCCTTTCGCTGCCCTACCTACCTCGATTTCTCCTTGAGACACTGTATCTCCCCTTGTAAACTCTGAATCACGTCCATAGTCTCCTGGTATACTTCTTTTTGATGGGTAGGGTCCAGGTACTTTCCATGTAGCACCTCCTCTCTGGAAACTAGTGTCCTTGGTCTTGGCATCTCCTTGGTGCATGCGTGGCCTCTACATGTATTGTCACACAGGTTCTAGTTCTAACTCATGCACCACTCTTGGCATCCATTATGAATCAGCCTTTTTGATGCTCACCATAGTAGTGCCCTTATCTTTCTGGTGCTGCTGGTTCATATGCTCATAGAGTTCCAGACACTCTTCATACTTTTGCTTCTTCCCACACCACGAGCATTGTAATAGATTATGACACTCGTGTTTATAATGCTCTATAGATCCAAAATTATAACATGTTCCCCATGGGAACTCACTTCTCCCTCTGTTGTGGTTACCGTGACCATGAAATCCTCTGCAAAAACCTTTTCCATGCACCCTCCATCTGTGCACCCTTCATAACATTGGTCATCATCCTTAGAACTTCCAACAAGGCTAGTCTGGCGTACACCCAGATCAATAGCATCATGGATCTAATCAATCAGTCTGCAGTCCTTGGTGTCATGGGTTGTAGAGGTGCATATCTTGCAGTAGCAAGAAACAATTCTTGTGGATTACGTGTTGGAGTAGAGGGCATCTACTTGCATCATGATCTCTGTGGCAGATCTCACAGTCTACTGCCATAGCGTGCACTAACTTCCGAGGGAAACTATCCTTTGCATGACCCTCCACTTTGCAGTCTGTACACCAAATCCCACTACAAACCTCATGCGCTGAGTTTACAGAGAGATTCTCCAATTACTTGGCCATTGCAGTGATTTGGGCCTCCAAAAATGGACTAACACTAGTATCCACACTCCCAACAGCTTCAACGCGTAAGGTAACCTCTAAAGCCTCATGCGGGTTAGTGAACATTTTATGTGACAATGCCCTCCTAAATGGAGTGATCAACCCTCCAAAAAACCATTGAGCATGCTATGAGGGGTGGATGTCATATGATAGTTTGGATAGGAGAGTTTTAAACTGTGCATCATACTCCCACACACTCTCTGCCATTCCCTGTTGGATCTCCTTCAAGGCACTGATGCTCTTCTACTCAAACTCTGGAATATGAAACTCTATGAGGAAATAATTTTTCAATGCTATATAATCCACCACCATTTGATGGGGGTCGTACTTCCTATACCAGCTATGCACGTCCCTTGCAATGTAGTTATAAACTGGCTTTCCTTCCACTCTGGGCTAGTGATCCCTTTCACATGCCATAGTAACTTGCACTTATGCACATGCTCTGTAGCATCTTCAATACCCCTATAGTCTGGTAAGTGTAAATACATCTCAAAAAACACTTGGGGGTGGCTGGGGTCCTTGTCCTCCCAAGCCAAAGAGCCTTGGTTTCCTCTGGTGTTTCCTCCGTTGTTCCCTCCACTAGATCCACTGGGTCCACCAGGTCCTGTTCCTCCTGACCCACTAGATCAGATCCACACACCAGGTCCTGCAGATCCATTGGATCCACTAGGTTCTATTCCTCCAAGTGGTCCACCCCAAGGGTTCCAATGTTCCACTGAACATGTAGCACCGATGGTCTGTGATAATGTCCCACTACCAATAGTGTACCCCATGCCACTCCCAGATGTGAGACTGAAGGCTTGTGTATCCATACACTTTTCCCGAAAATTCCTCCAAACACTGGAATGGTATGTACAGCCATAGAAGTCCCAAATGAGAAATTATATCTCCTGGGTACAGATCAGTCACTTCCACCGATACCAGCTGGGTTAACAATACTCTTCCCTTGTTATGAAAAACCAAGTGCCAGGGATCAGTCGCCAGGTGGGTTCAGATGCACATTGATGGCTCTTCTTTCTCCATACGATGAAATCTCATCAGAAGTTGAAGGGGCTTCTCTTATGCACTTGCCAAGATGGGGTAGTCACAGACTGCTCAGGCTCCACATCCTCCGCGTGAACTTCAGCACCCTCTCGCAACGTCTACCTCCATAGATCCATCACACTTGCTACCTTGCGTTGTCTAGTCATCTCCCTTTCACGAGATTCATTATACTTGAGTCGTCTCTCCTCCCTTTCCTTTTCAGCCGCAACGTCCTCCATCTTCCTCCACCCTAGCTTCCTTTCCCAGCACTCAGAGAGCTTAGCCAGCCATGGGGAATGCTTCTAAACTCAAATGTAATGACCAAGATCTTCATAGCTAGAGGAATAGCACACAAAAATGATCCTCTAGGCTCCCTCAGAAACTCAAACTCAGCGATTTCTGGGAAAGAATACATCAAAATGACATATTCCAAAGTATAACTAGTCATCACCCTCTTCCACCAGTGATCAATAGCACGTTTCCATGTCAGATCTGCATCCTGCAGCCTCTGATAGTCATCTTGGGTCCACATGCGTGATCTACAGAACCATCTTGATCTGGATGTGTATGCTTGAGAGCCATTCATATAGCTCTACTGGGAAACAACAAAAGAATGTCTCATATAACTCATTTTATAGGTTCTCTTCTACCCATCCATGCATACTAAACTCAGGCCCAATATTGAATCTTTGAGCAAACTCATCCTCCCTGCTCTTGAACCACGTTTCAACAACTTTATAAAGTCAGGTGTTCTGTCATTACACATCACAAAGACAAAAATGGTATGCCATTTCTCACAATAACTTTGAAAAGAGGTCCCGACAACGGAACCAAGATGTAGTCATTTTTAAGCCCTTCTCAAAGAACAAGGAAATCCCATGCACTGTCAGCCTATCACCCAGCGGGCATTGGGTGCTCACCCGAGGCATGTGCGGGTGTCGAGTCCCTCCTTTATGCGAGTTGTGTGAGAATGCATTATTTACAATAGAAACTTAAGTGAACAGATTGGAAGGGAACCATACATTCATCTTAGAGCTCAGAACGGATTCTAGATCAATGTATTCATTCATATAAGGAAAGCATTATAGAACATAGATATGAATCATAACAGAAAATAAATGCACAGGGTTTACACCCACTTATATGAAATATACATATAACCATGTAGTAGAACTGGAACCACACATATATTCATATTAAGCATGTTGATAACCATATTACAATAACTCAGGAAATCACAGATTCATATGATAATGCAAATCAATATCATGCATCAGAACTAGACTTGGGCCCTTCATAGTACAAAGAAAAATGTTCAAACCCATCCCCTTAGTACAACGTATTCCTACAGATCCTCTAAACCCAACCTATGGAGCTCTCACAGTATTCTTGCATGGCTTCACCTCTTTCTTCTTCTATCCCTTTTCCTCTAGCGGGTGCTTGTATTTATAGCCTTTTCAAACATCTTCAAGCCTTCATGGTCCGAGTTGTAGATCTATTTCCAAGTGTCCAAGGTGGTCCTCCATGGGAGCATGCTTCTTCAGGCTCGAGCTCTCCACTCTTTGCAATGATGGCCTTCTAGAATCTTCCATCACAAGGTATATTCCTTCCGTGGGCACCAAGCTACCAGGCTGGCACCTTATCCATTCCGCATGGGCATTCGGGTCACTCTTTTCTCGTGTTCTATCTGATATGCCAAATATGGCTAAGTCCCAAAACCTTTTCTCTATCTTGTGTGCTTTCTCCTTATGCGTACCTGTCTTTAATTAGGCCTTGCATGCCCATGCACCTTCTTGTACTTGGCCAATATTTTAGGGGCCCAAAAATTATCTAGGTTATGTGTTGCTTTCTTACATATCATATTGAGCACACATTAATAAACTAATCAATCATTAATCAAACAATCAATTAACCTCTCATACTAACATAATCAAACCTAATACATCCATCTAATTATCCCTATCTTATCCCCTTTCCTAATCCACCTCATCCACATCTAACCCCCCCATCCTAATCATGTCTTACCTATACCCTATCCATACCCAATCTTATTCCTAAATCTTATCTAAACCCCCCATCCTCATCATGGCTCCCATCATAGTCAAATGTGCCACCCATCAACCTTTATCCTCCCACTTCAAACAAAACGCCCCTATCACTATCCAATCCTTAAAAAACCAAATTATGACACTCACATCCTCTATTCAAAAATATTCTAACCCATCCCAAGTTGATCCCACCATCCTCATATCCATCAAAAATATTAACCAAAAAAATATCGACCTCCAATCACACCTTAACTAAGCATCTTCTCAACCATCCTCCTCACACCCCACTTATGATAGTGAGGACCTTATTGACATCGACCAATACGATCCATCATCCACCCAACCAATCATACCCAATCCTAAATCCACATCATCCAACATCCATAACTATATTTATTCTTCACACACAAGTTTATTACATCGATTTTGATCAACTCCAATCATCCCCTTCCACCAATAAAGATCTCCTTTTCAAGTTTTACCAAACTTTAACCAACTATGATTCATCCACCACATCCACTTCCAATAAATCCAAATCACAATCATTAAATCTAAATCTAATTCTAAATCTAAACCAAAATCCAAACCTAAATATTCCAAATCACCACCACCACCTAATGACCTTCTTTTACAATTTGCTAACCTATTATCCAATCCTAATACTTCATCACTACTGTCCATCCCTAAATCCCCCATCAACAAATCTAATCCCAAACTCTATCCCATCAAAACATATCATAATGTACCTTATACATACCCATCCACATCCAATCAAGATCAAACCAAACCATAATCATTATCCCCTACATTACATACTTATTCAGGGGTCGTATCCTCATCATCCTCATCATCCCAACCTCATCCCTTGGAATTTGTTCCTAGATAGTCCCAAGTCCCCCCTTCTAAAATCTATATTTAGCTCCTAATCCTCTATCACTTGTTATCCAACCCCATCCCATCGAGTCTGACTCCTAAATCAGCCATATCCTCTTCATCCCTTAATCCTACTTCAACCAACGTTTCCCCCCATGCCACCTTTATCTTCTCCATCCACATATAATAAATCTACTAATAACCAATCCAATCCTAAACCATCCAAGGTGACTCCTAAGTCACCCCCATCTCTTAAATCTTATCCTAAATTTCACCACATCTGCCAATCCTATCACATCCAACATGATTCCTAAGTTACCTCAATATCCCAAATCCAATGTTGTTTCCACACCACCCCCCTCTACCTCTACTCAACCAACATTCAACCCATCTCCCTCATCAACATCTACACCATCCTTTAAATCCACACAATTTATCTCCCCCAAATCCACCCAATCTAACATATCCTCTTCATCCAAATCTAACACATCCTCTTCATCAACCCCTATCTTATCCACTGCAATCCCAAATCAGACCCTCTGATCCTACACAAACCACCCCTACACCATCCTCCTTTCCCAAATCAACCAAATCCAATCCCAAGAAAAAATCCACTACCAATCTAAAACCAACTCAACCTCCTAAATCCCCCAAGGCTAATCCTCCATCCAAATCCCAACCATCTAATCTGCATCATAAACCCACACCCAAATCACATCAATATAATCAATCTTCTCCTATCCTACCCACTCCCACACATATCCTACCTAACCCACCCTTACTACCCACACCATCTCTCTTACCAACCACAATCTCCTTTGCTACCTTAGGTGAATCCTTGACTACCATATTTCATCATCTTAAAAATTTTAACATGATCATTCACCCACCCATAAAGCATCATGATTATAACCTTCCCAAACCATCTTGTTATAGGAAAAACTATTGTTGTGACTTCCATCGCACCCCATGGACATTCGACCAATCATTGCATGCAATTTAAGTCTTGTGTCCAAAATTTCATTAACTAAGGGCTTCTTGTCCTTTTACCTCTCTATCCACCACTTTTCTATCCTAACCATATCTCTAACTATATTCCACCATCTAAAACCCACCCTAAATCCAAACATCATCAACCATCCAAATCCCATCATACATCCAAAACATCCCTCACTAACCAACAACCAAAAAAAAAACTCACCTATCATCCTTTGTTAAATCAGGCCTCTTAGCGGATGATAAAATTATAACCTCCCATTCTCATTATGACCACATGGAATAATCTTCACCATCCCATTCATATCCTATATCCAAAAAACATGTTCGCTAACATGAAAAATCATGGTAAAGGCTTATTTATTCATAAATAAGGCATCCTTACTCCCATCACCCATCCTCCCAACCCTGAACAATCTAATTTGGGATATAAACCTCACACTAACAATACCCAATAAAAATACAATCCTACAAATTTTCTTGATCATTCACCTAACCCATTTACCAATCCACAATCCTTTAATCCCCCTATATATCCCAAACACCTAAAATCGGGTTAATAATTTAGGTTGTCTTTTGCACATGGATGTTCTTTCCTTCCCACCCATCCTCCTTCCATCCAACATCTACATATATTTGTGTCTAATCTATTCTTATCCTCACATACATTAATATCCTCTATCATCCATTCATTTGAACATGTAATCATCTTGCTCGCACATAATGTATTTCGTTAGTAACTATTACACTTGTGTGACCTTGGTCTATCCTTACTATAAACATCCAAGAATGATCATATCTTAGAGATCCAATCACTTAATCACACATATTAATTAACTTGTGGTGAATACACTTGGGTTCATTTTACAACACTCTAGCCAATTTCATCATCACACTCATCTCCATCCCCCCATCAAGCCACTGGTGATTCTTAACCCCTTGAGAGTTTTCAAGAGAGTGGAAGCTCTTAATGCCAAAAAAATATAAATATCAAAAATAAAAAATAAAAAATCATATCAAAAAGAAAAAATATCAAATAAAATCCACCTCAAGACTCTTTCTAGGGGTGTTTCTAGCAACTTTTCCAGGGCTATGGATGTCTTGGCTGACACTATGTTGTGACAAGAATCAGATGTATCTTTTTCTGGGGCTATGAACGCCTAGCTGGTAGCAGAGAAATGCACGGCTTGACCTTCCATTCACCTTCCATCAACCTACTTGAATTAATCACTCCCTATGCATTGGATTGTTTTCACATCCTACCCATTGATTCTTCACTTCAAGTGGTAATTAACTATCACTTTTGCACACACTTTGTTCTCGAAAATACATCATGCTTGAATGTTTCCAACTATTGCTTAGACCTTGGTCACATTTTTTTTCCTATGCTTACTTTAATTTCACAACATGCATTATTAATCTTATCTTTTGTTCATCATCCATTACACACCATCCATCCTTTACATCCCCCTCTTCTTGCATCCATCATCCGTGAGTAATCGATGATCCTATCGCTTTATCGTATCCACCCTTTTTCTTCCTTTGCTTCTTCCTATCAATAATATTGTTGCTTTATCCTATCCCCCCCATTTTTTTCCTTTAACCCATCATCATTATGACTGGGGGAAAATTTATAATCCACTGGGGGCACCATCCCTTACTTTTTATTCTTCCTTACACTTGAGGGTGAAAAAAAATACACTATCATCAATCATCCCATCCTTTTACTTGGGGGCCTATCTTATCCAATCATCTCGCATCCTACCTTATTCATATTCCAAAGCCTTTACCCCATCCTATCACATCCCTCATCCTATCAAATATCCTTTATATTACCCAACCCATCCCTTTAGCCATAATCCCCATCCACGTCTCCCTTAGGAATTATCAGAGAAATTCACCTCCTTTCAACCATGCCTATCCCTATCACATTTTCATCCCACCACATCAAAAAAAACTAAAATCCAAAAATCTTAAAAATCCATATACAATCTAAAACACTTTTGTATTTATGTGTGTGTACGTGTTTTCTTTTTTCTCTTTTTCTTGCTTTTACATCATATTTTGGCCAATGATATGAGGCCACTTTTTATTTTTTGTTAGCACTTCGTTGATGATATGAGGCCACCTTTTGTTTTATATTTCTAGAGGTCCAATGATATGATGACCCTATTTTTATATGAATATTTCTAATGATATGAGGACAGGGGCATCTAACAATTAAAACATCATGGTCTTTACACCATTGGTGCATCTAGCTCTATGCCACATCTTAATAAAATTACTAATGATGATAATTGTGGGAAAATTATGATCACACCACCCCTTTACATCATCACTTATCCCAATCACCATCACCTTATCTAACCAACCTTTCATCAATAATATAACAATAAAATCTTATCCATCCAATCAATATCTCCAACATTTTCAATCAATCCTATCAAATCCTATCATCCAAACATCTTCACATCCAAAATCCAACATGAAAATCATTACCCCTTGACTAGGGAATCCAAAATCCAAATCATCAAAATTTAACATCATCAATCTAAGATCATGTCTAATTCTACCAGGGAAAATAAAACATCCAACAAGAATCCAAACAACTTTACCCCTTCACTGGGGCATGATACATCTAAAACATCAACCCCTACACTAGGGCATCTCAACAACTAACATCTTCAAATCCAACATCATCAAATATAACATCCTTTAATCAAAATCCTAAAACATCACCCTTATCATACATCATTGACTAGGGCATCCATAATCCAAAAATCTAATATCTCCTAATCATCTAATCCTCTCATCTTTAATCTACTCATCTACTAACTTGCTTCTCTCCTCTTTTCAAGTGGTTACCCACCTCATTCCTCCCCACCTAACCCCTTGAGGGAGAATCAACATCATATTACCATCCTATCATCTTCTACTTCTTCTTTGAACAATCACTGCTATGATATAATCATTCAAAGAGGGGCAAAATGTACACACCTAAAATGTCTACATGACTAATTAACATTAATCATGTCTCACATTTCAATCTCATTATCATTTATCCACTACCAATTTGTTTTAATATATTTTAATCCATTTACCCATGTGTCATTATTATTATTATCCATTTTATATCCCAACATCATCCATATAATAATTAATCACTAGATTAATTATTATTAATTAATTTGTTTTATCATATTTACCCCTTTATCATTTTATCACCATTTATTATTTATCTCAAATCCTTTTGAATCATTATTATATCATATTTCGTCATTAATCCCTTTTATTTAATTATAATATCATATTATTATAATCCTTCATTAACATTTATAGTAATTTAATATTCCTACACCTACCTACCAACCTACTCTACACATCCCTACACCTAGCTTTTCCATCAAATCGCATCCCTAATCACATTTATTATCCTGATTTAATCCTAATCATGTGCACATCCTCACCTCTAAATCTAGAGGCTTCTAAATCTAGAATTTTCTCTATCTTTCCCTCTCATTTTTAAATAATCAAATATTCTACACTCTTCCATTAAATTAAAAATTTAATAAAATCACTCACAAATTCTAGAAATTTCTGCTCTAGAGTCCTCCATTCTTCTCATCAATCCTCCACCATTAGTTCAAATCCACCATGGCAAGATCTCAACCATTCAATTTTCCACTCACAAACTATAAATCAATATCTCATCCTCTATGAGAGCTAGCTACATGAATCTTCTAAATCCATAAAAAAAAAGAATCTGCTCTTTTGTTCTTCAATCAATCAATCCATTTTATCAATTATCCATCTACAATCAAACAATCCTTCATCATATTCATCAACAATCAAGAAATAATCAAAGGGTATGTGCTTTCCAAGTCTTCCCAAATCCAAATATGAAGAAATCAATCATCCTCAAGAACATCCAACCATCAATAAAGGAGAATTGCATGTTAGACGGTAAGTGCAGGTATTGTTCCTCTTCCTTTCAGCTTTGCTTAATCTGAGATAGATAATTTGTTGAGTTTGCATGTTGCATTTGAATTGGTTTCATATTCACTTTATTTTTGCATTCTAACTTGATTTTTCATCTACAGGAGGGAAAGAAAATTCCCCTGAAAAATCCCTTGAGATTGAGTTTTGGCAAGTAGATAGCTAAACCCTATAGCTATAAAGACATAAAGGGAAGGATTCAACATGAATCCTTGTCAGATGGATCTGAAAAGGCTAAAGGTTGTCAAATTTTTCCCATTTATGGTGATATGGGTGGATACATGCACAAAAATCATCTTGATAGATTAAATGAAATTGGGACCAAATCCTAGAGCTTGAAGCATAGCAAAAATGAAAGGTCACTCTATTCGGTCATAAGCTTTCTCAAAGTCAATTTTCATGAAGAGGGATTGTTGGTTGGATCTATGTGCCCAATCCATGCATTCCCAGACCATGATGATATTTTCAAGTATATAACGCCCTTGGATGAAACTATTTTTCTCTAAACGGACAATGGCAAGAAGAATTTTTCACTGTTGAATGGCAAGAGCTTTGGCTATAAATTTGTAAGACACATTAAGCAGGGTTATACGACACTAAATACTTATCAGCTCAGGGTCTCCAAACTTTAGGGATGAACTTTATATTCCCTTTATTAATATGGGGGAAAAGGGACTAGCACTGAAATCCTTCCATGTAAACCTAATAAATGTCCAGGACAACCGTGTCCCAAAGTGATTTGTAAAATTTGTAGCGGAAGCCATCGCAGCCTAGTGCCTTTTTCATTAGCCATTTGCATGACCCTTTCCTATAAGTTCTTAAGGGACAGATGGAAATCACATGTAATTTTCTATGCCTGAGAAATTTTACATGGCACTATGGCTAAGCATTGATCCCAGGAAGTTTATCACTCCACCGAAGGAGCTTGATCTTGGAAAACTTGCTTGTAGTGATTAACAAATGTTTGTAATATGAGTTGGGAATCTGTGAGCCAAGTTCCACCATCACAAATGGCTCAAATTTTTTGGAAGTAATGTTTGGATTTGAGTGATTGACCAAATTCCTTTGAAACCCAATCCCCAACCTTGAGCCAATGAAGGTGAACACAAATTTATGTGCCACAAGCATTATAGTTGTCCACAATTTGAATTTTCTATCTAATCTCTGGCACCTAGAGTTACAAGGATTTAGAGAATGAATTTCCTTTAAGCACCACCACCGCTTGGCTAAGAGTGGAGGAGGTTCTGGAATAGGAGTAGCACTGAATATTGGCCAGTTATTGACCATAGATTCTGAGGAATCAGATTATCCTAGTCATTGCATCCGCCCACCATTGAGTCCAGCTAGACATAAGAGGTGGATGATAGTTATGTAGATGATGTGGCTTGGGTGTTAAGTTACATACTCACTTGATATGGTTGAGTGTGGGTCCATGTTCCATCAAGGTCATGTTGACAAAAAAAATAGCCTTTACAATAAAAAGGACTCTTAGCTTGCCAAGTGATACGAAATCTAATATGGAAGTGGTCAGAAAGGATGAAATCTGACATTAATTCCATAGGAAAGGAATAAATTTTGTCAAACTCAAAAAAATATTGAGTGAATAGCATGTCCTTATTGAGCCATTTAAGAGCCCAATCCGATCCACCTTGGAGATTGGACCAAGTGAACCAGGTTTCATAGGTGTGCTTGCGTGAGTCGTTTGGGTCATAAAACCCAAATTTATTATGTATATAAAAACATTCCTCCCTTTCTCCAACTATCCATCACATAGGTAGGTTCCCACATTTATTTATGAGTAACTTAACCATATTAAATTTGTCACAGATGACCTGATAGGAATCAGGGATTTCATTGGCTATCCACTGCCAAAAATCAACCATTTTTGTCGTATCATTAGAAGCGTAAATGTTGATGAAGCCAAAAGGATGAATTTTAATATTAAAGAGGGCCCAGTTGGCTCTATTGTTTGGGTCTGTGCCATGATCCATAAAGAAGGGCCTTCATTTAGGGGGAAAATAAATTAAACCCCCATGACCTCCATCATGATGACTAGTAAAATCCAAGTTGTTAAGCCAAATGGATTTGCAAACCATTGACAACTGAAAAACATGTAACTTCAACTTCCTGAAGACACAGAACATCTAAATTGGAAATTTTTGGCAAGCATCACGAAATATATACTTACGATTTTATTTTGTAAGACCTCTCACATTCTATGACATACAATTCATGAGAAATGTGGATATAGGGCCATACCATCATCATCTTATCCATCCAAGGCATCAAACTAGTTTTGCAAGAATTTAACATTATTATGCTTCAAAAAATCTTGCAACTCAACTTTCCTTCATCTGCCATACTCAATGTTATACTCCTCTGTTGACTCCACACTGTGTATCAGGCTATGTTCGTGACTTGCCATGGGGTGTCAAGAGGGACTTCGGTCCATCTTGGATGGGCCATGTGATCCAATTGTCAAAATAAACTATGAATTCAAAGGTTCCGAGGAGGTCCTAATGGAGTTTGAAGGGTCCATGAGAACCATGGCCACTTTGGGTGTGATAGATAACTTGGGTAAGGTAACTAGAGAATCTTCATAGACTGGCTCTAAGGAGTGGCATGGACCGAAATTATGTTCCTTAATAGTTAGATCTTTAGTGCCATTATTACCGGTCGCCTTGTTTTGAACCATTTTGTTATTATTTTTCTACCCTCTAAATTTTTTCCACCCTTCCTCTTACGGGGGATTAACATATTCGATAAACACCTTAGGCACTAGGTGCTTGCTCAACACATAAAGATGGCAATCCTTTATCTTTTGATTAGAGTTTGGGCAATGAAAGAATGTGTTAGGAAGGTTGATGTAGAGAAATCACTGAGAATAGCAGGGGTCACCCATTTGGATCTCCACAAATTATTTCAATTCTTGTTGGAGGTCTACTTCAACCCAAACCTGTTTTTGCAAATAGGTATTGTAAAAGCATTATGGTTCTATACAGACCACTTATCCAATAGAGGAGGTGATTTGGTAAATAAAATGCATGCATAGAAATGAAAAACCAAGGAACTTCACCCACACAAGGACTTTAAGATCCGCAAACTCGGACACCAAAAATTTCTTTTCCCAAGGGGAAAAAACCAACAACGAGTTATGAACACACCAGGTACTTGATCGGTTCAGGATAGTTGGGACATGAGAAGGGTCAGAAAACCGAAAAAGGAAGAATCCTTTATTCATTTTTTACACGCTCATAAGCTTGATGTCATGAGTGGCCTAGGATGAGTTAACCTAGGACTTGAGCATGCTTTCAAAGGGAATATGACCCATAAAGTATCTGATAAGGAAGAACTGTTCAATTCATTAGCACACAACATTGAATTCAAAAATAGGTAATACAACATCAAGAGGGGAAACATTGCCTCATGAAAGACCTTCGAGACAAATTTCTAGGGGCATTTTTATGGTGGCACCATTGTTCGTAGCTCCACTAGCTCTAGCCTCATCATTAATAGTCGGGATCAAAGTGGGGGGAATTATATAGGTGAGCCCATAGGGAGATAAACCCTAGAACTTAATAATAAAATTACTATCCTACAGCGCTCAAAGAGGCCACGGTATGACATGCAAGCGAGAAACCCTAGTAGAGTGATTTCCAGCTAACCTCCTGATGACATACTTTGACTACAAACAACTTAAAAACTTGTGCCAAATTAAATAATGTTGAGAACAGTGTCCACTAACATTGGTGACTATTTTTTTCTTGATCAAGTGGAAAAGATTCTAAACAGTGGATGCAAACACGAGACTTGGTGAGGTGATCAACACCCACTGAAGTGTAATGAGGACAATATCCCACTATTTGATTTATACATGCTCATTGAGGTCCAACCAGCCTAAGGAGCACAACTTAAAATAAAAAGTGAAGGATTTTGCCACACTTACAATAACATATTGCTAAAGAAATGGAGTCCCACATCACTTATGGTGAATATTTTTATGAATGTTGTAAAGATTGGTAAGGCTCAGTTTGACTAATCTTATCATGAACAATTGTATCATTATTCATTGTGTGTTCATTTCTCTAAAGAGTGTATTTTCTTAATCAAATTATCACAACATAATTGTAATGTGGTCATTCCCACTACCCCAATTAGATGGGTTGATGTATTCCCATATGTGGATTGGTTGATGTGTTCCCATCCATCAAAGTGTGTGTCAAACTAAATGTTTTTTTTATGTTTAATTTCCCTATGTTTGTACTAAGGGAAGAAATTTTGGAAGTAGTCCATTATTAATACCAACATAGTATTATCAAGATTCATATTATTTAGTGAGAAGTTATTAGTATGTGAGTTGTTGAAATAACACACTTAGATTATATTGTTGGTAATATGGCTTGACCTCTTATTTTTAAGAGTTCAATGCCTATATGTATGATGAACAATATTAAAGTGTGCAATATTTATCTTATAGGAATAGTAGTTGAAGTAATTTGAATAGAAGAAATCAAAGAGAAAATGACAATATTTAGTGTAATTTAAGAAACAATAGATGGTTGAACTAGAGAATTTTTATAAGTTGGTTGAGATATTGAAAACAAATATAAGGCACTAAAACATTTTGATAACTTGGAGAAATCACAGATTGAGATGCACGAAAAGTAATAAAAAAATATTGAACATTCGATAATATAGCATTTTGGGGAGAATAAATAGTAGAAGTGATAAAAACATGAGTAGATTGAGGAGGAACTTTCAAAGTAACCTCATGAGAAGGCATGCTTTGACTAGCAAGTTTTTCAATGCATTTATGACTCTAGAGATATCAACAAGATTTTGTATAACTTATTTCTTAATAGTATTAATAGATTCATCCCTATTTTTTTCTTCTAATTTGGCCTCCTAATCAAAATATTTGTTATTTGTGTTCAAATAATGATCTTAACAGAATATTTGCATTAAAACAAGCATATAAATCCACAATATCCCCAATAACTTTTAGTTTTTTCTTATTTTCTATAAAGGACTCAATATGTGGTTGTACACATACAAGTCTAAATCTATATTTCTCATGCTTACTTTATGTTAGACTAACACTTTTTCCCTTACTCATTGGTTCTCTCATATCATTTTTTTGGTTTTAATCACAAGGTCTTATACAAAGGGAACCTTAATCTTGAAAAAAGTATATCTAGGGAGTGAGCCATTACAAGTATATTAAGGTTGTGAATGTAACACATGAGAACTAGGGCTAATATGTTTTCAACAAATAAAATAGAACAAACCATAAAACAATCATATTTGACACCAATGAAAATAAGATCTAACTCTAGAAGGCAACAAAATATGCAAGACAATCTGGGTTCACCAAAATGTTTTATGGAAAAATGGGTTTTACTTCAAAATACAATGCATCTACCCATAAATATTGTAACGTATATCTAAATATATGCATTGCACTAAAATCAAACATAATTGTGGAAGAGAATATTCATGGAGTAATAATAATTAACAAGAAAGATATTTATAGGAATATAACCCATTGTAATTATGTAGACAATCATAAAAATCATGACAAAAAATGAACCTTTTCCATAATAAATGCATGCCTCTTCCTATACCACAAGAACATAGTTTTGGAAATTGTAACTAAGACAAATACAATATTATGACCTTGTTTAGCTACTTTAGGAAAAAAAAAAACATTGCTCATGTGTCCCAAATTTTGCATTGAGCTCTAAAAAATTGATCTCCCTCCTTAGAACCTCAATAGAGTAGTAACCGAAATTGAGGGATGTTTAAATGGGCACGGGTTATCCCTACATAATTATCAAACCCCTTAACAGAGATAAATCTTTGAATCTAGTACACCAAGTATAAATTAAGTTAACATACACTCGTCTAATGCATGTACATGACCCTTATCACTACGATGACTTAATCAATGCAAAATAATATCCACCTTGTATAAGATTCAAAAAAATGATCGTGAAGATGATGTGAACTTTCTATAACATTTTGTATATAGCAAACAGGGATTTGGGTCGAAGGAAAAAATGCTCTACTAGGGTTTCCTGAATGCTTTTTATTCTGTAGCCACTTCAGGCTCTGTGGAATATTTATTTCATCAGTTTTTATAGGGTTTATCGCCCTCTAGGCACCCCTATATAATGAGTTCTCCCAATTCATGCCTATTATTTGAAATTTTGGCTGGAGTTAGTGGAGCTTTGAACAATGGCACTGCCACCGAAACGTCCATGAAAGTTTGTCTTGAAGGTTTTTCACAAGGTAATGAATCTCCTCCTAATGTTATTTTACCAATTCCTAAGTTTAACTATACATGTCAATGGCTAGATAAGTTCTATCTTATTAGGTATTTTGTGGGTCATATCCCCTCTGAAAGCATGCTTAAATCCTGGGTTCATTCGGCATGGGCCTCTCATGGCATCCAACTCAAGTTTTTCCAAAACATGACCAAAGTATTATTCCTTTTCTGGTTCTCTGACCTGACTAAAGCCTCTACCATTCTGAACCATTCGGCCACTTGGTATGTGCACAATTCCTTACTGGTTCTCTCGCCATGGCACAAAGACTTTGTGGTTTTTTACTATACTTCCCTCAAAGTGTCAGTATAGGTGGAATACTCTAACCTTCCTCTGTAATGTGTTCACTTTTTGCATCAAATTGCTTCCTCCATTGGAAGGGTGGTCACTCACAAACCACAACATTTCTATAATGCATGTCCACATAAATGTGTTTATGTTAAAGTAAGCCTCGCCCAAGAACTGAAAGATTTCGTGGAGATTCAAATGGGAAATAAATGTTACTCCCAGCATGTTTTTTACATCAATCAACCTAACACTTACTTCCGTTGTCAGGCCTTTGAACACAAGATCAAAGATTGTCCTTTTTATGTGCCTCACAATCGTCCTACAGCCAAGGTGTCCCCCGATGTGGCCAACCCCAGCAAGAAGAGGGGTTGAAAATGGTTTAAGGATGGAAAAACAAGATGATGTACGCCTAGAATCTATTATGAATAACCCAGGCACACTGGCACATCACCCATCCTGAGCTGAGCACTCACCCGAAGCGTGTAAAGGTAGCATGCCCCTCTTTAGAGTTGTGTCGTAGGATGTTAGTGTGATGATGATAAAACATATTCAGATCCATAACTAAACATAAACATTCCACAGTGCATAAACCAGATCTAGATCTTAGAGAATCATGAACTAAACAATAACTATAATAAGGCTAACCATACAAGAACCAGATTCAGTTATGTTTAACACCATTATCCAGCCAATATACTCCATTGCATTAAACACTATAAAACACAGAAGCTTCTTACACTATAAAGTATCTCCATGAGTCATGCACGCATCAGAATGCAACAACATAACTCTACAATAAATTCACACACCTCACTTCCTAAACTACATAGTTCAATACATATTTATAGAGGTGGGGACTTGCCCTTCACCACCTATGCACTTCTCAAAATAGGTTCGCATGTTGATAATAGCCATGCACCTTTACAATAGCATGCACACATGCAAGTGTTCTAATAATAGATGTCTTATAGTTAACTCTAAGAAGAAATCCTATTATTAGCCTAAACTATGCATGGTGCTTATCAGCCACGCTTGTTCCCAAAATACCATTGCATGTAGCGCAAGTCTTCATCTCTATGTGTGCTCCACATGCTATCTCCAAAAATAGCCCTTATCCATAAAAATGGCTAAGTCCTGAGCCAAAGTGTTATGGCGTGCATTTCCTTCCCTATCTTCCCATGCCTTCAAATGCACCTTGTTCCCATGCGTGCATCCTTTGTGTGTCTTCTCCTTAGAGAAACATTTTTTCTGCTCAACATTACCCCACACTAAAGTACATTGTCCATCCTAAAAATGGGAATTATTTCTAATGTTCCCAATAATAAAGAATAAGTAATGAAATAATTAATGAAACACTGTACAAAAGAATGAATTTTCACTCTGCAACACCCTCTTCTTCAACTGGGAGGATTAACTCTGGATATTCAATTTTGATTTCAAGCCTCCAATGTCTTCCAGTCACTTAGCGTGAGTCCTTGTCTTCTCTAGAATATTTATGGCTATGGCATCCAGTTCATCCTGAGTAATATTTTCTTTCTCATTCTATAGTACCCAGACAACATTGGCCATACCTAACATCATTCCTTCCAGGAGGTCCATATTTTGCGCTATGAGCTTCCCAATCTCATCAATCCTCTCTTTGTGTGGATCCTGGGCTGCTGTGAGGGCCTCATGCTTTTGTTTCACCAGTGCCAATATCTTTGTGTGCCCTAGTGTCTCATCTTTCATTGCCCAGAACTTCATTATCTTCAACTAGAGTTCTAGTCCTTATTACTTCTTCTGGTGCCACACATAAATTGAGAGCTTGGTCAGCTTTCTTCATCTCATCCTTCAAATTTTGGAGCAACGCCTCATAAGTTGAAATTTTCCTAACCATAGAGGCCCTTGCTCTCTCTACCTCTTGTTCAGAATCTTTTGGTGTGGGCATCCGAATTGGTCCATCATCTAACACTAAATCGACCAAAGTGCGCACATAATGCATAGCAGAAGGAAACTTTTCTGGAACCTGAGATTCTAGATGAGGCCTTTTTTAAGGATGTGATCACCAATTTCCTCCAGCCATGCTAACGAAGGCCTCATTATTTTTCCATTCTCATTCCTTCTCTTCCTTTAAATGTGTTATCTCTGTAGTTTTAGCCTTGTTATCTTCAAGCAACACTCGAATGGTGGCAGCCTTATCAATGTTTCTCCATGCCACCTCAGTAGATACTTTGACCAAGACATTGATTGACCTACTCATCAGACATTAGAGTAGGTTTTATTGTCATGTGCCTGCTCTAGGGTGCCTTCTTCACTCTTCATGAGACACAGGACTCCTCACACACGTCAAAATTTGGTTCATCCATATGAGTCTGCATGGACCAGGATAATTGCTTCCTTGTGTGCATAGTGGCCATATCTAGATCCATCAGCTCCCACCCATATAACTCCTTAAGGCCCACAGTGCTCTGAAACCTGGGTGGATGATTTTTCTTGTGTCCTCAGTATAGCCCATACTAGGGACAACATACTCTTCACTTGTTCTTTCTCTTTTTTTTCTTGGCCCCTTAGGAACCTAGGCGCCAAGGTCTGGAGTTGCCCTTCCTTCCTACCTGAGTAGTAATGGGCACATTGGTTGTTCTTGCATAATTTCTTCTACCTTCTTTCACCCCTTCCTCTTCATCTCTCATTTCTTCATCCCGGGGTTCCTCCACATCTTCAGGTTGAACCGAGGTTCCTGGTGTGCTCTCTTTAGACTCATCCTCCTCCTCATTAAGCTTCAACTTTCTTCTTCTCTTTCCCTCAGGTGCTTCTTTTTTAGGGGAGAGTCGAGGTGACCTTCGTAAAGGTTGAGATGTTCAAGTGCCTTGGGTTCTAGTTCTTCTGAACACCTTTTTAAACTGGCATTCCTCATGGACTATACCCATGTCCAAGTCTTCCTCTCCTCCTTGCATCTATGGGGGAGTATCTATGTGCTCACTCTCCACTTTTTCTATGGTTGCCTCTACCTCTATGGTCCAAGCCTCCACTATCCTCATTGAGTTCTTCTTCCTCATCTCCTTCTATGGTCGAGGAAGGATTTGGAGCTGCCACATTTTCAACTATGTGTTTTCCCTTAGGCGGCCCTAGGAGCATAAATTCATTCTCCACATACTTTCCCTTTTCCATCCTAGGCTTGAGCTGAAGATAGATAAGTGCACCCCACTGTCCCCAATAGCCAAACTTACCGATGGCTTCATGCTTATAACATCAGAAATAAGCCTCTCAATGTAGGCAGATCAACCTAGATAAACATAAGTTTTCCTTAGAGTATGGTAGTCACAGTCTACCTTGTCTGCATTGTAGCTCAACTAGCGTGCATTGGTAAACCTATGTACTACTTCCTAGAAGTAACACATTGTGAAGGCATATGGTAGTTTACACCAGGGACTCCATGTCCCATCCTTCATTGCAAACCTTGTAATGTAAAAATGTTGATACATGCGTGAATTGCACTTCCTTACCCACTACTAAGGGTAACTCCTTTGGAATGCACCATTCCTCCTCAAAGGCTGCATGCGAAATTGATCATACCATAGTTATACCCTTTGTTTGAATGGGCCACTCATTGTTCCTTCACACAAATACTTCTCAAACCTCTCTGTGAGGGACTTCTTTTCCATGGGGTATTCCCAAATTTTGTTATTTGGCCCATCAGGCACTCCAATTTCTACAAACACAAGAGATAATAGGATAGTGCCAAAACTTATCTTTTCACCTGTGTGCACTTCCTCAATAATTTTTCTTCTATGTAGCCAGCTAAGTTGTACACTTCTCCTTGTGACATTTTCTTCACAATATGTATCCACATGGTATTTACTTGTGACCATCTCTCTTGATCATTCAACTTAGTGAGTAGATGTGTGCTGCTACCTGCACCATAGGGTACTTCCTTAATTTGTAGATGTCCATTCCGCACAGACCCTTGGATGTATCCAACTCCTTTCTTGTGGCTATAACATTTCCTTATCAGTTAGATCACTACTAACCTCTATCCTTGTTCCCTTCAATCCTGTCAATGTAGCAATCAAAGGGCCATGGTGATCCTTACCCACCGTCCAGCAAAATAGAAGAAGTCCTCATGGACTCTGCTCATAATCCATTAGTATAAATTTTCTAGTTTTCCAAAATATGGGAGTTCATACAGTTGATACACCCCTACCTTCTTGAGAAACTTCTCCCCAGCATCGTCATATACTGGCATGTCATCCACCGTGCACTTGTTGGTCTTCTTATTCAACAATGTGTCCAACTCCCCTTGTTATCGGTGGTGTGGTGGTTGTAGTCACTTACTTTGCATCTATGGATATGGGAATCCCAATCCATCTGATGATCACTCCTTCTAGATACTGCATTTCTAAAAAATTACTCTTGAGAGCATCTTCGACCTCGATTTCCACCTTTTTCTTCCCCTTCATTCCTTCTCCAGGTGCTTTCCTTGGTGTCATGGTAAAAATCTCACCTTTTTCCTCTATTGAGTAAGATCTCATGTGCCCTAGCTCAAAAATATGCCCTAGCTTGAAACCTGCGTGCCCTATGTTGTGCCCTAGCTCCTTCTCAATGCTTCTTCTTCACTCAAACCCTTCTCCAATGGGGACACAAGCCACTTCTGTGCACAAAATCTTCTCTCCACGCCTAGTTTCGGAACTCTCTACACCTCAACATGTTTCGCTTGGTTTGGTCATGGTCAACTAGCTCACTTGAATACTTGTGATTGCAAAGGTAAAAATAAACCCGCATCACATATTTATATAGAGTTGCTAAAATTTATTACATTTATTGCTCCTTTACCTACCACCAATCCTCTCATTAATTGACCATTTTCCCAATTTTCTGCATGATACACCTACGTGCACCCACAGCTATAACCTTCCAGCACCTTCCTACCTTCTAGCTACAGAACTCCTTCTACGCATTCCATGCACCAAAGTACCTTACCATTATGCCTTCCTCTAGTAGTTTCTATGGCCACAACTTACCTCACGTTATATTGTTCATTCATTTATTTCCAGCTATGGTCTTCCTTAAGAGCAATCTTCTTTCTAGCAGCTCCCTTCCATTTTGAATAACATGTAACAGTATGTTCTCATGTGTACCCATTTTTGAATAACAACCACCCCACACCAATGGTATGTGTAGTCCTCTGTGCATAAAAATACTTCAGATTGTAATTAGCTTCTAGCGCATAAATGCACTTATTACACAAAACACCAAACTAAATTGACAAAGCATAGCGACGAAGAAGGAAATACATTAAAAGAAATACAAAAAGGGAAATCTATACTAAATGGCAATACTACCTTATTACAAACACCAAGAAGACTTATTTATAGTAGGGCTTCAGCCTACTCCCGTTAAAGTAACTGGGTAATTGTGTTCCATCAAGCACCTCTAACTGACAAGCACCTGATTCAAGGATGTGAGTGATAACATATGGTCCCAACCAATGCACCTTAAGTTTTCCTGGATGGTGCAAAAACTTGGAATCATAAAGAAGTACCATTTATCCAACCTCAAGCTTCTTATCCCTGATGTGTCTATCATGCCATGCCTTCTACCTGGCCTTTTCCTACTTCTGACTCCAATGTGTTATGGCAACGCCTCTCATCTAACTGTATTAACTTGTCAATTCTTTCTTCTAATGCCTTCTCATCAGCTAGACCTCCCACGCGCGTGTAATACGTAAAGAAGGTAACATGAATTCCATGGGAAGAATTGCTTCTATGCCAAACACCAACTGAAAGGGTGTGGCCTTATTCAACCTTTTGTAGGTTGTTCTATATGCCCAAAGTACAACAAAACTTTATCATCCCAATCTTTCCTTCCAACATCACAAATTTTTTTTAAGGTCTGGCTCAATATCTTGTTGAAGGCCTCAGTAGTCCCATTTGCTTGAGGGTGATAAGGTGTATTCTTGTGGTGCGTGACCATAAATTCATCCAACCAATATCCTGATTGTCTCATTCAAGAAGTGTGTGACCCTATCACTTTTCAAACTCAAGCGAACATCCATACCTAGTAAGAATATTTTCCATAAGAACCTTGTTGTAGCTAGCTTTGTACAATCCTTTGTAGGTGTTGCTTCTGCCCATTGTGTAAGATAATTATGTACAAGTGATGATGTAGTGCAGTACGATTGCATGATCTAGTTCTACATGCGAGTTCATATTCCTATGGGGAAATAGGACCCACAAATTCTATTGCCCATTTTTCAAATGGTTCTGACACTAGTAATAGGCCTCAAAGGCATTTCATCTCTTTGCATTCAGGTTTTGCCCAAGGTGCTGACAATGATCACACACCTTACAATACTCTTTACAATCCTTGTACATGGTCTCCCACCATAATCCTAGTTGGATGAGTAGAATCTTGTGCAGCTCCCTGTGGTGGAATATCTGGGTCACCTGCATAATGTTGCGCATCCACCTCCATGTGTGTGTCAAATATTTCTATGCGCCATGAGCCTCTTCCATGATATCTTGACACTCATGTTCTTGGGTAATACACACCTTGGTGTAATACTTCATCTCATTTTGTGCGCCTTGGGCGCCTAGTTTGTATAATTCACCATTGATCAACATGAAGGGTGCTAGGCGTTGTTGGGAAAATAGGCACGAATTACAAGTTGTTTCTTCTCTAAGGCACTTTCATTCCTTCTATGTACTCATACCTGTGCATAAAAATGACAACAATATCCTCCACACTTGTGTAATCTTGAAGTTTGTGTGATGTAAGTTGTTTCTCTCCAAGGCTTTCATTCCTTATAGCACCATACATGTGTGTGCATCTGACATTGTATCTTCAATGTATCTTCAATTGTCTACGCATCCTCTCCTGATTGAATTCTTGATAAGTGGTCTGGGCCAGAATTACTTTTACCTAGTTTTACCATGACTGTAAAGTCAAATTCTTGGAATAAGAGAACCCATCAACATATGCACCCCTATAAAATGGGATTATTTACCAAGTATTTTAATGCCATGTGATTTATATAAAATACAAAAGGTGTTGCTAGTAAGTACTGTCTAAACTTATGCAGCACGTAGATCATCAACAAGGCCTCGTACTCTATAGTTGTATAATTTTGTTCTGTAGGAGTCAACTTTCTACTAGAAAAAGAAGATAGGATGATCTATAATACCTTCTCCATAGGATGAGCTAACATTAGCACCAATGGTCATGCTAGAGGCATCCACATGTATGTGAAACTAGTTGGTTCCATGAGGGAAAATGTAAAATAGGTGTTGTAGTAAGTCTCTCCTTTAATGCCTCAAATGTGCACTTGCTGCAGTTCTCCCCAATAGAATGTCCCTTTTCCCTTTAGTAACTCCTCCAGGGGTGGAAATCTTTGACATATCCTTTGATAAATTTTCTGTAATACCTTGTATGGCCCAAGAATAGCTTGATCTACACACCTCACTCTAACTGGTAGGCTATCCTCCAGGCCAATTATAAAACATGATAATTATTGCAACCTTAGATGGATCTACTAACAAACCTTCCTTGCAGATGATATGCCTAGTAGATTTCCAAAAGGTGTAGCAAATACACACTTCTTGATGTTTAAAGAGATAAACTCTTAACTATCTGCATCTTTCAAACATTAAGCACAAGTTGTCACAATGATCCTTAACAAGCCCATATACCATCCAATCATCCAAGTAAACCTACAAGAATTTGTGAATAAAATCCTAGAATGCTTGAACAACTATGCATGAAAATACAACAAGCATGTTCTTCAAACCAAAGGGCATCACAGTATATGCAAAACTTCCCCATTCAGTGGTGAAATTCATTCTTCTCTTGATCCTCCTATGAAATTCTTACCTGATGATACCCAGAGAATCCATTTGTAAAAGAGTAAATTTCACAGCCCTGCAATGCCTTCTAATATTTCCTCAGTGAAAGGCATAGGAAAAGGATCAATCACACATGCAACATTCAACTCCCTGTAATCCACACAAATCCTAATCTGACCATATTTCTTTATACTTATTACCATGGGGCTAACCCACTCTGATTCTTCTAGGGGCTTAATGATTCCAGATTTCAACATTTTTTCAATTTCTTCTTTAACTTTTATGCGCAGGTTAGGGTTCATCCTGTAAGGTCTCTTCCTAACCAAGCACACACCTTCCTTTAGCTTAATCTTCATCTCACCTAATGACTCATGCACCCCCTTTAACTCATGGTATCCCCTAGGAAATAAGTCCTATGGAAATCACATAGTAACTCAATTATCTTTTCACTTCAGAATCAAACCAATAATCTCCAATTATGGCCTCCTTAGGTTCAACATCCGTGCCAATGTTCACTTTCTTGGTCTTCATAGGTTCATGATATGTGCACGCGCACGTTGTTTATCTACAATGTCTAAAACCTCACGCGTACCTTTGAAATGATCAATGTCAAAATTTTCTACTTCTTCATCATCCACTATGTAGACCATCTTTCATTTCTCCTTCTCAAAGCAAGAACACTTAAATAGTTTGGCATCTATCTCATCTATTTCATCAAAATGCACGCTCCTGGTTCTTCCTCACCAAATAACTCCTAAATGAGTTCTTCAGCCTTTGCATTGTCTCCCATAGTCAAGCATTCCATAACCCGTAATGCCTCTCTCACTGGAGGTTTAGTAGAGAAGTAGTCAAAATTCTAGACCATTCCTACAATCAAGTCTTGCCAATTTCCAGTCTCCCTATGCAGTTCCACATAAACATACCAAGCATGTGCGCAGCCTTGCAAAGTGGAATAAAGTTTTTGCACCCAAAGTGAAGGTGGTAAAGCTTCCTGCCCCCTCTATGTCCAAAGTCTCTCACACTGTTAAACATGGTGTTGAATAGGTTGATTACCATGATATATGCAGATTCTGAGTAGGTGCATTGCTCCTAAGAAACCGGGTTGTTAGAGAAATTCTTACTTCATTCCATTCTATGATATTATCCCTATGAACCATCCACTAGTGCATTTCCATCCTGCACAGGGTATACACTAACATATTTCTTCTCTCCACTTGATCCATCCACTACTCCTCCATGGTGCACAGAATACTATAAGATCTCCTTCTCCAGTGTACCAGGGTACAAAGTTGTTACCTATCTGCCTAATACAATGAGGTTTTCTCCTTCATGCAAAGTGCACTTCTTACTTCGTGCCCAACCATCTCATAGGTTCCATGTGCCCAATTGTCACAAGAAATACTTGTAGTATCACTAATAGATTGTGCATCCTCCCACTAGAGGATTCCCTCCTTAGATGGCTCAAGTACTTCTAGATCTTGAATGACGTGCACATAAATTATGTTCATATCTTCCTCACTCAATGGTTCAACATAAGGTGTAAATTTTCCATTTGTTAAAGGGATAATAACTCATTCTTCCTTGTTCTCAAAAATTATATACCCCTTTTTGAACCGTAGATCAACATTATTTGCATAACACCAAGGGCACCCAAGTAGAGCTGGGAAGTTGTCTACTTCTACAAGTGCCAAAACCTCAAAGTCCCCAGTGAACTTGGCCCCTTGTATAGTAATGGATGCATCCTTTAAAACCCCGATTGGAGTGGTCTTAGTCTAATTAGCCATAAACAATACATTAGAGGATGGTTGTAATGGAGGTCTTCCCATCTGCACCCATGCATATAAAGTAAGCACATTCACTTTCGCATGCCTATGTCAATCAATATATTGCTCAAAAGCCACCCATCCACAACAACATTCAGAGTGATATTTCTTGTCATAATCCAAGCTATGAGGGGGAAGATTAACATGCAGGATCTTCCGTCCATTCTCAATACCTACGCACAGAGTGTTTCCCTTTAACCAATTCCCTAGTAATGGATTAATATTCTTCCTAGCGCATCATCTTGCATACCTCTTTCAAATCATCAACATCTATGACTAGACCATCTCTACTGCATTCTTTTGTTCCAACTTCCATGACTGTTCCTTTAAACATTGTATTTCACCCTAAAGATTTCTAAGTACCTCCATGGTTTCCTAATAAACCTCCTTCTGGTGTGTAGGATTTGGGTATCTTGCATGTAAAACCTCCTCTTAGTAATAGTAGGCTTCTACTGTAACGTCTCTCTGGCGCGTGCAACTTCAGCGCGTGTAGTACTCTTCATAGGTACTACCTTAAATTCTGGTGCCAACTTTGGCATCCACTAATTTTCCATGTCACATTGTATTCTAACCATCATTGCGTCCTTGTTATCCTATTTATGATGTTTATTGTAGTTCCCACTTTCCTTTGACACCTTTTTGATACTTATTCTGATATTGTTGATTACGTTATGGACATTATTATGCTTTGATTTAGTATGATGTTAGACTATTTGATCATGGATTATTGTTGATCTTGATTTGGTTATGATGCATGATGATTATTGGAGACACTCATATGTGGATGATGATATACTATTTGACATGGATGTTTTATGGATTTTGTTCGAACATGTGATTTTGGATATTATGAGTAGATCTAGAAAATGGATATTATATGATGATGACATAGTTGTTGATATAAATTGTATGTGATAATGTTAAATTACCTTGATGTTGTTGTGATTCACATATTTAGATGATTTTGTGATTATTATTTATATCATATTGGATGTTCTGATATGGCCACGAGGCAAAGGAGGTATTTTTGTTTTGCAGGTTAAAAATCACAACAAACATCGGGGGATTGGAGACCAACCACAATGAAATTCTAGGTGAATTCAACAAGGTCACCATGGCAACTTGTTTTATTGTGTGTGTGTGTTGTATTTTGTTAGGGATTCCCATGGGGGGGATTACCTTTATATGTGACCATGGGTATTGTGTATTTTATTAATGTGGTTTCCTTTTATTATTGCTTGTATGTATTTTATTAGTAATGTGTTCCCTTTCTTTTATTTAATTAAAATTGTGGTAGATTAATGTGAGAAATCATATGGTTAAAATTTAAATAAATCAAATTGGGATATGAGAAAGTAATAATGGAAGTTGTTGGCTCTTTGTATTAATTATGTAAGTAAGTTTGTGTAAGAGTTGTGTAAGTCAGATTTTGGAGTATGAAAACACTCTACCTCCTTGGAAATTCGAATTTGTCCTTGGGGGATTGTTTTTGGAGGCTTGTGGGACAAGTAAAACTTGTCCCATACCTCTAAATTTAATTTACCAACCATACTTATGGTTGGAGAGGTGATTTAGACTTTTATAATGCATTTTATTAATCATGTTGCAAGTTTTTGATTGCACTCTCTTACATTTTATTTAATTTTGCAGTCCTTTGGGGTATGGGCTTTTGGAGTGTGCAAGTAACTTGTCATATTTTCACTCACCTCTTTATTGTGCTTGGGAGAATGAAATTTTGTCTTTTGTGTTTTGATTTGAGGATGTGTGATGTGGCATCCTACATGGATCCACATCATCCTCTTCTCTTCCCTCTTCTATAAAATTCAAAACTCTTTGCTTGTTTTGGGTTGTTGAATCATTTTTGCAAACTTCCTTGGGGCACATTTTTTTCTTGTGTTGGAGCTCTTGCTTTTGGAAGGAGTTTGGAGAAACTTTGCATGCTTGGAGATTGTTGTTTTGGGACTATATTTTGGGCATTGAAGCTTGTTGTTTGGAAACAAAAGCTACCATGGAGAGGTAGGAGTTTAATCTCTTTCTTTTATGTTGTTATTTTCTTGTTGTGTTGTGTGAATGGTGCATGTTTTGATTTATTTGTTGGCTGGTTGGGTAGACTGCCATAGGAATGGTGTAGGAGAAGGCTATGGGGAATCCATGTGGGGGCATAAGGGAATGCCATTGGCATCAAAATTTTGTGGAGGGAGTTTGGGTTTGGGATCCACCATGGAAAAGAAATAGCTTGCATTTCTTACTTTTGGGGGGGGTGGGGGGCATAAGGAAATATGTGGGGGGCATAAGGAGGGATTGTGGGGGGCATAAGGATATGTGATGGTGAACTTTTATTGGTGGTTTGTTACTGGTGGATGCCCAATTCCCATTTGGGAGGCATAAGTAGCTTCCCCCATAGACCTTGCTCCTTTGGCTTGCATGATCAAGCCTGAGTTTTGTTTTGATTGTTTCAAATGTAGTTGTAAACTGTTGTTTTTGTGTGGACTATTTTTTTATAATGAATTATGCATGTTGAAAGAATGTTGTGTGTTGTGGAAGCCAGTTGTTGTCATGGGTTAAATCACACCTCTTATTGTATTTTGGTTGGGGCTTGGGGGCCAATGATGAAGGAAGGATTCTCCTTTCATTGGATTTCTTGGTTGGGTGGAGAGCATTGCCTTTCCCCCACTTTTGTTGTGATCAAATTGGAAAAAAAGGAAACTTGTATGTTGTTGTTTTGGAGCAAAGGAAAATGTATAGTTTTTCCAGTCCCTTGTGAAACAAATTCATTTGTAATCCTTTCCCACTTGATGTGGATGAAAATTGTAATAATTATATCTTGTGAAGAAAAGATGTTGTAATTGATTGTGGAAGTATGTACATTCGAATGTGTGAAGGATAATTATATTTTGTTCTGTTAATTGGAAAGAAATAAATAGAATTATGTTATTGCATTCAAACATGGAAAGATGTAAAAGTTTTATAATTGAAGTCAATAAAGAATTGCAAGATCTTCCTCTCATATGCATTGTTGGATTGAATTCAATGTTTCATTGTATGGAAAAAGAGATAGGTTAGATCTCTTTATTGAAAAGAAAGAAACATATGAAGGAGTTATATTGCCTTGTAATTGCTTCTTTTGGAAATATATTAAATTGGAAATCAGAAGTTACAATTTTAGCTTTGAAATGGTTTGATTATAAACAACTAAATGTATTGGATTAGTTTAGAAATGAAATGCCACACTTGAATGATAAAATTGATATACATATTTAAAAGAAATAGATCTTTGTTGGTAAAAATTAAAACTGGCAAATAAATTCAATCAAAATGTACAGTTCGGGCCTGCACACAATAATCAACTTGAAACATGGTAAAATTTGGCATGCTAAGTATTATCAATGAACTCAAATTGACAAATAAAACTTAAGAAAACAATTTAACCATTGCAAAATCAAACCCAATCCCCTTTCACAGTCGTTTTCTGTCAATTGTTCTGGAAAAACATGAATTGGAAAATCAAACAAGCAAATATACCTTCCTAAAACACTTTAAATCCTTCCTAGAGTAATCATCCATGTCTGTTTGGCATGTTGAGTGAAGGAGGAGATCAAATTGAATCAAATTTATAAGTTGGAAATTACAAGTTTGCTATTTAAAAGCCTGCAGATCGTTTTCACAAAATTTACCCCTCAAAATTTATCAAAATGTAAAATTTATGATTCCTGTGCAAAGAGGGAATTGAGAGCTTTCCATAAATTTCTCGTTTTCCAAAACTAAGCTTTCTAGACAAAAGTTATGGCACTCTGAACTTTTCCTGCCTTGGTGGGAAAATTTGGGAAAATTTTCCCTGGCGGGCCCGCGGCTCGAAAATTTCCTGTTAGAAAATCCTTAGAAAATTTTTGAAAAATTTGCTTGGGAAATTTTTCAAAATTTTCTCTGCTGGCCCATATCCAATCAAAGGCTACCACGTGTCCTCACATGGGGCAACGGCGGAGGCGCTGACATTATTTTTGCCCTTGGGCCTTTTAAGAAGTTTGGAAAAATTTTACGTTTTTATCTCGCCGGCCCGCGGCCTATCATAGGCTGCCACATGGCAGCATGGCGTGTTGACATCAGAGGGGGCGGAACCCTCACAACACTTTTTTCTTTGAAAAGGTTTTACTTTGGAAAATTTTTATTTAACCTCCCGCGGCCCCGCACTCCCGCCCTGCACCTCAGCGTGAATGACCCTTCCGCGAGCACGCGTGGACTGCCGTGCGTGCGTAATTATCCCCTTATCTCCCCCCTTCGGTGAAATTTTCGTCAATTATCTCCACCACCACCTCTCCCTCTCCTTCATCCCTGCATGTGGCTTGTTGAGTGCCATGTGTCCCTAGCAGACCCACGGGTTTGTGGCATGCGTTGAATGTGGATTGTCTCCCTCCCTTTGGTGAAATCTCCTAAACCTTCCTCTGCTCCGTCCTTCTCCTCACCCTCTCCCGGTGATGACTCAGAGGCCACAACATGTGTCCCTAGAGGACCCACGGAGGCGCAGGCGTAATTTGTGAATTTTCACTCCCTACGCATGAAGGAAAAATTTTAAACGCTACCCTATGACCCGTCAACCCAAAAAAAATTTTTCTTCCCCTTCGACACGTGTCCCCTTGGGGGAAAATTTGACCCCTAAAGCTTCCTAGTCCATATCTGGAGTTCTACAAGGAGTTAGGAGGACTTCTTTATATCGTTGGAAAGGTGAGAAAATTTCCTATCCAATGGAAATGATTTAGAGAAATTTTTGAATGTATTAAGTGTGAGAAAAATCAAGTTGAAACTTTGAGCCTGTTAGAGAGTGGGTATGGTGATATTTTACCCCCTGAACCTAATTGAAACTTCTAACCCTAAAATTTGGACCATGTGACCTTTGGAAATTGTTAATAAATGAAAAGTATGTTCTTGTAATTTTAGACTTGTTCCGGAACCTGATAGTGTCAACCGTTGTCTTGCAACCTGGTTGTAGACACTTCTAATAAAAAAAAATATTCCATAATTTTTCCTGACTAACCCTAGGTTGTTTCTTGGGTCTCAAGTGGGTTGTTTTAACGGGCATCACACTTGGTATCAGAGCAGTGGTTCAAAAATCTTGGATCATTGGGCACACTAGAAAACTTGAGACATGAAACTTAAACCTAGCACATTTTCTTTTAAATCTAGAAAACAACTTAGTTAGAATTTGTATATTTTAGTAAACATGGAAATTGAGTAAAACTTAGAAAAACAAACTAACTCTCACTTTGGTCTATGCAGGAGGCGCAGATGGAGTGAGAGAAATGTTACACAGAGACTCAGACTTACCACCACCACCACCACCATCGGATCAGGGTGTAGCAGCTATCCTACCCTAGATCTTGCAGACCCTTCAGGATGTCAATGTCACTCTACGCGGAGGATTAGGAGGAGGACATGCAGCTAGTCATGACAGAGCCCCTTCCATTGAGGGTCAGGTATCTCCTCGACCCAGCGAGGAGCATAGAGGAGAGAACTCCCATGCAGAGTCAGCCAGAGTAGAGTCACCACTGAGGGGACAGGGTGACAGGAGTTCCTAGAGCATAGAGAGAGGTCTCAGAGCCCTAGGCTTAGGGATGAGCATGCAGAGAGACCTAGAGGCCATCAGACCACAGCTGTGCAGATCACATCAGGGAGATCCTGAAGCTTCGGCCCTCACATTACTTCAGGTGACATGGGTGGATTTCAGGCAGAGGCCTGGCTAGTGAGCTTGAGTGGTTTGCTTCAAGCTTTGTCCTTGTTCTAGCAACATGAAAGCTCATGTTGCGATCCATCTACTGAGGGATGGAGCAGGAGTATGGTGGAGGACAGAGGAGCAGAAGCTCCATGTAGATTCTGAGACAGTGACCTGGGAGCTATTTGAGGAGAGATTCAGGAGCAGGTATTTGTCACGGAGGTTCATACATAGCAAAGGATTGACGAGTTCCATGACCTCTGATAGGCATCTCTTTCTGTAGCAGAGTATGAGAGTAGATTTCTAGATCTACTCCAGTATGTAGAGTACATGCAGGATGAGCAGGTGCGGATTCACAGGTTCATCTAGGGCCTGAATTTAGATATTGGAGGTGCAATGTGGATCCACTACCCACAGACATTAGTTGAGGCCATCGAGAAGGCCTATATTGCAGAGGAGACTCAGGGAAAGACCCAGCAGGCTAGAGACCGAGTCCAGAGCCGCATACAACAGATGCAGGATGGTAGATCAAGGGGGTCAGTACCCCTTCCTCGTGGTGGCCAGGGTACAGCACAGTCATCCTTTAGGCCACACCATAGCAGCAGCAGTAGTCTCGCCCACCTCATAGACCTCCACAGAGAGTTGATGCACAGAGAGGTCAGAGTATGGGGCCTCCTCCTAGGGGTCCCATCAGGACACAGGGTGGACCTAGAGCTCAGTCAATGGGAGCTCGCTAGCAGAGACCTCAGCAGACCGCAGCCGGATCATCAGGGTCCACACCACAGACTTCCAGGGAACCTACTGGAGGTGCTACTCATTGGGGAGGATCAGGAGGATGTTTTGGATGTGGAGTTACTGGACACTTTTAGAGAGACTACCCACATAACCCTAATAACAAGGGTAAGACACAGATCTCAGAGCCTACTGTTGGTGACATGGGACGCAGCCACAGGATTTATGCAGCGGTTGAGAACCACCAGGTAGAGCATCAGAGCACATTCATTGAGACCACATGTAGCATTGGTGGTATTCCTACCTCTGTATTGTTTGATTCTGGTTCTTCTGATTCTTTCATTGCACCATCTTTAGTAGAGCGATGCAGGCTGGTGGCAGTTAGGTAGGGTCTTAGTTGGGATGTCGAGATGGCTTCTGGAGCCAAGATCTCTATAGACTCCTTGGTTAAGGAGTGTGTAGTGGATTTGGGACCTTTCACCACTACCTCAGATCTTTGTATCCTTCCTTTGGGCTCGTATGGAGTCATTTTGGGTATGGATTGGTTATCTACACACAGGGCCAGGATGGATTGTTATCACAAGACTATATCTTGTGCAGATGATTTGGGAGTTGAGTCGGTGATTTCAAGGGTCAAGAGACCCGTTTCTATTCGCACCATCTCCGCTATGCAGCTTAAGTGGTGTGTGCGACGGGTTGTCAGATGTATGTTGTTACAGTTAGTGACAGATCAGAGGATGGGTCTAGTGGACCATCGCTAGATGATCATCCCATTTTGAGAGAGTTTTATGATGTCTTTCCTAGGGGAGCTATCGGGGTTACCACCCCCACGTGAGATTTATTTTTCATATAGATCTAGTTCCTAGAGCAGAGCCTATCTCACGGGAACCTTATCGGATGACCACCCTAGAGCTCTGTGAGCTCAAGTTACAGCTTGAGGGCCTTTTGGAGAAAGGCCTTATCCATCCTAGTGTATCCCCTTGGGGTGCACCAGTGATCTTTGTGAAGAAGAAGGATGGATCCTTGTGGTTGTGTATTGATTACCGCCAGCTGAATAAGGTAACGATCAAGAATCGTTATCCTCTTCCACATATTGATGACTTGTTTGATCAGATGAAGGGAGCCACAGTTTTCTCTAAGATTGATCTTAAGTCAGGGTACCATCAGCTGAGGATTTCAGAGGTGGACATTCATAAGACCACCTTCCGCATGAGATATGGGCACTATGAGTTCACAGTGGTGCCTTTTGGTTTGACTAATGCCCCCCGCAGTGTTCATGAGTTTGATGAATGGGGTATTCAGGACCTTCTTAGATCGCTTCATGCTCATCTTCCTAGATGACATTTTGATATACTCACGTACGCGTGAGGAGCACGAGGGGCACCTTTCATCAGGTTCTTCAGTGTCTTCGGGAGCAGCAACTTTACGGGAACTTGGAGAAGTGTGCTTTCTTTTAGAAAGAGGTGCAGTATTTGGGTCATATCATTTCTGGGGAAGGTATCACCATCGATCCTTCCAAGATTAGAGCCATTATGGATTGGCCAGCACCCACTACAGTGACTGAGGTGCACAGCTTCATGGGATTAGTAGGTTACTACAAGAGATTTGTTCAAGACTTCTCTCAGATTGCGCACCCTATCACTTCCCTTCAGAGGAAAGGGAAGAAGTTTGTTTCTGGTCAGACAGATGTGAGCAGGCCTTCAGGACACTGAAGGAGTGCCTCACTACAACACCTATTCTTGCAGTGCCGAGATCCACAGGGTGAGTTCTTTGTTTACACAGATGCTTCTTTAGTAGGGCTTGGAGGTGTGTTGATGCAGGAGGGAAGAGTAGTGGCTTTTGAGTCTCGCAAACTCAAAGATCATGAGCTTAATTATCCTACCCATGATCTTGAGCTTGCGGCAGTTGTGCATGCCTTGGTTTGATGGAGGCACTTTCTTCTTGGTAGGAGATTCACACTCAGGACAGATCATTTGAGTCTTCGCCACCTCTTCACGCAGCCCAATCTCAACGCTCGTCAGCGGCGTTGGATGGAGTTACTTTGTGAGTATGATATGGAGATAGAGCATGTGAAGGGGAAGGAGAATGTGGTAGTAGATGCTCTTAGTAGAACGAAGACATGTGGCTATGGCCACATCAGTGAGCACAGATTTACGGAGTACGGGATCCTTCAGCAGCTTCCTCTTGACAGCTTCTACATTGCAGTTCGAGCAGAGATCGAGTCAAAGACCCCTTGAAGGGGAATTTTGATGGTTTTTCCTTAGAGGAAGATGGTCTTCTCAGGCACAGAGGCTGGATATATGTTCCCAGAGATGGAGGCTTGAGGTAGGACATCTTGGTAGAGGCACATCGTGCACCCTATTCAGCCCATCCTGGGGTGAAGAAGATGCATGCCACCTTGCGACAGTTGTATCATTGGAGAGGACTTTGTAGAGACATGGCCCAGTTTGTGTCATGATGTTTAGAGTGCCAGAGAGTTAAGGCCAAGCATCAGCATCCAGCTGGCCTTCTTTATCCTCATGCTATACCAGAATGGAAGTGGGACACCATTTCCATGGATTTCATTGTTGGGCTACCGATGTCGAGATATCACCACGACGCCATCATGGTCATGGTTGATAAATTGACAAAAGTGGCTCACTTTTATCCAGTGAAGACCACTTACACAGCTAGAGCAGTGGCACAGGTATATTTGGATGAGATTGTTAGGTTACACGGGATTCCACGGAAGATCATTTGTGACCACGATCCTTTGTACACTTCACATTTCTGGACTACCATGCAGTATGTCCTCGGGATGAGGATCAACTTCAGCACAGCATATCACCCTGAGACAGATGGACAGACTGAGCAGGTGAATCATATTTTAGAGGACATGCTCAGGATGTATGTGATGGATCAGCAGTCTAAATGGGAGGAGTACCTGTACTTAGTGGAGTTTTCCTACAATAATAGTTTTCAGAGTTCTATAGGCATGGCTCCTTTTCAGGATTTGTATGGTAGAGAGTGCAGGACACCTCTTAGTTGGGACAGGTTAGAGGACAGAGTATCTCTTGGACCAGCTCTTTTACAGGACATGGAGCAGCAGGTGGTGTTGATCAGGACAGAGATTACAGGAGGCACAGGACAGACAGAAGAAGTATGCAGATCAGCATAGGATCGACCGTAGTTTTGATGTGGGCATGAAGGTGTTCCTTTGTGTCAGGCCACACAAGAGCCCTATCCATTATGGAAAAGGTTCTAAGTTAGCTCCTAGATTTGTTGGTCCTTTTGAGATCTTGGAGCGTATCGGCCCTTTGGCCTACCGTCTAGCATTGCCACCTATCTTGTCTCACATACATGATGTTTTTCATGTTTCAGTTCTCAGGAGATATATTGCAGATCCTTCTCATGTGTTAGATTGGACATCATTACAGGTGCAGGATCAGGGGCAAGTGATGGTGGAGCCCATTTGCATCCTAGATCGTAGGACCCTGGGCCTTCGAGGCAGAGAGGTTGATCAGGTTTGGGTGCAAGTGGGACAGATATGATGAGACTGCAGCTACATGGGAGGATGCTACTTCATTACAAGTTCAGTTTCCACATTTTTTCCAGTGACTTCCAGGAGGAATTCGAGTCTAAGGGGAGGGGGATGTAGTGCCCACTTCCCTTTGACACCTTTTGATACTTATTCTGATATTGTTGATTACGTTATGGACATTATTATGCTTTGATTTAGTATGATGTTAGCTATTTGATCATGGATTATTGTTGATCTTGATTTGGTTATGATGCATGATGATTATTAGAGACACTCATATGTGGATGATGATATACTATTTGACATGGATGTTTTATGGATGTTGTTCGAACATGTGATTTTGGATATTGTGAGTAGATCTAGAAAATGGATATTATATGAGGATGACATAGTTGTTGATATAAATTGTATGTGATAATGTTAAATTGCCTTGATGTTGTTGTGATTCACATACTTAGATGATTTTGTGATATTATTTATATCATTTTGGATGTTTTGATATGGCCACGAGGCCAAAGGAGGTATTTTTGTTTTGCAGGTTAAAAATCACAACAAACATCGGGGGATTGGAGACCAACCACAATGAGAATTCTAGGTGAATTCGACAAGGTCACCATGGCAACTTGTTTTATTGAGTGTGTGTGTTGTATTTTGTTAGGGATTCCCATGGGGGGGATTTCCTTTATATGTGACCATGGGTTTGTGTATTTTATTAATGTGGTTACTTTTTATTATTGCTTGTATGTATTTTATTAGTAATGTGTTCCCTTTCTTTTAATTAAATTGTAGTATATTAATGTAAGAAAATCATATGGTTAAAATTTAAATAAATTAAATTGGGATATGGGAAAGTAATAATGGGAGTTGTTGGATCTTTGTATTAATTATGTAAGGGATGTGTAAGTTTGTGTAAGAGTTTTGTAAGTCAGATTTTGGAGTATGAAATACTCCACCTCCATGGAAATTTGAATTTGTCCTTGGGGGCTATTTTTGGAGGCTTGTGGGACAAGTAAAACTTGTCTCATACCTCTCAATTTAAATTACCAACCATACCTATGGTTGGAGGGGTGATTTTAGACTTTTATAATTGCATTTTATTAATCATGTTGCAAGTTTTGATTGCACTCTCTTACATCTTATTTAATTTTGTAGTCCTTTGGGGTGTGGGCTCTTTGGAGTGTGCAAGTAATTTGTCATATTTTCACCCACCTCTTTATTGTGCTTGGGAGAATGAAATTTTGTATTTTGTGTTTGAATTTGAGGATGTGTGATGTGGCACCCTACATGGATCCACATCATCCTCTTCTCTTCCCTCTTCTATAAAATTCAAACTTTTTGCTTGTTTTGGGTTGTTGATTCATTTTGCAAACTTCCATTGGGGCGCATTTTTCTTGTTTGGAGCTCCTGATTTTGGAAGGAAGTTTGGAGAAACTTTGCATGCTTGGAGATTATTGTTTTGTGATTGTATTTGGGCATTGAATCTTGCTATGTGGAAACAAAAGCTACCATGGAGAGGTAGGAGTTTATACTTTCTTTCATGTTGTTATGTTCTTGTTGTGATGTGTGAATGATGCATGTTTTGATTTATTTGTTGGCTGGTTGGGTAGACTGCCATAGGAATGGTGTAGGAGAAGGCTATGGGGAATCCATGTGGGGGGCATAATGGAATTCCATTGGCATCAGAATTTTGTGGAGGGAGTTTGGGTTTGGGATCCACCATGGAAAATAAATAGCTTGCATTTCTTACTTTATGGGGGGCATAAGAAGGGATTTGTGGGGGCATAAGGATGTGTGTGTGATGAATTATTTTGGCGGTTTATTCTGGTGGATGCCCAATTCCCATTGGGAGGCATAAGTAGCTTCCCCCATAGACCTTGCTCCTTTGGCTTGCATGATCAAGCCTGAGTTTTGTTTTGATTGTTTCAATTGTAGTTGTAAACTATTGTGTTTGTTTGGACTGTATTTTTATATGAACTAAGCATGTTGAAAGAATGTTGTGTGTTGTGGAAGCCAGTTGTTGCCATGGGTTGAATCACACCTCTTATTGTATTCTGGTTGGGGCTCGGGGGCCAATGATGAAGGAAGGATTCTCCTTTCATTGGATGTCTTGGTTGGGTGGAGAGCATTGTCTTTCCCCCTACTTTTGTTGTGATCAATTGGAAGAAAATGGAAGCTTGCATGTTGTTGTTCTGGAGCAAAGTAAAATGCAATTTTGCCAGCCCCTTGTGAAACAAATTTATTTGTAATCTTTTCCCACTATGATGTGGATGAAAATTGTATTGTATTCTTGTGAAGAAAATATGTTGTAATTGATTATGGAAGTATATATATTCGAATTGTGAAGGATTGTTATATTTTGTTCTGTTATTGGAAATAAATAAATAGAATTCTATTATTGCATTCAACATGGAAAGATGTAAAGTTTTATGATTGAAGTCAATAAAGAGTTGAAGGATCTTTTCTCATATGCATTGTTGGATTGAATTCAATGTTTCATTGTGTGGGAAAAGAGTTAATTAAATCTCTGATTGAAAGAAAGAAACGTATGTAAGGAAAACACAGTAAATTGTCTCTTTGGAAATATATAAAATTGAAATCAGAGTTGTATTTTGAGTTTAGAATAGTTTGATTTAAGTCATTTAAATGTAATGGATTAGTTTAGAAATGAATTGCCACACTTGAATGATAAAATTGATATACATATTTAAAAGAAATGGATCTCTGTTATAAAAAATTAATATTGGCAAATAAATTCAATCAAATTGTACAATTCAGACCTACACATAATAATCAACTTGAAAATGATATGATTTAGCATGTTAAGACATCAATGAACTCAAATTGACAAGGAACACTTAAGGCAACAACTTAAACATTGCAAAATCGAGCCCAATCCCTTTCATAGTCGTTTTCTGTCAATTGTTCGACAAAATTAAAATTGAAACAATTAAGCAAATTTACCTTTCTAAAACACTTTAAATCCTTCCTAGAGTAATCCTCCATGTCTGTTTGGCATGTTGAGAGAGGAAGGAGATCAAATTGAATCAAATTTATAAGTTATAAATTACCGGTTTGCTATTTAAAATTTTGTAGATCGTTTTTGTAAAATTGACCCCTTAAACTTTATCAAAATGTAAAATTTATGATTCCTGTGCAAAGAAGGCATCGAGAAATTTCTAGAAAGTCCTCGTTTTCCAAAAACCAATCCTTCTATCTCAAGTTATGGCCCTCTGAATTTTTCTTGCCTTGGCAAGAAAAGGAAAATTTTCCTTGGCGGGCCCGCAGACCGAAAATTTCCCGTCAAATTATCCTGAGAAAAAAAATTGAAATTTTGCTTAGGAAAATTTTTGAACTTTTCTTTGTTGGCCCACAACCAATCAAAGGCTACCACGTGTCATCATGGGGCAACGGCGGAGGCATGGCATCCTTTTTACCCTTGGGATTTTTAAAGTTTTGGGAAATTTTTTATATTTCTCCCCGCCGGCTTGCGGCCAATCACAGGCTGCCACATGGCAGCATGGGGTAAAAGCAGGGTGGGGAAACCCTCACAACTCTCTCTCCCTTGAAAATTTTGATTTGAAAATTTTTTTTAAAATTTTCCCGTGGCCCCGCAACCCCGCCCTCGCCTTGGTGGAGTCCCTTCCATGGACACGCGGGCCCACGCGTCAAACCTATCCCTTTTTTCCTCCCTTTGGCGAATTTCACCAAATCTCCCCACCGCTCCACCTATCTCCCTCTCCCTTCGACCACCACGTGTCCCTAGCAGACCCGCGGGTGCGTGGGCACCAATTGGATTTTCTTCCCCTTTGGCAAAATTTCCAATTAACCTCCGCCGCCCCGCGATTCCCTCATTCTCCCGACGATGGCTCAGACCCCGACACGTGTCCCTAGCGGCACAGCAGAGGCACGAGTACAAATGGGAATTTTATCCTACGTAAGGAAAAATTCCAAATACCGCCCTGCAACCCACCAACCCAAAAATTGGCCTTCCTTCCCCGCTCGACACGTGTCCCCTTGGGGAAAAATTTGACCCCTCAGCTCCGTCGGACCATAACTGAAGTTTTACAAGGATTTAGGAGGACTTCTTTATATCGTCGGAAAGGTGAGAACATTTCCTATCCAATGGGAATGATTTAGGGAAATTTAGAATGCGTTAAGTGTAAGAAAAATCTAGTTAAATCTCTGATCCTGTTAGAGAATGGGTTTGGTGATATTTTACCCCCTGAACCTAACTGAAACTTCTAACCATAAAATTTGGACCCTGTGACCTCTGATAATTGTTAATAAATGAAAAGTATGTTCTTGAAATTTTAGACTTGTTCTGTAACCTGTCAGTATTAAATGTTGTCTTGCAACCTGGTTATGGAAACTTCTAATCAAAAAAAAAATTATTCCATAAGTTTCTTGACTAACCCTAGGTTATTTCTTGGGTCTCAAGTGGGTTGTTTCAACAGGGTTCACATTTGCTAAGATGTTCATATAAATCTAGGAATTCCTCATAGTTATGATTCTTCCCACAAAAATAACAAAGTAATATTATGAGGGCATTTGCGCCTGTAGTGATTATGAGATCTGAATGTATTACATGTTCCATGAGAAAACTCACCTCATCCACCACCACAGCCTCGGCCCCCGAATCCACCAAGGTATCATTGACCTCTGCCACAACTTCCTTCAAATTTTCCCTCATTCCGATCATAGCACTCTTGGGTATGATCATGATCATGGTGCTCACTTTTAATTTTAGAGTTATCTGATACTCTTTTTTTTCACACACCAATATTGATGGCATCATGGATCTGACCAATCAACCTGCAATCTTCTGTATTGTGAATCATGGACCAGAAAAATCTTACAATAGCAAGATATGTTCTTTATGATCACGCGTTGTAATAATGGGCAACATCTTGCATCATGGTCTAAATGACATATCTCACAGTCTAGCATGAATGAACGTATTGACTTGCGGGGAAAATTATCCTTAGTGCCCTTCCATTTCACAATATGTACACCAAATCCCAGTGCGCATCTCATGTGCTGAATTGGCCGATAGTTTCTCCAACTACTTGGCCATAGCTGCAATAGGTGCTTCCAGGAATGGGCTCACTCCATTGTCTATACTTCTAATTGGCTCAATGTGTAATGGTGCTTCAAGTGCTTCGTGTGGTTCTGTATATGTCTTATGTGACAACACCCTCCTAAACAGTGTGATCAAACCCCTAACTAACTACTGTGCATGTTTTCTTGCATGGATATCATATGAAAGCTTAGACAAAAGTGTTTTGAAATGGGCATCATATTCCTAAATGCTCTCAGTAGTTCCCTGTTTAATGTCCTTGAGCGCGCTTATAATCTTTTGCCTGAACTCGGCGATATAAAACTCCTTAAGGAAAGCATCTCATAGTGTTGCATAATCTACGCAAGTCTGATCAAGGTCAAACTTTATGTACCAACTATGAGTGCATCCCTGCAATGTAGTTGCAAATTGGATTTCCTTATGCTCAGAAGCCGCAATCCCTTTTATGTGCCACAGTATCTCAGTCATGTGCACATGCTCAGCAGCATCTTCTATTCCCCTATACTTTGGAATACGTAATGACATCTCCATGTAAATATTTTGGGGTTGGTGATGACCATGCTCACCTGATCTAGAACCTCCCGTGTTACCTCTTCCTCTAAACCCACTAGAACTAGAGCCACTTATGCCCACTGATCCTCCACCTATAGCCGGAAGTGGACTAGTGGATGTACTATCCTGTGTCCCAACAATGATACTAAATTGAACTCCTATAGTCTGTGAAGTGGTACTCCCAGAAGTGAGTCCAAAATTCTACACATTTGTGTTTTGTGTCGACAATGCACCTAAAAAGGCACCTCCAAATAACAAAGAAGACGTTTTCACGACCATAGATGCACTTGTTATTTGACTTACTCTTATTCTTCTACTCCCCAAACTAGCTTGTTGACTACTGGTTGTACTAAATACTGGAAAACCAAGCGCAAGGGCTAGGTTGCCAGGTATATTCAGATGCGCACCCGCGTCCGATGTCGTTTCTTCTGGCGCACCCCCATATGAGGAGGAGGAGGGTTCCCTATCATGTTTGCCCAAATGGGGGAGTTCCATACACTCTAGCTCCACGCCTTCTGCATGAGCTCCAAATCCTTCACGAGCCATCTCTCTTCTCAATGCCATCCATTCTGCAATATTGCACTGCTTCTCTAACTCCCTCTCATGCACCTCATTGTACTTAAGCTGCCTTTCTTCTCTTTTCCTCTCTGTCGCTAGGTTTGTCATCCTTCACCAAACCTGCTCTTGCCCCCATGTGTGGTAGGGTTTAGCTAGCCATTGTATTTTCTTCCAAGTTCAGGGTTACCATCAAGATTTTAATCACCAGTGGAATGCCTTGCAAATAGGTTCCCCTGGGATAATGTAATAATTGGAACTCAGCGACCTCCGAGAAAGAGTAGGTATAAATCACGTACTCCAAAATATAGCTATTTAGAACACCACGGAACCAAGTGTCCACATCGCGTGTCCAGATCAGATTAGCATCATAAAGGACTTGAAATTCTTCTTGCTTTCAAACAAGTGTATGATACCTCCAACTCTTTTTAGATACATAAGCAACCAGTCACTTGTACAACTCTATCGAAAAGATAGCAAAGAAACTCTCATATAAATTGTCGTACAAGTTCTGCTCCACCCATGCGTGTTTGTTAAACTCAGATCCAGTGTTGAACCTCCAAGCATATTCTTCTTCCAGATATATTATCCACTCCTCAACACTTGCTAGGGTCAATCGGTACGTCTTCATCACAAAACATCCTGAAAACAGCTAAAAAATAGGTCCCGGTAATGGAACCAATGATGCAGCCTAGAATCTACTGTGAAAAACCCAGGCGCATTGGCACATCACTCCACCTGAGATGAGTGCTCACCCGAAGCGCACAAAGGTACCATGCCCCTCTTTAGAGTTGTTTGTACAGGATGTTAGTGTGATGATGATATTACATATTCAGACCCATAACTAATCATAAACATTTCACAGTGCATAAATCATATCTAGATCTTAAGAAATCATGAACTAAACAATAACTATAATAAGTCTAACCATACAAAAACCAGATTCAGTTATGTCTAAAACCATTATCCAGCCAATATACTCCATTGCATTAAACAATGTAAAACACATAAGCTTCTTACACTATAAAGTATCTCCATGAGTCACGCGCGCATTAAGTTTGGCAACATAACTCTACAATAAATCAGTCTCTCTAAACTACACAGTTCAATACATATTTATAGAGGTGGAGACTTTCCCTTAACCGCTCATGCACTTCTCAAAATAGGTCGCATGTTGATAATAGCCATACGCCTTTACAATAGTATGCACATATGCAAGTGTTCTAATAATAGATGTCATATAGTTAACTCTAAGAAGAAATCATATTATTAGCCTAAACCATGCATTGTGCTTATCATCCACTTGTTCCCAAAATATTATTGTGTGTCGCGCAAGTATTCATCTCTATGTGTGCTCCGTACACTATCTCCAAAAATAGCCCATATCCATAAAAACGGCTAAGTCTTGAGACAAAGTGTTCTGGCGTGCATTTCCTTCCCTATCTTACCGCGCCTTCAAATGCACCTTGTTCCCACGTGTGCATCCTTTGTGGGTCTTCTCCTTAGAGCAACATTATGTCTGGTCAACAACAAGATCAAAGACTGTCCTCTTTATGTGCCTCACAATCGTCCTGCAGCCAAGGTGGCCCCCGATGTGGCCAAACCCCAGCAAGAAGAGGGGTGGTAAATGGTTGAAGGACGGAAAAACAAGAATAAACAAGTAACAACCTCGGCCCCTGGTTCCAATGGCACTCATAAGCCACCTGTTAAGGAATAGCCCCGTAGCCCACGAGTCAAAGAACCAACTGCTACTACCAACTTTTCTTTCTAGTTATCAAAATTCTCCAGCACACCCAAGGCAGCCTCGGTTCTTATGGACCAGTCTAACTCTGTGAGCCATGCTACTATTTCTCTGCAGCCGTAGCTGCTTCTGACCAATGGTTCACATGGCCATCCCAAAAGGGTCTGAAGAACTTCTCGCATCCCCCGTGATCATAGCTCGGCACATAGCGTAGACTCCACGGAGGAGTACAACATTGAGTACGTCAGGTGGCAAAAAAATTGAGTTGCAGGACTTTTTACAGCACAACGGTGCTCAATTCCAACAAAACCAATTTAGCGCCTTAAAAGGCCTGGATTCGAAGGATATGACCCTTGATCACCATTTCCCTTGAATTGCATCTATTGGAATGTAAGGGGTCTCATAGACTCCAATCGTAAGTATATTGTTTGTGATGTTCGGTAAAAAATTTCCAACTTAATTGTTTTGTTTTTGCAGGAAGTGAAAATTATAGGTTTTCAGTTACAAATGGCTTGTAAATCCATCTAGCCTAGCAGCCTGACATTCTACAGTAATCATGATGGAGGGCATGGGGATTAATTTCTCTTTTTTCCCCTAAATGGCGGCCACTTTTGGTAGATCATGGCGTTGACCCTACCAACTGTGCCATATAGGTCATATTTAATATTGACAGTCGCCCTTTTGGCCTCATTAACATTTATGTCTCCAATGATGCGGCCGAAAGGGCCGATCTGTGGAGATGGATAGCTTACTCAATTCCTGATGCTTATTGGGTAATAAGTGGATATTTCAATATGGTGGAGTTGTCATCCAATAAGCTCGGGCTCCTACCAACTCGTTGGAAAACTGGCAAGAGGGAAGTGTGGTTTTTCATGTGCAATAAATTTGGGTTTTATGACCCTAATGCTTCTCGCTCTCCCACATCCGAAGCGTGGTTCACTTAGTCCAATCTCCAAAGTGGATCGGATTGGGTCCTCAAATGGCTCAACAGAGCTATGTTGTCAACTCAATATTTTTTTGAGTTTGACAACATTTATTCCTTACCCATGGAGGTCATGCCTGATGTTTTCCTTTCAGACCACTCTCCAATACGATTTGTATCACTTGGCAAGATCGGTGCCCCTTTTGTCATAAAGGCCATTTTTTTTCTCAATATCGCCTTAATGGAACATGGGCCCACTCTCAATCATATCAGACGTGTTTGGAACTTGTCCCCTTGGCCAAGTCATCTTCAGCGCTTTCATCCATGTATGCATGTCAACTGGATTAGATGGTGGGAGGATGCTCTGACTCAGACCACTAGATTCCTTAGAATCTATGGATGACAGTTGGCTAAAATTTTCCGCCACTCATATTCCGCGACCACCTCCGCTCTTAGTCGGGGTGGTGGTGGCACTCCAAGAAAATATTTTCTCTGAAATGCTACAACTTCAAGTTGCAGAGCTTCGTCAAAAGATTCAAATGGAAGACAATTACAATGTCAGGGGAGCTCAAATTCGCGCTCGCATGCATTGGCTTAAGGTAGGGGATCGGGTTTCTAAAGAATTATTTCATTCCCTAAACCCAAGAATTCCTCCTGGAAAATTTGCGCCATCTCAGACAGAGGAACTCGGGTTGCGGATACGCAGCTTATTCTTAGGGCTTTTGTCAAGCATTATAAACAGGTGTTTCAATCCCAAGTGCCCTCTGATGAGTGGCAAGCAACTCTTGATCAATGCCTTGTTGTCGTGTTGTGCAAACTCTCATCCACGCAGAGGATTGTTTGCGACTGCATGCTCACCTTGGATGACTTGCATGAAGTAGTTCAACAAATGGCTAATGATAAAGCTCTGGGTTGTGACGGTTTTCCATGCGAATTTTATAAATCATTGTGGGACAGTGTCGGTTCGAATCTTCATCAAGTTTACTTTGAAGGTTTCCAAAATCAATCACTCGACGCAAGGGTCAACAAGGGAAATATCAAATTCATTCCCAAACCAAGGGATCCTAAACAGATTACCAACTGGCGGCCCATTACCTTGCTCAATGTTTCTTACAAGATCATTGTTAAATCCCTAGCTATTCAGTTGTGCCATATTCTTCCTATTATTATCCAACTCGAAGAGACTGGATTCATCCAGAAGCGTTTCATTCTTGATAATATCATTACAGTTTGGGAAGGCATGGAATGGGCTTGCCGATCCAATCAAGTTTCCATGTTCATCAAAATTAACTTTGAGAAGGCCTATGATCGTATTGAATGGTCGTTTATTCTTGTCATGCTTCAAGCTCTTGGTTTCGGCCTCATTTTCATTCAATCTATTCGAATGCTTTTTTCCAATGCCTCTGCTCAAATCACCATTAACGGGCATAGTTCTAAGTTGTTTGGCTTATTTAACTCTATCCGGCAAGATTTCCCACTAGCTCCTACGCTTTATGTTCTTGTTGCTGAGGTTTTTGAATATCTGCTGGCTCAAGCCAAAACCCAAGGGCTTGTTAGAGGAATTGTGTTGTCATCTGCGGATAAATCTCAACTCCTTAATGGGCATTTTGCGGATGATTCGTTTCTTACTCTCGTTGAGAACAATCAATGTTTGCAATGCAATGCACTACTTGGATATTTTCTGCTTAGCCTCTGGTTCTTCCATTCAGTGGAGGAAAACCCAGTGTTACAGGCAATCCTTTCTCCCTGCGTCCGATTGGTTGGCATCTTTTGATTGGAAAATATTTGCACATGGTGAAATGTTCAAACTTCTTGGCATTCCCTTTTCCTTCCAGGCATCCCCTGCAGAGCTTTGGCAGTATGTGGTGTAACGAGTGGCCAAAAAACTTGAATATTGGATCAGCAAACCCTTGTCTTTAGCAGGTAAATTCCAGATCTACTCCAAAGTTCTTCCGGCCACCCATATTTATTACTCTTCATGTTGGGTGCCTTCCAAAGCTTCCATTCAGAAATTGGAGAAACTTCTTAAGGATTTTCTCTTGTCTAATGCCTCTTCTAGTTATGGATTCCACAGAGTTTCCTAGGAAACTTGTTGTCTCCATAGGGACTCTGGTGGCATGGGCCTTATTGCCATATTGCGACAGGGGCAAGCACTCTATGTTAAATGGATTATCAGATGCATTAATGGTCAGGAAGCATGGAAAGTGCTTCTGCGTCATGGCATTAAAGAATATTCTCCTTACAGTCGTCCCGCTTGGAAAGGTCTGGGGTTTTCCAACCTCCTCATTACGCCCGTTCTAGTCAAAGTGGTTGGCACCTTTGTTTTTAAAAGTATCTGGAAAGCATGGGAAAGTATCAAACCATGGCTTCTATGGAAAGGCAATGCCTTTCACAATGGTCTCTCCATTAACCAGCACTCCATATGGTGGTTGCCTATCATTCAGGACCAGGATCAGTGTCTAGCAGAAGTTCCTGGAATTCCTGTGCTCAAACTCTTCAAGCATGGAATTTGGACCATTCAAGATTTGTTCAGCGAGAACACTCAATCCTAGTATTCTTGGATTGAAATCAAATCCCGTTTTCGGCTTACTACCCAGGATCATGATAGCATTATTGTTATCATTAGTTCTATCCCAGATCATATGTTGCACAAAATATCTATGTTTTTCCCGACCTTGGTGGACGGACTAGAAGTGGTTAGTGGATACTCCATTCCGGAATTATTCTTCTAGTAAAGGTTATCGTTGGTTATCCCCACATTTACCTATGGTGGAGAAACTCAATGTCCGGTGGGTTTTACACTCTTCCTCCTCCTGTTGGGGAAGGATATTTGACACTGTTTGGCCTGCTTGTGTGGAGCCCAAAATTACACATTTTCTTTGGTGCATCCTACATCAAGGTCTCCTTGTTGGCTCCCGCCTGGTACAAATTGGCATTCAGGCCCCCAAATGCCCCTTTTGTGGTCATTTGGAAATGCTAATGCATTTATTCTGGTTCAACCCCAAGGCTCAGCGGGGTTGGAATTGGATTCATTCCTTTTTCAAACCTCTTATACTGGAGTGCTTCACTTGGCAGCATGTTCTCCTAGGAGATAATCCCATATTCCTGAAAATGTTCTCCCAGATTTGGACATGTTTTTGGAGGGGAAATTTTATTCCAGTTATGGAAAGAAAGGAATGCTTGTATCTTTGTTAATTCTGAAGTTGATCAGCAATTCTCGATTTATAACAAATCGATGGTTCTCTCCAATGTGCTTCTGTAGATTCAAGTGCAAGCCAACAAAGTGGCCCTAAAAGTGGAGCACCTGCATACTTTGCTACATCACTGGGGGACGCCCCTTGTAATGTTACTCATGAGCCACTGTCGCATCCTCGACAATCTTTGCCCCATGGCGGCCGCCCCCACCAAGGATGCAGAAGCCGCTCTTGGTGCACTTTCAACGCATGTGCTCCCCCCACAATCTGCCACGTAGGAGTGTTTCCCCACCTACTCGCCACCAGGGTTGGGACTCCCCTCTGCCTCATCAACACGATTGGGGCTCATCGGTCACTTCTGGGGCCTTTTACGCAAAACGGGTGGAACTTGCCACCACCGCCCCCACCACCTTCTGATAAATCCCCCTAGGTATCGCTTGCCATCTCCCCCACGCAAGTGGCAACTGAAGTTGAAGAGGAGGTCCCATCTAGCTTGGGTTGGGATATCCTTGATACGGGTAAGGATCTTCCTAGTAGCGGCTGGCCAGATGATCACGACCCTCCCACAGCTGCAATGTTTGTGGTAGCTTGCTTGATCTCGGCTCTTTCCATTTTTTGATATTGCCTAGTATTTCGTTGTTCTCCTAGGCTCGGCCTAGTTTGTTCTTATTTTTGGGGTGTGCTCTCATACCGCCTGTTTTTTGTTGAAAAGTTTCTTGTATCATGTTGCCTTTAATATAATATAAGTTCCTTTTTCATCCAAAAAAAACACGATCGTGAGTTCTTCGGCAAATTTTTTAACATCCTTTTAAGTTTACAAATGTCTGCAAGAAATGCAAAATCGATGTTATCAAAGGTGTGCAAACCATGAGATTTGATTTTAAAACAAGGCCAAGACACCATGCATTAACAAAGACAGCTTAAAGGTAAAGTGATTTTACTTGTTCTAACATCCATTCTCAACCTCATTGTAGTTCTAAGGAACACAATATCACAAAAAATGAGAAGCAATGATAAAGAAGCACCAAAGGTTTGGGCTCCTTTGAAGAGTGGAACCCTAATCCTACTAATGTATCTGATTACCCTTCACAACTGGAGCAGACATGCTTTTTAGGTGGCTCATAGGTTTGGAGGATTTCCACCTCCATAACACAATCAGGGAGAAGTATTATGTATGACCTTCTTTTGGAAAGCGAATAGGAGCAAGGAGGGAAGAGCGTAACTAAGTGTATATTTTTATGCCCCTTTTGCAATAGAAAGGGTGGATGATTTGGATAACACTTTACATTCTAAACCTACCGTCCACAGGTAGAAAATCAAACAAAGAAATACAGTTATGGGCACAATCAGGGTACTCTATAGCTTGCATTGATCAAATTAGCCTAGCAGCCCAACCACCTAGAAATTTGAGAACAAATTTGTAATCTTAAAAAGCACTTGGTTTCAACACTTTTACTCTACTTGGAAATGAAGGGGTGTAATGGGAATAGCAATCATGGATGTTTCAACTGCAAAATTCAATACTACTCAGTGTACCCTCAAAGAAGCTCAAGCACGTATCCCCTAAGCTCAGGGAAAATTTCAAGAGTTGAATAGGCCATGTAATCTATTGCAGTGCCTTCTTTAATTTTCAATTGCATCACCTATTTTGCTATGTGAGCTATTATAGATATTTTTTTGGTTTTCATTTTTATTTATGAATAAGATGTTATATTATATTAATAATAGTAACATGATACACAATAATTCAACAAAAAAAGCAAGCGGTATGAGAGTACGCCCCAAAGCCACGAACAAACTAGGCTAAGCCTAGGAAAACCATCAAAACAGCGTAACAAACTCTGAAATTATGTTGTTGCAGCAAAAAATTGACCGACAGATGGAGGATCATGATCGTCTAGCCAACCAAGACCAGGAAAGTATTTGCCAATGTCCAGCGCTTCCCAACCATAGCATTTGGTTTTTATTTTTTCTTCTTAAAGAGTTTAAACATGGCATTTGGATGGCCCCACACTGGGACTGGCACCCTGCCAGCAGGCAATTGACACAATGGCAGCCACTGCTGTATTTTTTGACCTTCACATGCATCCCCTTTTTTTTCAATTAATTTTTTTTTACATTAAATAGTGCCAATCAATGTTTTAAAAATTGAAACCGGACTCGGAGCCGGTCAAGGGTTGGACCGGACCGGTTCAAACTCTATGAACTGGTTTACTAAAAAACACATAAAAATTACATTTTTAAAGAAAACAATATATTTGAAAGATTAGAAACCATGATTCCAACAATTACACACAAAATATGCATAGTTTGCTCATGTATATAGTACCATAGTTGGAATACTCGCATTCGGCAAATACTCGGCAAACCCCCAAAAAAAACTCGACAATATTTGGCCAATACTTGGGAATACTCGGCAACTTAAAAAATACGCAAATTTCTTTAAAAAACATAAATTTGCAGCCAAAACCGTGTATTTGCAGCGTTTTCTTTCATTGCTATTAATGCTTTCTTTTTGTTGGGACCTTTACGATAGCATTCAGTCTTGTGTCTGAGGATGTGCAAATTGGAGTGTAAACACAAAAAACTCTTAAAATAGCAAAAAAATACCTACTCATCTGTTGATATGTGAAGTCATCATTTGAATAAGCAGGTTGCAACCACGCTGGCAAGTGGGACGATTAGTCCGAGCACGAGAGAATACTTGCCGAGTTTTGGCAAGTACTCGCCAAGTTTTGGAAAGCTATCCAGTGTTTTTACTTACTAATCTGTCTACAGGGGATCAAAGCTCATGATTCTTTCAGAAGATTGCAAGAAGTTGCGTGGTCCAAAAAGGTGCAAAAATGGATTTTATGAAAACAACAAGAATATTGCCATTAATGCGTAGAGCTCGAGAAAATATACACTTTTAGAAATAACAACCCCTAAAACAGAGCCACAAAATGAAAGGTATGACACATGCAAGTTTTTGCTACAAAATCTTCCCGGACCCTTTCCAAAAATGGCAAATTTTATTCTATTCTTTCCAAAAATCCAAAAAAGAAAAGAAATGACAAAAAAAGAAAAAATCCTGACTCGGCCGGTTCAGGATGAAACCGGACCGGTTCGACCGGTTTGGTACTAAACCAGCGAGTTCCTTACAAAACCAGTCGGTTCAGTACCACACCGGTCGAACGGTCTGATTTTTTAACCAGTTCATGTCTAAATATGTTGAACCGGTCGAACCGGCCAGTTCCGGTTCCGCCGGTTTTTAAAACACTGGTGCCAATTTGTATAGTGCACCTTTACTGAATCAAAACGGCCTCAAAAGTCCTTGTAGAATAACCTTAGGCCTACAAAGATAGTTGTAATGAGATCACTGCAGTATCTTTTTGTAGAGGGGAATGGACGGGCACATAGATTGTTTTGCATAGATGTGTTTTATTTTATGCATAAGCATACAAGCTTAGACAATATTTAATTTTACAAGCAGCCTGGTTTATCATTATCATTTCAAATTGAACTCACCCAATGATTCTTTATAAAACATTTAACTGACACATTCAATTTATGATTGAAGTTAAAGGTAGATTGCCCAGCATTCACTGGTGCAAATTCAACAATGGGCACAGTTCCACTACAGAAACAAAAGAGTCCTCGGTGCAGTGTGTAACCAGCACAGGTTGTGGCTAACATTCCCTATTAAAACTATAGCAATAAAACAGGTCTTCAAAACTATCTAATGATGTGCACAGTTCCACCACAGAAACAAGAGTGTCCTCGGTGCAGTGTGTAACCAGCACAGGTTGTCTAACATTCCCTGTTAAAAATATAGCAATAAAACGGGTCTTCAAAGCTATCCCCATTAGAAGCTATAGATGTAAATAAGATTCCAAATTTAGTGCAATTTCACAAGATGCGATCCCGTGTATTACTGTCTTAAAAGGATAAGAATCCGCAATACCCAGGTCCCACATTTTCATAGCTAAGTCCCTAGTTGCTTGCAATTTTATATTCATATAATGGGAAATCTGGTGGTAAAAATGACTTCATGAGACATTAAATTATTTAAGAGGGCCATCAGACCGTCATCATCTGTGTCTGACCACACCACCAGACTGTCATCTTGCCATTCATTTTCATGCAATACAAGGAAAGCCATCACTCGTCTTCCTGTGAAATAAGTCTTACTGTAAAATGAGATCTAGGATTTAGTAGCACCACAAATGAGCATAGTTGGAGCTCAACAAGGTAAATTCAATGCCTGTTTTATTCTCACGTTGTTGTCCTACACAACATACAAGTAAACATAATTAACAGTAAAGGACGTCAAAAGATTTCACTGTATAAGCTTGTGAACACTATTATTTGTTTCAGATTTAGTGTGCAACAACTTAACACTATTATTTCTTTCAGATTTAATGTGCAACAAGTCAACTCTATTAAACGTACTAGAAAACTGAAACTTTTGAATTGAATTTTCCAGCAAAGCTAACCAACTCAAAATCTTTTACATGTTAAGTACCATACAGCAGGCCCATTTCAACAAATAACTCAGTCCTTGCCATAGCTTTAGTTTCATATTCTTCAGTAGACATGGTTGCGAAAAACAAATTAAAAACATTAGAGAATGGCTATTGGCTTTCTAAAGAAAATGAGGTGCACCCTTCACAAATAATCGCCTGGACTCATGTAAACACCTCTTCAAGCCTACATAGGAGGCTGATATCCTACATTAGTCTCAATCTCTCCCAAGTATATCTGCTTGTCACTACTACAGGAGCCAATAATTGGCTCTGTAGGATGAAAAACACTCTCATTTACAGAACCATTGTGACCTGGAAGCTTGTACAAAATACGACGGGAAGTGGTATCCCATATGTAGACCATACGATCTGCACTGCCAGCCGTGACTTTACTTCCATCTGATGACCAACTACATTTCAAGAGGTTCTTTTCAAAGTTGTGTTGATGGCCTGTCAGAATCTTTACACATCGATTTTGTGGGGCATATGGTCGCATATCCCATATACGAAGAGAACAGTCCATGGAATTTGTCAGGAGATAAGATCCATCAGGACTCAACTGCATACCTGTAATTGTGTCTGTGTGGCCTTGGAGCCGCATAGTTACCTCATTTCTTCGTAGGTCCCACACCTTAATCTCATTGTCTATTCCACCAGTAAAGATCTTGTCTGCAGCATCAGAGAATCCAACAGCAGTTGTTTGGTATTTATCTGGAAAAGTCTGAATAGCTCCTCTGAGACGCAAATCCCATAACTTCGCTGTACCATCATCAGAGCCACTCACCACTAGTGGTGGACCCCTGCGAGAAGGACAACATGAATTAACAAATGACGAGTGCTCTGACATTTTCTTTATTTGCATGCCTGTGTCTGCATCCCAAGCTCGTAGAGTCTTATCAGGGCTTGCTGATATGATTTGGTTGCCATCACTTAACCAGTGGAGATCCAGTACTGCATTCTTGTGACCTTTCAAAACCATAAAACTCTTGCACTCTCCATGCACATTCCACAAAAAGATCTCCTTATCATGTGATCCAGATGCAATCACAGTTCCCATTGGATTGAATTTCATTGTATATATGGCACCTTGGTGCCCAGTCAGCACCATGATAGGAGATTGTAAGCTGGATGTTCGTCGAGGCCCGTCATTACGAAATGCATTCAGGTTTGATGTTTGGATAGTGCCATAGGAGAAGGCAGACAAATCTGTTTTTGGCCTTTTTACTGCCACCATAGAATCTTCTACTGGCCTCTTTGTGCCAAGCATTTTGTTTCTGAAAACAAATCACCTCTCAAGCGAGAAATTGTAAAAGTCACTTGCATCCACTGCTCAATCTGCTAGGCAAGACAGAAATTTGAAGTTATTTATTACCACTAGCATAGTACAAAATATTGAAATAATACAATATTGAAGACACGTTAATTTTAAATTATAAAGAAAAAATGTTAACAATACATTCATGGGTCTAGAAAATGGAACTCGCACAAGTGACATGATATATCAATAAGACTAGCCTCTACAAATTGTAATGATAGACAAAAACAGTGACAAAAATACAGAATGGAGGACTGAGTAAACATGGATATAACACTAAGCATTATGAAATTCAACTTGCCCAGAAGAAGCCGGATAAAAACTAGAAATTATCCTAGGCTATGGCAAATTGTACAACAAAGCATCAGCATTTCCTACAGCAAAATATTAACAACTCTACAAAAAAATAATTTACTGAAACATAAACACTCTGAAACAAACAATTCTCAGAATAAGACACGATAATAAGCATACAAAGTTCTTTCTGCATCTGCTTTATCTTCTTGACAGTGGTTGTGTTTTGATCCTAACAAAAGTGCATGTTTTGAAATTTCAAATTTACTTTGTAAGAAAAGAGTATCCAAAGAGAACATATAACGAACATACTACAAAGAATAGCATGAAAGGGTTGATGAGATTGAGTTATCTATAGTCCCCATGAAGATAAAGGAGGCATTGTTAGGGGTTGAATCCACATACTGAAAAAGCTTAAACCTGTGAAGAGTGTCAAACAGTGTCAATGGGAAGTTCTAGGTTTGACAACTGGCTGTTCATTATGATACCACATTGTATTAGAGCTAGAGGCATTGATGCACTCAAGTTATTTGTCGCTTGAAGGAGGATGTTGGGGGTTCAACCCACAATCTGCGAAGGCCTCAACCTTTGAATAGATAGTGACAGAGTGGTGAATCTCCAGCAATGCAGGTGATGGATCTTAGGTTTGATTCCCGGGTGGTCCAACTCCTAAAAACATGTGACAATCAGCCATCACCATTCAAACATTCAAATAACATTCATCTTAGTAAACAAGAGAATTCAACTTGCATAAGCTATAGCCATATGCTGAGCAATATAATCTCTCACTTTATCTTTGTGACACTCTAACAATGTTCATTATTTTCTGATTTTAATGGATCTCTTCCGACAATCTTGAGTGTTATTTTATTTTTCATTTTTTGGGAACCTCCAAGATGCCTTTATATGTGGCATCTTTACTTTCCTTGTGTCCCTTGCATCAACAAAGATGTCTTTATGTTCGAAACTGGTCGGAAATTTATTAATTGCTGTTGAACAGGGGTTGGGGATTCATTAATCACTTAAGAACAGGGTGAATTCTGCTGCACTCTGAATGCTGTTCATGACTATTCAGAAGGGCGCCAACTGGTGTTGATTCCACTGTTGAAATTTTTTAACTGAGTTATGATTGTGCTGTTAATCACTGCCAAAACAAGCACTAACAGGAATCGACTTGCCTGTTAAAATGTACTAACTGGTTCAGTATCCTGTTGGTCATCATTCCACAAACACAGACTAACCGGTTCAAGATTAAAGCATGGTAATGCAACACACACTTCATTACTTTTGTTGTGTTTTTTAGATGAATCTTTAGACTTTGTCCCATTCCTTCTATACTTACTCTATTTTCATCAGTTTTACCTTGTTGGTCCTCGGTTCTTCTAATTGGTCCTCGGTTCTTCTAATTGTTCTATTATTCTAACCTAATTTTCTGCTCCACTACTACTTTTCAGTCTGCTGGAAGTGGAAAATGAAGCCACGAGCTTTCAAGCCACAGATCGATTCCAACCCATCACCCAAGATTTTCAATTTCTAACCAGCAAGGCTCATTGATCTAACACAAAGCCACACTTATTAGCCACTTGCTTCAAGCTCAGCTATAGCTGGTCGCCAGTGAACAATACTAATTACCTGGGGACTACACCTGTGCCCTACGTACAAGACAGATCCCCCTAATCCAAACCCAAAAGCCACACATCTGCCTACCTAGCAAAAGAATTTTCCCTAAGATACCAAGATCAAAGAAGACGACAAAATCCCTCAAAGTCTGAGTGAGCCTGAAAGTGAAGATTTTGAGCTTGAATGAGGAGGCGTAGATTCAAATCCAAAGGGGAGTATGGCATGTGTGCCCTACAGTCTAATCATAGTCAGGTGTGGAGGTTGGTCTCATATGCTGCAAGTTACCTGCAATGCAAGCATAGTTATGTGTACAGCGTGCCGGACATCTTAATTCGAAAAAATAACCTTTCCTCTCCTTACGATACACACATCTGAGCCTCGCGACATTCACCAAGAATGAAACCCTCATGCGGTCTACATGGACAACTTCTACAGTTATTCGTAGCTATCACCGTTCGGTTTGAAGATGTATTTCCCTGATTTTTTTACTGTTATTAGAATTATCCAATGGCCATGTTGGAACCCAACTCTACAAGTGCCCTAGATTTTACTAGGGTTTGCGATTTCGTAACACACATCACCGTAAAACCCAGGTTTTAAAATTCGTCCCAATTTGGCTCTCCGCATCATCATAGTAGTAAACAAGCTGCAGCAAGTAAATGTTCCAGACACTAAATAACTCGCATGTTTGGGAGTATTTTTTCAGGGGTGCGGGGGATTCGGGTTACCAGAGATCAGAAACACAGAACGAATGCTCTGATAAAAAAATACATATTGCTTTATAAGGGAAAAAAGAAGAACATGGGGTCTAAGTCTAGCCAAAAAGAAGACTATTACTGAAAGAAGAGAACTTACCAAAACAATTTTGAGGTACCCTGTTTGACTCTCTCGACCTGTGATAAATCTATGCGGTTATGTCGTCTGAGCAAATATATTGAATGAATATACGTCTCGTTAAAAAACGTTTTCCATTAATTAATTAAATATTCTAGCAATTCCACTTATGTGCAAGATACCGTGGAAGGGATGCTTTTGAATTTGCTCTATTCTATAGTAAATGATATGAAACTTCTAAGGTAGTGGTGGCATTGTTTTGTGCAAGCAAGAGGGACTTGATGAATGGGGATTTGATGAATGTCATTGAGTGTGGAAGGACCAAACTAATTTTAAAATAATGAAATGAAGAAAAACAAAATATATTCATGTAGTTACTGTTATCCAAAATTTCACCCCCCCAAGGGTAAATTTGATAACATGTATCAGAATGTTCAAGTCCTAAGGCAATTGACTGATTCAGAGTAAAAATCAGGTTTCTAGGGTCCCTTCAGGAATTTTTCTAACTCCCCAGGCCGAAGAAGGAAGCAGCAAGCTCTGAAGAAAATGCGAAAAAAGGTTGCAGAAAGGCAAGTAGGTTGATCGAGGAAAAAGTGTGAAAATTGGCTAAGTCCTGCTCAAGGGAGCAACTGGGACATTTGGGACGTCAAGGCGCGGATCGGCCCGAAAAGCCTCCAGGCGGCCCCAAATTGCATTTGGGACAATCGGGCCAGAAGTACGCGGTGCGCGCGAAAAGCCGATCCAGCCGAAAGAGGAAGAAAAATTGGCTAAGTGTTGCTCGGGACGTTTGGGACAAAAAGACCCAAACTGGCCGGATCGGCCAAAATGAGCACAGGTAGTCAAAAAGCGATTGGGACATCTGGGCCGCGAAGGCGCGAACCGGCCGAACCGGGCGGAAAAGGGCGAGTCAGTCCGAAACACAATGGGACATCCGGGCCAAAAATGCGCGAACCGGCCGAACCGGGCGAAATGGGAACAAACAGTCCAGAGGCAACTGAGACATTTGGGACAAATGGACGCGAACCGGCCGGTTCACCCGAAATCAGCACAGGGAGCACTAAGCGTTTGGAACATCCGGGACGAAAAGACGCGAAGGACACGAAAGAGTTGGTAAGGCCCGAGAACCAACCAGATCACACCACGTGTCTCAAGGAGAAAAGTCAAAAGTCAAAGGGGCAAGGTTTGAAGCGCTGGCCTGAGCCAATAGGAATTGGACACGTGTCCAATAAAGCAGTAAAGTGCAGAGCTCAGGGGGAAGTTAGAGAATTTGGCTGAGTTCCCCAAAAAGGCTAAAAGTAAAGGAAGCCCCGCGCGTTGTCCTCCAACAAGATCATGCCACGTGTCATCCAAATGGCGGGGAGCGCGGAAAAAGGGTGAAAAAAGTCCCAAAATCATCAAAAATTCAAAATTTCAAAGGACAGCCCGCCGAAAAGATGAAGGAGAGAGAATTTCTCGTCCAATCAGAGCGTGCCACGTGTCATCCAAGTGGTAGAGCGCGGGAAAGATTTCAAAACATGTTTTCACCTGTTTTGTGCCCTAAAACTTCAGACCTCCATAACTTTCGATCCAGAGCTCGGATTTGCACGTTCCTTATATCAAACAAAAAGCTTATGAAATTCTCTACATGATTCTGGGATCAATCTCGAGTTTTGGTGTGGTCTGAAGAGAGGAAATTGAGAAACGGTGCTGATGCGTGATAATGGCCAGAAATGACATTCCAGCGACCAAATTTAATGCAGAATGGGTCGCATTCTCCTGTAATCCGGTCAAAGTGACAGGGTATGGGTTTGTAAGGTTCCCCATGCCATTTTAATGCACCTGGCATTCAATGAGGAATGGGCTCTGCACGTCTTCCCACGTTTCTGTCTCCTGGGCTCGACCCATGCAATGTAAAAGCCAGATTTGGCTCATTTTAAAAAAAAGGAGGTTGTTCATTCTTTCTGCTCTGCTCTCCCTTCTTTTCTTCTCTAAGGGTTGAAAATGGAGTTCGAACCTCCTCCCTTGCTCTGTAATGGTGTTTTTTGCCTCTTATTAATGGAATGATGTTCTGTGTAAACTTCTGAAGAAACAAAACGTGTTTTGTGATGCATCTGTCCATCCTTTCTCGTTTTTGCTTGTTTTCTTCTTGCCTCTCTTCATTTGCAGGTATTTGTGCATGTTTGAATGTTCATTGCAGGTATGGAGCTGTGTTCATAGAGTTTTGGGAAATTTTTTGTGTGAAATCTATCCTTGGGCCTGTGATGCATCTGTCCATCCTTCCCATTGCTCACCTCTCTTTGTCCCATGGCAGTTTTGATAGATGTCCAACATTCTCCTTCTCTGGTGTATCACCGTTTTAGTGTAGGCTTTTGCTGTTTTTCCCTTCTCTCTCTCTCTCTCTCTGTCTCCTTGGCATGGTTAGATTAGGATTAGATTAGCTTTCCTGCACTGGAATAGCTTGTGGCAGGTAGTTTAGGAGCAGGAACCAGCCTTCTCTTGAGATTCCTCTCTCGGTTTCACAAGTCCCACGCTTGGAGAGAGGTTTCCATGTTGTGTAATCACACTGGATGCCTGAACATCAACCTAGAAGCCTGATGTGCGTCCAGGGGTTCTGTGATTTTGCACTAATATTTTTGGCACGCCCGGTGGGAGCTTAGAGGTCTTTCACTTCATCTTTTGCAGGTTGATGTGTTCCTGTGAAGATTTCAGCCTTTGGAGGCACTTGCAAACACATCTGGCGACTCCATCTGGTCAACAACCCATTTCTCTGAAGCTTATAGACCTTCCTTTCCATTCATTTCCATCCATTTTTCATTCATCCTTCTTTCCATCCCTTTCATTCTTTTCCATTCCATGAAGTTGTGCAACCATGACTTCATTTCCATCATGGAACTCACATTTACAACAATAGCAGTATTTTCCACTTCCAACATGTTTTACAAATCCTCCAAATCAGCATTTTGAGCAGATTCAAGATCAGTACGCATACTCATATGAACAGCAGTGCCCAAAGTCAGTTTGGCAATGAAGCTTCCCAAGAGCAAGAGTATGCATACAATGAAGACCATCAGATCCAAGATGCTGGTCTGTTGGAGAAAATCCAAAAGATGGAGGTGGGGATGGTGCAGTCCAGGGCTCACAGCACAAATGAAAGCTTTTGGAATCGGTTATAGGAGCACCCTGTCCATGGGTGAGGACCTTTTCCAAGGCACTACAGCCCTCAGGAGAAGCTGGACTTCATGATAAAGATGCTGCCCCCAACTTGCACAATGGACAGTAGAGATAGAGGCCTATGAGACTTGTTGTTGAACAACCTTGTCAATGGGTAAGTTCTACACCATCTCATGCCTGGTCTTTTCCTCTTTCCCATTACTCATAGCATTTCACCAGTCTCAAGTTTTAAACTCCCCATCTGCTGTCCCTATGTGTTGAATCCATCCCTCCATCCCCTAGTCTTCCACCCCATCTCGATTCTTCTTTCCTTTTCCCTTCCAAACAGTCATCCCCTCCACAAGAGCTAACAGAAATACCCCCTCCTCCAAAGAAACAAGAGGTTTCACTGCCTCCACCACCACACAAAATTGTCAAATCAGTTGAGTTTCAACCTATCCCTCCTCTTGCATCCCCAATTCCATGTGGGAAAGAAGAAATTGAAAAAATCAATCATCAAGGACAACAAGAGGAAGAGCCCAGAAAGAAAAGAAGTGATAGACAGTCTGAAGAGTTGGGCTCTTAGATTTGGGATGACAAAGATCCCCTTGATGGTTAAGCCTACAGAAGAGGCTGAGGTTGAACAAATGGTGGTGAGGACTGATTTTGTTGGAGAAGAAGATCTTGCAGTCCCAACTTGTCCTCTAGAGCAACAAATTGAAGAGTTTGACTTGACAAACTTCATGCTGGAGGAGGAGTTCAATCAAGAGCAAGATTGCTCTTCAAACATTGGAGGAAGGAGAAGCTGCTCCAAATCCAAAAGAAGAGGAGCACATTCTAGCTGTGGAGGAGAAAAGTGCAGATCCAAGGGCTTTGAGCACAAAGCAGGCTACAGAGAGAACCTTCAGTTCTTCTTTCCACTTCATCTCTCTCAAGTTCTATTACTGAAAAGGAGTTTGATCTCTCAAACTCAATATTGGAGAGTGAAGGAAACCATGGTGGTCAAGTTGCAGATCAAGAGGACACCATGGAGGAAGTTGAACACGAATAGCGGGACAACAATGAGGCAGTTTACCTGTCAGATTTGGAGGACTGTTTTGATGGAGAAGAGCCGGTTGAGTTTTCACCATTCTCTCTTTCATCATCCACATTCCAAACACAAGAGCCTGCTGCCATGAAGGAGAACTTTCATTTGCAGTAGCCTGCATCTTATAGCAGCCCTTTGGAATCAAAATTGGAAGATTCTAATCTTCCCTGTTCTTCATTGGAGGAAGAGAAAGGACAGAAGAATTTCACCATTTCTTCCACATCATCCATTCAAGAGGGTCTACAAGAAGACTCCATTCTTGGAGTTGAAAATCACAGCAATGGGCATACTCAAACGGACCATACCTTGCCCAATCAGGTATTTGGCTTCATTCGAGCCAAAGGAGAAGCCACAACCAGTCATGCTTGCTTCTGAGCATGAGGATGAGCTACAAAGTACCAAGGATCAGCTGCCATACCTCTCCAATCCAAATGCAGAGCAACTAAAAGAGGTATTGGATTTTTCAGTTGATACCTTGATGATTTGGATAGAAGACCAGCTTCTTGTTGATTTTCCATCCATCCAAACAGCCATGATCAGTGCCAAATCAATTGCATGGCTGCCAATTTTGAAGAAAGGAAGCTATTTCTCACAACCAGTTGCAGGGGTTTGTTTAGCTTGCCTTTGCTTCCAGCTAGAGTAGAGTAGGTAGATTTGCTTTCAGTAGAAGAAGTGCTCGTGCACACTCTGCATGTTCCATTTGGGGCATGTATGATTTTCAGTTCTGTACATAGTTTTTGGTGTTTGCTGGTTTTTCTCTGGCACAGTTCGTTTCAGTGGTTTTTGGTGAGAACAACTCCATGCCCGGTGGGTTTCCAAGTGGCTCAGAGGGGAGATTTTCAAAGTTCATATCAGTTTTCAGGCTATTACTTATGACTCCATGCCCAATGGATTGCTTCAGGCAACTGGTCTTTTCATCTAGCAAGCAGATGACCATGCTAAGTCGCCAAATTGTTATCCAAAATTTCACCCCCCCAAAGGGTAAATTTGATAACATGTATCAGAATGTTCAAGTCCCAAGGCAATTGATTGATTCAGAGTAAAAATCAAGTTTCTAGAGTCCCTTCAGGAATTTTTCTAACTCCCCAGGCCGAAGAAGGAAGCAGCAAGCTCTGAGAAAATGTGAAAAAAGGTTGCAGAAAGGCAAGTAGGTTGATCCAGGAAAAAGTGTGAAAATTGGCTAAGTCCTGCTCAAGGGAGCAACTGGGACATTTGGGACGTCAAGGCGCGGATCGGCCGAAAAGCCTCCAGGCGGCCCAAATTGCATTTGGGACAATCGGGCCAGAAGTACGCGGCGGGCGCGAAAAGCCGATCTGGCCGAAAGAGGAAGAAAAATTGGCTAAGGGTTGCTCGGGACGTTTGGGACAAAAAGACCCGAACCGGCCGGATCGGCCAAAATGAGCATAGGCAGTCAAAAAGCAATTGGGACATCTGGGCTGCGAAGGCGTGAACCGGCCGAACCGGGCGGAAAAGGGCGAGTCAGTCCGAAACACTAGGACATCCGGGCCAAAAATGCGCGAACCGGCCGAACCGAGCGAAATGGGAACAAACAGTCTCAGAGGCAACTGGGACATTTGGGACAAATGGACGCGAACCGGCCGATTCGCCCGAAATCAGCACAGGGAGCACTAAGCGTTTGGAACATCCGGGACGAAAAGACGCGAAGGACGCGAAAGAGTCGGTAAGGCCCGAGAACCAACCAGATCACACCACGTGTCTCAAGGAGAAAAGTCAAAAGTCAAAGGGGCAAGGTTTGAAGCGCTGGCCCGAGCCAATAGGAATTGGACACGTGTCCAATAGAGCAGTAAAGTGCGGAGCTCAGGGGGAAGTTAGAGAATTTGGCTGAGTTCCCCAAAAAGGCTAAAAGTAAAGGAAGCCCCACGTCCTGTCCTCTAACAAGATCATGCCACGTGTCATCCAAATGGCGGGAGCGCGGAAAAAGGGTGAAAAAAGTCCCAAAATCAACAAAAATTCAAAATTTCAAAGGACATCCCACCGAAAAGATGAAGGAGAGAGAATTACTCATCCAATCAGAGCGTGCCATGTGTCATCCAAGTGGTAGAGTGCGGGAAAGATTTCAAAACACGTTTTCACCTGTTTTGTGCCCTAAAACTTCAGACCTCCATAACTTTCGATCCAGAGCTCGGATTTGCACGTTCCTTATATCAACGGAAAGCTTATGAAATTCTCTACATGATTCTGGTATCAATCTCGAGTTTTGGTGCGGTCTGAAGAGAGAAAATCAAGAAATGACGCTGATGCGTGATAATGGCCAGAAATGACATTCCAGTGACCAAATTTAATGCAGAATGGGTCGCATTCTCCTGTAATCCGGTCAAAGTGACAGGGTATGGGTTTGTAAGGTTCCCCATGCCGTTTTAATGCACCTGGCATTCAATGAGGAATGGGCTCTGCATGTCTTCCCACGTTTCTGTCTCCTGGGCTTGACCTATGCAATGTAAAAGCCAGATTTGGCTCATTTTAAAAAAAGGGAGGTTGTTCATTCTTTCTGCTCTGGCTCTCCCTTCTTTTCTTCTCTAAGGGTTGAAAATGGAGTTCGAACCTCCTCCCTTGCTCTGTAATGGCGTTTTTTGCCTCTTATTAATGGAATGATGTTTTGTGTAAACTTCTGAAGCAACAAAACGTGTTTTGTGATGCATCTGTCCATCCTTTCTTGTTTTTGCTTGTTTTGTTCTTGCCTCTCTTCATTTGCAGGTATTTGTGCATGTTTGAATGTTCATTGTAGGTCTGGAGCTGTGTTCATGGAGTTTTGGGACATTTTCTGTGTGAAATCTATCCTTGGGCCTGTGATGCATCTGTCCATCCTTCCCATTGCTCACCTCTCCTTTGTCCCATGGCAGTTTTGATAGATGTCCAACATTCTCCTTCTCTGGTGTATCACCGTTTTAGTGTAGGATTTTGTTGTTTTTCCCTTCTCTCTCTCTCTCTGTCTCCTTGGCATGGTTAGATTAGGATTAGATTAGCTTGCCTGCAGTGGAATAGCTTGTGGCAGGTAGTTTAGGAGCAGGAACCAACCTTCTCTGGAGATTCCTCTCTCGGTTTCACAAGTCCCACGCTTGGAGAGAGGTTTCCATGTTGTGCAATCACACTGGATGCCTGAACATCAACCTAGAAGTCTGATGTGCGTCCAGGGGTGCTGTAATTTTGCACTAAAAGTTACCAAAGGTACTATACTAATAATGGACATAATGCACTATATGTGAGGCGTGTAAACTCAATCTTTGAACTTTAGCATTAAACACTTGAATAAGTATCCCATGAACAAATAAGAAAAACTCTTTATCCAAGATTACGTTCGTATGCGTGTGTGATAATTAAAATAATGGAAGAAAAAAAAATTATGATCATTTAGTCCTTTAATATTATCAATGACATAATCTACTAATCAAAATAATTTGTTTACGAACTGTAGAACTTACTTTTGATAAGAATTGTCTATCTATTGTTATGTTAGTGTTGGCGAAATAATTTTTTCTCAAGGGAAAATTAGTGATTTTTCACCAACGCTTTGGGACTAAGTCCCTCCTCTTGGGAATGCGGAGGCTCCCATTTATTGAATGTGGGAAATGTAAAATCTATGGTGGTCGTTAGGTCAGGGATCATACAGGAATACTCCACTAAACCTGTGACAAATTACTTGTCTAAGATACAAGGGAGAAAAATTCTTAGAGAGATGTGAAGTGGGGATAAGAATATAGAGAGGGAGGGTTAATGTAATGAATAGGCACTTGCAAATTTCAATGACATTAACCAGAGTAGGTCCACATCCAACAGGAAAAAAACATCCATGCAAACAATAACAAAACTAATAAATCAGAGGCACAAAGCTCTATAGATTCATTAATCAAAGACACAAAGTTCCTTCTTGGTTGTACAAGATTACAATGCTTGAAAATAGGAAGTAGAGGAACATAGACAAAAAAAATAGAAGAAATAGCTTCTTACTTGTAGTGAGAGAACAATAGCTATCAACCTCTTTGAATGGAGACGTTGCCCCAATATATAGCTTTACAAAATGTCTTTTCATCTCCCCCCATGTGACTTTTTACATTTTCATCACTTACGAGCTTTCATATTCTTATAGGAATAAAGATAAGTTCCTTTCTTATTAATGAAAGATGATTTTTACAATGTCAAATTAAAAGGTCTTTTAAGTGAATAAGACGAAAACATCAAAAAGTACATTCCTAATGAAGAATTAGAACATAGATAGAGGGAAGAAGAGAGTGAACAATCAGAGGATGAAGAAGTTGTCGATGATGAAGACCCATCTCTTGGAGAGCTCCAAGGGAATGCTCCTAAAATGAGCTACTCGCCCTTCACTTCCTTACTGAAACGAGTTGTTGCAAGTGTCGCCTTCTCTGCATGTGGATTGCAAACACAACACAAACCATAGATCCAAGTCTTGCGAACACCACCAAGGGTCTTGCATTGGTTGAACCAGACTTGATGATCTCTTGCAATATTAGAGATTGAGCCTCTAATTTCCGTAAGGGATTCCAAAGTATCTTCATTGAAAGAGAAGGGATCTCCTACTTCTTTCTTGACCAAATCTTGGAAATACTTAAGTTGAAATTTTTAATCTACAACTCCAAACTAAGGTATGCACACTTATTAGCAGGGTCACAGATGTTGAATTTGAGAACGCCATCTTGAGAGAAAAACTAGCCAACAACACGGATAATACCATCCCCCCTAATGATGCCCTACATGTAGAAATTGTAGACCTCCAGTCTCAACATGAGGAAATAAAAAATACCAGGATTCCTTAAAACTGGAAATAGAATCATGGACCAAGGTTGTCAGCGGGAAAGACAATGTTCCCCCATCTTTAGTTGTGATAGAGGTCGATGTGCAGGCCAAGTTAATTAATGAACGTACTAGGCGTGACAAGGAACTAAACCTCGAGGTGAGGGGTATCCCACCTCCCACACTGACACATGACCCATTGACAGTTGGTAACTCCTTTATCACTGATACTTTGGAGATCCCTGACCTTACACTAGAGAGATCTTGGGTTGGCTATGATTCCACACTTTTCATCTGTTTCAGGACAACTTCTGATGGGTTGTGAGCTCTTAGGGCTAAGAGGGTTATGTTTTCATGCCTAGACAAGGTCTTCCTTAATGAAGATCTTACCAGGACACAAGTTGGGGAGCTCAAACACTCTAGGGAGCAAGTTATGATAGCGAGGAAAGCAGGTAAATGGGTGCTTATCAGGAATCTTCTGGTTATTATTAAGGACTCACCTCTTCTTGGTTTGGATCCCCGCCAAGGAGCTCCCAAATGACGGTCAATTCAGAGGCTTATATATCAGTTGTTGGAATGGGAATGGTTTCCTTTGGTCTTCTCCTGGGCTTATGTTTTATGCTCTTGGGACTACCGATATCCTCTTCATCATAGAGACACACAAGAGCCCAGTTCGTCCTCTCCCAGGTATCACTAGCTTTCTTTGGCTATTATCTTGTAGACTAGAGATTCAGGATTCAGGTGGTGTCAGGGGCTTTGGTGGGGTTACCGATCTTTATAAGGACTCCCTCCAAAAGAGGATCTAGGTGGTCGGTACCAATGAGTCTTCCAGGCACATGTGGATTTGTATTAGTGGGGTTGTTTGATTCTCTAGGGATTTCTATATAGCAATTTGCTACTTTCCTCTGACATCTTCTCCTTACACCATTCACAATGGCCTACATGGTGATCCTTTCTTTGACTTATATGACAGTATTAGTCAGTACTATTCCATAGGGGAGGTCATCATTTTGGGTGATTTTAATGCCCATATTAGGCACTTACAGGTTCATCTCCATGACGGATCAAAGGATACATTCTACACACAAAGGATTGACCCAAAGTCAGTTGGTCTGTATAGGATTTCTGAGGATACAGATGGCTCTTTTACAGCTTATGGACGGTTCCTCCTCCAGCTCCGGGAATCCTAAGGGATGGTGAACCTTAATGGGATTCAATTTCTTCCCAGATTCACATTTCTTCACTTTTCGTCCCCACGGTGGTGGCACTGGTGTGGTAAACTATGTCCTTGTGAGCCTGGATATCTCACTTATTTTTTGTTCCTTCTCTATTTCCCCCATTCCCCTTGTTGATCATGCAGTCCTATCTTTCTCTCTAATCACCAATCCTCCTCCCACCACTACCCCTCCTCCCCACTAACCCCCTTGCATTTCCTTCCAGTTTGATAATAGGAATTATGAAACTTACTCATCTCACATCCGCAACCTATTCCCCTCTGAACCTCACTTCTCCAACGTGCCTAGTGCGAAGGCCAAGTATACATGTGTATCCTCTGCCATGTGGGAGGCTTCCCTGAGATCTTGTTCCAGTTCCACCACCCATCCCTTGGCCACTAGTACTACTAAATATTTCCCTATGAACCAATGGTACGATGTAGAGTGCAAATCCCTCCATTGTCGCCTCTGTCATGCCTTTACCCATGCCCTCCCCTCCTTCCCCACTCTTAAGGAAGCCCACCGATGCCTTCTCTACTTTGAGAAGTGATTCCTCATTTCCCACCATAGATATATTCTTTCCACCTCCCTTAGGACTAATCCCCGGTCCTTCTGGCGTATTGTCTTTCATCACTACTCCTCCTTCGTGGTGATCGATCATATCTCCATTTTTTCCCACACCTTTATCGTTTATGATATTCCAGGGCAGTAGTCTATCCAGATTGACATTCCACCACCTGGTAATCCCTTCACTTACAATAATATCAAAGAGGCAATAAGGTTCTTGAATAGTAGTAGGGAAGCTAATGTGGAAGGTTTCCATATCGAGTTGTTCAAGTAGGGTTTTAAATCCTTTGGTAACTATTTGACAGATCTTTTCAATCAGGTGGTTTGTGTGGGTTTCCCTTCTGCTTGGTCTCATCATATCATTCACCCGATCCACAAAGCTAGGTCCATTTCTGATCCGAACAATTACATGACTATCATGTTGGGCCACTCTTTCTCCCAACTCTATGCTACGGTTCTCCATAGGTTGTAGTCCGATGTTTTGGAGTAATGGCAGCTTAGATCCAGAGGTCACGCTGGTTTTCACCCTGGTTACCACACCATTGACCACATCTTCACCCTTTGGGCTATTATTGAGGAGGTTCATCAGTGCTCTTCAAATTTGTTTTTTATACTTTCGAAAAGCTTTTGACTCTGTACCTCGCATGACCCTCTTTCACAGACTCAGAGACATCAGTATTTCTAAGATCCTTATTATTGCCATCATGTGTCTCTATGAGTCTATCCTTGGTCGTCTTTGTACTACACATGAAATGTCTGATCTCGTCAAAAGTGTCATTGGGGTCAAACAAGGCTACCCCTACCTCTTACTCTCTTTGGCATTTACATTGATGAGTTAGAATATTTTCTTTGGGATCACATTCAGGAAGGGGATGGGTTCGTTCTTCACCATGGCTTGATTTCTATTCTCCTATTTCTCGATAATATTATTTTACTCACCTCTTCTCCTGAGGGGATTCAGAGATAGCTTGATGCACTTGATTTATTTTGTGATCTTTGGCATTTGACTGTCAATATGGGAAATACCAAGGTCATGGTCTTCAATGGGTTAAAGACATCATACCTCCATTTATTTTTCAGGGGACAAGAGGTTGAAATCACTAATACATACACCTATCTGGGAGTCTAGTTATCAGGGCCTAGATTCAGTATGAGGCACGCTCTTCAACCAAGGGTGAATAAAGGGTATAGGTCTCTATCCATTCTCGAGAGATAATGCTTTCAACACCACTTTCTGGACATTTCCTCTAAGATGTCTCTTATGAACTCCCTCATCTGGCCCACTGTTCTCTATGGGTTAGTTATCTAAGGACCCTCCCTCTTAGATATAGATTGGGCTTTTGCCGAGAGGATTCAAACTCTCCTCCTTCACCTATTCATAAAATGCAAGAAAATGGTTCCCCAACATATTATTTTGGTAGAGTTTGGGGCCCAACCTTTCTGTCTGGAGGCCATATTTGACATATCATCCTTTCTTCACCATATCAGGAGTTTTGATTTCTCTGATGAGCGTGACAGGTACCCATATCTCACTTATTGTTGTTATGTGAGTATTGCATAGGCTATGGGCCGCTACTGGTTTTATGGGACTTCTACTTTATTGGATTCGGTTGGTATCCAGATTGATCACCTCCCCCCTTTTTAGTATTCCCTGAATGCTCCCAGTCATCTCTTGCCCACCAAGAAAGTGTTGAACAGGTTCATCTAGGAGGATATCTACATGTGCTTTATTTAGACTACTTGGGTGAATCCCCATAAGGGGTTTTTCCTTAATATGTCCTTTTATGTGGAGCATTTTCTTAAGATCAGATATGTACTCATCATCCACCCTCAATACACCTTTTGTCACTGGGTGCATGCCCTCTGCATACCTCTGGGTCAGTTTTGGGTTAGCTCCCACAGCCTTTAGTGCAAGACTAATCACCACATTGAATGCGATGACAGAATTTGTAGACTTTTTAGCCTTCAAGAGGCAGATACTAAGACTCATTTCATCTTCGGTTTCCCCAAATACTATGAGATCAGAGGAATATTTCATTTCCTCAAGTTCAGACCCTCCTTGTTTTCTTTAGATATATTTACCAACAAAGTATTTCCCTCTGCATCTGTGAGTCTCTATTGTTCCGTGACTAGATTCTTCGTCCCCCTCCGAGTGTCATTTCCACAAGACAAATTACTACCTGCTTTCCGATTCTACCCGCAGTTAGAGGAACTAAATGAAAGAGCCATTCTAACCCAGTTACAGTGCATAGATCAATTCATCCCCGGTTAGACCTTCACATCTCCCCAGTCACCACAAGTAGGATCGACCACACACTCGTACTAGAGGGTAGCCCAGCTCCACCCGTCTCCTTGGCCATCATTTTAGTCTCATATCTCAATAGGGGAGGGGGCCCTTGCCCTCCCCTTTGGATTTTCATTCCATCAAGAGCTTATTTTTGTTGGGCCTCGAATGTTAGGAGGGATGTGGCTATAATTTCTAAGTATACTATTGGTCCTTGTTCGCCCCCTCCATCATTCCCTTCTCTTCTTCTCCCTTATTTCTCCCTCATTTGTTTCACTGCCCCCGCCTATGGGGGTTTGGCTTTGGGCTTCTTGTTTGTTTTGGTTATTTTCCTTTCTTTTGTTTTTGTTAACTCGTTTTGAGTTTTCCCTGCTTACACTTTGTATATTGCTTGAGTGACATTCCCATTGACCTTCCTTTTTGGTCATTTGTTGGACATTAATATATTTATCTTATCTTATCTATCTTATCTCCCAAAGATGATTGTTCGTTTGAGTGGAGGTGACCCGAGATTTTTCACATTGTTGCTAACACTTTCCAATATCTCAAATTCATGCTCTCCACAAGACTCAAGTTTTGAGATAGCATCATTTATCATATCATATTTAGCACTCATTGTGTGAGACCGTATGGGAGATAAATTTTTCAGGGATATAGGTGAATACATTTTTTCTCACTAAGGAGTGAGAGTCAAGATAACTCATCTCGAACAACAATGAGAACACACTATCCTGGTGGGCATTTTCTTCCTCAAACTTCTCCTTGGTCATTTTCACCTTAGAAATAGTGGTAAGGGAAAATTTGAATAATGAGAGGACCTCTGGTAGCAATACCTTTCCCTTTTCTAGAATATTCTCCACTTAGTTGTCATTTTCTCTCCCTTACATGGTATACCCTTGAGCTCTCTTGATCACTTGAGGTTCAAAATTTTTGATGGGAGAGATGGCCTCTACCGAAGGAACTGGTATCACATTGGGTTCTAGGAAGGATTGCGCACATAGGCAGTGAGGGTTCTCACATGTTCTACTAGTTACTCTATAGTTTGTTTGATTTATTCATTTCTAGCAAGCAAGTGGGTTTCATACTTTTTGAATTGGGTCACATCTCCCTCATGCAAATCTTGTCCCTAAGAAACCCTAGTCATTTCATATTCATCCTGTGTCATTTATCCCATGTATTTTATAACTTTCGATCATGAAACTTCCACATATTGAGATCCAGAAGCTACAGTGAAGAAACATGAAGTTGTCTGTGATTTCTTGGTCTTTTTGGTCTTGATGTATTTTGAGATGGCCTCAAAATTAGGTGTTGTGGCTTGTTGCACTGTTCTTGATTCACCTCCAAGAAACTCATGTACCCATGGTAAAGTTTCCAATGGCATGGATACAAAGCCAAGCATTAAAGAATTTTAAGTGCTTGATAAAGACTCTTAGCCTGCTCAAGATGACGTGATTTAAGGAGGACATGCTTGGATTGCAGGGGCGGATAAGAGATCGTGATGGATCAATTTCTACTAATTCAAAGGGTCAATGTGATTTTAAATGATCATTTCCCTCCTATGAAATCTCTTAGGGGGATAAACTTTAGTGTAATTTGTTTCCACAAGTTTTCTATTGGAAGATTCCTTCAAATGAGTAGATCTGGTGGCTTTCTTAGATGCCTTAAGGAAAGAAGTGTGAGATACTTTCCTAGACGGAGTAAGAAGATGACCAGACTTAATGAGAGAATCCATCTTATGTTTGAGCCATTCCTTTGACCTTTGGATCACTGTCATGGTCATCTCTCTGATATCACCTAATTCCCTAATGTTCTATGAGTGGGAGGAAGAGGGGAGGATTGCATCGCTTGTTGTTCAGGATCAAACAAGTCCAACCCATCATCTTTTATTCCATCCAAAAAATAATCAAACTTGAAGTCTCTCATTTGGTCCATTTTCATCCACATGTAATCTCGTTTCCTAACCTCAAAGTCAGCTATGTAGTTGATCTAATAACCCTCAATTTGTGGGACATGATGCAATCTTGGAAAGATGAATTTTTTTGGATTCTTCCTAATATCAAAGTCAGACTGAGATGTGTAGGAATACAACCTGAGATCAACAAAAGATGTTTCAATATTTGTTGCAACCACAATATTTTTACACGAGTAAATTCCTAAAAAGATGGGAAATGACACACATTTCTTTTTTACATTCTTACACTTGGTATGAACATAAGATAACTTTTGGCATATTTAAACATGATGATATTATCACTCATGTATTTGGGTAGCTTGCGAGAGGCAAGATCAAATCCTCTGACCATGAGGTAGGTGAAGGTGGGGAATTAGATGAAGTGGCCGCCATACTTCTCAATTAATGGAGCATCTTGGGATGACATCCTCCATTTTGGATTGCCTTCGAGAAACCTTATGATGTTCATGGTGAATTCATCGTTCACCCTAAAATAATTAGAGTTACTCTCCCAATGTGTGAGTTATGGATACTTCTCACAGGATGGTGACTTTTATGGTACATAAGAAGCAATGGATAGGCCTCAGAAGGGTCTTGTGAAAGCGAGGGTGTACACTAGATAATAAGTCATTGTGAAATTCTTAGAAGTGGGCAACTGCAACAATTTTCGATAAAGGTTGTTACTTATGATTTTCCCCCAATCCACCATATGATCTCCTTCTGTGATGACCAGAATGAACTGAGCCATCCAATCTTAGAATTCCTTCGGTGTTTCTTCTCCTAGTACTCTATTCAGTAGGATAATGCCATCAGAATATGCCTTATGAAACTTATAGTCACAAAATTGTTCAAATTAGACATTATTTATCCCGGTCTCATACTACTATTTAGAAGGTTCTTGAGAGAAGAAAGTACTAATTAACCCCCATCTTTTGGCCATCTTGTTTTATTTTATTTTTTCATTACCAACCTCTTACACCCATATTCCTAGTCATCTTCTATCATCCCATGTCATTTTATCCTCGACTGGGGTGCCCATGGGTGCCCTAATCATTTTTACACTTTCCCGCCACTTTTTGGGCTTTTTTTAGCTATTTGAAGTCTTTATCTTTCTTGTGGTTAGCCTTTTCAGGTTAATTATGAAATTAGACCAAGATAACCCTATAAATATATAGTTATGAGACCATAATGAGGGACCTAACATCACTTATTACTATCACTCCATCTAGAGTTGCATCCATCTATTGTATTGGAGATCACTTACATCCACATAGCTTCATCATCAAGGCACAAGGCCCTATTACATTACACTTCATAAGGGGGAATTTTATTCTATTCCATGCACACATGCTATTACATTTTCTACATTTAGCTATTTCTCGCTACTTCACAAAGTGTGACTGACACAAGAACACCTAGGGCACATTATGCACATACTCACCAAGACTACATTTGGGTCCGAAATATAGTGCAACTCTCAGTTAGTAAGCCCACTATTATGGCAATTGAGGTCAGTTTGACCCATTCATTTGCATTTTTTTTAGGGTTTTAATAATTATTTTGGTCTTTTATAGGTCTTCTCATCATCTTGGATTTGTGGTGACATACAGTATGGGACAACGAACTTAACGTGACAGAAAACAAGGGTTTCAGACCACCTCTCAGCCCTGTGAAGATCAATTTTAGAGATTTTGCACAAAATAGGGCACCCAATTTACAAACTAGAGCACTTGCTGGAGCCCCAATCCTCCTCCAGGTGCTCAAGTTCAGCTAGATCCTTCAGATCCATACTTTTTGGGACTTCTACACGTCCGTTGATACCTCTAGATTTTTCAGTCACCTTTGCAACACAGTCTCGCAAGCATTTATTATTCAACCGAGTTATTTGCTCTTCCTTCTTGCACATTAGGGTTAGCATTTCCTTTTTCATAGCTACTTAGATCTTTACATACTTCCTTTTACTACATTTATTTACCTTATTACAATTGTTCATAACTTAGATTAACTATCCCCATACTACATTATTTAGTCCCATTTTAGTTAATCAAAACTCACTACTGGGAAGGTTCTTGGGGATAGGAGAGGGCTTTCTTCCTTGTTTGATCTATGAACCAATTGTTAAGCCTTGCAAATATGAGTCATTCTTTGCCCACTCTTATGAAGAAAAATCCCTAGTTATGATGGTCATGTTACTACTGGTGGGAATTTGCAGGCACTAAGAAATGCATGTTAGGAATTTTATGGTTTAGTGATTCTCATATGTTTTATATTTACTGATAGTAAAATGTAATAGTTAGTGCTAAAAGTTAAAAAAGTAAATTTAGATGGTTTTTTATAATAATAAAACAATAGTATTGTTTTATTATAAATGTTGTTGGTTTATTAATCCATTCGGGAGTATGGAACAAAATTTGTTATGGAGATTGTTATTATTCCACTCCTATTTAATGAAGGACTTTGTAATCATAGATTTGTTGTATGATTGTAGTAATAATAATAATTCAGTGTGGAGTTTGAGTTTAGTATATCTATATTCTGTATGTATTAAAACTGAATTTTTTAGATCTACTAATGGTGCTTAAATCTCATAAAAGAGAGCTTAAATTTCATTAAAGTATCAGAGAAGTATTATTTTTGTGCTTGTAATGGATGTTTGATATCAATGAAGGGGAAGAGATATATTATTTATTCCCTATGAATGAGAAATATTATTTTATAGTGTGCGATCAATCATTAGTTTTTAGATTAGAAAATTTATCTACAGAAAATCTGATGGTCTCTTCCTCCTCTAAGTGTGTTATGTGCATTTACCATTTACATTGATTTTTATGATCAGAGTGACCATTTTAGGAGCTACTAGAAGAAATTTTCATGCACAATATTCACCAAAGTTTTTTGTAATTCTTTGCATAGGAATTTCCAACGATTATGGACCTGTAACACAATCACCAATGATTTTTCTGAATTGCCACTGATTACTTAGAAATCACTAGTGATTCTTTATATTACTAGAAATATTTTGAAACTATCTTTCCAACGCATTTTATGGTTTGTAAAATGGATCTATGGTTCTCAAGTTATCGTCAAAACATCAGAGGTTGGTTTTTTTCAGATTCAGAGCGTCATCATCATAAATATTTGCATCATGAGCCTCAAAGATAAATCAAGATGATTTAACAACACGACATTGGAGGTTGGAGGAAACAAAGGATGGAGGAAAAATAACATCCTCTCATTAGTCACCTATGATGGGGCTACATCACTGGTTTGGTGAAATGTGTGTGTGTTTCTTTTTTACTTTCAGCATGGTGTGTTGATTTTAGATTTCTTTGTGTTGTGATATGGAAAATTCAAATTAACACATGAACCTCAAACACTACATACTAGGCACTAAACATTGCGTCTCTTCACACATCTTATATTACATCTCGCATTTTGCATGCTACATTTTTGTTTCAAAATTTTTACATCTACACATCATACTAGTGTTCATCACACATGTGTCGTACTCGTATTGTCTACGAGTCTAACATTACATATTATTCATCATACATACTACATGGAACACATTTCACACTATTAGGATATCTACACATCTTGCATTATGTTCTATACATCGCCTAATTACACATTTTTCTCATCACATGGTCATCTCTTCTCATCACACATACTACATCTTCTTATACGCATTGCCTTCACTACCCAATGATGCACTCTAGTCTCACGGTCAATACTAGATTGTTGAGGGTATACAAAAAAAATTGACCACATCACACTCACACGTTCATCATTTGATCTTCTCATGTGACATTCCTAGGATTAATGATATACGCCTTAGGCTATAGGGTCACTTCTTCTAGCATCATCTCATGATAGGCTACCTCATCACCTTCGCTTACATTATTTAGTGGTATACACTTTAGGATAAATCACCACCTCTTTTCTATTCATCTAGTCATGATATATGATTAAGCTATAGAGTCACGCACATGTCATTGTTATGTCACATCTCACCACAACACACTCATCACAATGCGCTACATACATCATATAGTTTGACCATTTCCTGATGACGCATTCTCGTTTTTGGTTCATTCTTGACTGCTGAGGGGGAATACTAAATGAACCTCACTGCATACAACCCCATTCACTCGAGGGGCACACAACTCCTATCATCCATTTTACATTCCATTCCATCCATCCACAACATACTAGATTTTATGGTTGCATTTCCTCTTGCTTACACTTGTCTTTACATGTTCATCTTTCTACACATGTTAGATAAATCTCTTATACGTCATTATCTTTACCATGTACACAATATCCTTTTCTAGTTGTAATCATAGGTACAAAGCTTCTACATGTAGCAGTGATGCTTGACACACTACCTATTGGGGGCATCCACATTTGTACACTATATGTGTTATTGTTTCATTTTATACTTAGCACTTTCTATTATCAGGTTATACATGCTTTGACATACTTGTTATTTTTCTAACATGCTAACGGGTGCTTCATGTGCAACGTTTGTTATGCATGGATATTTGCTTCCATGCTTGTTTGATATTGTATGTTATTGTTTTTCTTGTTTATGGGCCTTGTCCTTTATTATGTGTACACACTTTCTTATTTATGACCATGAAGACCTTGAGTATTTTGTGACATCGTGAGTGGTGTCCTATGTTTACAACACGCTTTGCGTGGTCTATGATTGTCTCTTTGAGTGTTTACATTATGTGCTTATGTTCTATCTTACACATTGTTTGTTTTCTACATGTATGTTTTTGTGTACTAACACTTGTTTGCTAACCACTTGTTTGTGTGTGCCTTGGTCTTTACCAAGAACATTCCCTTCCCCCTGCAAGGAACAATGTCACTATACGCATTTGGTCCTCTTTTGGGGCTGCATTATCCTATTTGAGACATCACATGCACCCCCAAAGAAGGGGTATCATTTGGGGTTTTACACACAATACCAATACAATTCATTCTACAATCTATAGTTAAGTTTACAGTATACGGTCATCATCCATGGCATAATTTAGTTTACAACGAGTGGGTTTAAACCAGTCTATGAACCCCATACACAACGAATTTTATAGGGAAAAATTTCCTTAGCATTCTGGGGAGCAGTTACAAGTTAGAGGATATAGCAGACTTTCCTCCCTACACTACTTCAGCCAGTGGCGTCAAATCACCCAAAAAACTAGATAGTACAAATATCTCTTCACCAAGTCTCAGGGAAATAGTTACAGGTTGGAGAGTAACACATATTTCTCCCTTAACTAATTCGACCACAATAGCGTGAGATCACCCAAAAAACTCGCACTACACCAACAGTTACAGGATATCCTTTCTACACCTTTTGTCTCATCACAATCAGGTGCACTCGTTCCTTTTTCATTGTCATTTTTGTAATTTCATTTACATTCATATATTTTACTATATACATGTGTATTTGACTACTTGATTGTCTTCTATTTTGTAGGTCCATCTGTATGGCAAGAAAGAAGTCAACAACAACACGCACTTGACGAGTACATCACACACATGATACTAACCATGTAGGTACTGTTGGTATCCAAATTGATTCTCCCTCAAAATTCTGAGTAACACCACTAGTTTGACAGGAAACTTAGAGACATATTAGATCATGGTGAGTCATTTTGTAGCTAGGGATGAGATCTAATTGGCCCTTTGTCACTCAAATGTGGAGAAATGGAGAGCACCCTCAAGAGGATTTGATCTATCCTCACTATTTTAGGTTGTGCCTTTCAACCAAGGTAAGAGAACCTATTTTGTAACCTTTGCTTATTGAAGAACAATGATAAATCCTTCTTTTACATAAATTTTATAGAGAATACCTTGGGAAAATATGATCAACACACCAGATCTGACTCTCACGAGTTGTCACTTCTAGATCATGGAGATATTTTCACAACAAGGCAAAGGTTACTAAAGACATTTGAGACCCAGACTGCTTCTGCAAGTTTTAGTAACAAATATTATGCATTTGTATGCACATAGGACTCAACAGGGGTAGTACAGGTAGGATTGGTTGTTTTTGAATGAATTTTTGGTGGGAGGTGGGGTAGGGTGAACTTGATTCACCAGATCCGTGAGGAACCTTACAAAATGGAAGGTTAAACCAATAGAATGCCACAAAATAGCTCATAAATGTTTCTTTAACTAGAATATGTGCTTCAATGGAGGCCCAAATTAGCACTCTTTCACACAATATTTGAAATTCTATCACGAAGGCTCAAGTTAGAAAATCCAACAAAGCATCAAGATCTGAGTCAAATCACGTCTAAGGTACACCCAGAGGCTTATAGACAATCTCTGTCAACAGATGAAAGAAAATTGATTTTAATCGTTTATTCCAATCCCAGATGAAAGCTCTTCTGAGAAATGAAATTATAGATGCCACTAAACTATCACAAGGATTGAGGCATGTGTGATTGAATTAGATTCAATATAAGATTGCAACATAAACAAGAAAAACTACTTGCATACATTTAGAAACAAAACAAACACATTTCATTCAAGATAATGCACCGAATAACTCAAATTTGATTATATCTATCAGCAGGGGAAAGTTTTTGGAATAGTCTCAGAGCTTGTCAATGACTGTACACTTGCAGCCACCCTGACATGATCAGATTTAATACAAAAGAGATACACAGGTTTCTCAAATGGCTTCTCAAAATGAGGGGCTCTGTCAAGCCTTTTCTATTAGAAAATTCAGTCCCGACCCCTAACACTCTAACCTCCAACCATTTACACGATAAATTTGTGCCATTTATAACATTTACATAGAGCCCCTTCTTCCCCAAAAGATAGAAACGTTTAATGCACCAGTGCTCACCATGATTTCAACCGCGATTCTCAGATCAAATCAGTAAAAATTCTCTACGTGCTCGAGGGGGAAGATCTCATCGAATATCTCCCACATTCAACTCCTTCCTCTGGTAGATCAGTCTTTCTTCAATTTTCCAACCACTTTCGACACTAATCTGTCAAATCTGGCTCCTTGTGTGCTTGGGAGAAGAAAATGGAAAATCTGATCGAGCACGAAAGTCAAACCATAATTTAATGGTGAAAGATGTCTTCCAGATCTTCCCACCAAACTTAGATATCAACATTAAATTTTCTTTCTTCTTGGGGTGTAGGAAAGTTCCAAGATATCATGAAAACATGCTGTTCCAGGGATGTTTCAGTTAAATGGATGGAAATCTAGATTCTAGAATCTCAGGTTTCCAGATGATCTCTTGATTACTTGCATGGTCATAGGGGCATCCACGTGGAAGCTGTAAAACTTGGAGAGAATAGACCCAAGATCTCCTCCTCTGACTGATTTTATTTGCTTTTGTATTTTCTTTGATTTTAAGTTTACAACTATTTATGTACAACAATGCAACTGACTCCCTCAGGAACAACTGAACGGGAATACATGTATCTAGGTACAAGCACATACTTTGAACCGCGGCTAGAACATGTGTCCATTTGACCTCACTTAGGAAAAGGGAAAATTATTCTAAAAACAATACATTGTGCAAAAGCACTTGAAAAACGGAATCGAACATTCTATCTCATATGTCCTACACTAAGTAGAGAAATGAGCTTCCCTTTTTACTTTTGACTCTTGACAAAGGTGAAGAGAAGTAGCTACCAAATTTCTCACAATTGAGTCAGCCATGTGGATGATTTGACTGGAGCTAAGCTTTGACAACTGTCCTTTATCGAGTCCTAAAGACTGGATATAAATTGATGTTTCCACTCCTTCATACATGTCAAGGTATCAATAAAGAGCAAGACATATACCTCTTCCGAATGGTGTACCTCACCCCTTTGACTTTCCAAGACTACATTGTGGTTGATCCATTGCGCACGTTGAGATGGTCCCAAAAATCCTCATGCTCATAAGTAGGCATGATTGGTTGTGGGTTTTACCTTGTCTCTAATGAAGCCAAGTATTTGATTGGGAAAGGTCTGGTCCGTTGAATTTTCCCCTTGCTCCGAACTCCAAATTTAATAAGAAAGTCTTCATGCAGACTTTCCTAGAAAAGGTGACTATCTGTGAATTTTTTCTCTTCTTCTTGCACATCTACAGAAAATTTTGATGTATCACCTTAGTGGATGTTATGGGAGAGATGCTACCTTCTTGATTTTTTCCTTCCTTCTTAGCTTCATGGAACTCTTCTTCAACACGCAACTATAATTTGTGAGTGGGTTCAAACCAGTCTACGAATCCCCATACATAGTGGCTTTTACAGGGAAGATTGTCCTTACCATTCTAGGGAGTAGTTATAGGTTGGAGGATACAACATACTTTCCTCCCTACACTACTTCGGCCAGTGATGTTCGATTGCCCAAAAAACTAGGCAGTATAGAGATCTCTTCACCAAGTCTCAGGGAATCAGTTATAGGTAGGAGAATAACACAACTTTATCCCTACATTACTTCATCCATAGTGGCGTGAGATCTCCCAAAAAACTCGCACTTCATTGAAAATTATAGGATATCCTTTCTACACCCTTTTATCTCATCATGTATCAAGTGCACATGTTCCTTTTTTGTTTTTTGCACTTTCATTCACAATCGTTTTAATATATATATATATATATATATATATATATATATATATATGGTTTTCTCACATGTATACATGCATATTTGATAACTAGATCGTATTCTCTTTTGCAGGTCCATCTGTATGGGAAGCAAGAAATCAACAACAAAACACTCATGGAGAGTACACACATGATACTAACCATGTAGGTATACTACATACACTAGCATCTACACATGCGCTTCCGCCCTAGGTTTACTCTCATCACTTTTTACACTTTTGCATATTTAGTCTCCATGCTCCATATTTTTTATCAGTCCACACTTTGTCTATTCCTTCAACACTTTTCTACATCACTCTACATGGATTATCAGGTATGCATCTCTATCTACTTTATTTTAGCAAGCTTTGCGCTCACCAACATAAAGTTGGGGAAAATGTAGTCACTAAATCATGCACTTTGAGTCAATATTTAGTCTTAGTCTCATAATACTATTCATATGGTTTTTGAGTGAAGAAATTACTAATTAACAAATTTCCTTTTGTCATTTCAATTTTCTTTTTGTCGTCACTTTTGAGCTTCCGCATGTACTTTCCCAGTCTATTTTTTCATTTTACGTAATTCCTATTCCTGACTAAGGCACCCCAGGTGTCCTGGTCCCCTCTGGGTTCCCTGATCCTCTTTTTACTTTACTTCCATATTTTCAACACTTTTGAGTCATTTAGGATTTCCATATTTTTAGTGGTTGACCTTTTTCAGGGTTAATTGTGAAATTAGAACTAGAGAACCATATAAATATAAAGTTACGAGATCATAATGAGGGACCAAACACTAAACACTTACTATCACCATCTAGAGTTACATCCATCAAAAGAACGTAAAGCTGCAATTGCATCCATATAGCTCCATCAAAAGACACATAAGGCTAGTTCATCTGCATCAAAATTCATAGGAGGGAAGTCTATTATTTCCATGCACACATTTATTACACTTCATCTAGTTATTTTTCACTACTTCACAAAGTGCGTCTTGCACAAGAGCAACCTAGGGCACGATTTTCACACACACACATAGAACTACATTGGGTCTGAGATGTAGTGTAACAAACAGTTAGTAATTCCACCATTGTGGCTATTGAGGATAGTCCAACCCCTTCATTTGTATCTTTATTTTTAGTGGTTTGATGCTTGTCTTGGGGTTTAACAGGTCCCTCCTTCATCACTGATTTCCAGTGATATACTGTGTAGTCCAACAAAGCCAGTGTGACAAGAAGTAACTATAGGAAAACATATAGCAACAACTCAGAGGAGGGTTTTAGACTATTTCTGCAGACTAGGGTGCCCAGATCTCATACCAAGGCACCCACATGAGAGCATGTCCCTCTCTAGAAACCCCAGTCTAGTTAGGGAACTTGGATCTGTGCTTTCTGAGGATTCTATGTGGTATTTTCCTCCTCCCATTTTCCTGGTTCACACTAAAACACAGTTTCGCATCTTCATAGAATTAGCTAAGGATTCTATAACACATCTTTCACATTAGGTTTTTACATTTCTATTTACTTAGTTATTTAGGTCACTTTCTTTATTTTATTTAGTTGTTATTTACTACTTTTCATAGCATTAGATTAGGCTATGATATCCCATTTTATTTTAATCAATTTATTCATCATCTAGGATATCTTATCTTATCCCTTTATTTTCTCATCCTTTCCATCCTTTCATCATTTATCTATTTAAAATTCGTGATCAACTTCCTTTGTGTTGTCAACCCCTAGTTTGAGGGGGAGCACCTAGTCAATTATCTTTCCCATCATTCTCATTCTTTTCTTGTGGCTTGCCCAATGCAAACCACTCAATAAAAAGGGGAAAATGTGGACCCTAATTTTTGGTATCATTACCCTTCACCATGTGTTCACTCCCTATTGTCTTTTCGACTTGACCAATTTCCCTTATAAATTCAATTTATCCCACATAGCATCATTTTTCCACCTTTTCCATCTCATATTCCTCTAAATAATTAATCTCCCATTTATCTTTCCCTAATCATCCCTAATTAATTTTAATCCTTCACTAATTTATTTCTTATCTCTAGATTATTCCATTTTATCATTTTTATGCTCTCAACCACCCTCATTTAATGTTTTCATCAACCCTTGGCCTTTATTTACTCCTTTCCATCTCCCACCTACCCATTTATCTTCCCTATGCAACCATAGCTCATCTCTATCCATCCAAACTCCAATCTCGTTTTATTTCGACCTCTTTTCCTCGAGTTATACATCATTCCACCGCCCAAATGGATGTCTCTCCACAGACGCTGATGACTTATCCTGGTCTTCGTTGACCCTATAAATGTGCCTTCACCACCTCTTTGTTCAAGGATGTAATTTTTGAGACCCTATCCTTCTTATGATCTTGCCTTCATTCTTGAGTTCCTTTGTAGCTATCACAAACATCTTTGAGATCTTTTGCTTCCATTTTGAATTTTTAGGGAGATCTCTTTCAGCTTTGCATGCATTGCTTCATTATTCTTATATTATCATATATATCAACCACTAACATCTTCTATAAGTTCATTTGTCATCGGGGCTTTAGTTTCAACCTTCTTTATCCTCTGCTTCTATCTGTAGGTCTTTGTTTCAACCCATCTATTTTCATTCAAGTATAGGTTATCCATGGTCTTCGTTGACCCTATCTAGTCAGCGTTAAACCAACCTCCACTACATAAATTTCTCTGACATTCAAATCTACAACCATCTATTTTTATTTCTGCATCCATCCACTACCTAGATCTAGTCATTATGTCCCTCTGTCATCTCAGATTCATTCTGTCAGCTCGCAGTCGTCGCAGACCCAGCCTAAACATCGTTGACACATCCCATATTTTTAGTATTTACCCTTAGATCTCTAATTTTCTTACCTCTTTTCTATTTCTTCTTGTTTCACTATTTTGTGGATAAGGGCTATTTTTAGAGATAGCGTGTGGAGCACACATAGGGATGAAGAACTTGTGCTACACACAATGGTATTTTGGGAACAAGCGGAAGATAAGTTTCATGCATAGTTTAAGCTAATAATAGGATTTCTACTTAGAGTTAACTATAGGAAATCTATTGTTAGAGTACTTACATGTTGTGCATACTATTGTAAAGGCACATGGCTATTATCAACATGTGACATATTTTGAGAAGTGCATGGGTGGTGAAGGGAAATTCCCCACCCCTATAAATATGTATTGAACTATGTAGCTTAGTAGAGAGTAGAGTACTGAATTATTGTAGAGTTGTGCTACTAGTTTTGACGCACACATGACTCATGGAGATACTTTACAGTGTAAGAAGCTTATGTGTTTTATACTTTTTATCAAATGCCATATATTGGATAGATAATGGTGTTAAACATGACTGAATCTGGTTCTTGTATGGTTAATCTTGTCATAGTTATTGTTTAGTACATTTATCATGATTTTCTAAGATCTAGATCTGGATTATGCATTATGGGTTATTTACTAATAATTATGAATCTGAATATTTCTGATCATCATCACACTAACATCCTATACAAAAAACTCTAAAGAGGGACCTGGTACCTTTATTTGCTTTGGGTGAGCATTTAGCTTAGGTTGAGTGATGTGTAATGCACCTCATGGGTTATTCATAGTAAATTCTAGGCTCCATCATTGGTTATGTTGTCGGGACCTCTTTTTCAGTTATTTTCAAGATGTTTCATGATGAAGACATACCTGTTGACCCTATCAAGTGTTGAGGATTGGATAATAGATCTGGAAGAAGAATACACTCATAGATTGAGCATTGGATCTGAGTTTGATGCATGCACATGGGTAGAAGAGAACTTATATGACTATTTATATGAGAGTTTGTTTATTATATTTCTGATAGAGCTGTATGAGTGGCTGGTTGCTTATGTGTCTAAAAGGAATTGGATTTTTCACACACTTATCTAGATATAGGAAGAATTTTAGGCCCTATATGATGCTGATCTAATTTGGACGTGCGTTGTGGACACTTGGTTTTGTGGTGTTCTGAATAGCTATATTTTGGAGTACTCAATTTCCACTTATTATTTCCCGGAGGTATCTGAGTTCAAGTTTTTACATTATCCCAGGGGAACCTATCTACAAGGTCATTCCATTGGTGATTAAGATCTTATTGGTAACCCTGAATTTGGAAGAGAATTTGATGGCTAGCTAAATTCCACCCTGCGTGGGGGTAGGAGTAGGTTTGGTGAAGGATGGCGGACCTAGCGGTAGAGAGGAAAAGAGAAGAAAGGCATATTAATATAATGAGGCACACGAGAGGGAGTTAGGGAAGCAGTGCGAGATTATAGAATGGATGGTATTGAGGAGAGAGATGGCTTGTGAAGGATTTGGAGCTCACACAGAGGGGCATGGAGCGAGAGCATCTAGAACTCCCCCATTTAGGAAAGCATGACAGGGAACCCTCATCAGCCTCTTATGAGAGTGTGCACCACAGAGACGACATGGGCCATGGTCATGCACATCTAAATCTACCTAGAAACCTAGCCCTTGACTTGGTTTTCTAGTTTCTAGTACAACCTAATAGTCAACAAGCTAGTTTGGGTAGTAGAATAATAGGAGTGAATCAAATAGCAAGTACATATATGGTTGGGAAGATGTATTCCTTATTATTTGGAGGTATATTTTCAGGGTGTCAGACACAAAACTTAGGTGCACATAGAATTTTGGACTCACCTCTGGGAGTAGTACCACCTCGCAGACTGTAGGAGTTCAGTTTAGTACCACTGTTGGGACACATGTTAGTACATCCTCTGGTTCACTTATGCTATAGGTGGAGGATCAGGGGGTATAGGTGGCTCTTGTTCTGGTGGATCTAGTGGGTCTCGAGGTAGAGGTAACACATGAGGGTTCTGGATTGGTGGGCATGGTCCTCACCAACCCTAGAATATTTACATGGAGATGTCACTTTCATCTTCCAGAGTATAGGGGAATAGAAGATGTTGTATGAGCATGTGCACATGTGTGAGATATTGTGGTGTGCAAAAGGGATTTGAAGGCTTCTAAGTGCAAGGAAATTTAGTTTGCAACTACGTTGCAGGGACGTGCACATAGTTGGTATAGGAATTTTGACCCTGATCAGACTTGCGTAGATTATAGAATGTTATGGGATGCTTTCCTTAAGGAATTTATATCCCTTAGTTTGAGCAGAAGAGTATAAGCGTGCTCAAGGATATTAAGTAGGGAACTACTAAGAGTGTTTGAGAGTATGATGCCCATTTCAAAACGCTTTTGTCTAAACTTTTGTATGATATCCATGTAAAGCCAACATGCACAGTGGTTTCATTAGAGGCTTGATCACACCTTTTAGGAGGGTGCTGTCAAATAAGACATATATAGATCTATGTGAAGCGCTTGAAGTAGTGTTGTGTGCTGAAGGCAAGTCAGAAGTATAAACACTAGAGTGAGCCCATTCCTTGAAGCTCAAATTATAGCTATGGAAAAGTAGTTGGAGAAACTATCACCAATTTAGCACATGAGATGCACACATGGGATTTGGTGTACAAATTGTGAAGTGGAAGGGCACACTAAGGATAGTTGTCCCCATAGGTCATTATGCTCATTCATTGTTGCTAGATTGTGAGATATGTCATTTAGACCATGATGGAAGCCACTACCCATTGTTACAACATACGATAAGAAAGAATGTATCTTGATACTGTAATATTTTATGGTCCACAACTCACAATATGAAGATTAAAGGTTGATTGATCAAATCCATGATGTCATCGATATTGGTGTATGATAGACATGAGTATCAAATAACTCTAAAGGTAAAAGTGAGCACCATGATTGTGATCACACTCAAGGGCTCTATGATTAGAACGAAAGGAGCTTTGAAGGAGGTCATGGCAGAGGTCGAGGATACCATGGTGGATTCAGGGGCCGAGGCCGTGGTGGTGGATGAGGTGAGTTTCCTCGAGGAACATGTTATACGTGTGGATCTCCTAACCACTACATGTGTGAATTCCCTTAGAATATTTTTTGTTCTTTTTGTGGGAAGAATCATAACTATGAGGAGTTCCCTAGACTTATATGAGCATCTTAGCAAGAGCAACATAAACTAGGAGAACAAGGGCACATGGATGGTTAGAATACAATACACCATGGAAAATCAAATGGATGCCAAAGTTGGCACCGGAACCAGAGTAGTACCTATGAAAATTACTACATGCGATGAAGCTGTGCGCACCAAGAAACGTTGCAACAAAATCCTACCATTACTAAGGAAGAGGTATTGCATGCAAGATACCCATATCTTACACATCAAAAGGAGGTTTATCAGGAAACCATGGAGGTGCTTAGAAATATTCAGGGTGAAATACAATTTTTAAAGGAACAGTCACATGAAGTTGGAACAAAATAAGGTAGTAGAGATGGTCACATAGATGTTGATGATTTGAAAGAGGTATGCAAGATGTTGCGCCAGGAGAATATTATTCCATTACTAGAGAATTTTCTAAAGGGAAACACTTCATGTGCGCAGGTATTGAGAATGGATGTAGATCATGCATGCTAATCTCCCCCTCATAGCTTGGATTATGAAAAGGAGATCACTCTAAATGTTGTTGTGGATGGGTGGCTTTTGAGCAATATATTGATTGACATAGACGTGGAAGTTAATGTGCTTACTTTAGATGCATGGGTGTCAGATGGGAAGACCTCCATTACAACCATCCTCTAATGTATTGTTTATGGAAAATCAAACTAAGGCCACCCCGATAGGAGTTTTAAAGGATGCATCCATTACTATACAAGGGGCCAAGTTCACTAGGGACTTTAAGGTTTTAGCACTTGTAGAAGCAGACAACTTCCCAACTCTACTTGGGCCCCTTGGTGTTATGCAAATAATGTTGATCTATGGTTCAACAAGGGGTATATGTGTTTTGATAACAAGAAATAATGAGTTATTATCCCTTTGAAAGATGGAAATTTTACACCTTATGTTGAACCTTTGAGTGAGGAAGACCTGAACACAGAATTTATGTGTGCTCCATTCGAGATCCAGAAGTACTTGAGCCATCTAAGGAAGGAATCCTCTAGTGGGAAGATGCACAGTCTATTAGTGATACTACAAGTGTTTCTTGTGATAATTGGGTGCATGAAACCTATGAGATGGTTGGGCATGGAGTAAGAAGCACATCTGCATGAGGAGAAAACCTCGTTATATTAGGAGGATAGGTAACAACTTTGTACCATGGTACACTGGAGAAGGAGACCCTGTGGTATTCCTGCGCACCATGGAGGAACAGTGGAAGGATCAAGTTACATAAGAAATATGTTAGTGTATACCCTGCGTGGGACAACAACGTGTTGGTGGATGGTTCACAGGGATAATCTCATAGAATGGAATGAAGTGAGAATTGCTCTAACAACCTGGTTCCTCAGGATAAATGTGCCTACTCAAATCTACATATATCATGGTAATCAAACCTATTCAACACCACATTCAGTAGTGTGAGAGACTCTGGACAGAGGGGCAGGAAGCTTTACCACCTTCACTATGGGTGCACAAATTTATTCCACTTTACATGGCTGCACACATGCTTGGTATGTTTATGAAGAACTGCATAGGGAGACTGGAAATTGGCAAGACTTGACTATAGGAATGATCCATACTTTTGAATACTTCTCCACTAAACCTCCTAGTGAAAGAGGCATTATAGGTTATGGAGCACTTGACTATGGGAGACAGTGCAAAGGAATGAAGAACTCATTCAGGAGTTATTTAGTGATGAAATACATGAGCACATTTTGATGAAGTAGATGAGACCGATGCAAAACTACTTGAGCGTGTTTCCTTGAGAAGGAGAAAGGAAATATGGTCTACATAGTGGATGATGAAGAAGTACAAAATTTGGACATTGATCATTTAGAAGGAACGTGTGAGGTCTTGGACAGTGCAGATAAGAAGGCATGCTCCTATCATGAACCTATGAAGACCAAGAAAGTGAACATTGGCATAGATGTTGAACCTAAAGATGCCATAATTAGAGGCTATTGGTCTGATTCTGAAGTGGCTAAGATAATTGAGTTACTATGTGATTTCCAGGACTTATTTCCTAGGGGCTACCATGAGTTAAAGGGAGTGCATGAATCTTTGGTGAGATGAGGATTAAGCTAAAGGAAGGTGCATGCACCGGTTAGGAAGATACCTTACAGGATGAAACCTAACCTACATGTAAAATTTTAAATAAGAAATAGACAATATGTTGAAATCTGGCATCATTAAGCCCCTAGAAGAATCACAGTGGGTTAGCCCCATGGTAATCAGTATAAATAAATATGGTCATGGATTAGGATTTGTGTGGACTATAGAGGATTTTAATGTTACATGTGTGATTGATCCTTTTCCTACACCTTTCACTGAAGAAATATTAGAAGGCGTTATAGGTGCAAAAATATACTCTTTTACAGATGGATTCTCTAGGTATCATCAGGTAAGAATTGCTAAGGAAGATCAAGAGAAAACAAATTTCACCACTAAATGGGGAATATTTGCATATATGGTGATGCCCTTTGGTATGAAGAATGTGCCTGTAGTATTTTCACACATAGTTGTTCAAGCATTCCAAAATTTTATTCACAAATTCTTATAGGTTTACTTAGATGATTGGATGGTATATGGGCTTTTCAAGGATAATTTTGACAACTTGTGCTTAATGTTTGAAAGATTCAATAATTAAGCATCTCCTTAAACATCAAGAAGTGTGTATTTGCTACACCTTTTGGAACTCTGCTAGGGCATATCATCTGTAAGGAAGGTTTGTTAGTAGATCCAACTAAGGTTGCAGTTATCATAGGCCTGGAGGATCCTACCAGTCAGAGTGAGGTGCACAGATTCTTGGGCCACATAGGGTATTATAGAAAATTTATCAAAGGATATGCTAAGATTTTTGTGCCCTTGGAGGAGTTACTAAAAGGAAAAGGGACATTCTATTGGGGAGAATTGCAACAACGTCACATTTGAAGAATTGAAGGAGAGGCTTACTACGATGCCTATTCTACGATTTCCCTCATGGAACCAACCTTTTCACATACATGTGGATGCCTCTGGCATGGCCATTGGTGCAGTATTAGCTCAGCCTAGAGAAGGTATTATAGATCATCCTATTTGTTTTTCTAGTAGAAAGTTGACTCCGCATAACAAGAACTATACAACTACAGAGCATGCAAGGCCTTGTCGATGATTTACGTGCTGCATAAATTTAGACAATACTTTCTAGCAACACCTTTTGTGTTTTATACAGATCACATGGCATTGAAATACTTGGTAAATAAGACAATTTTACAGGGGCACATATGTTGGTGGGTGTTGTTATTCCCGGAATTTGACTTTACAGGTGGTAAAACTAGGTAAAAGTAATTTTGGCCCAAACCAATTGTCAAGAATTTAATCATGACAGGAGGTGCAAAGAATTGAAGATACAATTACAGATACACAGTTTTATAGGCTAAACCATGTAAATTTAGAATTGGAGAATATTTTTTTCCTTTTACACAGAGGTATGACATCATAAAGAATAAAATCCTTAGAGAAGAAACAACTTGCAATTCATGTTGCACCTTTCATGTTGATCAGTGGTGACTTATACAAACTAGGAGGAGATGAAGTATTGCACCAATGTGTACTAGAACATGAGCATACAAATATCATGGAGGAGGATCATGACAATATTGCAGGTGGGCACTATGTAGGTAATGCCACTGCCTACAAGATTCTACTCACTATTTTATGGTGGGAGACCTTGTACAAGGATTGTAAAGAGTATTGTAAGGTGTGTGTTACTGTCAGTGCCTTGGAAAACCTAGGGAAAAGAGATGAAATGCCTTTGAGGCCTATTACTAGTGTAGAGCCATTTGAGAAATGGGAAGCTATACTTTGTGGGTCCTATTTCCCTAGTTGCGCATAGAACCGGATCACACTACATAATCAATTATACATATTATATTACAAGGTGGGTACAATCAACACCTACAAAGGATTCTACAATGGCTATGGCAACAAGGTTCTTATGGGAAAATATTCTTACTAGATATGGATGTCCATTGAGTTTGATAAGTGATAGGGGCACACACTTCTTGAATGAGACAATCAGGATATTGTTGGATGAATTTATGGTCACACACCACAAGACTACACCTTATCACCTTTAAGAAAATGGGACTTATGAGGCCTTCAACAAGATATTGAGCTAAACATTAACAAAAATTTGTGATGTTGGAAAGAAAGATTGGTATGATAAATTTTTCTTTGTACTTTGGGCATATAAAAAAACCTAAAAAATGTTGAATAAGGCCACACCATTTTAGTTGGTTTTTGGTGTAGAAGCAGTTCTTTTCATTGAATTCATGTTACCATCTTTGCGTATTATGCATGCAACAGGTCTAGCTGATTTGAAAGGATTGGAAGAAATAATTGACAAGTTAATACAACTGGATGAGATGCGCGCCATAACACATTAGAGTCAGAAGTAGGAATAGGCCAGAAAAAAGGCATGGCATGATAGACACATCAAGGACAAGAAGCCTGCAGTCAAGAAGATGGTATTTCTTTATGATTCAAATTTTTTGTGTAACCCAGGAAATCTTAAGGAGAATTGGTTGGGAGCATATGTTATCACTCATATAATTGAATTAGGTGCTTTCAAGTTCGAGGCATTTAATGGAACACAATTACTCGGTTACTTCAATAGGAGTAGGTTGAATCCCTACTATAAATAAGACTTTAGGGTGTTTGTAATAAGGTAGTATTGCCATTTATATTAGATTTTCTTTACCAAATTTCATTTAAATGTATTTCATTCTTCGTCACTATTATTTGTCAATTTAATTCAATGCTTTGTGTAATAAGCATGTTTACGTGCCAAAAGATGATCACAATATAAAGTGTTTATATGTGCAGATGACTACACATACCCTTAGTGTGGGGTGGATAAAGGAGGTATGGACAAGAAATAAAATCATGAGTAACTACAAGAGGAACAAAAAGAGCAAGGTTTTAAAATTCATGATAACTTTCAAAAAATTTCTAAAAAAATTAAGACCATGAGTAAAACATTAGGTGCTCAGTACAATACAAGGGAGGCTACAACATTGGAGACTATGTATGTTGGGTGACATTGAATAAACTATGTCAGCTTAAGGAAGGGTAGGTAGAGGAGATCTGTGACAAATAAGTAGTGGCGCACCAAGAAATTATAACTGAGGCACAAAATTTTGAGATGCGAGACTTGAAACATGGGACAGGCGCGTAACACACTTAATAGAAATTACTTCCACATATGGTGGTAGGTAGAGCAATTAATGAAGGGAATTTTTTATACTTGATTTAAAATTTGGCATTCTCAATGTCATTTGTTACCTTGCAAACTTGAAAAAAACTGCGAAGTATGAAGAAGAGCTGGAGACAAATAATATACTACGGATTGAGTAATCTTGTCACATTGTAAAGCATGGTGTTTATTATCTAGGCAGAAACTAGGATTTAAGTAGTGGTACATGTGTGCAATGGAATTTTTTATAGGATTTAATTTCACATCTAGGGTTTTCATTTTGCAACTAGGGTTTTTATGCATTTGTAGAATCAAAAGGAGAATTAACACCATGAAAAATCTCCAGTAGCAAAGAAATAGGTTGATGATCCAGTAGAGGAATTATTGGTAAAGATGTTATCTCCAGAAGGATTTACTGAAGGGCCACCATGGAAAAAAATTACTGCAGTGTAGGGCAATGATTAACCACCGCACTATAAAATTTGTGAATGATGTTGCAGAAGAAGTTTATAAAAAGACTAACTGGCGACTTTAGGACAACACTAGGGTCTCAAAATCCACAGTAAAGAAACTACATGAAAGCATGGGTATAAAGATCTTAGAGCTTCCCTAATTTGGAAGGCTTGATAAATTTTACCAGTGGCTAATGTTGTGGGTCCATGATGATTATTTCTATTTCACGGGGAGGAGAAGGAGAATAACTGCCAAATTGATTGAAAAAGTTACTCGGCTACACAACATGGGTTTAAAAATTGCTGGAGAATTGAAAGATGATGAGGGCATTGATGCCACAACATCCCTATATGAGTATAAGAAGGAGGCCAATTTTTCAAGGTCATAAATATCTTAGACATGGCCACAAGAGTAGCAATATAGTTAGCAAGGAGTAACCTAGTGGCCACTTAGTGATAAAACAAGGTAAACATGAGTTGGTTGCATATACCACACAAAATAGCCAACAAGAATTACTACAACATCACTGGTTACATTACAAAGAGCTTGATGAATGAGGTGAGTATCCAAGAAGATAAAGGTGAAAAGATAAAATGGTGTGTATTTTTCTTATTAATTTTTTTCAGTGAAGTTGGGGTACCAGACAGTCCCAACAAAAACATATAAGAGTTTTTGTTGAACACATCCCCAACCAGAAGATATGATAAGTACACATTGCGTGAAATTGTTTCCATTACCTACATGGATCTCTTAAAGAAATGGATCCATAGAGTGCATAGGGCATTTGATGGAGAATGGCGCATTTCACGTGAGTTACCCAAGGTGTTGAATGGGGAGGCAGGATTTACAGTCTACAAGTATTTCAGCTTGGGGTGCTTCCACATGAAGTCTAGAGAGAATATCCCATGGTGTAAGCTTCCATTTGCATTTACCGTAAGGTATTTTAAGGTTTATATGAGTAGATTTTATGACATGCATCAGCTATAGTTTGATGCAAAAAAAGTGGATGCAGACATTCACATTTTGCGCAAAACATATGTCTTGCAAGGTAAGGAGGCCTAGTCAGATACTATGGAAATCATGCCAAAGAGTTTGGTTGTAGGGAATATTGAACCAGCGCTCGTCTATATACATCTCAAACCAAGGTTTAAGAATGAAAATGTAATGAACGACATAGAAATGGCTCTTTCAGGACCTCCTAAGAAGAAAAAAGCAACGAGGACTTCAAGGAATGTTGCATCTATGCCCCCAGCTCATGTGAACCTAGTACATACAGGACTTGAAAACATCCTAGAATAAGAGGAACCTGAAGACATTTTGGGCTTGTGCATACAAGAAATATTCTAAGGAAGAGATGCATTAGAGGAGACACTGGTGCTAGAACTTCACATCTAGTAAGGAAATCACCGTGCGTGACTCCTGTAAAGGATGAACAGAAGGTAAAGAGAAAGTGGAGAAAATATATTCCTATACAAGATAGTGAGGTGGAATCTGCATAAATAATCATGGAGTAAGTAAAGGAAACTCCAAGAATGAGTGGAGATAGAGCTAAGGCCACCCCGAGTGTCAAAATATAGGATGATGAAGGTATGGGAAAGTGCATAGTCTATTTGACTATAGACCATAGTGTGAGTATTCACAATGATATCTCTAGTGAAGGAGCAAGAAGTGCTGGTGGAAATACAAAAGTCATCATGTGCCCCACAGCAGAAAGAAGTAAAATATGAGGAGGAAGTCAACCAGGTGGTTTAAGGAATTTTTTAATAGGATGCAGGTGTACTAGAGTAAGAAGAAGAGGACACAGTAGTGTACAAGGATGTTGGTGAGTATGCAGGAATGCATGAAAAAGAAGAAGTGGAAGGTACTCAAGTACTTTTTTTTTCTTGAATTACCTTTAAAAACCTATTAGAGCATGTTTCTAGAGTACACTAGCGAATAAACAGTTATATGAATGGGATTGGATGGACCCTAAAATAGCCAATACACACACTCGTAAGCAACTATCTTAGGGCATGGAAATTCACATAGATGATCCTGATTTTGATGCTTGTGAGGAGGTTTGCACTTAGAAAAAGATGAGGAAGGTTCCTCATATGTGCCATATGACAATTAAGCCAACCCAGTTTTCAGATGAGTAGGTAAGAAACACTTTAATTAAGGTTTCCACAGAAGTACCGCACAAAGATATGGATACAGGTAGTAATAATCTACAAATTAGTGGGGGATAAAAAGGATAAGGAAAAATAAATCAAGAGTCTTAATCAAGAGTGTGATATTGCATTCGTGGAGACCTAGAATGTAAATTTGATGGTGGAGTAGATTGTAGATTATATTTTGCTACAGAGGCTTGATTTTTAGGTAAATATGCCTTAGGAATTCAAGTCTGAGTTGCCCTATCTGCGCATAACAGTTTGTGTATTTTTGAATGAAGGATTGATGTGTCTCCTTAAGAAAAAGGATGCAACAAAAGAAGTATCAATAGAAAGGGCCACTATTGATAGAAAATTTTTAGTATATGAGGCATTGCTCAAAACATTAAAGGATGAGATGAAGAGAGGTTATCAAGCTATTAATTTCTGTGTGGCACTAGATGCCATAATCAGGACTAGAAATTTAGTAGAGGATAATGAAGTTATGAAGGCGATGAAGGATAAAACACTTTGGTGCATAGAAATATTAGCACTAGTAGAACAAAAGCGTGAGGCCTTTAGCAGGAGCCTAGGATCTGCACAAGGAAAGGATTAACGAGATTAGAAAGCTCATAGCACAGAAGATGGACCTCATGGATGAAATGCTATCAGGTATGGTAAATGTTATCTGAGTGCTATAGAATGAGAAGGAAAAACTCTCTAAGGATGAATTGGATGACATATCCACTGATATTCTAGAAAAAATAAGGAATGCATTGAGTGACTAGAAGACATTGGAGGCTAAAATCAGAAATGAATATGCAGAATTAATCCTTCTAGTTGAAGAAGAGGATGCTGCAGAATAAACTTTACTCTTTTTTATAGAGTTTGGTTGATTATTTTAATTCTATCATCTCCTATTCTTTACTATTGAAGATATATAAAAGTATTCCCATTACCATGGTGACAATGTACTCTTGTGTGTGGTAATGTTAAACAACTAGAAATATTATAAGTATTGGGTGCATGAATATTGGGCACTAGAAGAATGCGATGCTATAATAGTATTGAAGCGCCCAAGCTCAAGACTTAGCTATTTTTTGGATAAGTGCTATTTTTTGAGATATTGTGTGGAGCACAAATAGAGATGAATACTTTTGCTACACGCAATAAAATTTTGGGAACAAGTGACAGATAAGTGCCATACATATTTTAAGCTAATAGTAGGATTTCTACGTAGAGTTAACTGCAAGACATCTATTATTAGAGCACTTCATGTTGCGCATAATATTGTAAAGGTGCATGGATATTATAGGCATGTGACCTATTTTGATAAGTGCATGGGTTGTAAAGGGAAAATCCCCACCACTATATATATGTATTGAAATATGTATATTAATAGATAGTAGAGTACTGAATTATTATAGAGTTGTGGTACTAGTTTTGATGTGCACATGACTCATAGAGACACTTTACAATGTAAGAAGCTTCTATTTTTTACAACATTTATGAAATGGAATATATTGGCTAGATAATGGTGTTAAAATTGACTGAATATTTTTCTTGTATGGTTAATCTTATTATATTTATTTTTGAGTACATTTATTATGATTCTCTAATATCTACATCTGGATTGTGAATTGTGGGTTACTTAATAATAATTATGAATCTGAATATGCCTAATCAACATCATGCTAACATCCTGTAAAAGAAACTCTAAAGAGGGACATGGTACTTTTACGTGCTTTGGGTGAGCACTCAGCTCAAGCTGAGTGATGTGCCAATGTGACTACGTTATTCATAGTAAATTCTAGGCTGCATCAATTATATCTACTTTTATCTCCTTAGGTCCAACATTTAGTTTCTATTTTACTTCAGATCCATATTCATTCATTCTATCTATCTTTACCAAACACGAGGGTTGACAACCATCCTAGGAAGTTCATACTTCTCGGGACTAACTTTGTCAGGCAACCCTCCATCTATCTGCTAATCAATCCTCTGTTAAATTAGCTTGATTTGCATGTCACTTAGCTCACTGCGGAGGAGGATCTATCATCTTGCGTCCATTCACATCTTCATCCCATCTCAAGGTACATAAACCCTTCATATTTCGAGTTGCTTTATTTTTTTTTTGTACTAGTTCACTAATTTGAGAAAGAATAAAGGAATTTGTCAACAACAAGAGATTATAAGTTCGAATCACAATAAAAACAATTCCATAGGACATATTGAAAGATTGATTGTTTGCTTTTCCCTACTATATTCCTTTATGATAATTTCCTTATGGAGCTTCCTTCCCAAAAAAAAAAAAAAAACATATGAATATGAAACTAAAAATGTGTCAACACGGCAATGCTAACACGCCGCGACATGAGTTTAGAAGGAGATAAAACTTTAGTGATCGATTGTGATGCAACTTGTTCAAAGAAGTATGTCGGGAACCGTCCTCCATCTCTGTTTTTGTTTACTTCTACATAGACTGTGAAGAGTCTATGAGACTCCAAAGGAAGAATGGCTGATCCAGGTGAACGATGAAATGCTTCCATATCCACAAGAATTCGCTGGAATGATACGGAAATATGTATTCGTGCAGAAGGTGAATTTATAGAGGTTGAGAAGAAGTCTATATACACGAGTTCATGAAGCCAATCGGATCGAGTTTCTGCGCAGCCCGGTGAATGGATTCCGCAAGTCGGTGAAACAAATATTAAAATCACAAGATAAGACAGAGATATAAGTGCAAGTGGATATTTAGTATAGGAAGAATCTCTCAAATTGGCAGCGGCATCAAACAGTTTGCAGGGATTGACGTGTTCCTGGCAATGGCAATGCAAAACATTTTCGGGCGTGAGATTGTTTTTATTGGGTAGCCTTTTCCAACTAATATCTGCTAAAAATCAGATCTTCTCCCGTTAGCAATAAGTGCATGTCATGCATGTAAAATCAAACCTATGCTGAAAAAATTGATCGGAAAAGCTTGACGGAAGGGCTGGACTTTTTTCGGCAATTGCGTTTCTCAATGACAGATGTCTCCACATTAAAATTATATATCCCCAATTTTAATTAATATAATAATTTAATTAGGGTATAATACAATATTTCAATAAATAAATTTGATATACATTTAAGTTGGCCTTATGGTTAAGGACTTGTGCTTTTGAAAGAGAGGTCACAAGTTCGAATCTTGTACGGGAGTAGGGTTTGTATGCCTCATATTTGAAGTACAATTAGGTGCCTACTACATATATATTGGGTGTACCAAATATTATTATTTTTATTGGGCGTAATAAACAGTTTGTTGTATCAGTGAACATTTGTATCATCATAATCCTACATGGACAAGGGATATAAGCAAGGAAAGATGAGAAAAATTCCTTACTAAGGGGAAGACAACCCACAAGGGTTAGAAAATGCATGATTGTGCTCACCACCACAAGATCTATAACTGAGCGAAGGACATTGCAAACATGGTGAAGGATCTCATCATGTGCTCCTAGACTAGTGTCTCCCACACAATCCATAAACATGGCCCTGAAGGGGAGACTATCGGCGAGGAAATTTAAGGGAACTCAATTGATTGCATACATAGCACTTCCCTAATGGTCCAACAAAGATTAAAGGTGTTCCACCTTTAAACGGGTCTTCTTAGCTTGGACTTGAATATGTAGCATAATGTTAGAAATCACTTGTACTTTATGAGTAATGAAGAAACAATAATCAAGAAAAGAATGGTTTAAAATAACATTATTCATTTCTTTCCATAATTGGAAAAAAAACAAAATGAAAAATATTTCATATTTGGTCGTATTATGTGCGTAACATTATTGATTCCCTAAAAGAACCATTTTCCATGACAATAAATATGGACAAAATCATTGGAAAAGGGTGTGAATCTACTTCTAGGCTGGTGGGGCATGTCTGTAACACCAAAAGAGATACTTGAGATACTAAGGGTGTTGACAAGAGGGGTATATAGATATTTTGAGTATTTTGGGCACAAGGGCTTAAGCTCAAACTGTGCACTAACTCATATCTAAGAATAGATAGGTAAAGACACTAAAATTTAAAATTTCAATTAGAGTAAAATTAAATGAAATTAGAAAAAGAAGTTGTGAGAGCATGATTAATGAACAATCTAACCTTATTGTAGAAGGAAAACAACTTAAAGACTCGAAGTATGGCCATAAAAAACCTCTGTGAATTTGGTGCTCTAAATTTGTGCCTACAACAAGTTCAAAAAAGAGGGACATAATTGAGTTATTGAATCTGCCTTGGGTAATTTTGGGTTGTCAAACTTATGCTATGAGGCCCACTTTAATTTTCACAAGTCTAAATATGAAACTTATGGTGCACCTTCTAATTTTGATAAGTAATTACCTTCTTTGATTTGTTCATTGACACATGAGGTAGCAATCAAGTCTTCTATATTTTTATGACCATAACAAACATTCAAGATAAATGAGAAGGTAAGCCCTAGACTAGGCTTATCACACTCTTCGAATGAAGTGTTGTACTACATATCCATATGAATCAAGGTTGATGTAGTTCTTCCCATGCAAGTAAAATGTGGGTGCATCATACTAATCCTCATATGCTCAATCAATGCAATTTAAATGATTCCTTCTCTTGGCATAAGACACTTAGCAACATACAATTATTCTTTGGATATACTTTAGATTTGCATTTAGACGTGGGACTGCTCTTGGAGTGTATTTAGATATGTGTAGCATTTTTGAATAATCATCTCCAAGTGATAGATTATGTAATTAAGAATTGCCTTAGTGAAAATGAACTCTAGGGTGTTATTTATATAGTCATCTCATATTGAATTTCCTAAGCATGACAACCTCGAAATCAAACTTGGATCAACTTCAAGAAAGGGTTCAAATGGAAAAATGGTTCTTTGATAGAGAGGACAAGTTTAGTTAATTGAACTTGACCTAGTATGCATAAGAGAAGAAACGGTCATGAGGAAAATGAAAAGTGTCTATAGAGATTCGCTAAGACCTAAGAAAACTTAAACCAATCCTAAGAGTGTGTATGGGAAAACAGAGGTGGCCCAAGCTGGTGTGAAGATGCACAAAAGGGGGGAAAAGGATGTTAACGGTCAAAGTCTTCTAAAAGGTGTCAAAATTGATGTTGCCACATGAAGTGCACTATAATATGCTGTATAAGAGAAGGTGAGAATGTTTGAGTTGTATGATAGTTTGAAAAGGGGGGAAAATGATGTTAAAAGAACCAAATGTATGTTAAAGGTCAAAGTGTTCTAAAAGGTGTCAAAATTGATGTTGCCACATGAAATGCGCTATAATATGATGTATTAGAGAAGGTGAGAATGTTTGAGTTGTATGATAGTTTTCTAAATTTTGATAAACATATGGCCCCAAGTTTCAACAAATGAGCTAACTTTCCAACAAATATTTAGAGAATCAATGTGAATACACCAAGTTGAGGTTTGTACTAGTGAAGGAACTCCAAGGACCATTTTCACTCTTTCCACCACCTAGATGGTGATTGAAATATCAATTTATGGAGATGTTCACTTGAAATGTCCTATTGAATCTCAATGTTGGAGGAAAGAGACAAATGGTAAGCCAAAATTAATCTTGAAGGGTAGATTGGGGAATCCAATCTTGTATTGTTTGCAAAATAGGTCAAAGATCACTTTAATTCCATTTTTAAAAATTGGAGTCTTTAACCAAAGGAACCAACACAAAGGGGACATCATAGTAGGATAGAAACAAAGACCGTCATATGGAGTGATAATTCAAAGAGATCTCATATTTGTAACCATAATCATCCTAAATGAGATTATTTTTTATTTTCTCCCAATATTTCCGTATACTTTGTGCAACAAAAGTTCCCACAATTTTGACTGGAATAAGAATGAAAGAAAGGGAATGAAGACCAACACCCTTCCACATCCACCTATCATATAGAGTTCCCTAAGATATACAATGAGGTAGGAAAACCTTTTAGGCCTCATATTCTTCAACTCCATGAATACTTCACTTGACATAGAGCCTCATGTCTTGGAGTTTGACCTTAAGAAGGCCAAGGCCTCCTACGTCCTTAGGTGGGAAAAATAACCCCTATACACTATTTGCAACCTTTTGAATTGGCCTAGAGGAAATCCTTTAGGTCGAGTTTTAGCTTTGAGTATGTATCTTTTAAAGGTGCCCAACATGACGAGTAATGAACATGGGTTGTTTCCATGATCTTATAACATACATGACACTTAGCAATCAATTAGTGAGGTTTGGTGACCTAATAGGAATATTTTGCTAAAACCCGTAAACAACATAACTCCATAAATAATAGGATGCCTAAAAGGAAAAGGAAAAGCTAAGAATTTTTGTAAATAAGTTATCTCTAATACCGTTTTAAACCCTCTAACCATTTAGAAAATGGAGTGATTATTTTGTTGTAGTATTGTGCTTTCTTCCATTATCTAAAGGAACCTAAAGAAAGAAAACAATCTCCAAGCATTTAGTGGAATAGGAAACACAATATTCTTTTTCAACAATGTTAAGGAAGGACTTGTCTACAAAAAGAAATTATACATTTGAATAAAGGATTGAGGAAGGGGCATTCCTTTAATTAGCCATAACTGATAAGTGTAATTAGCTAGAAGATATTTGAATCCTTCAGCTATAAGGGCATTGAGGGGAAAGAGCTAAAGAACATCCTTGTTTAATAGACCTAAATAACCCGAATTGGTATGATTGGGCCCCATTAATGGTGATATAGAAACATAAATCCTGAAAAATCATATTGATTTTTTTAACGTACCTAGACCTAAACCCAAATGTTTTAATCATACTAATAATAAAAGACCACCCAATTGTATAATAATTTTTATAATTACACAATAAGAATTTTGTATAAATATGTGGTTCTTGTTTAAAGGCATACGGATGAACAACATGTTTTATATTTAAATTAATTAATAAACAATAATGCATAAATTAGAATATATATCTATAACAACTTACAAGATATAATGATGGATATGATTGCTTAGAACACAAGAGGAGAAGTACACTTAGCTAAATAGAGATATAAAGATGTGATATGGGAGTGTTGAGTGATTATGGGGACTGGAAATTCCTTGGAGGTGCTTCATTTATTGAATTGTATCTATAAACTAGGATAGTATGGAATAACACAAAATTTCTTGGATTACGGTATGGTTTGGCATTGAGCGGTATGATCTAGAATGGGGATATGTTGATGCTATATAACTTCATGTGCATTTTTAAGACTTTGTAATGACCTTCACATTGAAACCCTATGTGTCACACATTTCTAAAACCCTTTTTGTGATCTGAAACAATCTCAAACCTTTAAATGGAGGGGGAGACCTCTATAAAAGGTTAGTGTTTTGGTTGAAGCACCCATCTATATCGTACGTCAAAACTACTTTGAAGATGCCTCAAACCATAGGTATTTCTCCACCTAGTATTGTGATATATATATGGATGCAACTACTTTGAAAACTTGATCACTTAACAATGAGAAACAAATTCTTGGCTTGGATTATCTTTAAAGGTCTTTAGAATGGGAAACTTGACTCTTAAACCTAGTTGGGGATGTTTTAGACATGTGTTTGGGATTCTCCCAAGTTGTGTTGTTTTAAAGGAGTTTAGGAGAGCTTAGAATGTCTTAGGAGTGCATTTTGTAATGAATTATCTAGTTAAAAGTGTGAGAAAGTTTTCATGTGAGGTAAATAAGTAAGTTAGACTTGCTTTTATAGGAATTAGTACGTTTAAATTTACATCAAGGACAACCTATGAGATTTGAACCAACTCACAAAATCATATCAAATTGGAAAAGTGGTTGTTATGTGGTGAAACATAGGAAAATATGGGTCCTAACCAAAATGAGGTATGGTTTTGGTCGAAAAGTTAAATGGTCTTGGACATGTAGTTCAAGGGAATTTTTAAGATTCTAGGAAAGATGCCAAGGGATATTATAATGTTGTGGATTCATGTAGGGTAGTTTTGTAAGTGACTGAGCAATGTGGATAGCTTAAAAAGTTACAAAAGATAGATAATGATAACTCACATAGGATTAAATGTGTGTAAAATTCATGCTTTGGGTGCAAAGCCAAACTTTTCGTTTATAAATGATAAACTACCAAATTTAGGTGTATATATTTTCCTCCTTTTTAAGTATGAAATGGAAAATATATTTTTAAAGAAAAATATACTTGAGTGTGTACACACACTTTGTCCTCACTCAGAGTTTGTGATTCCACTTGAGTGTTGGCATGCTCCATGATTAAACATACAACACAGAGTGTATTACACATCCATAAAAAGAGATTTTACTCAAATTTGAATATTTTTTTTGACTTTGAAAATTTCATTTTAAAGTATTAAAGTAAATGGGAAAACATGTGGAAGGAATACGCCTGTTCATTATGTCAAAGGAGGGGCTCCTTTTTTTTGTACTTGGATATTTGGATTAAAAGTGAGTTATTGAAGGATTAAGGATGATCAGTCCCCAATTTATATTGAAAGAGATGTTAGAGCCACAAAGGAATTGAATGTCAATCGACCTAATGTTAAAAGGTTTCATAATAATTATTTCATGAGAACCTCAAAATAAGAAAAGCTACCATAGAGTTTTCTAGTCACTCTGATATCTTCCAAGAAAAGTGAGAATAAATTTGCCAAAATATTTCTACTCACCTTGATATTATTCTAATCCCATGGATCACACTATTATAGATGAATCTAGGTCAACTGAAACATAACAAAAAGTTAAAAGGGAATTACTAGTCTCATTCCCCCCACCATGTGATGTTCTTGTTAGTGTTGGATGCAAATTTTTGAATGTAGACAAAGGAGAAAAAGGCCTATGCCCCCCATACCTTGTATTGAAACCATGCTCAAGTTAAGAAATTTCAAAAAGGAATGAAGTACTTAAACCCCTCATTTTCTAACTAAAATGTAATAGACCCTACTGTGAACTATGTAATCATTCCTAAACATATATCAGAAACTTGTAATTGTCTATGAGAATTTGATAATTTAATAATTTAAAAAAAAAACTTCCCCACAGATGAAAATGTCTATCCTGGTGGATAATTATGTCCTTATGCATAATTTCTTCATATTGTACTATATATGATTTTGATTATGTGTAATATGTGTCATTTTGTTCATGATGCTAGAAATTTTAGATGTGTTTGTGATGTGTATAGATGTGTGTGATAAACCCCACATAATTTCCCCTCTTTTGAGGAGAGTGAGATGTGCAAATAGAATGCTCAATTTAAAGTAAATGATGTGTATCCATGTTAGATGTATCTCGTAATTAGTGTTGGATCACATTTAACCCACTAATATAGATATGAACTATATGGGCCACTCCAATTGGGATACCCAACTTGATCTCTAAGAAACCTAGAGCTCATAAAGTCACCATTCACTGACTATGAGAGTGACTATAGTCGGATATGAAATAACTCAAAACTCACCAAAAAATTGATGTTGATTCCCTTAGCATTCATTTGATTTCTCTATTTGAAGAAAGCTCAAACATATCTCCCTATTGGTCTGTACATAATGATGCACCCCACCCCACCTATATAATAATATGCCCTATATATGGGTATGAGTATGGGTATGGGTGGTTCCACGACATCACTATTCAATACAGATCAGAGGATGGTTGTCCACACACATGGGTGGGTGAACCGGGGAAGCGGGTGATACAGGGGCAAACCCCCTATATCTATGTGCAAGAATCGATGCATCACTCTAGTTATCAAGTACTAATTTTTTATGCTTTTGTTATCCAAAATTACAGCATGAGTAATTTTGAACAACCCATCATAAGAACTTAACCATTTTTATGTTTTATAAAATTTGTCAGAGACTAGTTTAGTCTACTGCGGACTGTAAGAACTTAGTGTATTGCGAGTTCTCCTAACCCACGGAATAAATAAATGAGCATTTTAAGGATGAAATTTTGGGTCATCAATCCAAAGGTTGGATTAAGTCAAAGAAAGCTGCAATGTGTGCAAAATAAATTTGGTTGACTACGCAGAAATGAAACAAAAGTTAGAAAGCGACCAAGTTAAAGGCCACGAAATGCTGACATAGTGTTCCATGGGTGTGATGGTTTACAATGCTCCGCATGTTTCCTAATCAAGCCGTAGAACAAGTAAATTGGTCACCTTGATAAAAGTTGTGGAAAATTAGACACTCGCAAGTGTCTAATTTTCACTCTTCAAGGCATGCAAGTGAAGTTTTAGGGTTCTACGGATCGAAGGAAAATTCAAAATCCGCAAAAGCCACCGATGATCTCAAGGTCGCGTTGAAATGGAACCAAAGAGCCAACTACTCCAATTCCAAGAATTTAATGAAGTATGGTGCCATTTTGACCAATCTATGAAAAATATGTAAATGATGGAGCCCTAATTAATCTATTACCACTTGAAAATGATGTATGACTTCATTCTTAGTGCATGATGATGATTTAGGGAAATAAAGGATGGATACATTCAAATTTTCATATCGTGTTATAATGTTCTCAAAAGGATCTCAAAGCTTCAATTTCAGCATTAAACTCGAGTACTGTAACTTGTGCATTTGAAAATGTGACATTAGAAGTAAAACATATAGTTTCCTCAACCAAATATTTCATGGGATGAAAAATTTGTCTACGATTAGGATGGAGTTTGATTTGAAACATGAGGATTGTTGATAGTATGAATATGTGTTCTATATAATATGCATTGATTTAAAATATGCTAAGTTAAAGAACAATTCTTGACTTGGTGGACTAAGATTGGGACTAAGCATGATGCCTTAAGTTTAATTAATAAATGTGTGAATGGGATAACACTAAGAAAAATGACAGATGATAATTTCTAAGTTCCACAAAAACCAAAAATTGAGTGCTACAATAGTATTTAAAGGCTAAGTTACACTTTTCTACATCTTATTTACCTCTAATAACTATTAGTTTGCACTTATTTACATTGCGAAATATTAATTAGTTGATGTTGACTTATATACCATAGTATATATGCATTTTCCTTTGATAAATTATAGTATTTATACTATAACACCGACCTATATGTTACAACAACATATCAATATGCCAAAATATGAAGGTATATGTCCTTGGATATATCTAAACATCAACCATGTCCTTAGAATATAACACATAGATTTTTATCTAATACTACAAAAGTCTCATGATACTTTCTCTTAATTCTTCTCTATCTTATGCCATTATCATGCAATATATTTTTGGAGATCTCATGATACATTTAAAGTCATTTTATCGTCACCCATGTGTTACTATGAAGCTCTACATGATACCATACATATCCTATAGTGCCATTTCTTTTATTTCAATCTTATCACTACAATATCTCCTGAGACTTCCTTGGTATATTATAATTCTTATCTCATCTTGATGAATAACCATGCAAACATTACTTACTTGAAATTTATGGTATGCTATACATCTGACCTTCAAACACTTGTTATGGACTTTTCCTTGGGCCCATGGTCGTTGGTAGTGTATTTGTAACCATTTTTTGTGTTTTCATCCATATCGTATCACCTACAAAGTTGTTATGTTCAGACATTACACTTAAAGGCTATCTTATATTACTTTTCTTTGGTATTTTTCAAAGCTTCTACTCTCTTTCAACTTTAGAAAACTAGAAGTTATCTGTAGCATTGACTATTCCAAATTCATTTTCCACTAGTGATAATGTTAATTTGCCCTCAACTTTGCATTCTTTCATAAACAATTGCGGGTCAAAAACTGGCCTTTGAACCTTTCAAGACTCACAAGATTTGACAAAGCACTAGGAGAGTGTTCCTCACACCACGAGAAAATTTCCTATTAATATCCCAACAAAAGGTTCTCCTTCACTAATTTCAAGATAGCGAAAAATTTGCTTATACAATCGATTCTTCATCCTTCCCCAACAAGGAGGATAGAATGTGCTTACTCGTGGACCTCTCCCACACGTAATGTTGTAGACACTAGAGTGATCATTCCCCCTCTACATGGGATGGAAGTGCTTGTTTCTCTACCTATGCAAGATAATCAGGATGACTTTGGCACTTGATCCATTTAGGGAGACTCTCCTTACACTATTATCCCTTACCGAGATAATTCACCGCCTCCTTATAATGCCATCATGTGTACTTTATATTGATGTTGATGATTTTTTTATTCACTTGGCCTCGCTTTAGGAGCCCAAGTCGTGGATTTAATTCTTGATTTATCCACAACATGTGGAGTGAGGCATTTGCACGTTTGTTCAAAGGTTGATTGGTAGGACTCACCATATGTTAGAGTCTTGCTCTTCAAAACTCCGAGTCACTAGATATTCATTGATCCCTCTCGATTATCTCAAATAAAAAGAAAAGAAAAGAAAAAGAAAGTTTATATGTTATAAGACTCATTTTATGATCATGTTTATTAACTTTTTTTAATTTTATTTAAGCCCTTTTATTATAATTCATATTTATGCACTTTGTTTCTTTAACAATAGTTAATATAATAAATATTATTCAATACATTTCCAAAAAAACAAAAAACAGCATTTATGAATTCAAACGAGGATTAAGGTGATGAATTTTAGGATTCAAGACTGAGACTAAGGGCTATCCTTGCATCATTTAAACATTGACCCTTGCAATTTTTAGAAAAAAGATGAATATTTGATTCGATTAATGAGGAAAATGTGTTAAACCCTCCGTTGAAAACCATAGATCCCCTTACCTTACAACAATGTCCTCCTGTAATAAATTATCCCATGCTCCTTGTATTTTTGAATAAAATCAGATAACTCCAATTCTCCGGCCAAAAGCCGTGCATTCAAGTTTTCTAATTCGTTACCTGCTGCATTTTCAACACCAGATTCATGAAACCCATTACATTCCTCCACTCGTTTCTTTAACTCATCGATTTTTTCTTGAGCAGCAGGCAAGTCTATACTTTTTATATCACTGCACTGCTTTTTTAGATCAAGAATGTGCGTCTCCTTTTCCCGAATTCGGCAAACTATATGGGCATTTACATTCTGAATCTCTTCACGCAGGGCATCCTGCTGCCTCACCTGCTCAATTGAATGCAGAAATTCTCTGTAAGCTTTCTCATCTGTCAAAAGTTTTTCCAGTTCATCCACAGTTTTTTCTCTCAAGACGGCCATTATATTATTTTCATCGCAAAGGGGTGCTGATGGTAAATTATTCAATGGAGTCATAATGTTTGGGACCTCCCGTTGTGCTGGTTTCTGCTATGTTTTTCGAGGACCCTTTGTTGTGGTTGTCTCTGCAGAGTGTCTTGCTAATAGCCAAAAAATCCAGAAACTCCAACAAAGAACATAACGTTTGTGTCTCTTCGTCTTCCCCATACTTACTTGACGGTTCATGTTTACATTTTTTATATCCTTAAGTTATTATCCTGCCGTAGGCTGGTCTTATAGGCACCAAAAAAATCATTTCAGTTATATGAAGAAGCCAATTGCAAAATTCCAAGTGGCACTTCATATATCTATTGTATAGTTTTCTATAATTTTTTATTTATTCATTCATTTTTAAACAATTATTGCAATTTCCTGATTGGTTGAATTAATTTTATAGGCCTTTTTGATTTTTTACATTAAAAAATTATGATTTTCTGAATTTTTTTCCTATGCATAGTGTGAACATTAGAAAAGACAATAAATGTCATTAATATCATGATTACACCACTGTGACAGGAATAAATCTTATTTATGACATTTATTTTTAGTGGATGCCAGTTGTTTATATGAATATGTGCATCTTGTATTCCCTCATAAATTCGTTCAAGAGGGCTGAAATTGCTGCTCTTGTTCCCATGTAATTATTTGAATGTTTTAAAACAGAAAATCTGGAGCATTTATCATGTCGATTTCACTTCATTTTTTATTTTATTTTTTACAAAAACCAAAGAAGTGACCTTTTTGAGTTGTCCCGTCTATTAAAAAATTAATCAACTTGAAAAGGGAATATTAAGAGCTGTATAAGCATGGCAGAGTTCTCATTCTTTATAGTTAATTAAATGCCCACAATTAATGTGATCGATGCACCTTTCCTAAATAGCATTTCATACATTGTATAGCATATCCGACTGATGAAAGCAGACTACTGATACAATACTGGAATGACGGTTCTTTGGTTGGAGATTCAAGGAGGTCCGTTTTCCTTATGGCCTCAAGATTGTGTGATTTATCTTGATATTTTTTAATGCAGGAAACAAGCCTGTGTTCCATTTTTTTGTCAAATTTCTTGCTTTGAACGCGTAAAATATGTGAATTTCTTGAAGCAATGGTTGTTATTTAGCTGTAGTTTTAAGTTTCTTTTTTCATTATGTTTGTTATTAGAAGATTTTTGTCCACAAATATCTAAAAGGCATGCAGATTCATCTTTTAAAAGGGTTTGTTTTTTATTCTTTAATGGGGGTTGTCCACAGGTTCCCTCCACTCATAAACAAAATAAAAAAGAACTGACTGCCACAAGCTAAAAATGTATACAAACATTACGGCATCCCATAAATATTCAAATAAAGAAAACAACCTTATTGTTACTAACAAGTACAGCAAACCTATTGTCTTTGTATTTAACATTTACATCTTTCAAGAAAATATACTTTTCCTTCAGACTTGCCCTTCCTTGATTAATGCATAAAATTTCAGTCGATAGTTTAAGCCATGAACTTCAGAAGCACCCCTGAAAAATCATAAATATTCAAGAATCACAGGAAGCCCCTTGGGATGGTGTTGTGAAAGGTTGTTGGGTTTGTCTATACTACAAAAGATGATGAGTTGATAAAAGAATTTCATAGTATGAAAGAACAGGAATAAGGCCATTTCACTAGATAATGATATTAAAACACGCTAATCTTATTCCTTCCCATGTAAAATCCATATTTGATCAAAATCTCATAGGAATCCATAAGATTTGCATACAAAATACCAAATTAAGCATAGTAAAAGGATTTTTGTAATAAATACTGGCAGTCAGTTGAGCTCTTCTCCATGAGTCCCAATGAAGCAAAACTGGCCCCTTCTATTGCATAATGCTATCAAAATTTTCTGGTCCTACTTTCTATTTTTCTGGTTCCTTAATAATAACAAGAACCCTTTGTCATACTTTCTTGTAGGTTTCATATTTGGAATTAAAAATCTTTTTGATCTCTTCAGACAGAACCTGCCAGTTTTTATCATATTGGCAGTTATTATCAGGGTGGTATGCTACTATGGCTTTTCGGAGAGCTGCTTTAACAGTATCTGGAGTAGCAACCCATCAGTGTCTTTCTCGAATCTGGATGAGTGTGCACTTCATAAATGAACTGCAAGAAAGACTCTACACTCTTTTCCCCTTTCTTCTTAATCATATCAATTGCTTCATGCAGCCTCTGTGCATCAAATTCATGCTTCTTGTCATGTCCTCTTTTCTCTTCATCCACAATATTTTTCTGGTGTTCACGGACCTTCAATGATGAGTACTTATACCAGTTAGAGTCTGCTATGCGAGGGCACATGATGGCGAGGGCACATGATGGCAATTTTGGTGCTCTCAAAGTGGTAACGATGGCCCTGATTTTCCAATTTCAAAACAGAGGAGTATACCTTGCCAATTCGGCTTAATGTAATGGCTTCACTCTTCAAATCTTTCTCTTTGCTCATCAAATGGCATCCCAAACAAGCTCCATGCTCACTACTTCCTCATCAAATAAATCTCTATTAAGTAATTCATCCATTCTTCAGACCGTAATTTTGATGACATCAGATTTTGTTGAGGCTGTTTTAAACGATTTGAGAGCCTACTATGTGCCTCCACATTTGGCAAATAAGTATTGGTCACTGTAGTTTCAGTCACTTGCAACAACAGCATTTGATAAAACATCATCATTTTCTGATGGAACCTCAATCCCTATACTAGAGCTCCCATTTTGGCGCACTCTGATATTATCTTCGAAGGCTTCTGCATTTGACCATATAACTGCAAATAGTATTTTTTCTGAAATTCCTTGCCTTTATTAACAAGCCCATTTTCGTATGTCATAAAACATCTCAGACCAGATATGTGTGCCTTCTCGTTAACTCCTCTTCACAACGGTGCCGACTACATCTGATAGAAACCTACCATTCAATATTTTTTGGTGGATCTCCATCCATAGCTCTCGTTTTGACACATGCTGGGAGGATGTTGGCAGGGGCTAACAGAGTATATGACAATCTGCCTGCCAAATGCGACAACTATCAAAGCATGCAAAAGGTGTCAAATATTGTTGCGTTTAGCTTTACACTTGCCACTTGTGTTTGCCTAGAAATCCCCAAGGCTTTTTTGGTCGGCCCCTACACTCCTTTCAACTTTGAAACCCCATTTTGCCAAGGCATATTGTCAGATAATTCTTATGCCCATTGATTGTTCCATACATTGCTAACACATTCATCTTGGTAATCACCCCAACATCTAACACGATCCACTTTTGATTATTTTCTATAGATCTTCCATACCATGTTTCTAAGCTCGCATTTTGGCATCCATAAGTAGTATGCAATTGAAGGTTGTTGATTTTGGCTTTACAACTTGCCAACCACATTTGCTTAAAAAGTTGAAATAATCAACGATCCAGCAACTTAACAAGCAATTTCACTAAGTAAACCATTTGAAGTTATTTATAAAAAATGTGGCGTACCGGTTGAAAGCTTTGAAGCTTTACAAGCAGACCTTGTCCACTGCCTGGCTTGCCAACAACAATGTCCATATGGGTACAGGCATCGATTCATATGTAATTTAAAAAGCGCAACAAATAAAATCATGCATTGTTTCCTATCTGGTCTTCCACTCAAAACCCTTCTGCCAGCACTGTCAAATACATCACATGATCAATACTTGAAAGATAAATCCTCCACAATATACCTGCTGCGAGGGTTTGTTGTTCAAGGAAAATGTATTCTAGATCAGAGCAACAACATTGTACAAGTCGATCTATCAAATGAAGGTAAAACTTCTAATACATACCAACCTTATTACATTCACCAGTAATTTTTCGTCTTCTTCTTTTGACATCGTGCCAGGTGACAGGTAAAGCTCAAAGTTGTAGTTCTCTTCCTATTGTCAAAGGCAGTGCCCAGCTGTGATACATGGGTTCTTGATTTGTATTTACAGTGGTGACTCTTAGACCACATGTGCTCATGCCTATAGTTCTCTTGTTGTTGTCAAAGGAAATGTTTTATATACAACCTAACTTCAATATAAAAGAATATCCTTGCGCATACAGTAATACTTTAAATTCCTACTATTTTACCACAGTTTTTTTTCCATAGTGGCGACTCTTAGAGCACTTGTGCTTTATAATCAACTGAAAGTGACTGAAGCTCGATCTATAATATATATAGCTTTAAAAAAACACAGCTATTTTTTGCCGAATCTGGAATGGCCTCATGTAGCTTTGCACGATATGTAACAATATGTAGCTTATTTCTCTTGTGGATATGAAAAACTGCTTTTTTGTTGGATCTTGTAAACATCAAGACTGTTTTTACAATTGCATTCAATTTATTGTGACGTTTATTCCGAATTCTGAATCTCGTTTCTTGTAATGTTTACATCAGTTCATTTTTTCTTTTTTAGCAATTAATATGACACCCTCGCTAGTTTCGTATATTGTAGATGTCTTCTTGCTTTTATGTTGTGTCAAAACTTTCACAATTGCCTCTTTAGAATAGCATACTCGCAATTACTTTCAAATGCTCAAACTTTTCCAAACTGCTCTATTACTAATTCATCCGAGTAATTGAAAAAAGATCATCGACTGCAGCTGCAAAAAAGAATCACTTCATTCATGTCCTTATCACTTTGTATCCAATTTCAGGTTCTTCTGCAGGAATCTTGTCCCTATACAAGACAATGGTATTAAGAATGACACGACTTACAATTTTTATTTAAAAAGTGAAGGCACTGACAGATAAGACAAAAGGAAACCATAATTGATCATTTATCTAATATACTTCACCATCTATACCTCCATTACTCTGTGCCACGACAGTCTTACTCATTTAATGTAACTTGTTGACCGATTGAATTACTTCTCGTTATTACAATTTTAAAATTGTTTGTGCTGTAGCAAAAGTAAATATTGTTTGCATTTCATTGCTAGATTCTTTAGTTTCCAGATTTAAGTGTTTTCCCAAACCATGCTTGTTCTGGTGTTACATTCTGGAAGGATGGTGTGGGACTTCTGTTGAGAATGTTACATGAATAAAAAAAATATCTATTTTAAGTGCTTTCAAACGCATAATTAGGTGGGTCTGTTCTTGATATTTTGGGGACCAATTTTGGTGTGAAGACCTTGTCCTTCAAAATTTCTAAAATTTGGGGCTGGAGAACCAAACAATATCTTAGTTTTTCCCATATCTTACCCTTTCGGCTAGTGAACTAAACAATATCTTAGCCATGACACAATCCTGTTATTAGTTTTCTGTGGTTGTTATTGATTTAGCATTCACTTGGTAAGGAGTTTATCGTGCTTGCTTTCCTGGGAAGTCAATCACTCCTTCAGATTCAAATTATGGCATGACTGTTGTTTTCACAACACTGATTTTACCACGTATTACCACAAATGTAAATATCAATTTCTTTTTGACATTTTTGTCTTTTATTTCCATACGTCCTCTTCTTTTAGTTGCAACCCTCCTAGTACATTGTTCCCCCCATTTTTACTGATGTACATTGTTACTAATAACACAAATCAGTGTCTATCAATTTTAAGAAATTTAAAGTCTGTGTGGATGAGTTAGGAATGAAATATCAATCCTTATTACAAGTCGAAATACTCATCTTACTTCCTCTTAACCTTCTGATCCAAATTAGTTGCCTGCATCTATTTTCGGCCTTTGTTTTTTATGATTAAAAAATTCCTTTCAACTCATTTCTTATTTTCTGTCATAATTTGTGTCTTTATTCTTTTATTCGTCATTCTCAGACATCCACATGACTATCCTATGGCTTCAATTCATTTTCAACCTTGTCCATTCAACAATTGATTTTTTAAGGCACAACTGTTATTGAGGTTTTGTTCTCATGGCCAAGCTCAAGAATCGACTGAACTTTGCTAACCGCCTACACCCAGAGTACCCATTAAAAGATGAAGACCAAATCAGTGTTTGAAAAATCAAATCCAGGTACACAGTATCCAATATCAGGCACACATAAAGCCAACATACAGCAAGTAGCAGGATGCCCATCGCATATTAAATGGCATGCAGAATAATATTTGGATTATGACTACTCCACAAGACCAGTACCCATTGCCTCGTCCTTAAAGTATCCAGACCAGGCACAAGTTAAGCAACGGAATCTTAAATTTGGCTCACAATACACCAGCAGCTCGGCATTCCACCAATGTACAGTTGTCAATTTGTGTCAAAGCAAGAAATAGGCAGGAACTTGCCGCTCTGCGGCTCTTGTTATTTATAAGAAGCAACCAATTCTTTAATAAAACATTCTAAAAAAAATTGTCATGTTTTTAGGCGTTCATTATCATTCAAATAAATACTAGCAATCGCATGTGTTTCATGCAATGTGAACGCTGAACGGTAGATGTTATTTATTTTAGAGGTATAATTATTACTTTTGTAGTAGATGGTGATTAGGGGTGTGATTGATTTCGTAAGTGTAGAAATATAGATGGGCCACTTAATGTGAAGGTTGTTTCTACTTTTCAAACTTGGTAACCCCTTTTCAATAGTTAATTTATCTTAAAGTTGATGTTGTATGTATTTTATTTCGGGTTTATTGTGTTAGTTGTGCATTGGTTGTTTAGTTCATGTTTTGTTGGTAAATTATTTATTATATAGTTGATAATGTGTGTGATTGATAGTTGTAGTGTAGGAATTGAGTTGAAACATTAGATTGAAATTTTGTATGTGTACATTTATTTCTGTTACAGCTTTGTACATTTAAAGTTTCATATCATATTTGACAAGATCTAATAAATGTAGATCTACGTGCACACAATGAGACATGTATACATTTGCATTTTTTATATCATGAATAGTAGCCTTTAGTGGGCTTTTTTTGCTTGAATAAACATGATTACATTTGATACCCCTTGAGCAGCAATGTTGCTTTGGATAGAATTAGTGTTGAGTATAGTAGTAGCGTAGGTGCTATCAAAGCAGAGGGTACTTTTACGATAGGCTGAGTGACAGTAGTCTTGCTTCCTCCTTTCTTCTTGCTCGAAGTGTTGTTACGTACACCATTTTTTAGTATCTCCCGAATGAAAAAGCAGGTGAAATACGCAGATTTGCAAGTGAGGGAACTCTGGAGAAAGCTGTGAATGTTAGACCCTGCCTTTTAGTGGTTCCAATGTCGACGGTTGCTCTGTGTAAAGTAAGTCCCTGCGACTTGTGGATAGTTAATCCCCAGGCCATTTTAATTGGCAATTGTCTTTTATTCCCTCTCGAAATAGGGGGTATGGGAATATGTAACGGGTTGTTGGGATCCCAACATGGGCCCATTGTATCTATCAAATTTGACAACAACAAATAAAGGTAATGATGGTGGTTGCATTGATTCGTCGTAGACAATGTCGGTGATAATTCCTGTGGCACCATTGACTAGGCCTGCGTCAACCCATAGATTTGCAATAAGCATGACTTTTTGTTGTTTGCATAGCAGAAATTTGTGTTCCAACTGATCATCATTGGGATTTCCTGGTCCAGTTCGCCTGTTACTTTCAACAATGGATTGGGCGATCAGAACGTTCAATGCCTTCAACATTTGTAGGTTGTGGGAGTCAACTTGATCGTTTTTTGCAAACAAATGTGGTGCATCCTTAAAATTTTTGAGCTGTTGCTGAGTTAGGTATGTGTCTGTGCGAGACATTCAGATTTTCCAATCCTCAATTAGAGGGGTTGAATCTCGCATGTGGAGCAGTAAATTCCGGAATGAAACTTGTGCATTGGTTGTTCCTTGTTGCCGAAATATTGTTTGCAATGTAATGGAAGTCTCAAATCCCTTCCAAAGGGTTGCTCCATAGGAATTACTTGCATAAAGAGGACTGTCCAAAACCGGCAGTAATTGGCCGAGGTCGCCGAGGAGGATGATTGATCTGTTTCCAAATTCAGATGTTCTCGAGTGTGGGAAAGCTTCGCGGTGCCTACTGTCAGTTTTGGTTAGTAACTTTGGGCTGATGAAACTCATTTCATCAATAAGAACATATTCTATATGTTTCAGCGACTCTTGAAAAGATGATAATGCAGTACCTTCAAGGGGGTTTGAGTTCTTTGATTGGAATTCGCAGGGCTGCGTGGATTGTGGATGCAGAGATGTTGAATGCTGAAACACCGGTAGGGGGCGAGCACAAGTAGACGTGAGGGATATGTGGTTGGTGATGTGAATAAATTGCGGATTTTATTTATCAGAAATGATTTTCCTGTGCCAGCCGTTCCTTGAATTATGAATCTTAGTGGAGGTAGAAGGGTTTTGTTTGCTGAATGGTGTAGTATGGTATCAAGAGCTGTTTGTTGTTCTGGAGACAAAGGAAGTGTGGAAGATGGTGGTGTGGCTTGTATGTTGTTGTTAATTATGTCTGCCTTCTCTCTTTCAATGAATGATGAACCAATTATCTGTAATTCATGTGGAACGTCATGTATGTTCCAATTATGTTGTACGTCAAAATCTTGTTTCCCCAACATGTCAAGAATGTCTAGACTCATGTTGTTTCCCGGGTGAAGTTGTGCGAAGACCTGCCATTCTTGCAATGGTTTGTGTTGAATACTGCATTCGGGCTCAGAGTCTGAACTAACTTCGTAACAGGTCCTGTGTCTGCGGTTGTGCGTAAAACATGCCACAGTTTGTAGTTGTGCTTGAACATGTCCCAAGTGCCGTTGATGTCATGTGGGGTTGCTCCAAATTCTGATGTAATATTTCTGAAAGGCTTGTATAAAAGGATTTCTGACCAACAGAAAAGGTCATATGATGTTGAATCCTGACCTGGGACATCCACAAATCTCGGGTGGACCCGAACAATTGCATGTATCATTCATTTTTTCCATTTATCACCTTTATGATTCTTGTTGTAGCTCCAATTGCGAGCAACTTGAATAAGTGGTAGGTTTTCCATGATTGTTGGACGAACTTTATATGCATCCAAGAAAGCGGATGTTTGTTCTGCATCAAACATCACTTTCAACGACACGTCTCAGAATTTTTTTTCCAACGTTTAATGATACAAATGGACGACTGCACATAACAAGTGGCATTTTTTGCAACATGTGGCATGTTTCTTGTGCACTTATGTCATGTTCGACAACGCTTTCTGTGAGCATTTTACGGATCGTGATATGTGCTGGAGAATCTGCATCTGTGTCTCTTGAAAATTTGGATAACATTTGGTGATATGTTTCTGATCGTTGCTCAGATTTTGAAGCATATTTTGTAATATACTTAAGAACGACATGGCGGGAAAGTACCGGTTGGCAATCGACATTTGCTCTCCATATGTATATCATAGTTCGATTGTGGATGTTCAATCTGTCATCATTTCTGGAAGGGAGGTACTTAATTTTCCCATCACTTTCAATGTGCAAGGAAGAAGTAGGTTGCGCGGCCCAAGGGGCGTTATACCTTGACTGGAGCTGTGATTGCTTTCTACGTAGGAATGTCTGTTCTGAACATTTAGTGTGGCACTGAACTCGATTAAGCAGTTCTTCAAGGTCTGAATTTGGGGAGGAGGATAGAATTTTTGTTGTATCTAGCAAGCAAGGGTCGTCTAGGAGTGACCTGCGAACAAAATCCAAGCGGTTGCATGCCGGTCAAGGGTTCCAGGCATACACGAACTTATCAAAGTATTGTTTTGTGGCCTCAATAACTGTTGTATCCTCCCAATCCATTTCGTCAACTTTGGGCGCATTCTCAAGCCACAATAAACCGTGGACATGTGTGGAGCCTCTATGTTGCCATTCATACCTGCTAGACAAGGGAACATAAATATTAGCTATGTAGTTTGGAAATAACTTTGAAATAAGTAGATTTGATTACCTGTACCAAAATTCTATTGCTCCAAGTTCCTTCTGCAATATTTCTTCACGGAATATTGTGAATCTATGATGTAGGTATGATGATACTCGATGAGGGTTAGAGACAATGTTAAGTGTTCTCCAACGTTGTGCAGCTCGAGGATCTGTTGGGCATTCACCCAACATAATACTGTGGAGATCTAGCCATTTAGTGTCTGCAGCACTTAGAGTGAAGAATAAGGTTGGTGTCCCCAATTGTTCCACCATATATGAAAGCTCGCTTCTACTTTTTTCCCAGAATGAACGGGTCCCTCGAAGGATCGATCCAAACCGCATTAAGTTTTCTGGGAGGTTGTCTTTGGGGCATTCCAGTAGTTGTGTTTTGTAGGTCTCTAATTGTCGGAGGGATTCCAAATTCGAGGTTTTGTTTCATAAAGACTGCTGCTGTGGACTGGCTTCTATGTCGCATTATGAGGTTTAGAAGGAAGTAACGAAATCTTGGGTGGGAACCGAAGCACCCATCATGGTAACGCATCAAATGAAGTGCGTATTCATGCATTGGAACTTCTTTTATGCGGGGTTGTTGCCACATTGCTTTTCCTGTCGGAAATAAAGTTGGGAAAGCCATTGAGAACAGGCCCTTCGTATTGTATTCATTTATTGGCGAGAGGCCAAGCTCTGGCCATGGCATGGTAAATGGAGTGTTACCATCGTGGTTGAGTAGGAACTGTTCGATTTCCTCTTCTTCTGTTCCTGCATTGTAAGGTGTTGGCACGAAAGACAATGAGTGTTCATACGTTTCATCAAAGTGAGTGGGAGCATCATTACCATGAGCTATAGTGGCACTTTGCATTTGGGGCAGTTCTAATGTGGCTGTGTTAAGAGAGGAGGAAACATTTGACGAATCTGATGGTAGAGAGGAAAGGGCATCATCGTCAACTAAGACATCTTTGTAATAGGGATCGTGTTGGATTTTATATTGCAAGGCTGCCCAAACACGAGATCTACTGACGTAGAAATCATAATTTTTTAAATTAGATCCTTCTCTTTGTATGAGAATTATGTCCAAATCTCCAAGGCGGTGGGGTAGGGTCTTTGCTATTGAAGTAATGTTTGGCGGGAAGCTTATGGTGTGTCCTGAGTATTTGTATTGCCCGCCACGTACTTGGGTGACTTGCAGGAATGGATTAACTTGTGCGATGAGCATCTCCTCGATTTGGGTTAAAGACGTAAGAACGGTAGCTTGATTTCCAGGGTCCATGTTGTTCCATAAAGAGAAGTGGTGGCCTTGTTTTTCAGTTTTGCATCTGTTACAGGATGGAAAGCCTTCGAAGGAAATTGTTTTAATTCCAGGGTTATTTTCCAAACAGATTGAGCAAGTTTGTATGTTCACCAACAAATCTATTCTTTTGCGAAACCAACGTTGGGCTTCTAAATTCAGCGAAGAGGATGGGGATATGGGAATTGTCTGTGTATTGGAAGGGGTGGGGTGTTCTATTTCAATCCTTTGTGGATTGCAAGGTGGAAAGTAGTCTGAAGGAGAGGATAAACTGGTTGTATTTGTGTGATGAACTGAAGAGAGGTCAGTACTTGAGACAGTTTCATGTGGCATCCCAGACATTTGGGGGAAAGTGATAGTTGTTAGCAAAGATGGGTTCGTATGGAAGGAAGTGGTATGCTCTTGAAAGTTTTCTTCCATGGAAGTTACATGCGGAATGTTGGTTGGCAATTCTTCAGTAGTTGTATTTGATGGCAAGATTGGAATGTCAGGGGATCGTGGGTTGTTGGTCGTTGTAAGTTGAAAGATATTTGAGATTTTTGTTGTTCTATGCTCTAATTTACGTCGTTGCTCAGCAGTTATGTGTACTTTATTTTTTACGCAATTCTCTCTTCGTTGGGCTCGTTTTGCAGGAGTCGACATGATTGCGAAGTCACAAGATTATGGAGTACCACCTGTTGGATAAAGATCATTTTGGGTTAGCCAGGAATGATACATAGTTTGATGACAAACAAATGCTAAAATAAGTGAAAATGTAAAACTAAATTCAATTGTAATTCATGTGGAGTTCCAATGGGAAATACGCACAAGATGTAACAATTTGAGTTTTGAGAAACTACTTTTTTTATTAAGGAAAAGAGTATTACATATATAGAAACATACAATGTGTTCACATACTACAGAAGGATGTAAATATGTACATAACAAAATTGCATTTTGTATATTTATTTTCTTAAAAGTACTAACAATCCACATAATAGAAGGAGACAATAGTATGTCAGTGTATAAGGGAATTCAACAGTTTTCTTTTGAAGCAGGGAAAAAAGTGAAACATAGATATGAAATAAGAAACATAGCAGTGATAGTTCAAAGTATAGAATGGGATGAGTGAGGGTGTAATGTTTGAAGGGACGGGTGGGTTGGAAATCCTTGCGTAAAGGTTATGGAGGAGTTGCACTGTTTTCCACTTTCTTTGAACTGAGGATGACACATTTCAATCTGTTGTTTCCGCAATATGTCTCTTTTTTCAGTGAAAGTGTGAAGCAGTATTCATTGCCGATGACATTACTTATAATTTCACTAGTCGCATCTTCGTCTATAGACAATATATGGAGGTCGCTAGCTGCAACACCCATGATTAACTCAGCTGTCTCATCAAAAGCGGTAACTGATTGAAGTTCTCCTGTTGGGTCCTTTAGATCGATTCTGAGTGCATATCTATAATCATAGTTTTGAACTTGTTTGTTGCAACTCGAACATAACCATGAACCATTACCATTCTCTCTCACCTTTTTCCTACATTGTTTGTCACCTTTTTGAAGAGGACATGCCTTGTAAAAAAAGTTGTCCATGCTGATATTCGTGATTTCTTGCAGTAACCATGGCCCATTCATTTCTCTCAGTGTTCCCCATATTTAGTACCTCTGAAATCGTCGTTACAGAGGTTAGGATTTTTGGGAGGGCCCAGAAATTGGCTTGTGATAGAGGGCGCCGGAAGCAAGTAGTCATCAGAATCAACCCAGCCATGAAGTGTATTTGTTTCTGAAATTTGAGGGTTGACGTAACATTTGGTTCTTGAAACAGTGTCCACTGAGCTTCCATTGAAACTGGAGACGCGGGCAGCTTTCAAGGCGAGGACTGGAAGAGGCGGCATAGAAAGCATGTCTTCAAGTTCGTTGCTTATATCATCTAAGTGTTGTCCCCATAATGTGACACTTACACTGAAACCCGACATGTCCTTTAATTGCAGTGTTCTTCTCTTTGTTTTAGACTTGTCATACCGACGAATTGTTGAGCATGGTGACATCGTAACAACAATGCCAATCAAATCAACTGTAGAACCTTCAGCGCTTGTAGGTAATTCCTTGATTTTGGTGAAGTGAAAGTTATGGGAAGGTATTGTATCTTCATTTGCTATGAGTGGAGATATGGTTGAGGAAGGTTGCAAGAAAATCTCCAAAGCATTGTTCAAATGGTTGTAACATAGCTTTGCATCAGCAATACTCGCAATCCTCCCATTGGAAATTGTATATAGCTTTCCATTCTCAATCTGCTCATAGAATGCTTCCGCGGCCTCGTTGAAACAAGTGATGTGGATTTCCCCTCCTTCCTGATCAACAAAATCAAACCCAAACACGGATCCATTTCCCCTTGCATTGTGATATTGGCGAAGCGTTGTTTTTGCTAGGGCACGGCCCTCTACGGACCACATGTGCATAGATGTATTCAAAGCACTTATTTTAGTTGGTGTTCTCGCAAAATATTTGTTAACCCGGTTTGCACTTGCATCTGTTTACGGCAATTGAATGTGTTTGAGAGCATTTGTTGGTAGTCGGATTGGAGCACCGATTACCAAATGTGTTTCGACAAGAACAACCATTTCAATGATAAGAACAGTCCTGCAATGGAAAAGGAAATCAAGATAGAATTAGAACTGAACAACGGATCGAAAAAACAAACAGAAAGAAATTATAATTAATATAGGAAGTTTATGTACATTGTTAATTGAGCAGGAGGGTGAAGCTTACAGTTCACTTTTGATCATTCTAATGAGGGATTTGTGTAAGCACACAATGGAGCCTTCTTGTATTGATTTTTCGGTTACACGACTTGCAAATTTGGAGGGTAGAAGTGTTGTCTGAAAATGTATCCCATCTGAAAGGTCAACACGATGTTGGGCACCAGTGTTGAGAATGGACCTTAGGGAGGACAAGTGGAGTATCTGAAATATGGGGTCAACATTGGAACCGCCCTCAATCAATTGAGTAATGCCTTCGTGTGTCAAAGTTATTTCCATGGCAACTAAAAGATGCTCGCGATAGTGGGAATTCTGCAAATATATGGTGGACAATGTAAACTTGTAGGGCAGACAATCATGATAATGAAGGATGTGTTCAGGAAAGCATGCATTTGTAAAGAATGAGAACCTTTAAAGTTGGCTTCCTTATTATTTTATATGTGCTAAAAAGTGAAAACACGAAGTCTAATCCTGTAACAATTCAATATGCAACAAATAATTTATATAACACACAAAGCTTTGCTTGAAAAGAACTAAAAATTTGCATGGTTGAAACAAATTACAAAATTATTATGTTAAGCAAATAGAATGGAAGACAATAAGAACAACACGTACACTTGACGTAAGAAAACTATAGGTATTTGTATGGAGATATAATGATAAAGAATTTCAAAAGCGATAGTTGTTGGATTACATAAAATGAACATGTGTTTAAAAAGTTTGATTCTATGTCCGATGTATATTGCCACAATGCATACATGGAATTATTTGGTACGAGTTACAGTTTGTTTCAAAAACACTTATGAACAAACACTTATAAACTAACCACTACAAATTATTTCTTTAAATCAAATTTCTTTCGTTTTGCTTATGCAATTTTCTTAACACGTTTCTTGTATTTTTGTCCATTTACAGATGCCTCAATTGGTATTCCCATTCTCCTCAATTTGTGGGGGTGGTTCATATTTCAGTGCATCTTCGTTAGAATCATAAATCAAACAAAAGTCTCGTGAATGATCTCCAATTGTTCGGATTTTGGAGAGAAAAATTGGTGATGTTGGCATCAGGTGTAGGTGATCTCTAATCATTTCGGCTATCAATGTTTTAGGTTTGTTTCGGTTTCCTGCAATGCAAAACATTAAGAACACATTGAATACGCTTAAAATCTTCCTCCCTCTGCAAGTGAGGCGTAGTTAATGTGAATCCCGTTATGGGGAGGGCAATTGTGTTTCTAGTATGCATCATATTAAATTGGAGAGAGACAATAAGTATGTTAATCCACCAAGATGATCTTAGGTATGACGGGAAGCTTTAAAAGCCTTGTCGCTGATCAGTCTAACATCTAACTTGGGACGCTTCGAAATGGCCTCATTGGGGAACGAGCCCCTCGGCACATAACGAATCCTGTCATTGACGAAGGAATGTGCCCCCACATGTCACTTCGGGAAAAAGATTGGAGCCAATTACAAATATAAATGGAATAATCCAAACAAAATAACATCAAAACTCTCTACAATAATTCCTTAGTCCATAGCATGCAATAAAGAGATCAATTGAATAAAAACTTCAATTAGTATTGTAACCCATCTGAAGTTTGTCTAAAGACAACACTCTTTTCTTTACTTTTAGAGAAAGAGAAGCACAAATATCCTGCAAATAAACGAAATAGGAAGTTATTAAAACTAAATGTATCTGCGAATTCAAAAGGAGACACTCATCCATTAAGATTATTCTATATTTTAATTTCAATCTCAAATATAATAAAACAAAACCGAAAATATTATAAAGAGTTATTCAAAATTGTATATTAGTAGAGGCCATACATAAGAAAATAGTAAACTGTATTTTTTTACTATGGATGTGACTCAGGAAAGATCAAATCTGACCATTAAATTTAATTTAATAAATGGGTTTCAAATTTGGGTAGATGGAGTTATTTGAGTTGTTCTTATTCGTTCAAATTATTTGGCAACTATAGTGTAGGAAACTTCATAGGGGAACCATAAATTATTGCTCATCATATTTTGACGTGTTGAATCAGCCAAACTCTATAGAGATAAATTTCAGGTTACATGTATCACTAAATGTCACCAGGATTTCAGTGTGCTAGCTATGTTGAGACCTGGTTGTCTCATACTTTTTTGCCATTATCAGACAAAAATAACAATAACAAGTCTAAAATTATAGTATGCTTATCAAGGCAACTAAGTATCTCATTCATTATTTCGTGTAATTTTCAATCCAGAAAATCTCCTGCAACCATTTACTAACTGAGGGAGCTAAAATCTCTTGGAAACCCTCTTGCAATAATTAAAATCTTCAAGAATCCATATTGCAACAATTTATGATTCCATCTTGCAAGTGCGCTGCCAAAGATGTATGTAATTGTGAAAGCGTAGTAAAGGCACATGAACTATTTCACAAAATTTAAATAAAAGAAATTGCTTCGTGGATCTAAAAATAGCTATACCTCCAAAACAGAACATGTCTAGTGATGAACTCATAGCCCTTAAGTAGGTGAAATATAATCCAGTGTTGGTTATTACAAAGGCAGAGAGAATACAGTTGTGGTTATGGAAAAAGTAGACTATCTTTGCCAAAATGGAAGATCACATTATTGATAGTGGCATCAACAAATTATTGAACAAGAATCCAATAAAGTATATCTTTAAACCTCAAAAAAGCAATCATGAAATCCACTCTAAGAAAAAGAATAGAGGAGCAGGGTACAAGTTTCCTCTCTTTTAATAAAAGATATTACTCTTACCCAGAAAAACAAAAATCTATTAGAAGCTAACCAAATGCTTTAAAGCAACCATCCACTTAGCGCAAACTGAACTGTTTAAAAAAGAAAAATGCATACCAAAAGTAGACGCCATGGATTGCTATCATTACCATATATGGCCACAAAATCCATATCATGGCATGGCTAGATAACAATATCATTACAATCAGCTACTGTTTACAAACAGTTCACAATTTATTGACAATGTATAAAATTTTCAACAATCAAATATTTTAAACCTTCCAATATAATTTAATTGTATATTTTATATTAATATACCATTGAACCCTTAGAGCCCGGCATGTAGTGCAAAAAAATAAAACTATACCATAAGCTATGATAGACTCATTAGCATTTGCAAAATTTGGGGAAAAATATAAACAATACAAAATGTTTAATATAGTTAGAAGACACCATCAAAATCTGACCTATGTTGCTTCAACAAACAATCATCATAACGATAAGTAAACCATACAAAATTAAAACAGTTGACATGCCTTTACTTGCCTCCACATTTGAACATCCCATTCCATAATGCTTTGGTGGATATGAATACCCTATTTGAAAGCCCTGTTTTTGCAGAGGCTGGCAGTATGCTAGCAAAGACAACTAAATTAGGGGAAGACAACAAAATGACATGAGTATTGATGGATTGCCATGGTGCTCAAAGGAGCTTGGACCAGTAAGTTAGTTGAATGGCCACAATATTTTTATGGACTAAAACATAATAATCATTTATCCCAGAAATCAAAAATATCAAAGTGAAATATAAATACTGGTAACTATAATTTCATCTCTTCTAAGTAGTGGTTACTGCAACATGAAAATAGATAAATAAAGAAACTATCCTAAGTCCTCTTATTTGAACTTTGACAAACATAACATGGAGGAAAACAAGATAATTGAGGTATTAGTAGACATGGCCACAACCCCTAGAATACAAACCTTGTTCAATGTTGCCAATAGACAGACAAGAATATGTGGATAACGTGTCATGGAATTCGTTGATTGTTGGATATTCGCAGAATGGAGTTGTGGATGAGGCCTTGAATCTATTTGAAAGGATGCCTCAATGAAATTTGGTCTCTTGGAATGCCATGATTTCAGGACTTTTACAGAATGGACTTGTTGATCAAGTTTTAGAGTTATTTAACAAAATGCCTCAGTGAATTTTGGTCTCATGGAATGCAATCATATTAGGACTCGCACAGAATGGCCGTGGCTAGGATTGTCTAGAGTGTTTTCAAGAATTGAAATTGGCTGGTGTAAGGCCAGACTTCCATACCTATGGAAGTATTCTTCCAGTTTTTGGTAACATGGTGGTGTTGGAGCTGGGTATGGAGATCCATGAAAAATTAGTAAGGAATGGATTTGAGTCTAACGTCATTGTCATGACAGGCTTTGTAGACATGTATGCACAATGTGGGGACATTAACAAGGCTCAACAAGTATTTGACAAAATGCATCATCGGGATGTGGTGGCATGAAATGCTATGATTGCAGGTTATGCTATTCATGGCTGCGGAAAGGAAGCCCTTAGGCTTTTTGAACAAATGAAACTATTTGGCACGAAACCAAACCAGGTCACCTTCATTTTTGTTCTGTCTGCATGTGTCCATGCAGGTCTAGTGGATGTGGGATTTCAATACTTCAACTCCATGAGTAGACACTATCACATGGAACCTAAAACAGATCATTACACCTACATGGTTGACCTTCTTGGCTGAGCAGGGCGTCTGGATGAAGAAATAGACTTCATTAATAGAATACCAACAAAACCTGATGCTATTGTATGGAGTTGTTTGCTTGGTGCCTGTAGAACACACAATAATGTAGATATAACATAATGGGCAGCAGAACACCTTTTTGAATTGAACCCCACAGACCCTGCACCTTATGTGCTTCTTTCAAACATTTATGTAACAGCTGGAAGGTGGGATGAAAATGGAAAAGTAAGAAAACTTATGGAAGATAAAGGCATAAAAAAGACACCTGGATGTAGTTGGATTGAGGTCAGTAAGAAGGTACATGGTTTCCTTGGAGGTGACAAATCACACCTGAAGACTCAAAATATTTATCCAGAACTGGAGAGATTAACTTCTGAGATGAAAGTGGCAGGGTATGTACCCAATACGAGCTTTGTGCTGAATGGTGTGTGTGGGTGTCATTTGTCCTGATTTGTACTGAATTATTGTTCTTTAAATAAATTATCCTTTTGTATTTCCAACCACTAATAGAATTATTATAATAGAAATAAATGAGTAGTTTGAATCAGTAATAAGAAAAAAAAAATTGAAATCAGAAGCACTGTAACTCACGATAATTACACTTCCATCGAATGCCACAACATGTAAATTCTACTAATATTTCTGAGGCATGAAGCATTACAGTTTTTGAGATACAAATTAGAGAGAAAAAGAGATGAGTACTGGCTGCATAAGTGTTGGAGATAATCATATTTTTTCTGGATACAGGACCAAGTATTGCAACTTCTAAAATGCAAACTGGCAAACAAAAGCTACAAGAACTAATTCCCTAATGGCAATTAGATTACCAAACTTTGAAAAACCAATTACACTATATCTGCATAGAAATACTTGGTCGTAGCCAAGAAAACTGATTGAGCCATTTTTGTTTTATTATATTGTTTAAAATCAGTTTGGTATGTATACCAGAAGCATTTGAATGGTAGGATCATGATCACTATATATATATATATATATATATATATATATATATATTGATGTGGCAGGACTCAGAACTTAGATTAATTATCTTGTAAATGTAATTCCACACCAAAACACCAAACTAGGGTGCATGGCAAGGTAATTTCAGGTATCGATTTTGTATGATAAGGCTTGGTTTTACTTTATTTTTAAAGACATTTTGTTAAAAAATATATATATGAGGAACATTGATATTGTAGGGAGGACGATAGGTTTTGATTATATTCCATTTTTAAAGTCATCTTGATAAAAAGTTTTATATTATCAGAAGGATTGAAGTGCTGAGATTGTTCTTCCACTGTATTTTCTGTATTCAAGTTGATAATATATATCAGAGACATTGAAGTGGTGGTAGCATGATAGATCTTGATTTTATTGTATTTTTGTTTTTAATTTTGATCATTTTTGTATGTGGCAGAGCGTTGAAGTGGTAGAAGCATTTTATATATTTTGATTTCACTGCCTGCTTTTAATCATTTTAATAAAAACATTATATAGCAGGAGCATTGATGTTGTTGACCGTAGGAGGATGGTGGGTGAAATAGTAAGTGATAAGAACTCAGGATATGTTTAAGATTCAGCGCAGAGGCTGGCAGTATGCTAGCAAAGATAGCTAAATTAGGGGAAGACAACAAAATGACATGAGTATTGATGGATTGCCATGGTGCTCAGCGGAGGTTGGACCAGTAAGTCAGTTGAATGGCCACAATATTTTTATGGACTAAAACATAATAATCATTTATACCAGAAATCAAAAATATCAAAGTGAAATATAAATACTGGTAACTATAATTTCATCTCTTCTAAGTAGTGGTCACTGCAACATAAAAAAAGATAAATAAAGAAACTATCCTAAGTCCTCTTATTTGAACTTTGAAAAACATAACATGGAGGCAAACAAGATAATTGAGGTATTAGTAGACATGGCCACAACCCCTAGAATACAAACCTTGTTCAATGTTGCCAATAGACAGACAAGAATATGAGGATAACATGTCATGGAATTCGTTGATTGTTGGATATTCACATAATGGAGTTGTGGATGAGGCCTTGAAACTATTTGAAAGGATGCCTCAATGAAATGTGGTCTCTTGGAATGTCATGATTTCATTGATATGGATATTTCTTGAAATGTGGTCTGTTTGAAAGGATATTGCTAGATATATATATATTGATGTGGTAGGACTCAAAACTCAGATCAATTATCTTGTAAATGTAAGTCCACACCAAAACACCAAACCAGGGTGCCTGGCAAGGCAATTTTAGGTATCGATTTTGTATGATAAGGCTTGGTTTTACTTTATCTTTAAATACATTTTGTTAAAAAATATATATATGAGGAACACTGATATTGTAGGGAGGACGATAGGTTTTGATTCTATTCCACTTTTAAAGTACGCTAAAAAAAACCATCTTTGGTTTAGATTATTCCCACCCAAATAATATATGATACTTGTTCTACCTTATACGGAAATGCGAAAATGGTTCCATACATAATTGTGATTAGGGGTATCATAAGAAATAGGGATGATGATTTCTATGTAGATAAAAGGGAAAAGTGGTCCTGGTTTGATTATATCCTGATGGTGATTTGTTTAATCTAATAAAAAGTATGGTTCCAAAAGAACCCTGGTTTATACCCAGTAAGAGGGTTATCCCTGCCTGCTTAGGTATCAGCTCAGAGCTCACAGTAGACTTGATATATTTCATCAACAACAAAAACCATATATCTTATAGTAAAAGTGGGTTTCGGCTGCTATTAAAATGGGTCCAGAGGTATCCAGGTTTTCATTCTATACCCAGCAAGAGTGTCTGCCCTACCAAGCATCAGTTCAATTTTTGGACTTGATATACATCTTTATTGAAATCAACCAGAGGGTTTACACTTTACAGTAGACTTGTTTATGTGGTTTTAGTGTAATAGGAAAATGGATCCAAAAGAATCCCAATTCCATTTTGACAGAGGAGTTTCTTTCACAAAAGAGCATTAGTCAGTAACCTAGCAAATAACTAATGATGGGATTTGTTGTATTATTTGATGCAGCCAATGTATCCACAGTTTGAAGAGGATTGATGCAGCCTGCAGGAAATAAACCAGGCTCAATATGCTCTAGGTCAATGAATTTTGGGTATTAATGAAAACAACCAAAGGGCTCACAGAAGAGTGATATATGTGGGTTTAATCTAATAGAAAATGACATAAAAGAATCACGGTTTCATTCTGACAAAAGTTGTCATCACATGGCAGGATTAATCAGTAACCTAGCAATAAACCAGGGATGCAATTTAATGTATTCTTTAACGCGCACAACCAACTGATCCATGAATTGATGGTCATTATCACAGCTGCTGGAGAATGAACCAGGCTCATTATGTCCCAGCTCAATGAAAAGAACCATAGGCCTATAAGTGGGTTTATTTGAAATAAAGCGACAAAAAATAATGCCTAATTTTATTCTGATTAAGGCATTTTTATCATATAGCAGCATCAATCAGTAACCTAGCAATAAACCAAAGATGTGAATTGATGTATTCTTTAACACTCACTACCAATCTATCAATAAATTGATGATAATTTTTACAACAGCTGGCGAATAGACCAGGCTCCCTGTAATCTAGGTAATGAAAGTTTGGTATTATTGAAAACAACTATAGGGCTCATAGTAAAGTCATGTAAATATGTTTAATCTAATAGGAAAATGATACAAAAGAAATCATGTTTCATTCTGACAAAGGAATTGTTTCCATTGAGCTGTAATTTGGTATAGAATGCCATGAAATTTCTTTTGGATCCATTTTTCTGTTAGACCAAATTCACTTTTAGTACTCTTTTATAAGCCCTATTGTTGTACTTGTTCTAATTGAAGAAGTATCTCAAATCTAACACAAGCTCTGAGCTGATACCTAGTCAAGTGAAGCTAACTCTCTTGTTAGGTATAGAATAGGACTAGGCTTATTCTGGATCTTTTTAAAATTAGACTGAACCAACTTCTACTGCTTATCCTCAACTGTGATAACATTCTCTAGTGGGGTATATACACTTGCGGTTGGAGGGTGGAATAACAGGGTATATGCACTACTTGTTGGAGGGTGGAATAGCAAGGTATATGCACTACTTGTTGGAGGGTAAACAATTCTAATGACTTGGGAATTAGACGTAATTGCACATAGAATAGCCATAGCCTTGCAGATGGTAAAGTCCTATAGTCTCACCTCTGTGTACTCAACATAGGGGTTTTAACTACCCACTTGGGAGGATGGTAACCAAACCCCAAATCTTGTGTGAATATACAACTCTCAAACCACAGATGTAGTAAAAATCCCAGGCTTGTCAAATTCAATAAGATGGATATCACAAAAAAATTACTCTAGTTTAAACTTAAAACATCCAAAAGGGAACTGCTGACCTCAAATTTTGTTACAATTCTAAAATCCAAAATGCAGTGGGTGCTAGTGTGATGATTAGTTGTTCAGTATATAACTGCAGATTGTTTATGACTTAGCTCGAGTGTTATGCATGGATGCATCCCCAATTTTTATTTGTTTTAAATAAAAAAATTTAAAAATATTTCTTGCAATTTTACATTAAAACAAACCCTCCCAAAAAAAGTTTACTACAGCAGCCACTATTACATATACAACTCGTGCAGTCCACATGAGAAAGGTGTAGGTCTGGATGTTGTGACCACGGCAGATAGGTAGTTTCAAAGCAAATTGATGAGAACAGACAAATAAATACCTGTGAAATTGCAAACCCGTGATTGTTCTGGACGTTGTGACCAAGGCAGATAAGTAGTTTCAAAGCAAATTGATGAGAACAGAGTAATAAATACCTGTGAAATTGCAAACCCGAAATCCTCAGCACTGTAATAAATCTTGTGAAATTGCAAACCCGCCTGTGAAATTGCAAAACCCGAAATCCTCAGCACTGTAATGAATCTTGTGAAATTGCAAACCCGCACCTCTTCTACTTATACACAAAAATCTGTCACACAAACCCTCATTCAGCAAGAAAAAACACTCTTAAAAATAGCCCTCGCAAAAACAAAAATGACTGTTAAAAATTGCCGCTGCAAAAACAGAAAGCGACTGTTAAAAATAGCCACTCCATTCAACATGCACCCAAAAAAAACACTATTAAAAATAGGCGAAAAAGAATAAAATAACTATTAAAAATAGGCGAAAAAGAACAAACTTCCAGAAGGCCATCAAACCGTCAAAATTAAGATAATCGTAGAAACGTCCGCAGGGGCCTTTCCCATAGGGGGAACGCCTTCGGCGTAGTAAAAAACAACCAAATATTATATTGACCTACCACAACACACATGTAATCTTTGTACAGTGTGGAGTGTCAATTATAAATTACCAAATTAATATTTGAGTGAGTTTGGATTATTAAAGTTGTAAACGTTATTTCAAGTAAAAAAAAATATTTCATGAGTGGCGGTGGATTGTGATATTCTTTTTTAATTTAACATTTATTTTATTTTTTTGAAAGTTAATTACAATTACAATTATAATTACACTATATTAAAAAACTGATATAAAGATTTTGATATTGATATTTATAAGATAGTTATATTAGTTATGTTGAGAGGCGTTTTAGAATGGCAAATAAAGTTGTAATGGAGTGTGTTGTTCAATTTTATTCTCGACATGAAATTTGGCATTCATTTGATCGTCATGTGATAGTTCATTCATAAATTTGACTTCTATTAGACGTTAACTTAAATAATTTTCTATTTGTATTCTTCAAGAAGTCAATCAAAAAATAATAATATCTTAGCCATGTAGTAATGTTTGGGTCTTTTTTCTTGAATAGATATTTTTGAGACCGACACAATCGTGTAGTTAAATGATACGATAGAAAATTTAATGAATTTGTTGATTAAAGAGATACATAAGAAATTATACCTAAGAACATTGGAATTGATATCCATTTATGCATTTCATACTAATACATTTATTATAATATATTTATTATATTATAATGATATTTGATTGTTACTTTTTTGGTATACTTAATTATACTATATTTACATAGTTATATAGGTGACTCATGGTTAATATCTCTGAGTGTATTTTAGATAGATGTATTTAAGATATTTATGCTAGTATATAATTATATTATAGGCATTCTATAATTCATAGCTTATAATTTTATTTTTTTCAAAAAATGGTAATATTTTTGTCATATGGTAAACTTTAAAATTCCTTTATTAAATGGAAATATTTTTTAAACACAACACATTAATATATTAAAATTGATATTATTTATCACTAGTTGATAAAAAATTGTCAAAAACATGAAATTATTAATAATTATAACATACAAATTTTCTAAAATAACCTTCGAATGATATTTCTTTATATTTTTTAAATAAATATATTAAAGATATCAATATTAATATATTAATCATATATAACCGATTCAATCAAATTATTAATAATTTAACCAAATAATAAAATTATTATGCCGAAGGCATTACCCCTACGGAAAAAGGTTTTACAGAGATTCATGGGACTGTGTCAAATTTGACTGCTTAAATGACAGTTTTGGTATTTTTAACTATTTTGCTTTTGTTATTTTTAACAATTTTACTTTTTACTTTTCTAACAATTTTACTTTTCTGATTTTGCATGTTGCTTTGGATTTACTATTTTTAAATTTTATTTTATAGCTTTTGCATGCATTAACCTTTAAATACTGGTCACTAACACTATAATTTCATTATTCGTGCTCTTATGTGTCAAATTTAACGGTCTAAATGATGGTTTTGCTATTTTTAACAATTTTGTTTTTGTTATTTTTAACAATTTTGCTTTTTGCTTTTCTAAAAATTTTACTTTTCTGATTTTGCATGCTGCTTTGGATTTACTATTTTTAAGTTTTATTTTATAGCTTTTGCATGCATTAACCTTTAAATACTAGTCACTAACACTATAATTTCATTATTCAGGCTCTCCAAGTTCTAGTCAATCCCCTGCGTTAAATTGAATTATGTAGGTATGCATTTAAATTCATAGTCAATTGGCCGAATTCATTTGATCTCATGTGCCTTAAAAGTGATTTTTTCTAAAAAAAGATGATTAAGATTTAGGTTAACGTAGATTGTTTCATAGGTTGTGACGTTTTTTCCTAGGACTATTCTTGCAAATTTTTATCTCTAGAGGATTAAAATAATGTGCTTAATATATATATATATTCGTCGTATGATTGGGTAAATATATTTGGGATTTTGGGTGGAATTCCTTTCTTGTAGGTTTTTTCCTTTTTTTTAAGGGTCGGGGTGAGAATTATGTAATTATTATGTTTTTTCTAATATAATTAAAGCATGGTTTTCAATCCTAAAAAAATGTGATTACATAACTCAATGTTAAAATACTCTCTGACCTAAATTTAACTTGTTAAGCCCACAAAAATAATGAATGACTTAAGAAGTGGCGAGGGGAAATGTAATCATGTTGTAGGATATTCATATATTACACTTTGAATGATCTCAGAATAATAACAAAATATGTTTCTGGGCAACAAACAATTTTTTCTTGCATCAACCGATTCAATAATGTATTTGTTATGCTGATTTTGATTTTAAATCTTACAATGTCAACCATTGCCCATCTTAATCAAAATCTCATAGTACTCTCTACACAGGATCACTTGAAGGAGGCATTGCACATTCTTTTTATAGCACATAATCCTTCTAAATAGTTGTATCTTCATCTATTACAGGCTTGCATTGGCCAGAAATAGATGAAGATTTTTGCTATTAAAAGCTTTCATCTATTATGACAGATGAAATTTCAATGAACACTTTTTAAAATCTTGTTATTATTTCATATTCATGCATTTATATAGAGATGGATCCCCCCCATGCACGGGATATTTGAACCAGCATCAAAAATCAATTTGGGAATGTAAGGATGGGGACAAAATGTCTATGGTCCATCCCTATTATGTCTACTCAATTTTTCTCCCTCCCCTGGCCTTGGTAGATGTTACCAAAATGATTTTTGAAAATTGCAGAGAACAGTAGGTGCCTCAAAGGGGTGTTTAGCCGTCCCCAACAGTGTTTACCAATAAAACATATAAAATTAAAGAAAAAAACATCTCATTTATAAACAAACCACTCATCCTCCAAGGATTGTGGATGCAACTAAACAACACTATTTGAAATTCTATTTTTGTTTTGAAGATTTATGTTAGGCTCTTTTGATTTAGCTACTTGGCATTTATCTCACTTATGGTAGCACCTATATTTAATCTTGTAGCAGTACCTATATTTAATCTTGTAATAATGATTTCACTGTCAAAAAGTGATTTTTTGTATCTGTCTCATCTACATTATTGGAAGGAGATTGCACTGAATCAGAATCCTACAGAAATGAAATTCTATGGCAGTCAGTGAGAATTGTTTTATATTTTAAATGTCCATCCAAAGTGACTATTTTGACTTGGATGTCTATGTCAGGATAGTTTCCAGTCACAATTTCCTAAAAAATGTTAAAAGATACTTCCTACTTTCTTGTCTACTTCTTCCCATACACTCAGTAAACTTGGAGATGCCATAAATTTAAGATTTCCATCTAGATAGGATTTTGAGCATTTATTTGGTATGAGAGTGTGTCAATATAAGTTAAATATGAATCACAATAGATTTTTTATTTCATGGATCATGGATGTCTTTGTATGTTTTCAGTGATTCAATTATAACTTTTCAGACTTTTGAAAGCTTGATGATGTGGAAATTTATAGTTCGGCATATTTTTCTTTATCTATTTCTATTCTATCATTGTTTTTTATTGATGTTCCCTTTTGACAACTGAAATTTAGTTTTTTGGACACCACCACCATCTCAACCCTCACCCTTTGAAATTGGCTTTCTGTCTGCCATTGCCCCCATCCCCCACTATCTCCTATTCCCCCCCCACCCCCACCATCTCTCTATTGTCCATGTTTCAAAAACTTCATGAAGTTCATCTTTAGTGTATTAAATGTGCCCTTGTTTATGTTCTAGAAGTTTTTTGAACTACACTGCATATATAATTCATTTAAAATATTGTAAAATTACCTATATATTAATTTGTACCTTTGAAAATTGGTGCTCAGCTATTCATTGATCAATTTATAATCTCATCAAAAATAAGGCTGTTTTTTATGTAACTAATTGAATAAGTATAGATATATTTAGTTTTATTAACTTCTTTTTTCACTTTTTTGTAGGGTATTTGTGATTCTCTTTCTCCCGCAGTAAAGAAGAGAGTGTCGTCTCTAAACAAACTTCAGGTGGGTTTCAATATTGATTAATGTATTTATTCATTTGTTTTGTTTATTGCATGTTATAGATTAAAAAATTATTGTATAGTGCTTTCATGCTATTTGCTTTTGATTGTTACATTTATATTTATAGTTAACTACAATATTTTTTCTGAAGTCACATGTGGGGGCATGTGCCTTCATCAATGACAGGATTTGTTATGTGTTGAGGGGCTTGTTCCCCAATGAGGCCATTTCGAAGTGTCCCAAGTTAGACATTAGACTAATCATTGACAAGGTTTTTTAAGTTGCCCCGCCATACCTAAAAACATCTTCTAGAACTAACATACTTGTTTTCCCTCTCCAGTTTAATATGATGCAGACCAGAAACACAATTCCCCTCCCTACAATGGGATTGACATTAACCACACCTCGCTTGTAGAGGGGGGAAGAGTTTAAACATCTTCAATGTGTTGTTTATGTTTTGCATTACAGGAAACCGAAACCACCTAAAACAGTGATAGCCAAAATGATCAAATATCACCTCCACATGATGGAAACATCCCCAATTTTTCTCTTCAAAATCCAAACGATTGGAAATCATTCACGAGGCTTCTTCTTGATTTATGATTCTAATGAATATGCACTGAAATATGAGCCACCCCAAAAATTGAGGAGAATGGGAATACCAATCGAGGCATCTGCAACTGGACAAAAATACACGAAACATGCAAAGAAAATTACACAAGAAAAAAGAAAGAAATTTGATTTTTAAAAATAGCTTATAGTGGTTAGTTTATAAGTGTTTGTCTATAAGCGTTTTTGAAACAAACTGTAACACATTCCAAATAATTCCATGTATGTATTGTGGCAGTATATATCTGATAGAGAATCAAACTTTTTAAACACATGTTCAATTTTTATTATCCAACAACTATGCATTCCTAATTTCTTTATCATTGTATCTCCATACAAATACCTATAGTTTTCTCACTTCAAGTGTAAATATTGTTCTTATTTTTTTCCATTCTATTTGTTTAACATAATAATCTGTAATTTGTTTCAAATAAATGCATGTATATATTGCGGCAGAACATATGGAACACAGAATCTAAATTTTCAACAAACGTGTTCAATTTTTCCTTTATACAAGTGCTCGCTACTTTATGTAAACCAACAACAACACATTTTTAATGTGTTCTTCATTATATCTTTCGTTTATACAATTTCTTGCTTCTTTATGTAAACCAATAACAACACATTTTTAATGTCTTCCTCATTATATTTGCACACAAATACATATAGTTTTAAAATTTCGAGAAAGAATCATGCAATTTTTAGACGACATTGTATTTCCGTTCAAGGGGTATCAAATTTACTTATGTTTACTAGATATATAATACCCTCAAAATGCTATCATTCATGATATAATTCTTCTCATGTTAAGTTTAAATAAAATAGTCCACAAAACTATACCACTCATGATATGATATTTGAAAATGTATATGTACAAATTGTAACAAGTTTGAAATGAAGAGATGAAACCTTTAAATGAAGTGGTTCGTCTATATATCTACAATTACAAAAATACACTTTTCAACATACATGTTTGATTTTTCCTTTTTATTGTTGCATGTTTCTTGATGTTAACCAACAAAAACACATTTTTAATGTCTTCATATGCACACAAATACCTACAATTTTAAAATGTCGAGAAATAACAATGCAATTTATAGTTGTTTACATCAAAATCTTTGTACATATATCACTTTTTTGCACTTTGAATAGCTTTAAGGGTTAGACCTCATGTTTGCACTTTTTAAATGAAGTGACTAATCTATATTTCTACACATACAAAATCAATCACCCATAGTTTAAACAAACCCAACTACAAAAGTAAAAACTATCCCTATAACCCAAATAACATATATCATTTTTTGTTTGCAAAATGCCTCAAAGAAATGTGGTCTCATGGAATGCTATGATTGTAAGATATGCACAAAATATCTCTAACAATGATGCTCTCAAACTCGTTGAGGTAATAAAGAAATTTGGAGTGTACCGTAACCATTTCATATTTGTTTATATATAATTACATATTCTGTGTCATTTTAGTTTCATGGAGAGATAATATGTTAAAGCACTTAGTCATTCTTTCAATCTACTTTGACAACAACACCTCACATTCACAACATTCTTGAGAGTGAGTATTAGCAAACTTACATGTCTCACTTGCATTTGTATTCAATTATTACACAACTAACTATTATCTAACATCCCTTCTAATGTATTTTACAACATTTGTTTTGGATTTAATATAAAATCAGTATTGTCAATCACACCCCTTATAAACATCAACTACAAAAAGTAATAATTTTCTTTCTAAATCTAATAACACATACCATTCCGCGTCACATTGCATTGTACACATGGGATTGCTACTTAATAATTACTTTTTCTAATAAAAAACCAAGATAATCTAATTTGCTCGTTTTGAATATAAAATATCTGGAATAGTTTATCTGCTCAGCTAGGATTATATATTATGTAATGGCCATAATTATGATAATTCGTTTTGAGTTAAACTCCGCAGTAGATCCCTTTTCATTATAACATTGTCCTCCTGTAACGAATAATCCCAAGCTTCTTGTGTTTTTCAATAAAATCAGATAACTCCAATTCTCCAGCCAAAAGCTGTTCATTCAAGTTTTCTAATTCTGTACCATATGCATTCTCAACACCAGATGCATGATACCCATTACATTCCTCCGCTTGTTTCTTTAGCTCATCGAATTTTTCTTGAGCAGCAGGCAAGTCTATGCTTTTTCTATCGCTGCACTGCTTTGTTAGATCAAGAAATTGCGTCTCCTTTTCCCGAATTCGGCAGTCTATCTGGGCATTCACATTCTGAATCTCTTCAGGCAGGGCATCCTGTTGCCTCACCTGCTCAATTGAATGCAGAAACTCTTTGTAAGCTTTCTCATCTGTCAAAAGTCTTTCCAGTTCATCCACAGTTTTTTCTCTCAACACAGCTAATGGTAAATTAATGTTTGCGACCTCCTGTACTTGTGGTGGTTTCTGCAAAGTTTTTCGAAAAGAATGGAACATGATTTTCCTGTAAATGTTTTTGAGGATGTGGAATCTTTGTTGAGCTTGTCTCTGCAGATTTTTCAGAAAGGACGTGGCTTTCTTACAAATGCTCCGCAGGCCGAATCCAGCGAGTGCGATTACGATTGATTTTTTCATTTTAGAGCAAACAATAGCAACTGATTAACTGTCTTTCCCGGTTTGTGTTTATCCAAAAATGAAGTAATTCGGTGAATCATAATGGTTTCTAATGCTTAAGACGGTATAAATATAAAATATCTCTAAATTGTTTATTGTCATTATTTATTGTCTGTTTGGCCGACTCAATGCATGCTAACATTCAAGATTCTTTTGGTTTACATCCAAAATAAAAGCTTTCGTGATAAACATGACATAAAACCAAGCTTCAAAAACAATACCAAATAAAGCACATCAAAATTATTTATGATTGATTTAATTACCGCAACACATACATTGAAGTTAAATCACATCCATTTGGCCAAGATAAAAGGCCCAAGTGATATTCTAGCAACATCATATAAAGGGAAGTCTTCTTAGTGTGTGCAACTTGAGTGGGTTTAATGTGTGTAGGGGTGTTTATGTACAATTTGTGCATACAATTTCAGTGGGCTTAACGATGATCAATGTGTGTAGAGGTGTTAATGTATAATTTGTGCGTACATTTTGAGTGGGTTTAATGGTGATCAATGTGTGTAGAGGTGTTTATGTATAATTTGTGTAGGCTTAATGGTGATAACACATTGAAATGCATAGTGGAGGTCCTAGTTTCAAATCTAAAAGGCTCTGGAGATGCTTTTAAACTCATCATCATAATTTAAACTTGTGAACAAAACTTCATTAGGTCAGTCATACTATCAAAAGAAAAATAGCCATAAAATATAGTGATTAGTATATCCATCTATTTGAGATTTGTGTTAAGTCTATGAAACTCACATCTTACAAGAAAAATAGATAGACAATTGAAAAACATGACAAGCATATTAGGAATTCTTGAGAAACAACGCATCGTGATTTGACAGGGCCAATATACTCTAATTTTATTTAGCATGGTAAGAGTCACATAACTAAAGAAAAGCTTAAGACTTATAGGTAATTTATTAGTATTTGCGTAATAAAGTTCATGGCAACAAACCACATGATGAATGTTAGCTTATTTGTATCATAGAAATTGTATATCATAACAATCCATTAGCATAAGAAAACAAACTAGAAATAGCATCATATTTAAACAATGGATCGTAACAAACTTGTATATCAATCATGTATCATAGAAATATTAGATTAGAGATAATGAACAATAATAACAATTATCTTTCAAGTGAGATATCCTTGCCTCGTAGATAGAGTGTTATCCATCACATTTTTGAACATGGTGCATAGCTTGATAAAGGAAAGAGTAGCGTGTGAAGTAATGCTAGGATACCTCAAATTGTTTAGTATGCAAAAATAAACTAAATTCATAAAATTCTATTTAAAATTTGCACCCATAGAAAATAAATTTTATTTAATCAAAACAAATTTTACGAAACCCCTTATTTTTGCAAGCTTGAAATTCTTCTCCTAGATATTTTTCTACTTTGTTTTCTCTTTTGTCTTACTTTGTCTAAGTAAAACCTATAGACTGTGTGTATGTGCATGCATGCATGCGCACATATGTGGTGTATGGAATTACACCTCCTTTTCAAATCCTAGTTTTAGACTACTTCTCTAAATATGTTTTTCCTATTTGTATCGTAAAGTTTTTTAATAGTTACAACTTCTAGTTCTAAAAATAAGCTTGCATGCTTTTTATGCATGTATGAAATATCAAACGAAGAAATATTTATATTTCTAACACTCCCCCTTAAACTTGATGTTGGATTGATCAATGAAACACCACTTTTCTTATTAGATACTCAAAAGTCTCCTTAGCTAATGGATTTGTAAAGTTATCAACATATTTGTCTTCACACTTATAATTTATAACTATAAGTATACTTCACCATTGTTTATTAGCTCTCTTATGAAATGATACTATACATACCAATTTGTTTTCTACTTCTATGAAAATTATGATTCTTTGGTAATGTTATTGCTGAATTATTATCACAAATTAAAATTCTCCTTGCTCTTGCTTCAAGTCTATCAACATTCTTCTCATCCATACTACTTGACATGTTACACGCATAGTTGCTACATACTCTACTTCTACTAATGAATGAGTTAAAATGGGTTATTTTTTGGAATCCCATGACATTGCTCCTCGACCAAAATGAAAAACATATCATGAAGTAATATTTCTATCATCAAGGTTTCTTGCATAATCATCATATGTGCAGCCAATTATCTTGAATTCATCTAATTATGTGTATAGAATGTCATAATCTCTTGTTCCACTTATGTATCTCAAATTTATTTTTTGTGCTTGTCAATGCATATATTTTTTAGTTTCCATGAACCTATTAGACTCACTACAATATACATTATGCCACGCCTCTTTGTTTTCAAATGCATCAAACTTCCAACAAGTCTTTAATAAAATGTTGGATCAACATAGTTGATATCATCCTCCTTGCTCAATTTTAAACCTTATTTCTAGTTTGTGATCCAACATCCTAAACTTCTTCAAAACATCGTTGACATACTTTGATGTATAAATTAAAACCCTATCCCTTGTTTGATTCACCTTAATTCCAAGAAATTATTTCACCAAACCTTTAAATTTTCTTCTCAAAATTATTGTTCATTGTTTATTTGAATAACTAAACCGACAATTTTAGTGTGAATATCATATCATCAACATACAAACATATAATTAGGATTTCACCTTGATCTATAAAATTAGTATATATAGATTTGGTGCATCGCTTCCACTAAAACCATAACTCAACAAGAATGATTCAATGTGAATATACCAAGCTCTTGGTGTTTTCTTAAAACCATACAAATTTTTATATAATTTGTACATCATGTTCTCATGACCATGAATCGCATTATCATTTATTGGTTTTACATCTACTTATTCTTCCAATACTCCATTAAAAATGTAGACTTGCCATCCATGTGATAAAAATTCCACCTATTCTTAAATGCAATTATTTCATTTGATCCAAGATTGTATCCAATCTTGCTACAATTGAAAATATCTCATTGAAATCAATTATGTGATGTTGTGAATACCCTTTTACAACTAATATTACTTTAAATGCTCATCAATATTTTTATTTTCATTAAAAGTTATCTTGCAGGCCCACTCTACTCCAATAAATCATTTAATATTAGAAGATTCACTAGATCCAAGTCTGATTTCTCTCTATTGCATCAATTTCTTTATTCATTAATTTTTTTTTATCAATTTTCATTTTGAATTGCTTCTTCAAAATATATTAGATCAATTAGAGTAAATAATAAGAAATCCATAAATTCATGATTTTATGATTTTTTATACATTTCTTTCACACTTATTGTCTTCTGCAAGTTATCGTTAGAGCAACATCTTAGAAAATATGGAATTGAATTTACTCTTGATATGTCTATCGAGTGATATCTTGTTAAATAAATTGTGTTTTCTATTAGATATAGTACTTCAGTGATACCCTATCAAGTGGATGGCCTTAAGAGCCCTCTTGTGTGACATATTGGTGATGTTGAATGTGAAACTACTCTTAATATGTATCCTAGGAGACATCTTGTGGGAGACTAATTAGCATGTTCACTAGGAGATGTCATTGTAGTAATATCTTATGAAAATTTTCTTCCCCTAAAAGAAGATATCAATGGGGTGATATCTTGGGAGGTACTTGATTCCTCATTTTCATGTGTCAACTCATTTTAAATTGAAGTACTCATTGTATTGACAACTAATTTTTTTAATAAGGGAACTTGTTGCTTTATCTAATTTCTTTTCAATTCTTCCATCTCATGCTTCTTCTTCAATAAGATAAACATCTCTACTAATTATTATTTTCTTGGCAATTGGATTATACAACATGTATGTTGTTGACTCCTTGTTGTATTCCGTGTAAAAATACATGATCTTTCTCCTTTATCATCTAATTTTTTGTCATTTCATATGGCAAATGAGCATATGCCACACATACAGAAAAATTTCATGTGAAAAACATGAACTTTCTTGTTACTTAAATCCTCATGAGAATTTATTCCTCAAACAATATGTTGGCTATTGAAAATTCATGCTTGAGAGAACATAATGAGGATCACTTTTTAGAAAAAAAAAAATGGAATTCTCCCAAGATGATGGAACCTTGGCTCTCTTCAGAAAAACCTCTAAAGAAAGTTATCTCTTATCCTAATTACCCTAATACTACCACTAATCTAATCCTAACAAACAATTAAAAGGGGAAAATGGAGAAGGAAACAACTAAAACTAAAATGGTTATGCATCAAAATAATTAGAGCTCACTCTCCCTTTATCAATGATTGAGACAATCAAATTACACACACACACACACACACACACACACAATATATCAAAAAAGAGGAAGGAAAGAGAGAAATAACACAAGCCAAAGGGTAGATATAAGCCACACTAAACATCATATTAATGCCTTAAAATGCACAACCTTCTATAGTAGTGAAAGAGGCTCTAGATTTATTGTAAAAGATCTAAAAATACTATTTGTACACTCAACATTCTTTAAAACTCAAAAATAGTAGGGTAACTTTACATATGAAAGATAGGATCCTCCTACAATATGACAATTGCATATATGAAGAAAATGGAATAAATAAGGGGGAAGGGAAAAGAGAGAGAATAATATACTAGCATATTCAATCAAATGGATCTTATGGCCTATTCTCAAACATTCCCCAACTAAAAATAAACATGCCTTGTGGAAAAGTAATTGCAGCTAGTGGTGATGATTACATTTTTCTCTTAAAAAATTGGAAGATAGTGACTTGAAACAACTCACATATTGAAGCACTCCTAAAGATCTTTCCAAATAATTTGAATTTTCCAAATTTGGTATTTTGGAGCATAAGTTATGGTTGCCTAAAAATTTCCCTAGTTGCAATGCACAAATGACGACCACGAGGCTATCAAATTTACCTTCAAAGTTGTCCCTCCCACTATTCTTATCCCCCATTGGTTTTTACCTTGAATTTATGGACTTCTCACTTGCTTGTGCAACTATAAAGTTTGTCAAATATTACCACATAGTTTTGGGATGCACATGCATGTGAATTATCCACCATAGTCATATGTGATATTTTATCTTGCTTGAGTATGTGAATATCTGACATATCTTATATGATATTTTAAATTTCATTTTCTCTTGATTTCACCACCATAGAATATCATGGAGATATATCCTACTTGTGTAAATAATTTAGCCTTGTTAAATCTTAGCATGGTTTTCTATTTTTCATGCACTTAAAATGTCTACCAAAGTATCTCACAAATGGGATCTAAGAACATGGACACATTATACATGTTGAAGTGCATAAAAACTCTAAAAGTATTCCAAACACTGAAATAAGACCATTTCAGGATCTAGAACTTGAAGTTCAAATTGTATGAAAATTAAAAAAATTCTCCAAGTTCTTGAAAGTTTGATTTATAAGGGATAGTTACCAAATTGGTGTCTAGATTTTGGGATGAAATTTGAATGCAAATTGAAAAGTTACTTAGAACCTTCAGAGGTTCACCTTAGTCTTTCTAGTTCAACATTTATCAATTTTTGGAATTTTTAGCTCTTTTAATTGCCAAAAGATCCTAAATATTTTGAAACACAAAAATCAACCATGGAAGATCTTTAAAATGTGATAAAATGGAGAATTTAAATTTGGTTTCTCAAAATAAAGTAAAATACCTATTTTGGCGACATTTCTGGTGACTCACATGCATCATTTTCCTACTAAATGAAAATAACAATATCCTTTCCATCCATTAGGCATGTCTTCTGCATGAAACACTTGAAATATCTATAAATTGGAGTTTTGAAACCCCTTAAACCTTTTTCTTAGCTCCTCCATCTGAATTTTCAAGATATAACCTCTTCCAATAGGTTTAAGAGTGGCATGCACAACTTATTTACAAAAATAGAAACACATACACTCTTGAAGTAAAAAATGCAAGGTGTAAGAAAAAAACTATTTTGTAAAAGTCAAACTTATTCTACCCCTAATATAACTAGGTAAAAAATGAACTATACAAATCCAAAGACATGAGGGGAGGAGTAAATATCCTATTTATGGACTTTGGCTATGCAATGAGTTTTGTGATGGTCGTGACAGATGAGAGGAGTGAAATAAAAGTTTAAAACTTCTCCACTTTTAAAATATTAGTTGTTATCATGAAATACACCTTTATTTGATCTAATCATTATTTGTTAAGGAGTGTCAGTTGACTTTTGGTATCTTATGGATCTTGCTCATGCTCTAAAATAAGAATGACTAGTGGAAATTTTTATTTAAGATTTGAAATAAATAAATTTCTAACCGGACATCTATTGAGTGAATTCTCATTACAAGCCACTACCTATCTTATGCTCAACCCCATATGTAGATTTTATGGGCACATATTCTTCCTCCTTTACTGATATAGGTCTCAAAATGCCAATGATGACATTTCATGTGAGTTCTTCAAGTAGAGATAGAATCTCTTCATCATATTCATCCCATGAAATGCTAAATCCTTTTAAATATTAAACTTCAATAAACCTCTCTCTCTCTTTCTAATACAGTATTTCATCATCAGAATAAGATTCATTCCACTCTAAAATTTTCATTTATTGATCTCTATTGGTGAAATTAGCTCCAACATGCCATGAAGTCAAATTTTGCAAGGAATTGATTGCCACTTAACTTCTCATGTAGAGCTTGTCCAAGCTTAACCTCTTGAATTTTTCTCTCCAGAACATTACACATGTTCTTCCATGATATGTAATTTCTTCTCAAAATCAATGAACAATAGGAAATCGTTTTCCAAAATAGTACTCATGTTATTTGGACAGCTTCATTCAAGTTGTAATCTCACGCTACTTCAAAAAAGGTATATGTGAAACGAAGGAACTTAGTGTTCCGCAAAATTTAAAAGGTATAGTGTATCGTGGTTTTTGTAAAGTCTGCACAACAAAGGAAAAGGACCATGTGGGACTTTGAAGTAAAGAAAATTTGAGTGGGGAGGTGATAAAAATTATGTAGGAAATAAGTCACGCAATATTAAAGGACCACATAATGAAATAATATAAAGAAGCCATAGTGCAAATAAAATCCACAATCAAAAGAAACCTATAGAAAAAGAGATTTGTCATCTGGAGAACAAAAGAAATTAAAATATGTGTAAAAAATAAGTTATGCAAAGGATTCAAACACTACAAAAAGGTGGCAGGGGAAAAATAAATCAGATTATTTAAGTAAGAAGATATGTGGTACAAAGGAGCCCGCAGAAAGTAAAATTATGGTCGTGGATCGGGAGAAGAACGGAAAAAAGTCCATGGATCATTCAAAAGATGTTAAAATTCATGAAAGACCATGGAAATCAAAATGAGGCCATAGATCACAATAGAAACATTAGATAACATGGAAGAAATAAGGAAGATAGTGGATCATCTAAGACCTGCGAAGTACAATGAAGTTGTGCCTAATCTAGTTCAAAAGTGCAAGCCAATCCTAACCACCAGCATTAAATCCTACATATCAAAGTCCACATTCTCATATGGTTTGATAAATTACCTTTCAAGAAACCTCTATCAACCATACCTATCTACAAGAATTGAGTTTTGATTGGTCTTTAGTGGGTGGTGGGTGGTTAGTTCCCTTCATTTATGGTTCGATATGATTTTCTCCCTCTCTATCCTCTTCTTTCTAAATAAGGGGAAAATTAATATTAAAAAATGATCCTCTCCCAACTATTAAGTCACCATATCAAAATCATGCCCAAGATTTCATGATTTTAGACCTCTAATTTAGTCGTATGTAATGCGCTTAGTTCCCTCTCGGTGATGTAACGGCTTGTATATATCTTTTATCAATAAAATATCGTTATTATGGCTTGTATCTTCCCTTTACTTGTGTTTATCGTGTCTCTTACCTCTTTGTTCCTTTTTGGTATGTCATGTGTGGGTTAGATTTGTATGTGTCTTCATTTATCTATGTCTAAAATGTGTAGAATAAAATGGTTCACATAGTGTTGATCTATGACATGTGTTTGCCCTCTCATCATGTGTTTTATTTCCTATTCTTCCCCTCATGGAGAGAGATACCCTTTATGATCTAGCGACATCTCCATTCCCTTAGCTTAGCTTTATTTCATGCATTCATCCAACCTTTTTCGTTTTCAAATACATAACTTATCTTAGGAGTAGTATTAGGGTTAGGTTAGATAAGTAGAGGAAGACATCCTTGATTTGGATTGAAGTGCAACCCAACGAAAAATAGACTAACAATTAGGAGGATTAATTTTCTATGACAGTGAATGAGTTATAAACATAAATAAATCTTATTACAATCACAAATTGGTGAACTCCATAAGGGAGATGTATGTCAGGAGATCTCTCTCTTTATTCAAAACCAATTGCTTTATAGTTGTACAAGGGCAATATGAAAAAACTGGTAAAAATATAATATGAAGAGTTCTAGATGGGAACCAAAAGGTCATCCTACGTGGAGACTAGTTTTATTCACCTTATGGATGGATTCGAAAATATAGAAGTGGAAAAATCTGAAATCTATCTAACTATTACTATTATTTTATTAGCCCCCTTGTTGAGGTCATATCTCCTATCCCTTTGATCCATTTTGTGAACCAAAAGAAACCTTGGAAAGGGAGAAAAATGAGATTTTCATGATTAGATTTGACAATGAGTGCACTTTTTTTCATCATTGTTATCATCAAAACTCCAAAAATGCTCTGGAGACCCTCAAAATTGCAAAATACTAAAAGCTACTGAAAAACTGCTAAAAATAGATTTCCAGGACTTTCCAAAAATAAATTTTATAAATCGTGTTCTAAATCAATCCTTAATTAGAGGTTTGTCTCAAGGAGCAAGGTCCCATGTGTTGGGTACATTCATATGTTTCATTAAGGTGTTGAATCTGAAAGATTCAGCAAGGGTGCAATCTCATGTGACAAAAGTTTTTGGCACACCTGATGGGACATATTAAGTTGCTTACAACTCATTTCACTAAGATTAATGTGTTTCTTAGTGATCTCTAACCTTCTGAGGTATTATCCCAACACATCTGGTGATTCCACTAATCGAGAAACCTATTTATTTCATTTGCAGGCCATTTCAATCCATCATTTTCCTTATTTTCATGAAGTAGTACAATCATGACTTCATTACCTCATTTTCAAGAGAAATATCACCCCCCTCCATCACTTTTTCCCAAAAATCCCCTCCAAATAAATTCTATGAACCCTATCATGATGAATATGCCTATGATCCAACCCCCACTAACCCATATGGTAGTCTTATTGATCATGATGTTTTTTAAAAATTTATATTCAGATAATGGAGGTAGGTCCATTTCTAATGATTATTTTTTGTTTCATGTCAATAATATGGATAAAACCATGAAAAATTCAAAGGATATGTTTGAAATCATGACAGCTAAACCACTTGGTTTTAGGGATCACTATCCATGGGGTGGTCTTCTGGCAAGACGGTATATCCCTCAATAAAAGCTAGAGGTAATAGTTGAATCCTTAATTAGATGTTATATTTGATTAGAATAATGGAAGCTAATCAATATAATTGTAGGGAACCTTGTCAATGGGTAAATCCTTCACTACCATCATATACCTCTCCCATTCCTTCTTTCCAATTTACACCATCTTAGCCAAATATTCAACTCCTTAGCTTTCTCAAATCTCCTCTTATTATTCATCCTCCTTTATAAGAGGATATTATACCTCCTCCATCATTCTCACCCCTTCAAAATCAATAAAAAGCTCAATCCTTTCCCCTTTTCATATATCTAAACTCATTTTGGTATGAGCTTCATCTTTAAATGTCAGAGGACTTACAACCATCACCCAACACTCTCCCAACCTCTCCAAAAATATCACAATTACATGAACAACCTAGAGAATCAAAGACTAGAACAAAGGACCTGCAATCTCTCAAGAAGTGGGCTAAGAAGTTTTAGATCAAGTAGGCTCTTCATTAAGATCCTTATAGCAGTCAATCTCTTGCAAGTGCACCAAAATTTATTTAGGTGATCTCTACTACTACACATCAAGATATGTTTATTTCAGATTGGATTCAATTTGAGGATGATGATGATCCTGCGACTTAACTCTTTCAAGAGATTCATGTCCCCTATCATGATCAATAAATAATGAAAGATAAAATTGTTGAGCATAAAGTGGAAATGGAAGAGGTTTCCAACACCAAGGAGGATTATTTGGGATCAAAGGGTGAACAAAATATTTTTTATTTTCCTTGGGATTACACTCTTGATCACATAAAGAGAAAATCAACCAAGAAAGTGAGATCAAAAGGGATTTTCACCTAAGAATAGATAGGTAAGAGGCAGAGGGGTTATTTGACCTAGAAGACTTAAATGATGAGGAAGACCCAATTGAAATTATAATTATTTTATCCCCATCATTTCTATTCCTCAAAAAGGACCCTCTTGTTGTTGGAGTTTCCCGTAGACCTGATATAAAGAAAGAAATGCTAACAAATGTTGATCATGGTTAAACATGGCTACATAATAATGAAAAATATGAAGATTGTGTCCTGCCTGAGAAATGGAGGAAATCATCTCTAAAAATTGTGTACCTAATAAAATATTTTTGTTTCAAATCACTATTCTAATTTTCCACTAGTCATGTTCACTTCAAAGCATGAGGAATATTTTTATAGTACCAACTATTAACCGATGTATCTTCCCAAACCAAATATGGAGAAACTAGAGGAGGTGTTTGTTTTTCTTGAGGATGATATTTTGAGTAAAAAGTGGGGTTTTGTACCATTGTGTTTTCAGTTCCACCACTTGATATAGTTACAAAAATAATATCATAGCCACATTTTGTAAGGAAGGGGAAGTTACATGTGCTAACCATTATATCTAATTTGTTTAAAGGTTGCTTTGTTCCTCTTGGTTAGAGTAGGATGTAGTCTAGGTTTACTTATCTGCAAAACAAGTTCTTTTCACACTCTATATGTTTTCAGTTGGATGATGTATGATTTTTCTTTTGTACATAGTTTTTGTGATCCTCTGTTGTATCAAATGTGCATAATCCAAATCATTCACCTTGGTGGGAAACAAATCAAGAATTTTTGGGGCACTTTCCAAGTCATAGTAAGTGTCTATTCTAGAGCTCCAATGATCAATCTCAAACAATTTCCAAGGTCAATGCTTCATGATGGATTCAAGGTTTGTTTTAAAAGTTTAGGCATCGTTTTTTAAGATGTATGCTTGACTTGATTCCCAATGGATATTTCAGGCTACTTGTTAGTTCATCTCACTAGGAAAATGTCCCTTGAAATTCACCAAACTTTTTTGTCCAGAATAACACTCAATTTTATTTAGACAACCTCATTTGAGTCATAGATCTCACGAGGCTTCGAAGAAATACACCCGCAGAATGAAGGAACTTAGTATTCTACAGAAATTCAGAAGGTATAGTGAATCTTATGGTTATTTTGAAATGAGAAGGAAGTTCCAGTGTTCTGTGGAAATGAGAATGAACATAGTGTTCTATACCAAATGAATAAGGAAACTTAGTGTTTGACATAGTATTGGAAGGTGTAGTGTTCCAAAAAACAAATTTAAGTCCACACAATAAAAGAAAATTATGTGGGACATACACCGTAGAACAAGGAAAAAATATCCTCGCAACACTGTAGAGTAACGCGGAATAAATTTGATGCACAAGAATGCTAAAATACTCTGTAGGAAACAATATACACAAGATTGAAATACCACAGAGCGAAGTGATATAAAAGTAGTGGAATAAAAAAAATCCGTAGAACAAGCATAAGTTAATTTGTGAGTAACAAAGAAAATTTTGTATCAACATATTCAAACTTGTGGAATGAGAGAGAAGTCATATACAGACCAATCAAAGTTAAAATTTTGTAGAAAATAATTTACAGTAAGATAGTTCAGACACGCGATACAAAGGTGGCGGAAGGAAAAATAAAGCAGTATGGTCTTGGATTGGAATAAGAAATGACTTACAGTACATAGAAGAGGTTGCGGAATCTGTAAAATTATGATAATGGATTAGGAAAAGAAAGGAAAAAGTTTTATGGATCATAGTAGAAACATCAGATGATGCATGGAAGAAAGTAATCAAGGTATTAGCATCATTTAAAACTTGAAGGAGTAAAATGAAGTCTATGCCTGATTCAGTTCAAAAGTGCAAACCAAGTCCCAACCACCAACATTAAATCATGCATGTCAAAATCCCACAATTTCAAATGATCTGATCAGAGTACCTTTCAAGACAGCCTCTATTAGGCCATGCATGTCTACAAGAATTGAATCAGTGGTTGGTCCTTAGTGGGTGGTGGAGTGGTTGGCTCTCTTCATTAGTAGAGCATGATGTGATTTTCTCCCTATCTCTTCTCTTCTTTATCTATGTAAGAGGCAACTCAATATCATTTATAAAGGATCCTCTCCGTAAATGTAAAATCACCATGTCAAAATGGTGGTTGATCTTTCACGAGTTCGCAGACCTCTAATTTGGTCACATGTAATGCACACTTAGTTCCCTCCTCGGTGATGTAATGGTATTTTGTATATTTTTTATCAATAAAATCTTATTATTGTGGCTTGTATCTTCCCTTTACTTGTGCATTTATTTTTTCTCTTACCTCTCTGTTCATTTTCGGTATGTCGTGTGTGGGTTATATTTGCATGTGTCTTCATTTATATGTGTCTAAAATGTGTGAAATATAATTGTTTTCATAGTTTTTATCAGTGGCATGTATCATGCCCTCTCATCATGTGTTTTCTTTTCTATTCCTCCCCTAATGGAGAGATATCCCTTTTCTATGTCATAGTTTCATCATTCATTCCCTTAGCTTAGTTTCATTTCATGAATTCCTCCTTCCCTTTTTCCTTTGCACATTTGTAGCTTATCTTAGGAGCAATATTAGTGTTAGGTTAGATATGTAGAGGAAATAGGCCTTATTTGTACGTTTCTCCCAAAAATTAAGACCCAATGCCTTAGGGAAATTCCCATGTTTCACTGAGGTGTTGAATCTGGTAGATCCAACAAGGGTGCAATCTTAGGAAACAACATAAATCATGTTTGATTTTCTCTACTATCATAAATTCTCTAATATGAATAAATGGTTGGGAATTTGTGCTAAATTGCAGTGTTGCATTGTGTTTTATGGGCTATCTTCTTCATCATAAAAATTAAAAAAATATCTCTCCACTATCTCAATTGGCTCATAACCAACCTTTTATAGGGTTAAGTTTTCAAAAGTAGAAGATTGCAAATTACCACAACCTCCCAAGGCTTCAAGATAAAAAATATGGGGGTTAGATAATACTTTAGGTGGAGGTGGGAGTGATTTTTTTAAAGTAATAACTATAGAATTTTTACTAATTTAAGTAGTAGTATTAAGTTATGATTACATCACTTTAATGATGCAGGTGTAAAATTATTGAACCATAATGTTGAAATTAAAGTCACAAATGTTATCTAACTTTACTTGGGGAAGTTAGGGTGACTTTTATAAGCCCCAGCATTAGGGTGATGTTAGTAGGTATGTTAGGATGAATTAAATGGTTATTTTATCAGTCTTTAAGTTGTGATGTTAAGGTGATTTTAAAGGGGCATCAGGATGACTTTAATAGTGTATTTTTTCCTATCTTCAATGCATGTCTTACATAAATGACTTTAAGGTGTCTTAAAATACATGTTTGTTTTTTAATTTAACCTGACTTATTTAATGACTTAAGGTAATATTTATTAAAATCAAAGACAATAATATAATTGTGTAATTAGATGTAAAAGTATCATTTGGAATAGATGTTTTGGTCAAAGAAGAAAATGTTCGTTAAGATGAAGAGGGCCCACAAGATGGAGATATTATAAAACTTGAAGAGCATCGAGAGTATGAAGATGTGAATGCAAAAGATGAGGATGTTTAAGAAGATGAAAATGAAGAATTTGAATCGTAATTTCTCTTAGAAATAGAAGGAAATGATCAATAAATGGGTGAATTGGCACAAAGGTGTTGTCATGTTTTTTTTCAAGGTCAAAAATTCGAACTTGAACCATGAAAAGCAAGCCCAAGTGTTAAAAACTTGCTTCAAAACCATCTTGAACCCCTCTCTAGACTAGTCTTCCCTTTATATCATGTCCATCCTGATCTTGCAGGCCATCATATTGTGTTGTAAAAATTTTCCATAATGTTTTAAATGTTTTGACAAGGTTATTCATCTCATTTAGTGAATTGTTTTCAAAATAGAAATCTCCAGTAAGCCTAGAAAGGTTATTTTGAGCCTTTCTATGATGGGTGTGCATCCTCTGGGACTGATCTAAATGTCCACAATCATCCAAAGGTGTTGTTGAAAACTTTGGAGAGTAATGGAACTTATTTTTGAATATTTAGGGAATTTTCAGAAGTTTAGGGACAATTACAGTGAAAGCACGTTTTTCAGGGTTAAGGAACATGTAGTCTAAATCGATACCTAAACTTCAGTAGAGGATTTTGGGAGATCTGTAAGGATTTAGAATTCAATAAGATAGTCATTGGAAATATTTAATATTTCTCTACATTATTGAATCATAAAATATTTCACAAGACATGTTTACTTCTCAATGAATCTCAATTTATGCAGACACACCATGATGTCCCAAGGAAAATAGAGAAATTTTAGGGTGTTTCAGGTATAATTGAAGGATTATAACATTCAAATTATTTTTAAAATGCTTATGGGATTCAAAATCATATAATATTTCACCAAAAACTACTTCCTGGAGCTTCGAAAATCTCATCTTCAAGGTCTCTCTCTCGCACGAGGTACATTTCTTATACTTAGCCAATTTTGGGTGAGGACACTTATCACCTCTAGGTTGAGGTGAATTTTTTGTGTCCCTATTACCAAGGGGATGAAGGGGAAAAAAAAATGATCCCACCTCAACTCTTCCTCTAGGTTCCTCACATGACCATGACAAACACTCCATAGGGCTTATTTTCCTATTTCTAGCTCCTCCCATCGTGTAATGAGAAAGTGACACTTGTCAACATAGAGTGAGGGAAATTTTTTATGTACCCCATTCCTAATTCCCAAGGGGATATAGGGGAAAAGAAAATTCACCCCACTCTATCCCTTTCTCTAGTTTTTTATATTACCATTTTCAAGCTCCTTGGTGTTAAAATTAGCTTTTCCTCCTCACCTCCTCATCGAATCTTGTGCCACCACTTGTCATCACTCAGTGAGGGAAGTTTTCCCTCCTATCACCATTCCCAAAGGAATACATGGGACAATAAAATGTACCCCACTCTAGCTCATTCCATGGATTTTCACATGACCCAATCTCAGCCCCTTCGGTCAAAATGGTTGACTACTCCATTACCCCATCATGTAAGTGACATATGTCAATTTCAGGTGAGGGAGAATTTTTACCCCTATTTTCCCCATTCCCAAGGGGATAATGGGGACATAAAAATTCACCCTATACCATGAATAAAAAACCCTAATTTTTAACTTCTTGCTTCTACCACACTCCGTTAACCAAAATACATTGTCGTGCAAGCTAGAAACTTAAAAAAACTTCTGTTCATCTCATTTCTTCACCAGAACCTCCATTTTTTTTATTTAAAACCACTAAAAACCTGTAATTTTACTAGGCACTTTGTCAAAATTCATCCATGGAAGCCATGAACACCAAAACCATGAAAAACTCATAACTTTCAAACCTGCAAGCAGAATCCATTGAGATTTTCTCAATTGTTCCTAATTCCAGGAGCCTTCAAGAATATTGTAACAGTAAAGAGGATGATTCCTTGATTTTTTAATGGCATAAAAACCCTATTTTCCCCCTCTAGTGAAGCTACTTTTTCAATTTCTAAGCATTCCGATGGATGGATCGAGGTGAAATTTGGAGCACGAAGTCTCGGAGATGAGCCAAATCCAATGAAGACATTTTCTTTGCAAAAAGACATGGATAAGTGTTGATTCTAAAAATAGTAAGTATCTAGTGCCCTCACTTACTAAAAATAACAACTTACCAAAAATATTAAGTTCTCTCAGATCAGTGCATTTGAAAAACAATGAAGATGACAAACTAGGTCAAACATGTAGTTTTTCCCAAAAAAGTAAAAGCAATCAAAAATCAACTTTCCAAAAATAGAAACTTTCAAAAATCAACAAAAGCAACATCAATGAAAGTATTCTTATCATGTTAGGGGTTTCATAAAATTGAATTCAAGTAAAAAAATCACTTTTTCCCAAAAAATAGCTCCTGAACCCTACCTGCTAAAAATAGAAAGTCTTTGATTCAGTTGTAAAAAGTTGCTATCATCTTAATTTTCTCTCATCTTGTTGATTTTTGCAAGTATGAAGTTCAATTTTTCTGGTCTAGATCTATGTTTCATCCCTGGTATCAGAATATCCAGGAGTGGGTGACATCGATGTTGCTTATATGGACTTATAAGATTTGAAGAACCGAATGCTCAATGGTCCCAAGGGAACCAATGGAAGACAAGGTGTTCACGAGTGGATTGTATGTTGTTGGTGGTCATCTTGTGTCTTTCCAAAGTGTGGAATTGGTACTAGCATGTGCTCATCATTATGAGTCTGAAACAAGAATCATAAGGGTAGACGACAACTCAATACTAGCAGTTCTCACTCCTAAAGGAATTTCATAGTGTATGCAAATCCTGACATGGAACAAAATGTCATCATCACAAAGGAATTTTTCATTAGGAGAATGGTCAAAAAAAAATCCTACCTCCAAGGTATCTTGCATTGGGGTCATGGTTGAAATAGGGGAGAAATCCATCTCGTATGCTGAAAGCTCTATCCAGAAGTGAGTTCCACGAAGGATTTTCAAATGCAATCATCCTATTGAGCATAGGATAATGGGAGAAGAGGCCACAAAGGATTTTCAAGATTGGATGGAATAGTTCATCCTTATTATCATTGAGGGTAAACATATGATTGACTGGGGATAGATAATCAATGACAACATCCATCAACAATTGCTTCAGTTTTCGGCTACCAAGAAGTTCTCAATGACATCCTACTTGGTCTACGCTCTTGCAAGCACAAGACCATTCAAAGGCCTGACCCTCACTCAGAACATTTCTCAGAAGTCCCCCACCTATGAGAAGTATCTGCAATTGACCCTAAAGGAGATCAACCACCATTTCTCAAGAGTGAATGATGCATTCACTATGTTTTTCATATGATTGTTGGAGAGGGTAATCTTGATCAAGGTTATCTTCTCAAGCTTGCCACTTTGATCAAGAGGTATGGATCCTTCTTCACTCAGTTCTCAAACTTCTCATACATCAGAATATATGATTTGATCTTCACTATATGCATAAGCTTCCAAGGTACCTCAGCAATAAGATCATGATGTTCGAGCTATGTAGGCAACTCGCTCACATCAATGGAAACTCAAGAATCACAAGAAGAAAAGTGTTTCATTCCCTATCTTTCTTGGAATATTCTCTTGTAAGAATTATAATGATGCCTCAAACTTGGAAGCTTCCTTCACTCCTTTGAACCTCTACTCATACACACCAAGGGTGGATTTCGACATTCGGAGCAACCCAGAAACATTCCATCTTCCTGATTTGCACCATGTTCCACAAATCGAGGATTATTGGGTGAATTGCTTAGATGATTTTGAGGTTAGGGAGTACGTGATCACATGAGAATGAAATTGGCAGATGATAAATTTCAAGTTTTATTGGTTCGAGGATGGAATTGAAGATAATGGAACTAAATTATATGATCTGAGTATCAAGTGGTGAAGGCCTCGCCCCTCCCACAAGTCTCATGGAGCATTCATGAGTTCAAGGGGACATAAATGAATGAACCAAAGTAGTAATCCAGAGATCCAAGGAATGGTTCAAAAAGAAGAAATGTTTACTCATCAAATCAGGAGGTCTCCAGACTCTCAAAATTCAAACATCTCACCTCTCCACTTCAAAGGAAAATTGAGAAAACTTCAAGCTCTTTCTCACTCAAGAGATCTCATCAAAAAGGAAGTCAATGGAATCTGAAGGTCCCACACTACAGGAGGCTTCACAAAAAGTAAAGAGCAATACAAGATCATGTAGAAGGTTTGGAATAGGGAGAAATTGATCCATCTCATCCATCAATCCCTCAATGGTCTCCAAGTGTCTCCTCCTCTGTAGTTGCACCAACTCAACTAGTGCAAGATGTACCTTCTCCACTTGGAGTTGGAAATGGAAATCATGCCCAATATTGAGCCTGAAAGAAACTGAAATATTCCCATGGTTGCAAGAGATGATTAGAGGAGAGACCCACAAGGTTCAACAGTGGTGGTTCCATATTTTCAAGCCATATCCATGATGGTGAAAATGAAGAAAGGTAAGAAATCTCAAGTTGCTTCCCATTTCTTCAGTGGTGCTTTGGGAAATCAGTACATGGAAGTAGTTTTGGCCAAAGGTAATCAACCTATTGGTGAGATGACCCCATTTGACTATGAAATGAAGCACCATTCCTCTGGGGCCAGAAAATTCATGAAGGGATATGCTCACATGTTCAAAGAATCTTCCACTCTCCTTCTTGCAAGAAACAAGGAGTATAAGGAGAAAATTGAACAACTAGAAGATCATGTAAGAACTCTCTCTTTGTATGTGCAAACCTTCATGGATCCAAATGTCATCCCATCTCTTCCTAGATAGGATAATTTACTCCCATTAGTAGCTTTGATCTATAATCTATTAGATAATGCAAGTCTTCACAATGCAAGGCAGGGAAAATGACAAATGGGTGAGAAAAATTCTTGAGAAAGGTAGGACCTTACTTCCTGAAATTCTCTCATTGTTTGAATACATGATTGCAACTTCCACAAAGGTAAGGATGATCAAATGATGAAATAAAAAAGATAAAGATCATTGGGATAGGTGTTTCCACTGGTAAGTGAAATGGGAAAAATAAACTCTTCTGTATTGGTGGGAAGAAATGTGTTCAGCTCTGCATCTAAAGACCTGTCTCAAATTTGGGCCAGAACTCTTGTTGCTTGATATGAGATGCTAAATCATTCATCTCAATGAATTGGACTTGTATGATGAGCATACTTAAAATATGTAAGAAGATATCAATGTAGAAGTACAGAAACTTGAGGTACTTGCGGTGAATGAAAACACTTCAGTGAATGATCTCATGAAACCATTTAAAGAGCTGGTTAAGAAGGAGGTTGGAGATCCATTTTCTTTCAATGAAGACACACTAGAATCTCATAAGAGATCAGAGATTGTTATCTCCAATACCATGAAGGAACATCAGGCATGGTTCAAAAAATGTAAAATATCAATGCCACTTCCAAGAATTGGCTCAAGGCCCTGAGTTTTGTACACATTCCCCAAGCAGATAAGGTTACACCCACAACACCTCAGTTTAGTAAGGAGTTCAAGGGATTGATATCTTTCTAGAAGCACTCTCCAAGATCCCATCACCAAGTGAATCTCCATTGACAAGTGCATCATCTTATTCTGAGTAGCTATCTCCTCTCTTCTCTCTTTCCCACCCCCTTCCTCTCTTATTTCATGTTCTATTTCTTCGTTAGGGGGTTTACTTTTCACTTTTGTCTTATTCATTAAAATGTGATCTATAGTTATACTTTGTAATGAGTTTCCTCCAATTAATAAAAAAGGACTCAATTTCTTTCCTAGGAATACGAAAGGTCACATGTTGTAAAGGTTAGTGAAAATTCATGTGGGGGGTAGGCAAAGAGTCATTTGAAAAACTATATATTGTATGACTTCCTCATTTCAATGGGTTGTCAATTTTGTGAGTTCATGAGTAGATATCTAGTGCACTACAAAGAAAAAAGACAAATATAACATTTCCTCTATTCTCTTTTCATATGTTTCCTCTCTCTCTCTCTCTTAGCAACTTTGTGAATGTGTCAATCTTGCATAACCAAGAAGGGTGTAAAATCTTTTGATGAATGAATGAATGGAATTTTATGTTCATGATTCATTTTTATCTTACCATAACTAGAAAAGTTTTTGTTTTTCCTTCTAATTGTGTGTTGATAAACTTTGGTTAATACTTGTAAAAATCTTGCTTGAGCCTATTTATAACATTAACCCCCTCTCTCAAAATTATCACTCCTAATATCTCACCTTCCTTGCAAATTATTCCCTTGCACGAGGTGCAAGAATTTTCCGCAGGTGCAGTGGAGTGTGCTCATGTGTGATCCCCAACCTATTTCCAACCACAAACTTTTTTTATTTGCATACAATAAAGGGATCCTCCCCTTTTCCAAGCAGGAGGGACATAGTCCCAAGAGTTGGTGAAAATTAACTTCCTAGTGAAAAATAATTTCTTCCAACATTTTTTGGTGCCCACCATGGGGAAGATTTTGTTGTCTCTGCACCACATCATAAATCACAAAAATCCCTAAAAATTAAAATAGCTGAAAAATAAAAAAAAATAGATATTGAAATCCATAAGAGCCTCCATGTATGCTCAACATTTTCCCTCCATGGCTATCCTGGTAATCCATCTCTGTGCATTGAAACACAATCTCTTGTTCTTTGAAGATACCCAAGAAGACCTCTCAGTTGATCTAAGAAATTATATTTGACATAATAGAGATAGAGATTTAATCATTATCACATGCTTCAATAATATTGGACCTTGAAGAAGAAATGTGCTCAATCCCTGCAATATGCATACAATTTTCAAAATCATGTAGAGAATAGCTTAGAAAATTTATGTTGAGTTGTGCATTCAACTAGCAAGCTGGAAAAGATGAAGTATACAAGATCCTAATCTAGCTAGTGTGCATCACAGATCCAAACTTTGAATAACAACAACAACCTAAATTTAGAAATTTCCTATCAATCAAATAAGGAGGCAAACTAATCAAGAATATCTTATAGATTTTGATCCTAATTTCCACATCGTTGAAACAACTAAAGAACCACTAAAATTTTCTCCTCCAAGTGAAGGAGAACAAGAAGAACCAGAAGATGTATTCGAGGAATAATTTCAGAAGAAGAACCACAAGATGAACCGCAAATGGCTCAGCAATAACCATTACCTTCGAGGAAAAATACAGGGCCATTAGCTCTCAACCCTCCTTTGTATGACTTACCTAGAGGGTCACAATAATTTCCCAAGTTGTAAAATGATGGGAACCAACACCCGGATGATCACATTGCAGCTTTCATCACTACTTGTGGAGTTCTAGGCATAGGACATGAAGATGTGGCAGTCCGTCTGTTTGTAGAATCTTTGCAAGATGCATTCGTGGACTAGTTATACCATTTTCTGAGGCTATCTATAACCAATTGGAATGAAATGAAAACTAAATTTTAATCTAGGTTCAAACCTACCAAAGATGCACATACTATTCTTACACAATGGTCTTAGCTAAAGAAGAATCCCTATAAGAAACCCAAATTTTCCCGGCCTACGGAGGAAAAAAAAAAAAATTCTTCAAAAATGCTCAACTTCTAGAGGTGAGTTTCATGATGAGAAGGACTCAACCAGCTGATTTGGAGGAAGCAAAAAATCTTGTTGTTGAAGTTGAAGATGACCTAATAATGTCAGGGAAAATAAAAAAATGTCTGAACAAAGAGAAAGGCCAAATTTCAAATGAAAGAACAAAATATTCATTAGTACATAAGATGGTTAATGATGTTCTCTCTCTTTAAAAGTAGTTGGCTCAAACATACATAAAAAGAGATGCTCCTAGGAATAACTTCCTAAATAATAAAAGAGATCGGTCCACCACAAAAGACTTGCTATTGAAGGTTCTCCTATCAATGCAGCTTGTGATGATGAAGAGGAAATTGAAGAACCAAAAGAATAAAATGATGATGGTAACATCTTTGAGATTGAAGAAGTAGAAGATGATGCATAAGGCAATTTTATTGATTAATCCTCAGGAGAAGATGATGACGATGAAGATGCACCCAAATTATCGTGTGCAATATTCACCTACTCTCAATCCCAAAAAGGATCTTCATCCTCCATGGCTACAAAAAGGAAGAACAAGGAAGATCGTTAGGTGACAACTCTTCAAAACAAAATAATCAAAAGAGAATATATATTTCCTCCTTCTATGGAGTTTGTGAAAGAGAATTCAGATCTCATGGTGAGAAAAAATCAATTTGTTGTACAATATAATTCTCCTAGTACTTCTCTTAGTTATAATTCTTCTTCCGCTAAGTTTAATCCTTCAAAGGCCTAAGATATTCCTATAAAATTAGCCACTACTTCCCATTCAGCTACCTCGCTGGTAAAATTGCACCAACTTCTAAGGCAGTGCCTCCTTCGTCCTACAAAGCATCCACTTCCTTAGGAGTACCCACCTCATCTCTTTCTGCTCCATTTGACATCATTGATCATGTGAATTAGTCCAAAGTTAATATTTATGAATCTAAATTATTACAAACCCATCTGGAGAAATTTAAAATACTTGTCTGCTACATCAAGGGTAGTAGTTTAAATCCCAATGATGTAATATTCAATTCTAAAAGACTATTTCTAACACCACTTACTCCATTGCATAACATGTTTTCCTTGAGCACATGTAAGACTCATAAATTTGATCCTCTTTATCTTTCCCTTTTGATCAAATGCCATCAGTTGAATAATTACATAATATATTTAGGAGCTTCAAATAATGTGATGCCAATAAAATTTTCTAACACTCTTCAACTTACCTTGACATGATAAAATGGCTCTTATTACTCCATGGAGTCTAAAGAAGCTCCACTAGTATGACAAATCAAACACACATAGGTGGATCTCGATGACTTTCTGGACAATAAAGTTTTTCTAACCACCTTAGTAGTGAACACCTCGACATGTTTTGGAATGTTGTTAATCAAAAGTATAGAATTAGGAGGTGAGATTCATATGGATTGGTCCTCAACAACCATTCCAGTAAAATTACAGATGAAGAAGTTTTTTCCCCTGAGAAAGATGAAGTATACCGTTCAGAAATCGTAGAATCCAAAGTATGATATATTGTTTCAATACAATGGACTTGATAAATACTTCTTGACTACAAAAAGAGATGAAAACCTTCCTTTTCTCATTGAAGATGACAAAAATTACTTGTGGATAGTTAAGTTTGATAGAATCCATTCCAGTGTTGGTTCAGGAGCCGTTGTTGTTCTAACTTCTCCTTTGGGTGATTTGCTTCCTTTTGTATCTAAATTACAATTTGAGAACACTAATAATACCATGGAATATGAATCTCTCCTTATTGGGATGGACATAGCATGGGTATTAAGAAGTTAAAATGTCTTGGAGATGCTGAAGTGGTTGTAAAACAAGTTAGAAACCTATATCAAGTCAAGAATCCAAGGCTCAAGCATTACAGGAACATAGTATAGGATTGTATTGAGTCTCTTGATGCTTTCTCCATTCAATCTATTCCTCGTGAGGAAAATGAGAAATCTAATTCTCTTGTAGTCTTATCTTCTCTAATGACCCCACACCAATATTTTAACAAGGACAAAGTGAATATTGAGATGATTTTCAAGCCAAGTTTTCTATATAATTTCAATCACCGGTAGGTGTTCAATGAAGATAGTCATTTTATATCTTTCTTGGAGAAAAAGGATAATTTTAACAATCTCTTCTATGAAGGAAGTAATGCTCCAAATAGTGATTCTATTGTAGAGGAAGACAAGGGAGAGATAGATGGAATTGACTCATAAGGTATCTTCAGACTAAAGGGAAAAAATATTTTGAAAGGCCTTGTGTCTCTTGAATACATATTTAATAAGCATGACAGGTTTATCAAGGAAAAATAAAAATAATCTTCTCAATACACTGTGGAGTTTGAAAAAGAGAATATTGGCACCCCAGAGAAGCTAATGATGGTAAATATTGGAAATTTTTGGTCACTAGAGGAGAAAAGGAGTTTCATCTCACTATTGAGGAGATACTCTGATGTGTTTTCATATTCATATGATGAGTTCAAATCCTTCAGGTTGAAAGATATTCATCATACCACTTAAGCCCAAATCCAAACCATCTAGGAAAAAAAATGGTCATTAATATTGTTGATATGATCAAATAATAATTCTTGAAAATGATTAATATAAGAATCATATTTCCTATCCACCACTCCACGTGGGTGGCCAATTTTTTTCAAGTGAAAAATAAGAACTACGAAATAAGGATGTGTGTTGAATTCTAGAATTTGAATCAGGATTCATTAAAATACAAGTACCCTCTGTCTATCATGGACCATATCCTACATGAAGGCATTGGAACCAATATGCTTTTGTTACTCGATGGATTCTTTGGATATAACCAAGTTGAGGTAGAGGAAGAATATAGACATAAAATAAATTTCACAACTCCATGGGGCACATTTTCCTACAGCAGAATGTCGTTTGGCCTCATTAATATTGGAGAAAATTTTCAAGGGTCGATGGATCTTTCCTTAAAATATCTCAAGCACTGCATTTTCATTTACCTTGATGATATCATGGTCTTCTCCAAAAAGTGGGGAGATCACTTGAAACATCTTGAATAAGTGTTTATCAGGTTCTGACAACATGGGATTTCTCTGAATCCTAAAAAAATCATTTTTGGTGTTATAGAAGGGAAACTCCTTGGGCATATCATGGACAAGGAAGGAGACAATATTGATCCTAAAAGGATAAAGGAAATTCAAGAACTTTCCTTTCCCACAAGAAAGTAGGGAGTTCACTCCTTCTTTGGTAAGGTAAACTTTCTTTGTCGCTTTGTTCCAGACTTTACTCAATTGACAAAGCATATTACTAGCATGATGAAACATCAAGAAATTTTTAGGTTGAGTAAGGAAAGCATGGAAACATTTGATGCAATCAAGGAAGCAATTGATAAGGATCCTACCCTAGTATGCCCTAACTTTGACAAGGATTTCATTTTTTATTGTTATGCTTCAGAATATACTCTTTCAGCCATCTTAGTTCAAATTAAAAGATAAGGTATTGAAGCACCTATTTCTTTCATGAGATGTCTACTAAAAGATCACGAATTGGAACACAATCAAATTGAGAAGCATGCATATGATGTGGTTAAAGAATTCAAGAACTTATGATTCTACATTTTCAACTTTCACAATATGGTGATGATTCTAGGGTCTGCGATAAAATAAATTCTAACTCAACAAAATCTAGGAGCTAAGAGAGGAAATGGGGTGGCCAAGATTCAAGAGTATGACTTAGATATCCGACTATCGAATATGGTCCAAGGAAATTTTTTGTGTAGGATAATGGCTAAATATGAGTCTCTCATGACTCAAAATTAATAAAATGATTCTCAATGCTATGGATATATAAGTAAGGATTTACCCCAATTTAGTTTTGTAAAAAACCACAAATGAGTGGTATTATGATATTGCATACTTTCTTACCTACGGTGAGTTCCTGACACACCTTGATTATAAGAAAATTTGGACTCTCAAGATGAAATCAGCCAGGTATGTCATCTAGAATCATGTGATATATAAGAGAGGATTGTATAGATGTTTCCTAAGGTGTGTTGACAAATAACAACAATAAAAGTTGCTAAAGGAATACCATGATCAAACTTGTGGTGGAAATTTTTCTGCTATGGTGAGTGCTCAAAAGATCATGTGGTAGGTATTATTAGCCTAAATTTTTTGCAGATGCTCAACAATGGGTTTCCAAATGCAATCCTTGTTAACAATTTGTGGGAAGACCACAATTTTTTGCACTTCCTCTTCGACTGGTAGTCATTGAGGAACCTTTCTAGCAATTGGGGCCTAGATTTTATTGGTTTTCTTAACCCTCACTCAAGTGCAGGACATGCCTACATTCTCACAATAACAAATTACTTCACCAAATGCATGGAGACCATTCCATTCAAACATGCTAGCTATGAAACGGTATGAAATTTTATTAAAGAAAACATTATTTTCCATTTTGGATTTCCTCAAAAGGTGGTGCTTGATAATACAACATATTTATCCTCTATGGAATTTACCAAGTTCTGCGATAGCTATATAATCTTACTCTCACATGCATCAAGCTATTACCTATAAAGGAATATTCAATTCAAATCCATTAACAAGAACATCGTGATAATCATCCGTAAGTTGGTTGATCAAAAGCAGATAAATTAGCACAAGAAGTGTTATTATGCATTATGGGTAGACAAGATCACTCTGAAAAAGGCAATTGATATGTCACCATTCTAGTTGCTTTATGGTATTAATGATGAGATTCACGTCACGGTCGAATTTCATTATCTTTAATTTGTAAGAGCAGTCAAAGGTGATTAATTTCATGATTCTCTTGATAATAGAATCTTATATCTTGAGAAACTTGGTGAAGATATACTAAAGGTGGTTGATGGAATCAAAGAGCATCAATTGAAAGTGAAAAATATTTTCCACAAGAAAGCTAAGGAAAGATATTTTCAAATTGGTAATATTTTCTTACTGTGGGATAATATAAGAGATCCAAAGGGTAGTCATAGAAAATTTGACTCTTTATCGCTAGGACCATTTCAGATCCGGGAAGCTTTTGGAGAAAATAATTTTTATCTCTCATATCTGGATGGTACCTATTTGGAATTACCTAGCAGTGGGAAATACTTAAATTATTATAAATAATGAAAGTGGGTTATCCCCATCCTGTACCATAGGTGAATTTAGGTTGTGTGTTTCCCTTTCCCATTGTGTGTGTTTTCCCTTTCTACTATGGTGTGTTTCCTTTTGTTGTCTGTGTGTGCATTTGTTCATTCATATACATTTCTTGTAATAAGAATCTATAGCCCAATGGATAAGGCACTATTCCATATTGTATCATGATATTCTAGAGTTCTTTCTTGTCTTTTCCTCACTACATTCGATATAAAATAAGTCCCCAAGTGAGAGCTAGTTGTTTTCATTTTTTTGCAAGGTCAAAGATTCAAACTTGAACCATGAAAATCAAACCCAAGTGTCAAAAAATTGCTTAAAAACCCTCCATGACCCCTCTCCGAATCAGTATCCTCTTTTTATCATGTCCATCCTGATCTTGCAGGCCCTCATATTGTATTGTAAAAAAATTCCATAATGTTTGAAATGTTTTGATAAGGCCATTCAGTGAAGTTTTTTCAAAAGAGAAATCTTCAGTAAGCCTAGAAAGGTTATTTTTAGCCTTTCCAAGATAGGTGTGCATCCTACGATACTAATATAAATTCCCAAAATCACATAGAGGTTATGTTGAAGATTTTGTAGATTAATTTAACTTATTTTAGAAGATTTAGGTAAGTTTCAAAGTTTAGGGACAGTTGCAGTGAAAGAGGAGTTTTTAAGGTTAAGGAGGATGCAATCTAAATTTTTACTTAAACTTTAGCAGAGGATTATGGGAGGTCCGTAAGGAAATATAGCTCATCAAATATTAATTTAAATATTTAATATTCCTCTACATGCTTAAATCATAAACTCTTTCACAAGACATGTTTACTTCTCAAGACAACTTAATTCGTGCAGACACACCCTGATGTCACGAAGAAAAAGGAGTAATTTCTAGGAGTTTCAAGAATAATTAAAGTATGAAACCCCTACCATTATTCTTAGAATGATTTTGGGAATAAAAATCATATAATAATTCACCAAAAAATAGTTCTTGGATCTCCAGCAATCTCGTGTTTAGGATCTCTCTCTTACGAGGTACGTTTCTTATACTTAGCCAATTTTGTGTGAGGACATTTTTCACCTCCAAGTTGAGGAAAAATTTTGTGCCCCTCTTGTCCATTACCAAGGGGACATAGATGAAAAAAAAAATTCACCCCACCCAAACTGTTCCTCTGAGTTCCTCACATGACCATGACAAGCACTCTACAGGGCTTATCTACCTATTTCTAGCTCCTCCCATAGTGCAATAAGAAAGTGGAACTTCTCAACACAGGGTGAGGGATAATTTTTCTATCCATTACTAAGTGACATAGGGTACAGTAAAATTTACCTCACTATATCCCTTGCTATGTTTTCTCACATGATCATTTTCAAGCTCCTTTGTGCTAACACTTGTCTTTCCTCACATCCTCCTCACTGAATCTTGTGCCGCCACTTGTCATCAACATGTGAGGGTGAATTTTTATGTCCCTATTATCCTCATTCCCAAGGGTAAATAGGGGAAAACAAAATTTTCCCCACTCTAACCACTTCTATGGATTTCCATATGTCCTAGTCTCGGCCCTTCCGGTGCTAAATGGTGATTTTCCATGTTTCCCCATCATACAATCAGAAGGTGACACATGGAAAGCCTAGGTAGGGGTGAATTTTCTTTTCCCTACTATCCTCATTCCCAAGGGAATAATGGGGGGAAAAATATCTCCCAATCCAAAAAATAAAAACCCTAATTTTTAACTTCTTGCTTCTACCACATCTGTTAACCAAAAATACATTGCCGTGCAATCTAGAAACTTAAAACAACTTCTGCTCACCTCATTTATTCACCAGACCTCCATTTTTAATGATTGAAAACATCCAAGAACCTGAAATTTCACCAGACACTGTCAAATTTTCTCCATGGCAACCATGAACATCAAAACCATAAAAAATTTCATAACTTTCAAACCTGCAATCCAATTCCATTTAGATTTTCTCAGTTGTTCCTCATTCCAAGTGCATTCAAGAAGATTGTAACCAAAAAGTGAATGATGACATGATTTTTTAACAGCAGAAAAACCTAGTTTCATGCCATATAATCTTATTTTTCAATTTCCAAGCATTCTGGTAGACAGATTGAGGTGAAATTCGGAGTAGATGGTCATAGATACGAGCCAAATTTAGTGTTGACATTTTCCTTGAAAAAAGACATGGATAAGTGAAATTTATAAAATATTAAGTATCTAGTGCCCTAACTTACTAAAAATAGATAATTTCCGAAAATAGCAAGTTCTCCCATATTAGTGTAGCTGAGAAACAATGAAGATGGAAAACTAGGTCAAATAGGCAGTTTTTCCCAAAAAAGTAAAAAAGTAACTTTCCAAAAATATAAATTGTCAAAAATTAATAAAGCAATATCAATGAAAGTATTATTAGCATCTTAGGGGTTTTAGAAAACTGAATTCGAGGAAAAAAAAACACTTTTTCCCAAAAACTAAACTCATGAACCCTACCTACTAAAAATAGAAATTGTTATCCAATTTTTCCCCTTAGGAAAAATTGAACAAACATGACCTTTCACGGGGGGAAATGGAGAGGTTGGTTTAGTCGTGCGAGCTCACATTCGATCCCAAAAAATCAAGTTGCAGGCAGGCTCGAAAATGGAGATGCAAGGTTGGCAAATGAAATGACTAAGGGAATTTTGAAAGAGATGAGAACTCAAGAGAAAGGATGGAAAAAAGCTCAAAGTTTCAGAATTTTGGAGAAAATGCAAGTGAACAGTGCCAAAACCCCCGAAGTCAAAATATCTAAAAGTCCTAAAGTCCAAAATTTTAGACTTTCAGGTTTCAAACTTTCAAATTTTTCAGTTGGAAAAATGGAAAAATGGCCAAAAGGTTCCAAAACCCAAAAGTTTGAAATTCTGAAATTTCAGACTTTCAAGGTTTCAAGGATCTTGGGAAGTGTTTCAAAAAAGGAAGTGGTAATGTTTGAAATCCTGAAGTCTGAAAGTCCAAAAATTTGGAATTTTGGGTTTCAGGGTTTCGGAACTCTTTGAGCGCAAAATGGAAAATGGGAAAGCAATGGCCAAATCTCTGAAGTCTGAAAGTCCAAAAATTTTGACTTCAGACTTTCAGGGTTTCAGAATTCGGAGTTTCAGAACTCTCAAGCCCTGAAACCCAAAAATCACCCCTCAATGTCTGAAATCCTGAATTCTGAAAGTCTAAATTTTTAGACTTTCAGGTTTCAAACTTTCAGGAATCTCAAGTAAATTTGGTAGATGAATAGTATTTTGAATTCTAAAACGAAAAATGTTTGAAAGTCTAAATTTTGGGATTTCAAAGGTTGCATGTTTTTCAGGCTCCAAAACAGGGAGATCAACAGTTGCAGAATGACACCTCTGTAGGACTTTACGAAGAGCAACAGTCAGGGGACAAGAAGTCCCTCCTCTTTAATGGGAGAGGTTCCCTTATTCAGAAACGAACCTATTTACAAATATACAAAACATGATTTTCTGGTTAAACTTGGATATTACGAAAGTGTTTTCTATAAAGATCATCAATTACAAAAGGACTGAGGAATGAGAATATGAGAATGAGCAGAAAGGCAACATGCAGAATTATAGATAACAGAGTAATTCTTTATGTATGCGAAGTTACAGTGAATTGAAACAAGATCACTTGTATCGTATAAATAAGATGGAATTTAAAGACACAAAGTTCTGTAAATAACATCTGCCAGAACACAAAGTTTCTTAACATAACACAGATTCATTAATCAAGGACACAAAGTTCCTTCTTGGTTATACAAGATCACCATGCTTGCAAAGTTGGAGAGTATGCAATCGGCAAGACTAACAAACTAGAGACAAATGATCTTCACAAAAATTAAATGAAAGCTTAGGGATAACAGAGATCAGATAGACAAAGAATGGAAAGCCCTTCTGTATTGATTTCTTTATGATCTATTTACACTTTCAGAAAATAAACCAAGTTCTTCCTCCTTCAAAATGGCGTGGAGAGGCCATTATATAGCTTACAAATCAGTTACTCTTTGTAACTACTTCTTTTAACTAAAGATTAGTTAAGGATTGCCAATCGCAATACCTCAACTAATTACAATGAATTCGAGAAAAAGAATTAGAAAAGAAGAGAAGAAAATGGAGAAGAAGACAGGTGGTTAAGACTGGGAGGGACCCACTGACTTCAAAATTCACTGCCTGAATCTCTTCAATGCCTCGGCTATGTCTCTGCCACGAGGGACTGACGTGTTGGCTGTAGACTGACCCCAAAATCCGAGACACTTCTCCATTTCTTTATCAAACTCGACATGAGTATGATAATCTTTATTTGCTTCTTCAATGGCAGATTGAAGAGAGCAGATCTCCTTCATTTTCTCTTTGGAGATGGAGCTTTCCTTGAATAGATTATCTTTGACAAAAGCTCTGAATTGAGCTTTGATTTCTTGCAAGGAAAGGGCACACCAGAAGTTTCATCCTGAAGATGACAATGTATATCTTTGAAAGCTGATACAACCAGTGTCTTGAAAGCTTCACCCTTCTGCCAGCTATTCTTCAGCTCTCCCAAAGCCTCCTCCAAGACTTTGATCTTCCACTCCACGCTGTAAACCCAGGACTTTGACAGATTATCCTTTGCATCATCAAAAACCTTATTTGCCAATAAAATGTTCTCATCTGTCTGTCCCATGAGACGGAGGTCTACTATGCAACTGCTCCAGAGTTTGAGCTCTTTATCTATGACCCCGATAGTGGAGGAGAGCTTCTGTTGCAAATTGTTCACCTTTCCGTGGAGTTTGAAAGCTTCATCGATGAAGTTCAATCCTGCAACAAGCATATCTTCCACCATGGCCTCCATAGCTCTGCCATAGACAGAATACTTGTGCATGTCTTTGATACTCTGTACTTCATCTTGGCTCAAAATTACAGGTGGTGGAAGAGTAGTCAATGGGGTAGGGTCCAAAACTTTGTCCTTAGACAAAAGAGATTTGATGAAACCTGTGAGAATCTGGGCTTGTTCCTCCAACTGTTCAATAGTTTGCTGCCCTTTCTCTACCCTCCCAATGACTCTTGTGACTGTTTCCTGGAGGTTGTGGATCTCACCTTCAGGAGTAGACTCTCCCATTGGAATTCTTGAGAGTTCTAAGTCAGATGCCTGCAAGTCCTGCTCTGATTTGTCCACTGTAGGCTTAGCAATCTCCAGGAATTGCTGACCTTGAGCATCAGACACTATTCTGGAGGTGATTTTGGCTTTCTTGGCACGAGAAGGAGTAGTGCCCAACAAGGCTGCCACAGCATCAAAATTTGGCCCTGAGCTCCGAGAGGAAGATTTCCTCTTTCTACTGTCAACAAAAGGTTGAACCCATGCAAAAGAGGAAGAGGAAGCAGCAGGAGGGGCAAGAGGACCAAGAGACATAGAGCTCATGACACTCAAGGTTTGCACAGCTGTGGTCTCAAGTTGAGATGTGAGTGGGGCGCTGGAGACAATTGCTGCAGAGGAATCAATAGCACTTGGAAGTTCAGTGCTCTGGACTTCCTTATCTTTATCTGTTGGATCTTCAGGAGCATTTGCAGGGGCTGGCACTTCACTCTCTTCACTTTCACTGAGAACAATGATGTTCTCTGGTCCCAAAGGCACTTCTACCTGCTTTCTTTGAGGATCTTTTTCCACAGGCTCCTTCTTAACCTCTTTGAGTTTCTTCTGGTACACTTGAGTGGATGAAGAAGGAGTGGAAGCTGCAGGTCCTTGCGTTGATGAGGCAGGAGGGGTTTGCACAGGTGTGTCTGATATGGGAGTCGATGCTTCCCTCCTTGGTGTTGAAACATCCTTGGAAGAGGATTCTCCTGAGTGCCTTCTGAGCTCTCGAACTTTCCTGTCAAACCAGACCTTAGTCCTGACTAAGACTGGAGCAAGGATCTCAGCCAGATCATCTTTTTCTTTCCTGTTCCAATCCAAGTCCTCCAAGGGAGTGTGCTTAACCACATTGTCATACTCATATGAGTATAGATCAGAATTGTCATCCTGGAGTCCTTCAGGAACTTGGTACAAGCCGAGTTCTTGGATCAATTGCAGAGAGAACCTGCCATAGTGCCTCCTTCTAGCTTCAAAATCATCTGCACAGTCAGCCCAGTAGTCTTCTGTATCTGCCCTATGATGATAGATTATCTTGATGTTCTGTTCAATGAACTTCTTCAAGTCGAAGCAAGTTCTTGGTTTGAAGAAATGAACAGTGATAGGAACCAGGGCTCTTTCTATGTTCTGTGCGTCCAGGGCTGTTTTACAAGTGTAATTTCCCAAAGAGATGGGAAAGTGCAAACCAGAAATCTTCTTGTCTCTGCAGGTTCTGTGCAATTTGTCTAATTGCCTGCATACTTCTATCAAGCCATCTTATCACTGCAGAACATGGGAAGCCTCAAAGGGGTGCTCTCATAGCCAGCAAGCCTGATATAAGAGAATTTTCTGAATTGAATAAAATAGGCACCGTAGTGCGATATCAGGTTCATGGCTTCATCTGAAAACCTTCTAGCAGTGTCACCCTCAAGCAGCCTGACCACGTACATGGTGAAAGCATCATTTACTCTTCTGAAATTGCGATTGCTGGTCTCTAGGGTGAACTGCGGGCAGTAGGCATATATAGGATCATCCTTGTGGGCATCAATGTAAGAAAAACCAAACCATTGTCTTGATGCCGCCAGAGTATACATCAGGTACGAAGTCATGTAGAACTTCTTCGTTTGCTGTACATTGGACAGCTGCTCCGCCAAATTCATGCTGATGATTTCCACCCAGTTGATATTTTGAGTTCCCTCGCACACCATGCTGATGAGCGGGCACATCCAGAAATGGAACTCGTTAGTAGAAGGTAAGCCCATAACCCGAGCCAGTAGGATTATGAAATCTGACAACTCTTCATTGAAATCTGCTCGGAAGAGAGTCTTGGATAGACGAGACGCTCCCTTCTTAGGGTTTTTAAGCCATGACTTCGCCACCCGCGCCTTGTATTTGTCGCTGTCTTGATTAAACAGGGCCTGTGCTTGATCCCGGGAAACAACTATGGCATTATCCATCTCTGGGATCCTCAGAGCAGTGCTAATGGCGGCAGCATCCAGCTTGGCGATGAGTTCCCCGTGTACATTGGTTAATTCACTCGAATCAGGGTCGAAGTGAGCTCCGCATGAAAGCACTGTATCAGCACACTGTACCGAGATCGGGAAACCTCCAGCAAAAGCCAAACCGCTGTCGTGAATCATCTGCGCCATTGGTGTAGGGTTTGCATCTGCCATCCTTGCCCAAAAATCACCGAAATCAAGATGACGAGCTTCACTGTCCCCAATATTGGAACGGCAGATTCTAGTGGCGAGATTTGCTCCTGTCCCTGAAATTTGATCTTCATATTGATAGTAACTCGGAGGACAGAGACGCAAACTAGACTTCGGGAAGGAATTACAGAGGAAAGGGATACACGCGCAGGTTTTTATATTGCAAGGGTTCGAGCAAAGGATAGCATGGAAGCAGTGTGAAAAATGCAAAGGGGGTTGCTCATTATATAGCCGATTAGGAGAGAGAAAGACAATGAATGCGCATTTAATACATACCTACCAATTTGAATAAGCATGATATTCGGGTAGAGCGGGAAAAATAAGCACGAATGGCACTTGGTTCATTTGGGACATGTGAGAAACACGCGGCTCGCGATTCGGGCGAAGCGGGGAAAAGATGCACAAATGCCTTTTGGGACACACGAAAGTGCGTGAAACACGCGACTCGGCCGGATCGGACGAAAAGGTGACAATGGGTCCGGAAGAGTTTGGGACATTTGGGACGCGAAAGCGCGAAGTACGCGGTTCGGGTGAATCGGCCGAAAATGGAACAACTTGCCCGATTGAACCTGGGACACTTGGGACAAGAAAGTGCGAAGTACGCGGTTCGGGTGTTTCGGCCGAAAATGGAACAACTTGCACAATTTGACTTGGGACATTTGGGACAAAAAGTTCCGACGGGCCCGAAAAAGACAAACTTCGGGGAAATCGGCCGATCGGGGAACAGAGCGCACTTTTGAACTTGGGACACGCGGGACAAAAATGTCCGACAGGCCCGAAAAACACACAAAATGACCCAAAAACGTAGATTTTCTCAATTTCACGACTTTTAACATTTTCAGTACAACAGAGAAGACACTTAAACTCAAAATTTTGAAAATTCACTTTCTTAAGAGCAGGGAATTTTGAGTGGACAACAGCTGGCTCCTTCTGGGGATGACTTGGCATAAATTCAAGGAATGAGACAAGGTAAGAACTTAGACAAACTCGGGGAAGCAGACCAGTACCTTATCCCTTGGGCCACGGAGTCAAAAAGCAGACCAATACAGAGGACAACACACCAAAACAAAAAGGAAAGAAAAACAAAAACGCTGTACAGAATATACAAAGGACTCCCTAATCACCTATGACTTGAACAACTTAAGGTACTGCCCACTATAAGGAAGTGGGAGAGGAGAACCATCCATGTAATCAAGATAAAAGGAATTCTTACCAGCAAAGTGTCTGATCTTGAAAGGTCCGAGCCAAAGGGAATCGAACTTGCCATGGCTGCCACGAGGTTCATGCCTTTTATCCCATAACAACACAGTGTCTCCAACTTGGAAATCTCTGAACCTGGCTTTCTTGTCAAACAGGACCTTTACCTTCTGCTGGTGAACAGATATCCTATCAGCAACCTCCAATCTGTCCTCATTCAGTTTGTGAAGGTACATAATTCTCTTATCCAAAGCATCACTGAAACTAGTATCTTCAATGGCCTTCATTAGATGCAAGGCTGGCAGTTCCACTGTTACTGGCAGTTGAGCTTCTACTCCATATACCACTTGAAAAGGAGACATTCCAATAGCTCTCTTTGGTGTAATCCTGTCTGCCCAAAGAGCATCATAGAGCTTCTTGTGCCAGTTTCGTTGAGACTCATTGACTAATTTCCTTATAATAGTCACCAAATTTTTATTAGTGGATTCTGCTTGCCCATTTCCCTGAGGATAGTAATCTGAGGAGTGAGCCAAAGAAATGCCATACCCATAGCAAAAATCCATTATCTCAGTTGAAGAGAAATTCGAAGCATTATCTGTTACAATCTTGTTAGGTACACCATACCTTACCAAGATGTTCTCTTTGATGAAGCTGCATACCACTTCAGAAGTAGTACTCTTAACTGGAATAGCTTCCACCCATTTGGTGAAATAGTCCGTGGCAGTTAGTACATGAGTATGACCAGCACTAGAAGCAGGATTAAGTGTTCCAATGAAGTCCAAACCCCACTGTTGAAAAGGTTCTTCAATTACAACTGGCTTAAGAGGCAAAGAGGCCAATTTGGGTCTTCCCACGAAGGTCTGACAAGCCTCACATTTATCAACCCACTTGGATGCATCTCTGAACAAGGAAGGCCAGTAATATCCTCCACGAAGTATCTTGTGAGCAGTGACCGTTGATGAATAGTGCCCTCCACATGCCTGATCATGAAAAGCTGAGAGCAACTTTCTCTGCTGTTCCTTGTCCACACATTTCAAAAATCTCCCATCTAACCCACGTTTGAACAAGGCGTTTTCCCACAACACATATTGCACTGACCTCAATTTAACAGTCCTCTTTTCTTTGGCAGTTAAATGAGAGGGGCATTCCCCATAGGTGAGAAAATGGGCGATGTCAGCATACCATTCATCAACTGAGCTAAGGAACAGAACGGTAGGAAGGCCAACTTTGTTCTCCAGTAATTCATGCTTAGCTCCTTCAGCAATGAGCTCACAAAGACCTTTTCCACGAACCAGCTTGGTCGGTTTGATATCAATGTCATATTCTTGGACCTTAGCAACCCAGTTCCCTCTCTTGGATCCAAATTCTTGTTGTGTGAGAATTGACTTAACAGTTGTATCTGGAACCAACACCATGGAATGAGAATTGAGGATGTAAAAACGAAACTGCTTAACAGCTTTGACCACTGCAAAAGCATGTTTCTCCATCATGGTGTATTTTAACTCATGATCTTTCAGAATATAGCTCATGAACGCAATTGGGAGTTCATGCTCGTTAGAGTCTTCTTGAGTCAAAACAGCAGCCAAGGTATTATCTGTGGCATAGCAATAGATAATAAAATCTTTGCTGAAATCAGGACAGGCTAAAACAGGAGTTTTAGCGATAGCTCTCTTGATACCTTCAAAGGATTCCTTTCCTTCAGAAGACCAACCAAACGTTTGTTTCCCTTTCATCATCTGAGAAATATTCAAAGTTAACTCTGCAAAATCAGGGATGAACCTTCTTAAAAAATTGATCTTACCAAAGAAAGAGTGCACGCCCTTTTTACTGGTTGGGAGAGGAATTTGCTGGATAGCTTGTACTCGTTCAGGATCAATCTTAATACCATCTTTGGAAACGATGTGCCCTAATAATTTTCCCTCGGTGACACAAAAGATAGATTTTTTAGGATTCAAAGAAATCCCATGCTCTCTGCATCTTAGCAGAACTGTTTCCAGGTGGTCAAAATGATCCGCCCTTGTTTTAGAAAACACTGTCAGGTCGTCAAGGTATATGACAATACACTTCCCTTTCAAACTTCCAAAAGCCAGATCCATAGCTCTCTGAAAAGTGGCACCAGCATTAATGAGCCCAAAAGGCATTCTCTTGTAAGCAAAGGTACCCCAAGGAGTAGTGAAAGTTGTTTTGTGTTGATCTGCAGTATCAACCTCTACCTGATTATATCCCGAGAATCCATCAAGCATAGATAACATTTCAGATCCTGTTACTGCTTGCAAGACCTGATCCATCATGGGCAAAGGATAATTATCTTTCAAGGAAGCCTGATTTAGGTTCCTGAAATCAACACAGATGCGGATCTCACCATTTTTCTTCCTAACAGGCACAATATTTGCAATCCATGTTGAATGGTGAATGGGAAAAATGATTTTGGCCTTCAACAACTTCTGAATTTCCTGAAAGATGGTGTCAGCTATTTTGGGGTTGTATTGCCTCTGTTTCTGCTTAAAAGGCTTAATTCCAGGCTTGAGTGGAATAAAATGCTGCATATCTTTTGGTTTGAAAGCTTTCAAATCTTCATAAGAGTAAGCAAGAACATCCTTATACCTCTTTAAAAGATCAATTGCTTTCTTCCTTTCATCTGCTGTGCAACATTTTCCAATGTTCACGAGCTTAGGATCAGTAGAACTCCCAATATCAATCTTGTCATACTCAGCTGATTGTTGAGGTCCAGTGGAAGCTCTAGACTTCACATACCTGTCATGTTTATCAAATAGTTCCTCCAAACTCACCAATCCTTTAGGAATCTTGTTTCCTTTGAGATTGATGCATCCATCCTGATCCGTTTCTTCTCCTTGGGTGACTGCTTTGTCAAAGGGCACACTTTCACGAGGCAGGTTGTCACTTCCTTCAAAATACAGCTGTTCGAAATTACCCTTGAGTTCAAGGAAAGAAAGCAAGTGTTGATCATCATTGAAAACTTGCCAGTTATTGGTATTATCAGGTACACTAGGCCGATGGACCATCTCAATGGTGAACTTATCCTGAGAGAAGTCAGGATGAGGAATCAGTAGTGACCCTGAGACTGCTAGTGAATCAGCCCTGCTGTTCTTCTCCCTAGGTATTGCTTCAATGGAGAATGCATCAAGAAATTCAATGGAATCCCAAACCTGATTCCGGTAATGTTTCAACCTTCCATTTTTTACCTGAAAAAGGCTTCTGACTTGCTTTACAATCAATTCTGCATCACCACGAGCCAGAAGATTCTTTACACCTTGTTCTTTGGCCACTTGCAGTCCAAGAATGAGAGCCTCATACTCTGCTGTATTATTAGTATTTTCGAACTGCAACTTAAATGAAAAAGGATGAAGGCTACCTTCAGGTGACACCAGTAGGACACCAGCTCCAGAACCAGCTGAGGAACAACTTCCATCAAACTCTAAAATCCAAACACCATTAGGATCTTTAGGTGACACTTTGGGGAGTTGGATTTCATCAGGGGACATAATCATGTAGTTACCATGACCCATATCCTCATAGAGTATTTGTGCTTTAGGATCATCCGTTTTTTGTACAATATACTCAGATTGCTTCTCAGGCATCAACTTCTTCATTTGTCCATTAACAGGTACGAGTGCATGTGACCAATCCATTTGAATTTCTCCACCCACATCCTTACAGAAGTTCCTACTTAGCAACATCCCGTATGAAGGAGGAATATCTGCTACTAAGATGGTAGCCAAAACTCTCTTTTCAGGCAAAGCAGCAAAAGCCACTTGTGCATCTTTAATTCTTCCGACCAGGGGCACTTCCTTACTCTCCATGGAGTAACAAGATCCATAAGTGCGTGTGAGGGTCAAGCCTAAAGCATGAGCTACTTTAGCAGGCATCACATTATCTGAGGCTCCTGAGTCAATGACACAATTACTGAGCCTATGACCAGCTATAAGAAGTGTTACATAAAATGGTTTAATTTTGTCATTAGGTGAGGTGACAGCAGCTACCAGACTAGGCTGTGGTGCAGAAGAAGAGTAGGTAAAAGGCCTTTAGAGGTGGTTTTAGAATGGGAATTAACAAATTGAATCATTTTGGCAAAAGCTTTGGGATGGGTTTGATAATACTCAGCCTCTGAGATTTGAACCTTAGTCTTTTTCAGATGATCAATAATATCAAAAGACCCAGAAGTGGACGGGCCATCATCATTTGAGATCCTAGGTTTATCAACTTTAGGGGAAAAAGAAGTAACTTTAATAGCAGGATTGACAGGACTCACCTTTGGTGTAGATGAAGTGGGGATAGGAGATCCTCTTTTTGCAATTACAGGGATAGTTGCCGGCTGCTCCTTAGATTTCTTGGGGGGCTGCGTCACTTTCTCCCTCTGATTTGTCTGCTCTCGAGTCATGACAGCAAATGATTCACTATTCATGTCTGCTACTACTTCATCATAATCATCTCCATCATCAATGCCCTCAGTGGTGAAGAAATTAACTCGAGATCCCTCAAGTTCATCTGCTTCATCATCAACTTCTTCCACAAATTCCTCGCAAGCTTCATTATCCTCATCATCATCTGGTTCCTCAACTTCACAGGTTGCATTGACAGGAACTTTAACAGGAGGTCCTTCAAGTGCTAATCTTGTTTGAGAAGCAGGCAAACGATTTCTGGGCTGAAAATTTCTCCTTGGAACGTCTGCATAAGGAGCATGCTGAGCCAATTGTTTCTTTATAGCAATGAGATCATTCGCAAGTTTTTGAACTAATGGATCAGTATTAGGTCCAGGGGTGGAAGAGGAGGAAGCAGCAGACTTAGATTTGGAAGGGTCTCTCCTCAACTTCCCTGACATGATTAAATCATCCTCGACACTAACAACAAGAGTTTGATCTTCAGTCAATGTTGCGAGATTAGCCCTTCTTAGCGCATAACTAACTTCAGGCGATTGGGCATTTAGGAAGAAACATTTTTGGATTTGATCAACAGGTCGAGTATTTACCAGAATTTTATTAATTAACCTGTTGAATCGGGCCACAAATTCTCTCATGGGCTCTGGTGAATCTTTCTTTATCTGAGAGATTTGGGCTAGCAAGGCATGCACATCTTCTGCTGGTTTGAAACGGTTTTCAAACCTAGTTCTCATGGTGTCCCAGCTAGTGATAGTACCAGCCGGAAGGTGATAGAACCAATCAGCAACATTATCTTGTAAAGTCTCAACGAACAGTCTCACGGAGACGTCTTCGTGTTCAACTCCCAGAACTCCACATGCAACTATGAAGGCTGCGATGTGTTCATCAGGATGCACTTTGCCATCGCCTTTGAATTTAGGGAAGTTCTTCCGGTTACCTCTGGGTAACTCATGCAAAGGCTGAGGAAGAGCAAGGGGCCCGACACGATGACCCCAGGGCAATGGTACCGCCATTCTTGGAAAAACGGCTTGGAGAGGAACTGCAACACCAGCAAGAATCAAAGCTCGAAGATTAGGACTAGCTGGCTCTGAAGGAATACCACCCGTAGGACTTCTATCTTGAACAGGTGGAGTGCTTGTTGAACGAGTCCTTCTATTTCTCGTTGAAGGGAAAGGAAAACCCTGCTGCTCCAAAAGCTGAAACTGAGAGTCTTCAATACCAAGGGCCCTTCTCCCTCGAGTAAAACGCGGAGTCGCCAGATCAAAGGATGATCAAAAATTACAGAACTGGAATATGATTTTCCCCAGCGGAGTCGCCAAAAACTGTTGGTCGTCAAATAGGACTTTACGAAGAGCAACAGTCAGGGGACAAGAAGTCCCTCCTCTTTAATGGGAGAGGTTCCCTTATTCAGAAACGAACCTATTTACAAATATACAAAACATGATTTTCTGGTTAAACTTGGATATTACGAAAGTGTTTTCTATAAAGATCATCAATTACAAAAGGACTGAGGAATGAGAATATGAGAATGAGCAGAAAGGCAACATGCAGAATTATAGATAACAGAGTAATTCTTTATGTATGCGAAGTTACAGTGAATTGAAACAAGATCATTTGTATCATATAAATAAGATGGAATTTAAAGACACAAAGTTCTGTAAATAACATCTGCCAGAACACAAAGTTTCTTAACATAACACAGATTCATTAATCAAGGACACAAAGTTCCTTCTTGGTTATACAAGATCACCATGCTTGCAAAGTTGGAGAGTATGCAATCGGCAAGACTAACAAACTAGAGACAAATGATCTTCACAAAAATTAAATGAAAGCTTAGGGATAACAGAGATCAGATAGACAAAGAATGGAAAGCCCTTCTGTATTGATTTCTTTATGATCTATTTACACTTTCAGAAAATAAACCAAGTTCTTCCTCTCCTTCAAAATGGCGTGGAGAGGCCATTATATAGCTTACAAATCAGTTACTCTTTGTAACTACTTCTTTTAACTAAAGATTAGTTAAGGATTGCCAATCGCAATACCTCAACTAATTACAATGAATTCGAGAAAAAGAATTAGAAAAGAAGAGAAGAAAACGGAGAAGAAGACAGGTGGTTACGACTGGGAGGGACCCACTGACTTCAAAATTCGCTGCCTGAATCTCTTCAATGCCTCGGCTATGTCTCTGCCACGAGGGACTGACGTGTTGGCTGTAGACTGACCCCAAAATCCGAGACACTTCTCCATTTCTTTATCAAACTCGACATGAGTATGATAATCTTTATTTGCTTCTTCAATGGCAGATTGAAGAGAGCAGATCTCCTTCATTTTCTCTTTGGAGATGGAGCTTTCCTTGAATAGATTATCTTTGACAAAAGCTCTGAATTGAGCTTTGATTTCTTGCAAGGAAAGAGGCACACCAGAAGTTTCATCCTGAAGATGACAATGTATATCTTTGAAAGCTGATACAACCAGTGTCTTGAAAGCTTCACCCTTCTGCCAGCTATTCTTCAGCTCTCCCAAAGCCTCCTCCAAGACTTTGATCTTCCACTCCACGCTGTAAACCCAGGACTTTGACAGATTATCCTTTGCATCATCAAAAACCTTATTTGCCAATAAAATGTTCTCATCTGTCTGTCCCATGAGACGGAGGTCTACTATGCAACTGCTCCAGAGTTTGAGCTCTTTATCTATGACCCCGATAGTGGAGGAGAGCTTCTGTTGCAAATTGTTCACCTTTCCGTGGAGTTTGAAAGCTTCATCGATGAAGTTCAATCCTGCAACAAGCATATCTTCCACCATGGCCTCCATAGCTCTGCCATAGATAGAATACTTGTGCATGTCTTTGATACTCTGTACTTCATCTTGGCTCAAAATTACAGGTGGTGGAAGAGTAGTCAATGGGGTAGGGTCCAAAACTTTGTCCTTAGACAAAAGAGATTTGATGAAACCTGTGAGAATCTGGGCTTGTTCCTCCAACTGTTCAATAGTTTGCTGCCCTTTCTCTACCCTCCCAATGACTCTTGTGACTGTTTCCTGGAGGTTGTGGATCTCACCTTCAGGAGTAGACTCTCCCATTGGAATTCTTGAGAGTTCTAAGTCAGATGCCTGCAAGTCCTGCTCTGATTTGTCTACTGTAGGCTTAGCAATCTCCAGGAATTGCTGACCTTGAGCATCAGACACTATCCTGGAGGTGGTTCTGGCTTTCTTGGTGCGAGAAGGAGTAGTGCCCAACATGGCTGCCACAGCATCAAAATTTGGCCCTGAGCTCCGAGAGGAAGATTTCCTCTTTCTACTGTCAACAAAAGGTTGAACCCATGCAAAAGAGGAAGAGGAAGCAGCAGGAGGGGCAAGAGGACCAAGAGACATAGAGCTCATGATGCTCAAGGTTTGCACAGCTGTGGTCTCAAGTTGAGATGTGAGTGGGGCGCTGGAGACAATTGCTGTAGAGGAATCAACAAGCACTTGGAAGTTCAGTGCTCTGGACTTCCTTATCTTTATCCGTTGGATCTTCAGGAGCATTTGCAGGGGCTGGCACTTCACTCTCTTCACTTTCACTGAGAACAATGATGTTCTCTGGTCCCAAAGGCACTTCTACCTACTTTCTTTGAGGATCTTTTTCCACAGGCTCCTTCTTAACCTCTTTGAGTTTCTTCTGGTACACTTGAGTGGATGAAGAAGGAGTGGAAGCTGCAGGTCCTTGCGTTGATGAGGTAGGAGGGGTTTGCACAGGTGTGTCTGATATGGGATTCGATGCTTCCCTCCTTGGTGTTGAAACATCCTTGGAAGAGGATTCTCCTGAGTGCCTTCTGAGCTCTCGAACTTTCCTGTCAAACCAGACCTTAGTCCTGACTAAGACTGGAGCAAGGATCTCAGCCAGATCATCTTTTTCTTTCCTGTTCCAATCCAAGTCCTCCAAGGGAGTGTGCTTAATCACATTGTCATACTCATATGAGTATAGATCAGAATTTTCATCCTGGAGTCCTTCAGGAACTTGGTACAAGCCGAGTTCTTGGATCAATTGCAGAGAGAACCTGCCATAGTGCCTCCTTCTAGCTTCAAAATCATCTGCACAGTCAGCCCAATAGTCTTCTGTATCTGCCCTATGATGATAGATTATCTTGATGTTCTGCTCAATGAACTTCTTCAAGTCGAAGCAAGTTCTTGGTTTAAAGAAATGAACGGTGATAGGAACCAGGGCTCTTTCTATGTTCTGTGCGTCCAGGGCTGTTTTACAAGTGTAATTTCCCAAAGAGATGGGAAAGTGCAAACCAGAAATCTTCTTGTCTCTGCAGGTTCTGTGCAATTTGTCTAACTGCCTGCATACTTCTATCAAGGCCATCTTATCACTGCAGAACATGGGAAGCCTCAGAGGGGTGCTCTCATAGCCAGCAAGCCTGATATAGGAGAATTTTCTGAATTGAATAAAATAGGCACCGTAGTGCGATATCAAGTTCATGGCTTCATCTGAAAACCTTCTAGCAGTGTCACCCTCAAGCAGCCTGACCACGTACATGGTGAAAGCATCATTTACTCTTCTGAAATTGTGATTGCTGGTCTCTAGGGTGAACTGCGGGCAGTAGGCATATATAGGATCATCCTTGTGGGCATCAATGTAAGAAAAACCAAACCATTGTCTTGATGCCGCCAGAGTATACATCAGGTATGAAGTCATGTAGAACTTCTTCGTTTGTTGTACATTGGACAGCTGCTCCGCCAAATTCATGCTGATGATTTCCGCCCAGTTGATATTTTGAGTTCCCTCGCACACCATGCTGATGAGCGGGCACATCCAGAAATTTGATCTTCGTATTGATAGTAATTCGGAGGACAGAGACGCGAGCTAGACTTCGGGAAAGAATTACAGAGGGAAGGGATACACGCGCTGGAAATTATATTGCAAGGGTTCGAGCAAAGGATAGCATGGAAGCAGTGTGAAAAATGCATAGGGGGTTCGCTCATTATATAGCCGATTAGGAGAGAGAAAGACAATGAATGCACATTTAATACATACCTACCAATTTGAATAAGCATGATATTTAGGTAGAGCGGGAAAAATAAGCATGAATGGCACTTGGTTCATTTGGGACATGTGAGACGCGAATGCACGAAACACACGCGGTTTGGCCGATTCGGGCGAAGTGGGGAAAAGATGCACAAATGCCTTTTGGGACATGCGGGACAAAAGGACGTGAAACACAGGACTCGGCCGGATCGGATGAAAAGGTGACAATGGGTCCGGAAGAGTTTGGGACATTTGGGACGTGAAATCGCGAAGTACGCGGTTCGGGCGAATCGGTCGAAAATGGAACAACTTACCCGATTGAACCTGGGACACTTGGGACAAGAAAGTGTGAAGTACGTGGTTCGGGTGTTTCGGCCGAAAATGGAACAACTTGCACAATTTGACTTGGGACATTTGGGACAAAAAGTTCTGACGGGCCCAAAAAAGACAAACTTCGGGGAAATCGGCCAATCGGGGAACAGAGCGCACTTTTGAACTTGGGACACGCGGGACAAAAATGACCGACAGGCCCGAAAAACACACAAAATGACCCAAAAACACAGATTTTCTCAATTTCACGACTTTTAACATTTTCAGTACAATAGAGAAGACACTTAAACTCAAAATTTTGAAAATTCACTTTCTCAAGAGCAGGGAATTTTGAGTGGACAAGAAAGCAAGAATTTAGATTTCTTCTATCTTCTTCTCTAATTCTTCCTATATATTGTAAGGAGGGGCATTTTTCTAAAGGTTGGAAAATTTTGCTTTGCATGCTCCCTTCTTCTCTAATCTACAAGTGAATTTTTGGAGTTCAAACCTCCCATTTCAAACTGTAATGCAAGTTTGTGCCTATTGGCTAATGTAATGGACTATATCAAATTCTTGGAGCAATAAAAATAAGTATGTGGATGATATCAACCCTCTCTTATGTTCACTGTATCTTCCTGATCTCTCATTTCAATCCTGGTTATATGTGTATGGTGGTTGTATTACACTTTTAATGGTTTGTTTTTAATTTCAAAGAAAGTGTTCAACATTCCTTTGGTGCATTACCTCTGTTAATTTAGGTTTATTTTCTTGCATCTTCTTAACCCCTGTCTCCTTGGCAAGTTAGAATAGGTGTTAGAGTAGATCCTCTACAAATTGTATGTGTGCACTGAACAAAGGAATAGGAACTGGCCTTCATCCAAAGAGCTTTCCTAATCTCAAAGTCCCACACTTTAGGGAAAGCTCCATGTTATACAATCACACTGAAGATCTCAACCCATCGATTTGCTAACATTCAGGGGTGTTGTGATTACGCATCAACAGAAAGTCTATGATTTAGTTTTAGAAAGTTTCTATCATATTCATTTTCTCTCATCTTGTTGATTTTTACAAGTATGAAGTTCAATTTTTTTGTTCTAGATCATTTTTTTTCCATGGAATCAAAATACCCAGGGGTTGGTGATAGTGATGTTGCTCATATGGACTTGGAAGATATGAAGAATCAAATTTTTTATGGTCCCAAGGAACCAGTGGAAGACAAGGTGTTCACAAGTGGGTTGTATGCTTTGGGTGGTCATCATGTGTCTTTCCAAAGTATGGATTTGGTACTGGCATTGTTGCATCACTATGATCCTAAACAATATTAATAAGGGAAGATGACAACTCAATATTGGTAGTTCTCACTCCTAAGAGAATTTCACATTGTATGCAAATCTCGACATGGAACAACATGGTCATCATCACAAAGGAGTTTGCATTGGGAAAATTATTGGAAACAAAATCCTATCTCCAAGCTATTTCATTTGGGTCATGGTTGAAACAGGGAAGAAAACCATCTCGTATGTCAGAAACTCTATCCATAAGTGAGTTCCATGAAGTATTTTTAGATGCAATCATCCTATTGAGAAAGGTGATGGGAGACAAGGCTACGAATGATTTTCAGCATTGGATGGAGAAGTTCATCCTTATCATCATGGAGGGTAAGAATATAATTGACTAGGGATAGATAATCAATGACAATATCCATCAACGATTACTTCAGTTGTCGGCTACCAAGAAGTTATCAATGACATCCTACTTGGTCTATGCACTTATGAGCACAAGATTGTTCAGACGCCTAACCCTCACTCAAAACATTTTTCAAAAGGCTTATGCCTACGAAAAGTATCCATAACTGACCCTGAAGGAGATCAAACACCATTTCTCAAGAGTGAATGATTCGTTAACTATGTTTTTCATACAATTGGAGAGTAATCGTAAATAAAGATTGTCTTATTAAGCTTCCACTTTGATCAAGAGGTATGGATAATTTTTCACTCAGTTCACAACCTTCTCATACATTAGAATATCTAGGTTTGATCTTGCTTCACATAAGCTATCAAGGTACCTCAGTAATAAGATCACGATGTTCAATTTATGTAGGTATCTCACCCATATCAACAGCAAGCTCAAGAATCATAAGAAGAAAAGTGTTTCATTCCCTATCTTTCTTGGAATCTTCTCTTGTAATAATTCCAATGATGCCTCAAAATTGGAAGATTCCTTCTCTCCTTTGAACCTCTACTCATACACACCAAGGGAGGATTTTGACATTTGAAGAAACCTACAAACATTCCATCTTCCTAATTTGCACCATATCCCACAAATCGAGGATTATTGGGTTAATTGCTCAGATAATTTTGGGGTTAGGGAGTGGGATCACATGAGAATGTTTGTTGTACATATGATAAGGTTCAAATTTTATTGGTTCAAAGAGGGAATTGAAGGTGATGGAACTGAATTGCATGATCATAAGTATCAAGCAGTGAAGGCCTTGACTCTCCCACAAGTCTACTAGAGCATTCATGAGTCAAGGGACATAAGTGAACAAACCGAAGTAGTATTCCACTCATCTCAAGATGCCCATGGCCTCACCTTCCACACAACCTTCAACTCACTAATATTAATGTTAAAATTTCACACTCCCCTTGGTCCCTCGTTAAATAAAATTGAACACATCCACCTAGCCATCCCCTTCACCCCACTATAATATTAATTTAATTAAATCAATTCCTTATCCTCAACATATTTATTATTTAAATATCCTAATTGGGATAATGCCCACATATCCACCTCACCTAGACACCTCATCTAGCCACCTCACCTAAGACCTATTCTTAGTAAGTTGCCATAACTAACTAAGACCTACCCAAACCCTAAAAATAAATGCCTACATTCCCTCTAACCACATTCCCACCCATTAGAAGGAATCTTCCATGCTAATCCGTGGAATAAATGAAACGAGATCCCAAAAATCAAGGGGATCTGCCTAGTTTAGTAAACCTAGGAAATCCCACCCTAACTGACGCCAGTTACCCTTAAGCCGGCTGTCAGTTACCATTTAACCCCCAAAACAACCTTATTTCGAGGTTGGCACATTTCTGAGAGATAATCACATATTTTGAGAACAAGTGATGAAACCAGAGTTGCATGCAAGCAGAACCAACGTTAGTATACAGCATCAGAGCATCCATAGCCAGTACCTGAAGCAATCACACAACCATCTGCCTTCACGGGAGCATCCAAGGAAGCACCAACACTACACCAAGTTCATTCCATTTGATCACCCACCATTACCAACCAGGCATCAAGCTCGTACAAATAGTAAGTTTTGTTAACCAACACTTATCCATTTATCATTTGGTAGATCCTTTTACATCTGTTATTTAGCTTTCTACTCTCATTTCCATTCCCCCATCATTTACCTCCATGCAAACTTGACCATCTTTTTATCCACACCCTTACATTGCCCATACCTGGACCTTAATCATTCCTGTGCATACCTCAGATCCATACGAATCTTCCCATTTCCCTTCCATCTTCATCCAACCTCAGATCTATCACCCAGCCAAGTTTTTATTGAGTTTCCTGTACCCCGACCATACCAATGTTAGTTACCCACAACCTGTCACCGGTTAGCCTAAACGATACCGGTCATACCAGACCAACGTCAGTCTCTATGTCTTTTACCAGAAACCAAGAAAAGAGCTCCTAAAACCTCCACCAAATACCCAAAACCAGCCCAGAATCTCACCCTGACCAATACCAATACCTTGATAGTGACCTTGACCTTTAGATTCAATCATAGCCTAGCCTGTTGTGAACGAATTTTCTTATTGTAGATGAATGAGATACCTAAATCATTTTAACTACAGTAGGATTTCCTTTATTTCTCACATTAATTTTCTTTAAACAGTGGATTGACATCCGTCTAGGAAGTATCACACTTCCCGAGATCTAGCACACGCTAGGCAGTCCACTGCATATATTGTTTAACTTTTATTTGGTGGTATTTTGTTCCATTGGTGGATTTCAAGTAGTTCCTCCAAGCAAAAAGGAAGCTCTCACGATCAGCTGTGGATTCAGAAGTCATACGCGCGCAACAACCTACAACCAACATTTCAACAGGTATTCCTCCTAACCCATTACCCTTATTTGTTTTGTCAACATTCAAAGAAATGCTCTAGAATCAGGTGAAACATTTTGGCACACCCAGTGGGACCCATTCGGGGTTCTTTGCATTCTTTCATTTCTAGGTGAAAATGTTGTATGTTTGTTTCTTTTCTAAAAAGTTCTTACATTAAACTTTCTCCCCTGGAATCTTCTTCTCTTCTATTGTCTAAAAGCAATCATATTTTGGTGCTTAAAATGAACATTTCTTCCCTTTCATTAGTATCGCATTAGTGAAAGAGCATCCCTTCTCATGTTCATCTATTTGTGGCATCGAATTCTACATTTCGATTTGGGTTTAAAAATCATTGCATTTCATTCTGCTTTTCTACATTAGCTCACATTAATTGAGGGCAACCTATACGCTGGAAGTCATTCCCAACTGATGGTTGACAAAATGAATCGTAGAAAGCACTTTCTTTCTCTCTTCTCTCTCTCTGAGTCTTATCCAAACACCACAAAATAAAAAATATATACACATTCTTAAACAACATCTAACCTGGAAGAAGTTGTAGGTGATCACATGATCACGGCACAGTGGGCACCCCGTTAGTTATCTCTATCTAGTACCCCATCAGAGGACGGCCCGCCCCCGCCATAACATACCTGAAACCTCTCCTTGTAGATCTCCTTCTTCATAGGAAGCCATCCTCACCAAAAAACTCTATTCTACAGTTCATGAGTCAGTCCTTAAATAACATAAGCTAAACAAACATAATAGAAAAAGCACTCTTAGGATCATATTTTTCTTAGTGTTTCTGCTTGGCTTGCATTTTGAGGTGAGAGGTCACGCTCTTCATTTTTCTTATTTCTCCTTGCACGCTCCTCATCATAGTTGGTGTATTCCAGCTTCATCTGAGTGTGCCTGGACCATATTCTCATCATTCTCAGGATTCTGGGTTTGATTCCACATTAATTTTAACTCACAACCACATTTTCTTCATCACTATTTCAATTTCACAGTAACCGGTGTCGGTCCAGCGACCGTCGTCGGTTACCCTCTGACCATCATCAGTTTTACCCAACCTGACGTTGGTTCACTATTCTTTTGGTTAACCTACCCAAAAGGACACCTATTCACCTTCTTTTAGCTGTTTCAGAGTCTCTGTCACTCTTATCATATCCATTGACCTGGTAAGTCCCATCACATTTTGCATACCTGGAAAATTTTGGCCTTTATACCTTGTTTTTGACCAACTGTCCACTTTCCACAGTGACCGACAGTGGTTACCTGTGACCGGCGTCGGTTTAACCTAACCGGCATCGGTTAGCCTATGTCAATTTTCCAGCTAACATTTTAACCCCAATCCACCTACTACCACCTATTTTCTCCTATCTCTACTTGTATTTCTGTGTCATTTACAGAAAACAGTCTAACCATGATCAGTACCTGTTCACATGGTGCTGACCGTCGAAGCCAAGTAAGCACCCTCATATTCCACACCAGTTGTCAACCACTCCCACCTAGTCCTTCACCACCTTCCATTTTATCACCAGCCATGGATCCTACCCAACCTATCACTATCGCTACAGGAGACGAGGAGTTCACACGACTCCTTGACCAAAATCCTGTCACCTTGCAGTTTTACCTTTCCCACTCATCCACTCGAGATGCCTCAGGTCAGTTGATATATGGCATGCCCTGTATCTATCCCCCTGACTCTCGTTCCCACTCCTACATCAACCCCATCTAGCTCCGTGCTACCCACATCTACCTTACCCCCAGTCATTTTGCAGCTAGGCCCTATACCCACTATGACTACCTTGTCTGCTACCTCTGTTGCACCCGCCACATCCACTATACCTTTGCCAACCACCCAGAACACAACCTCATCCATGCCTATTGTCTCGCATATACCCGTAGCTACACAACCACCCCCGGTGTCAGTGACCCCTACCCCTTTTCAAAACATCATCCTTTCTATTCTGCAATCTTTAGCCCCCATTGCCACTAGGGTCACCATGACCCTTCCACCTCCATATACGTACTATCAGCAGCCTCTTGTTTCATCTATTATTCACTCTGGGTACGTACCCCCTATTTCACTGCCTTCTTCTCAATCTACCTATATGGCAGCACCATATACTGGAATGCCACCCCTGTTATATGCCCAACACCAACCCTCTTACGCTACAGGAGGCACCCATCCATCACAACCTACCAACGACCTAATTAAGTTAATGATGGACAAGATGCAGACATTGGAGGCATCAGTTTCTGGCTCCCGCAACACTCTCACCTACGATGAGATTTGTAATGAGCCTATACATCCATCCATTCCTATCCATCCATATCCCATGCATTGGGAAATGCCTAAATTCAACCATTTCAATAGCAAAGAAGACCCGCAACAGACATTTGTGGTCTTTCAAACACGGGTGTTATCTGATCGCCCATGATGATGCTTTTCTCCTGAGGACCTTTCCCATGTCTCTGACTGGACCCACATTAGATTGGTATAGTGGGTTTCCTAGACACTCTATATTCTCATTTAATCAGGTAGCCCAAGCCTTCTTGGATCACTTCTCCATTAATATTGTTAAGAAGGTTACCATGACTGACCTATACTCTACGTGTCAGTATGACGATGAATCTATCACAGATTTTGTTGCTCATTGGCGTAGCCTGATCAATCAACTCACATTCCAACTACCACAAACTGAACTCATCAAACTCTTCACATGGGCTTGTGCTAGGCATATCTCACGACCCTGTAGGTCCAAAATTTCTGAACCTTCGACGAAGCATTCACCATGGCACGAAAGCTAGAGATTTGGGCCATTGAAGAGAAGAAAATCCAATTACGCAATAAGAACTCGACATTCAAGTTGAATGATACCTCTTCTTCTTCAAAACCACAGAACAATTATTCAAAGGCCAAGGGACCGCTAACGCAGTGGTACTCAAAGCTGGCCCAGCTCATCCATCAAATCAGGCTAGCCCCTCATCTAATCTCTCACCCATTCAGACTTTTCAATTCAGACGGGAACAACGGAAATATACCCCAATTGGGGAACCTTATTCTTCTGTCTTGGAGAAGCTCATTAAAGCTGGGGCCATCACCCTTCCTCCCATGAAACCACACACTGGTTTTGACCCTGCTCACCCCACACCCACATGGTATAAAGAGCACGACTTCTGCAACTACCATCGAGTAAAGGGTCATAGTGACGGCAATTGCATCACTTTCAAAAACATTGTCCAAGAAATGCTCGAGAAAGGTGAGCTAACCTTGGATAATCCTAACGCACCTACCAATCAAAACCTACATATCTTCAAGAAACCCTTTCCTAATCATGCCCCTTCTTCTGATCAAACTGGAGAGACCTCAACTCATGATAGCCATACCCGCGAGGTCCATGCTATTTTCAGTGATACACCTGTTGCTTGCCCAATTACCTCATATTCCTTCCATAGAGGAAATTCTAGCCCAAAGTCCTCCACCTACTTGAACCCACCTCACCTATTCCTCCACCCATAGAGGAACACCTTTCACCTCCTTCCATCACCCGTGGAGGAGCCTTCCGTTAATATCAAGACTATTTCACCTTTGGCTTCTCCACCTAGAGAACCGTCACCCGCAGATACTACCTCTCCATCCACCCACATAAGGAGTACCCACCATCTCCTCCACCCACAGAGGAGCACCCATCATCTCCTCCACCCACAGAGGAGCACCCATCATAGAGGAGCACCCTCCTCCTCCACCTATCAAAGACCTAGTAGAGATACCTTTACCTCTAGGTGATCATTCTCCATCAGTTACCCAAGATCCTGCAGACTTACTTTCAGCTCTCTTACCCACAGAAGCTGAAGCTAGCAAATTCCCCATCTCTAAGACACATTTTATGGGAATTTCCATTAGGTCCTCATCAACCTCACCTACAGACATGTCATTTCTCGTGCTTAGCCGATCACTTAGATTATGTGGATAGAGCCTTACTTTGGGGGTGTCTTCTACTTCCTGTCTCAACACAAATGCAGATGTCACTTGCTGACACTTCCACTATCTACCCAAAAATATTTTGGCCAATTGAACCAAACACAACCACCTCTATCACAACTTCTTCCATGACACCCATCATAGCTCAACACACACCCTTACCCATAACCCAACATACATCTAAATCCAAACCCACACCTACATCATCTTCCTCGACTAAACCTATTACTACCTTAGGGGTCACCCCAACCACCAGCCTTATTCATCCACCTATCAAACTAGATTTAGCTACATCCTCCAAAGTCAACACCAAACCTACTCTGGACACCCAAACAGAAGAACCAAGCCCATAGAACTCATACTCCACCTGCGCCAATCACACCTTCATCACCTTCACCCTTTCCATCTGTCTTAGGACCTCAACCTTCCAACACGGTTAAGAAACCTCCACCCGTCAGTAAACCAAAAACACAACAGCCCATTCCTTCCTTGCAAACCTCTAACATACCCAAGCACCCGACATGACTTACACCCACACCTGCAACATCTTTACCACCCATTCCTCTAATACCATCGATGGTTACTTCTTCACTACCCACTGACACTTCAGTCTCTTTCCCTCACACCCCCCTGCACGACACATGTCATCTACCTTCACAGCACCTCTGTTATCCCCATGGGTAACTCGCCCTCTTCCCCCATCCACTTTTCCCTCTAGATCTCATACACCCATATCACCTTTACCCAAGAAGGTGCAACCCAAAGACAAAAATCTGCTACCCTCCAATAAGGTAGTCAAAACAACCATACACACTCTCCTGCCAGTTCATCTACCATACCCCTACCCAAGAAAAATGACAACCAACACCCAAGACCACACCAACACCTAAAACCATAGCTCGACCCACTCCCCCTCCTGCAAAGACCGTTCCTCAACAATCAGTCACACCTACACCCAAACCCACTTTCACTTCCCATTGTGACCCACTAGCAGGGTCCTATGCCAAAATCTTAACCAACCTCCTTGAAACTTCTGTCATCACATTACCACCACTCAGACCTTATGACCCTCTCAAACCCAAACCAAAAGGGTTTGATGACACCAAAATTTGTGCCTACCATCGTGTGCCAGGGCACGATGTGGAGAACTGTAAGGCTTTGAAAATTGTTCTTATCCAGTTGTGTCCTCCTGAAGAAAACTTTGATGATGATGACCTTCTTGATGAGGACCCCATTTCACCAACACCCATTCCCATAGCTCTTCCCTCACTGCCTACTCAACAACCAGACCTTTACCCCCACAGCTCCTAGAACCACCTCCGAGATTTGAAATTAACATGGTTTGCATCAATGAACCTCACCAAACCTCCACCCAAATGTTCAATGTGCCAGCTCATCTCACAAGGTTCCTTCCACCACTGGGCTTTTGCCCTTCATGTTGCTATACCTTTCATGGCTCACCTACCTCACCTACCTCCCCACCTCAGATCAACATGATCCACATTGCTACCCGTGCTCAGAAGGACAAAGGCAAGGAAAAGGCAACTGACTCACCAACCAATCCTATACCCAACATACCATCTGCACCCACACCTAAAATCACTATCCACGGCCCCACATATCCTATTTCTAATGGGGTCACACACCGCACGATGCTCAAACAACTACACCAATCCCCCCTCAAAATGTCCTTATATGACCTCATCCAAACCTCAGAATCCCATCGTCAAGCTCTCATGGAGGTCTTCAATCTATTGAGGTTTTACCCAATGACCCTACACCTGTAGCCTCCATTATCACACCCCATCATGTAGCCTCTCTCACCAAATTACCACCTTTATCCACACCTCAACCTACTCACCAAGTAGCCTCCCTTAGCTTCTCAGAGGAAGAGATTGCACCGCACCAAACAGATGATCCAGACCCAACTCTCTTCATCTCTGTCCACATCGATGATATACGTGTACGACGTGTCATGATTGATGGGGGGCGCTAGCATTAATATCATTTCATCCCATGCATTCGCTCAAATGCACATACCTGACAATTACATGCATAAACATCCTGTCATGTTGCGTTCATTCAATGATGCTATCACCTCTACACTAGGCACTGTCATCCTCCATTTGCGTGTGGGCCCCCACACTATTCTAAGTTATTTTATGTCTTGGAGGGGGAATTTCAATATAACCTGTTGCTTGGTAGACCCTGGATTCATGTCATGGGTTGTGTTCCTTCCACTTTGCATCGTTGTGTAAAGTTTGAGCATGAAGGACACACCTATACTATTCCAGCTGATCCATCACCTTTTAAAACATGCAACATGCTTTACCGACCCAATGACATGCTTATACCCATTAAGGCATCTACCTCCATGACCACTACCACTTCACCTACACCTCTGCTTACCAGTACAGTCACTACCTCAACCACACATACCTCCTCCATTCCTACCGCTGCCACAACCTCCACGGCCGAACCATCAGCCTCCCAATCCATTAGCTCCACCTCCGCATTGACCTCTGACACATCATCATCTATTCCAACTACCCACATACCAACCACCGATCCCTTGGAAGGCATTTTTCAATGCCTCACTCTGGGGAGTATCGCCTATATAGTGTCAACACATTCCTTACTCCACAAGAGTATGGAAGTCTTCACCAACACCCTCATTATGATCACCATATAGGAGAACACCTCCTTTATGGTCCTCCTCACCTTCGTACCAAGTCTCACCTATGGGGGACTTGATACTACCACTTACACACCTAAACCACCATCACAAACCCACCCATTTTCTGCTGACTTCCAGTCACTCACCAATCACCATTTTTCCCACACCTTCCTACACTGATGTGCATGGAAGGGTTTTGGTTTTGGATTTTACGAGCAAGGTCACCATACTTGTTATTCCATGTACTACCCAACAAACATAACGACCGTAGTGGTATCGGCTTTGCTGAACCACCTACCAAGAAGGCCCGCATTGAACTCATTGAGGACATCAGCCCTTCTCCACCCATTCCACCTTCACACCACCTTCACCGACATGGAGTCGATGGATCTAGAATCCATTCCTCCTAACTTTTTTTTTTCATAAACACCATCTCCTTGGGGCCTCTGACTTATCAACGTGAGGGTGAGGCTCCTTCCTCTCTTCCCTTCCTATATCCTGAAATGATCGATGATGATACACCTTGATTAATGTCGTTCAATGTCAGGATGATGAATCTATACTCACCTACCTTGGTGCAGAAGACTCATATATTCATCGGTCGTTACCCTCTGAGATGCAAACCATGTTGAATGAATCGACTATCGAGATCAACATTCATACTCAGGATGACCCACACATCCTAAAGATCGGTCAATCTTTAGATGTTGCTGAAAACAGGAAGCCATCACCTCTTTTCTCAAAAGATCATAACCATGCTTTCGCTTGGTCTTACGCAGACATGCCTGGTATTGACCCCACAATAGTGGTCCACAATATCGTAACCGTTCCTGATGCCAAGCCCATCAAACAAAAGCTGAGGAAAATGCACCCTCGCATTGCCCTTCTTGTCAAAGAAGAACTTCAGTGCACCTTCTTTCCATTTCCTTCATATTACCCATTGATTATCCTCATTGGATTTCTAACATTGTCCCTATCACTAAGGTGATAGGGGGACTCTGCATTTGCATGGATTTCTGTGACCTCAATCTAGCTTTCCCAAAAGATGACTTTCCTCTACCTGGTATTGACCAAGCTGGTTGACCTTACCGCTAGTCATGAGATGCTATCACTCATGGATGGCTTCTTGGGTTATAACCAAATCTTACTTACCCCAGAGGATCAACACAAAACCACATTCATCACCCCTTGGGGGACCTTCTGCTATCGAGTCATGCCTTTTGGCCTTAAAAATGCTGGTGCCACATATCAGCGGGCTATGAATTATATCTTCCATGACATCATGCATCGTATATTGGAAGATTACGTGGACGATCTCCTGGCCAAATCTAAATGCCGCTCTGAGCACCTCACCATCCTAAAAACCATCTTTGACCGCCTAATTAAATATTACATTCACCTTCAACCCAAGAAGTGTGTCTTCACGGTCCTCTCAGGAAAAACTCTTAGGATTTATCATTTCCCTACATGGTATAGAAGTTGACCCTACTAAAGTCAAGGCCATTCTAGAAATGCCTCCACCCACTAACCTTAGGCAACTTCGTAGCCTGCAAGGTAAGTTGCAGTCTATTCGTCATTTCATTTCACAATTGTCTGATCGGTGTCAACCATTTCATCACCTTCTCAAGAAGGATGTCTCCTTTAAATGGGATGATGATTGCCACAAAGCTTTTGAGGCCTTAAAACAATACCTTCTTCAACCACCCGTACTCATTCCACCTAAATACGATCAACCTTTCTACCTATACCTCTCAGCTACCGATCACTCTTTGGGGGCCATGCTCGCTCATCGTGATGAAAAACATAGGGAGCAGGTGGTTTATTACATAAGTCATACTCTTTTGGACTACAAAAACCCGATACACCCATCTCTGAAAAAAATTTTCTTAGCCTTAGTTTTTCATTGCCACAAAACTCCACCATTATCTACTCAACCACAAAACCTATGTTGTGACCAACACCGACCCCTTACACTTCATGTATGCCAAACCTTATCAAAATTAGTGTGCCGCACGCTGGCTTATGCTTTTGGCTGACCTCGACCTCAATTCATTCATCAAAATTCCATCAAGGGCCAAGCTATCACCGACCAATTGGCTGATGCACCTATTTCTAGGGATCAACCCTCTAATTTTGACTTTCTAGATGAGTCAATTGCTACCCTTTCCTTAGACGAACCCACTTACCAAATGAAACTCTTCTTTGATGGTTCCAAGTGTCAGCGTGGGGATGGGGCTGGTGTTATCCTCATTCCTCTTGATGGTGAACCCATGCCTTTGTCTTTCAAACTTGATTTTGATTGTACAAACAATATTGCCAAATACGAAGCACTCGTATTAGGTCTCCAAGTTGCCTAACGCCTTAGATGTCAAATCTATAAACATCTTTGGTGATTTTCAATTGGTCATAAACCAAGTCAATGGTATATACCAATGTTCATAATGAGATACTTCAAAAAGTATAAACATCATGTAGACATACTTTTGACCACCTTTAATGATTACGCCCTTCAAACCATCCCTCGTTCAACCAACAAATTTTCGGATACCATGGCTTGCTTGGCTTCTCAAATACCCGCTTTCGCCTTTCCGATTCTAAAATATTTTGTCACCGCTACAATGACTCCGATCACCCTCTTATTTACCTCTGCAATGTTTACTCCTATCAAAAACCATTCGCTCCGGACCCTGAACAACCTTTGGTATAAACAATACTCTGACTATCTTTCTCTCTCCATATTACCATCCTGATCTCACCTGTAATGGAAAATGCACCTTCCATAAAAATGTCTCTCATTACGTCATCATGGGGGGCCTCCTCTATAAGTGTGGCTTTGATGGTATTCTCTTACGGCACTATGATAATTCTTCACCGGGAACTCCTCGTGCTATGATTATTTACTAATGCACAGCCTTTAGTTTGGTGGTGTAATCTGGAAAAAAAACAACAACCGAAACACAAGAATACCATCGACTATGATAAGACGGAATGATGACAAATCTGAAATATCAAAGTAAATTATAATATTAACATGAAATTGTTACAATCTCACCCATGAGGTACTTCAACAAGACTATTCACTTGAAACTTCACAATTACTATGGGAGAAACTTCTTCAATTACACCTTTTGATGGCTTCTTCAACACACCTTTAACTGATGGCTTCCTTCGCACACTTTACAATATTTCTCACTACTTTTTCTATGCTAAATGAGGGGGGGGTGGCCTCTCTATTTATAGAACTTCCAGGCTTATCCATCTTATCTCTAAGATAGGATAAGAAATCCACTCTGACGAATCATATTCCATACCTTAACTCTTATCTGTACATGTAAGCTTATCTTTAAGATAAGATAAACCTTATCATTTTACATGGGTTCCCATTTTTAGACTTTTTTTACAAATAAAATACACAAAATATTTATGACCTCACTCCTTGTCCTTATTATTAAAATATAATATTTCTAATTCCTAATCATGTAGACCCTACTTCTCTAATTACCCAAACTTTGACATTTTAACATTACCGGACCACACACTTACGACAAATATTTACTTTTTACAACATTCCTTGTACTTTGACTGTTACCGTACTCCACATTATTGGCGCACCGTACTGACGGCGCCGTTATCTTCTATCAGACGCTACTACTAATTATACTTAACAACATTCCTATTCCTACATACATTAATTAAAATAGAAATTATGGAGGAAAATTTTAGTGTCGACATCTTCCCCCTTCCTAGCTTCTACTCCGTCCTCGGAGTAGACTATTCTGGTGCTTGGAAAATCTTCAACTTGTCGTGGTTTGACCCATTTCGTAATGGGAGTGCCATCCAATTCCTCCAGTCGGTACGTACCATTTTCATGCACAGCTGCTATTTTGTAGGGCCCCATCCATTTTGGAAGAAATTTTCTCTGTCTTTTTTTTTTGTATCTGGAATCATATACTAGAACCAAGTCATTCACATGAAATGGAGACCACCGGATCTTTTGATCAAAGTATTCCTTCTGCTTCATTTTCTTCTTATGGCTTGTATCCTTTGCTATTTCCCTCATTTCCTCTAGCAAATGAAGATGTACCAACCTTTCTTTTACTGAATCACTTTCATCCATCCTTTCATTTTTCATAACTCTCACAGTGGGAATATCAAACTCAATAGAAGAACTGGATCAATGCCATAGGCCAACTGAAATGGGGAGAGTATCCTGTTGCTGACTTTGATGTTGCCCTATATGCCCACAATGCTGCATGAATCCTTTTATCCCATTTATGTACCTGCAAGGCTGCATCTTTTGCTAGAATTGACACACACACAAATTTGTTCGTTCCACCTGTCCATTTGTGCTTGGCTTGTATGTTGTTGCCTTCCTGTGCTTAATAGAAAACTTATTGACTAGGGCTTCTACCACCTCATTAATGAAGTGGCTTCCTTGATCTGTTACAATTTCTAATGGACAACCAAATCTGGTGACAATGCGTTCATATATGAACCTTGCCACTTCATCCATGGAAGCTGTTTTCAATGGCCTAGCTTCAACCCACTTGGTTAAATAATCTGTGGGCAACTACAATATACTTATTTTGGCGTGATGTAGTTGGAAGTGGACCTACAATGTCTATATTCCCCACTTTTCAAAGGGACCAAGGGAAGAATAGGACATAATGGAGCTGATGAAGTCTTACGGTTACCATGTGTTTGACAAATATCACATGTCTTACAATAATTATAACAATCTTTAAAAAGAGTGGGCCAGTGATAACCTGCATCCAAGATCCTTCTTGCTGTAAGTTGTCCAGAGAAGTGCCCTCCACATGTACCATTGTGGAATTCTTCTAGCAGCTCCTTCCTTCCTTGATCGTCCAACTGCCCTCTTGTACTGTCCATCAGGTCCTATTCGAAATAATACTCCATGCAGAATAGAATATGGACGACTGGCTTGAGTAATCTTTCTCTTAGTCTTTGCATTGGCACCATCAGGAAACTTGAATTCATTCAGATAATTCCAAATATCTATGTATTCACTAGGGATTGTGTCAAGGGATAACAATGCTGCATCGGGAAAAATCATCATCATCACAAGATGATCCTAAACCATCATAGGCTCGAGAGAGTGCATCTGCATTGACATGCTTCTTTCCTGGCCTATCTATAATATCAAATTCAAATTCTTGTAGCAAAATTATCCATCTTGCTATCCTCCCTGATGGGGTTAGGCTTATTGACAATATATTTTAGAGCCTGATGATCTGTTACAACTATAAATTTTTTTGCCCTAGCAAGTAATTTCTAAACTTCTTTACAGCAAAAATGATAGCCAGAGCCTCTTTTTCAGTTACACACAGTATATTTACCTCAGCACTGCTCATTTGTCTGCTCCCAAAGTAAATTGGATGTTCATTCCCATTTTCATCCTTTTGGCTCAAAGTACTTCCTAGTGCTGCATCTGAGGCATCAGTGTACACAATGAATGGCTTGCTCCAATCTGGATTCTTCAAAACAGGTGAAGACACCAGGGCTTCCTTCAGTTGTCCAAAAGCTTCATGCGCCTTATTTCCTGGTTCATAAGTAACATCCTTCTTCAAGAACTGGGTTAGTGGCTGTGTGCAATCTTTGAGAAATTCTTGATGAACCTTCTATAGTAACCCACATGGCCTAAAAATGATCTCAACTTACTTCTATTCATAGGAAATGGTAATCTTTGATTTTGATTTTTGAAACTTTATCAGGATCAGTACCAATACCATCTCTGGATACAACATGCCCTAACAAAAGCCTTTAGAACATCCAAAGACACACTTTGTAGGGTTTAGTGAGGCTTGTGCTTCATCTAACCTTTGAAATGTTGTCTCCATCTGGTGCAGGTGGTCCAACTTGCTCCCATAGATGTAAAAATCATCCAGAAATACTCTGATGAAGGTCCCAATGTAGGGTTCGAAACACCCTATTCATCAAACGCTGGAATGTTGCTGGAGCATTACACAACCCAAAAGGCATAACTCTATAAGCAAACGTTCCCCAAGGAGTGGTGAACGTGGTCTTCAGCTGATCTTTTCTCTGCTATACGAACTTGGTTGTAGCCGCGCTATATCCATCAGCAAAAAAACTATAGCACTCCTGGCCAGCTACTTCGTCCAAGATCTGATCTGAAAATGGAAGAGGGTAATGATCCTTCTTTGTTGCCTTATTGAGCTTCCTGTAATCAACACAAATGCGTAGCTTCCCATTCTTTTTTATTGAGATCACAATGGGAGAAACCCATTCTGAATTCTCCACAGCAGCAATAAATATGAATCCTGCATCAAGCAACTTATCTATTTCTTCTTTTACAGTCTTGGAAAAATTAGGATTCATTCTATATGGCATTTGCTTTATGGGCTTAGCACCATCTACCAGCTCAATACAAATGTTCTACCCAACTTACTTGACGGAGTTCCTTGTAATCAAAAGTGAATAGGTGTATGTACCTTCGAAAGAGCTGGAGGTAGGATTCCTCTCACTCTCCATCACAGCATCACCAATCTTTATTTGTTGGAGACGATCATCAACTTCTTCTTCAGATAATTTTATGGGGTCATGAGTTGGTGTGACTGGAAGGATATCCATGACTGAAACATCACCTCACTTTCTTCATCTTCAGTGTCCACTTCACACTGGTACTAGAGTAATCAGAGGATGTCCAATCATCAGTTTCATCACTTGAATCCACAGGTTCTGCCTTATGATGTCGAGGGATCACGTTTATCTTCACCCTCTCTCTACCACGTCCAAGTGTCATGAAACCTTCATTCCAGTAGTTTTTCTTGCATGAACTCTCCTTAGCCATGGTCTTCCCAGCAGCATTGGGTACGCAACAGTACCATTTTTCATCACCTGAAAGTCTACCACACATACAACACCCATAACAGATATTGCCACATTTGAAACTACACCTTGGTTTAGTTTTTTCCCTTATTTAATGACCTTAACATAAGTGTTGAAGGGCGATCAATTTTTAAAACCCAACATATTCATTACAGACTCGGTCATTACATTAACTGCAGCACCTCCATCAACTAAGACATCATGAATTGAAATACCATTACATAATACCTCAGCTTGTGGAGCATAGGGATCTGCCCTCTGCCTCCAAAACAGGGACCTCAACCTCCTTCCTTCTTCGAGCATTGAGTCCACCTCGCAACTCCCGCCTCTTCTCAGAAGACATAGCCAAGAGTTGACCATATGTAATATTTGCAGGCCTTTTGGACAGATCTTCCAAGATGGAGTATGGTCCTTGCCCCTGTGAAAAATCAGAAAATCCTGCACACCCAACTTTCTTCTCCTATGTTTCTTACTAGTTTCTTTCTTTCTTTCATCTTCTTAGGATCATTTCCATCTTGATTATCTTTTTCTTTCTTTCTTTTTTTGTTACAAACACATCTACTTCATTATTTCTGCTCTTATCTACTACATCAAAAGAATTCACAGGTGCTTTTCCTTTATCATTATCTCCTTTACCAGATGTAGAAGCTCTATCTGGACAATTATACTTATAATGACCCTTTTTATAACAACCATAACAAACAACTTCAGAAATATTTCTTTTTGGACCTCTATCTCCTCCCTGAGAACTAAATTCCTTTCCTTGAAGAAGATTAATAGTTAACTGACCCATCTTTTTGAGCAGATCTTCATACTCAGTAGATGTACTAGGAGAAATATTTGTGCTCACCGGGAGTGGTTGTGGATTCTGGACCAAAGGTGCTGGTGTAGGCTCTACTTTAGCAACAATTTCTTTGGGCTCCTCTCCTCTTCCATGCTTTCTTCTTCTTCTTGCCTTCTTGCAATCTCCTTTGCTTGTTCAATGGTAGCTGGGCGGTCATACTTCACTCGTTGTCTGATCTCTGGCTTCATCCCAAGAATGAAGTGCTTACAGAGGAGATTATCCACGCCATTCATCAACCCATCCGCTAATCCTTCCTTCCGGATCTGGGCATCGAGCTTCCTCCTTAGCTCTAGAACACGAGCATGATAATCCCTTATCTTCTCCTTCTCTCCTTGGGATAGCTTTGTGATCTCGATCATGAGATCTGCATATTTATTTCTGTTGTTCACCAAATTCTTCAAGAAAACTTTCAGTTAATAAATCCCATGAATTTTTCACATTATCACCTAGTGTTTCAAACCACCTAAGTGCTGAACCATCAAAAAAAAAGGTAGGAAAAAATTCAGTCCATTGTTCCCTTCTTATAAGGCCATTACAAATACAAGATCGTTTAAACTCTTGAATGAAAGAAGAAGCATCTTCATTAGATTGAGCTGAAAAAACAGGAATCTTTCCCATTTTCAAAAGTAACCACCGTGAAATACCAACCCACAAGTACAATCAACAAGACTTATGTGCACAAATAATTGGAATCACTATACTAGAAAGTGACTTTACACCTTTCTACAGTAAAATATAAAATGAAATGACCACGGTAAACTATGGTAAAACTTGACTTACTACGGTACGGTAAAAACTGACTTTACTGTGGTAAACACTATTCACGGTAAAAAAAAGTGAAGTTACTGCGGTAAATACTATTCGGTAAAAAGTGACTTTACTGCGGTAAATACTATTCCAGCAAAAATGACTTTACCATGGTAACTACTATTCATGGCAAAAATGACTTTAACATGGTAACTACTATTCACGGTAAAAATGACTTTACCATGGTACTACTATGGCAACAGTAAAACAAGTTTAACCCCTAATTGAGTTTTGACTAATTGGGAATATCTCTCCAGAAAATCCACCAACGAGGAATGGTCCCGGCAACGGAACCAAAATGTCATCACCAATCCGGCACTATGATAATTCTTCACCGGGAACTCCTCGTGCTATGATTATTTACTAATGCACAGCCTTTAGTTTGGTGGATGTAATCTGGAAACAGAACAACAACATAACACAAGAATACCATCGACTATGATAAGACAGAATGATGACAAATCAGAAATATCGAAGGAAATAATAATATTAACATGAAATTGTTACAATCTCACCCATGAGGTACTTCAACAAGACTGTGGGAGAAACTTTACAATTACGCCTCTTGATGGCTTCTTCAACACACCTTTAACTGATGGCTTCCTTCGTACACTTCCTACAATATTTCTCACTACTTCTTTCTATGCTAAATGAGGGGGGTAGCCTCTCTATTTATAGAACTTACAGGCTTATCCATCTTATCTCTAAGATAGGATAAGAAATCCACTCTGACGAATCATATTCCATACCTTAACTCTTATCTGTACATGTAAGCTTATCTCTTAAGATAAGATAAACCTTATCATTTTACATGGGTTCCACATTTTTAGAATTTTTACAAATAAAATACACAAAATATTTATGACCTCACTCCTTGTCCTTATTACTAATATAATATTCTAATTCCTAATCATGTAGACCCTACTTCTCTAATTACCCAAACTTTGACATTTTAACATTACCGGACCACTTACGACAAATATTTACTTTTTACAACATTCCTATTGTACTTTGACTGTTACCGTACTCCACATTATTTGCGGCGTCGTACTGGCAGCGCCGTTATCTTCTATCGGACGCTACTACTAATTACACTTAACAACATTCTATTCCTAATACATACATTAATGAAATAGAAATTATGGAGGAAAATTTTAGTGTCGACAGTTCCTCATCACCTCATCACTGATAATGGAAAACAATTCAAAAATTAAACATTGTGAAAACTTTGTGACGCCTTCGGCATTCATCTAAGTTTCTCATCACCTTATTACCCACAAACCAACGGCCAAGCCAAATCCAATAAAAAAACCTTGAACAAAATTCTCATGAAAGTGATTAATGATACTAGGAAGGACTGGCATATGCACATTCCTTTTGCCCTATGGGCATACCACACTAGTATTCACACTTCCACTGCCGCTACACCTTTTTCTCTGGTCTACGGTATAGAGGTTGTTCTGCCCCTCGAAAGTTCAAATCCCCTCACTCTACATTTCTCTTCATGACATGCTCAATGATGATGACTTTCATCAGGACCATTTAGCACAACTTGAGTTATTAGATGAATGTCGTCTTAATGCTCTTGATCATCTTCAAGTTTACTAAAAATGTATCAAACATGCCTATGACAAATGTGTCCTTGAACAAACCTCCCAAGTCAGTGACCTTGTCTTGAAAGAAAATCAACATGTAACCAAAGCAAAAAAAAGTAAATGGTGAAAATTTTCTCCTAATTGGCTTGGACCATACATCGTGACCCATATTTATGGATCAGGTGCTTATCGTTTATCTTCACTCAATGGTAAACCCGAACCTGAGCCCCTTAATGCCTTACATCTTCGACCATTCTACTGTTGACTTTTAGTCCTACCAAACCTTTTGCCTCTTTCCATGCTCATCCCTTGAGTTTTATCCACTTCCTACGTCATCACCAACAATTAAATAAGAGTCATGTGCATACCTGTCACTTTTTATCTTCTCTTGAATATGTGTACCACGGCGCTGCACATAGCATGACTCTCATGGATACTTTTTTTCTCCCTTTAGATGAGATCTCATGGTTGTTTCACCCTGATTTCTAAACAAAAATCCTATTCTTCACCTTGGTCTTGTCCATTACTTCGAAGCCCTCACATTAGATCCAAATCCTTGAGTCAAACTTCCAATAAACAGATGACTCCCTCAGAAGGAAATCTTCCTCTTTGCAATTGCTGCTATAAATAGACTGCTCCCTCGAAGGACAACTATGTAAAGCTCTTTCAAAAAAAAGTGAGAGAATCTGAAGCTTCCCACATTGATCAGCTTCACGAAGACCTCAAGGAGTTAATTTCCTCATCCCATATAGACTTCCCGCATCGATCAATCTATCTCAAATATCAGTCAACACAGAAAGTCTTTTCGTCATGGACTTTCCCATTGTGACCTTGGATCTCTTGCCCAAAGCGCATGATACTTCATACCATATAAAAATTAACCACCTTTCATCCCTCTCACCATTCACACTCCCATTTCCTACTGCCTCAAGGGACCTCTTGGAAACCATGACATTTGGTGATCATGTGACTAATTTTCACCCTTAGAAGAATCAATCATGCAATGTATTTTAGGGTCTTACATCCATCACCTCCTCTAAGGTATGACCTACTCGTTATGATCCTAACCAATCAGGCGGCTTTCTTGCCCCCTCTTATCTATTAACCTTCTTTATTACGTATTGATTACTTTATACAAGACTTGGTCCTCGACGCTTACCTTTGGGGTAATATTCTTCTTCTACCACCATTCGAAATCACCTATACCAATTTTCCCACAACTCACCCATACCTAACAGACCTAAACCAAAAAAATGCCTAAAACCTACCAACTCATTCTCATACCTCCTCATATTCTACCCTAGCTTACGGGATAAATACATCGGCATGAGGTCCCTTTGTCACCGGGACTATGTAGGCAGCACTCCTAGGGCATAGTGCCCATGGAGGTTAGCTCGGCCCCCTCCCTACCCTAACCAATTAATTTTTCATCTTCCTCAATCACATTCTGACCATACTTCAGTTTCCTTTTTACATCAAAAATTGGAAATCAAACCACACAAACAACAAGTTGATTACACATTTATATGATCATCAAAACATACATTTATTTTGATTACCATTTTTTTACCAACATAATGCAAGTATTATAAAACATCTTGAAACATGAACCATATCATCATTAATTGTATAATATTAATGAATTACAACCTCAACCAATTTAAAATCAACCATGCCTAGACAACAAACCATGCCTACAACCTGCCTCCACCATGCCTAAAACCTGAACTCCACCATGCCTAAAACAAACCTGACTCAATCCATGCCTAGACCTGACTCCATCATGCCTAAAACCTAACCTGACTCATCCATGCCTAGACACCAACCTGACTCAACCATGCCTAAAACCAACCTGACTCCATCCATGCCTAACACACCTATCACTAATCCATCTATGCATAAATAATAAAATGTCTATCAACATCAAAAACACATAATGCCCATAATCATCATCATCTATATAAATATCAAATATCCATATACATAACTGTCATAAATGTCACCATCTTCGAGCACGTAGGCTAGTGTATATAATCCAATCTCTCAAAACTCTCATATACATCCTCACCATCTTCGGCACATAGGCTATTGTATATGCTCAAAATAAAAAACTCTCATACAACCTCACCATCTTCGGCACGCAGGCCTGGTATATATCAAAAATCAAAACTACATCAAAATCGAGGGCCATATATCAGACATCATCGTGGCGGACATCCTCCATATTTGTCTCACCTATCCCCTCTACCTCCTCGGCCCTTGTCTGGCGACCTGCTAACATCTCCCCACCCATCATAGGTGGTGGCTGGGTCCCTATTGGTACATCAAATGGAACTGGCCTCATGAACTGGTGGCCTCACCCTGACCATGTCTTGGGGCTCGATGGCCCCCTGTGCTCTCCACGCTATGGGTGCGTGATATTGGTCCTCTCACTAGAGGCCTGTTGTTCCCTATACTTGGCATATGATAGAAAATCTATCCCTACCACCGTCAGCTGGTCCTGGTAATACCTCGAGCCTCATCTTTCGCCTCCCACAATCTAGATACAGGTACTATCTGTGGTGGCCCCATCGGCCTCTAACCCTGTACCTATCCTGTGGGACCTTATCCCACCCCTTCCTATGAACTAGGACCCTATCTCAGTGCCTCTATTGGTGTCATCAGCCCCTTGCCCCTGTGCCTATATCTGGGCCTGTAAGGCCCCAATCTATGTGCCTGTGTCGTGGCTAACTGGCCCTGTAACCCTGTCACATGTGCCTGTAGGGTGGCCACCTGACCATCATCACCATCTCCATCTCCATCCCCACCCTATGCCATCTGGGCCTGAAGACTGGCCACCTGTGCATGTAACTCAGCCACCTCTACCTCTGAAATGGCTAACTATCCCTGCACCATACCCAACTGGGTAATCAGGGTCACCACCTACCCCTGTAGGGCATCTCTCTACACAATGATCAGTGGCTAAATCCAGACTGCCCCGGCCTGGGTGGTACTACTCGTAAATGAGCTGCCCACCACTATCTATATTTGTCTGTCACTCTGGCATCATCGATCCGCTGAGTCTACCACCTGCTCCTCCTATCCTGTGGGCATTGTTCAGTTGTGGTAGAGGAAATGGCCTCTCCACATCATCTCTCCTTTACTGCGAGAAGGGTGGAGGTATGTCCTGTAGCAGCCCAAACTAACCGTCTAACCCTGTCGAACTAGGATCATCTCGTGCTCCCCAGTATGGTGCCCGTCTATCCATCTCAGCAGCTGAAGGCCATCTCTCTCATCATGCATCCGACCTGTATGAGGGATAACCCACATACGGTCTCCATATGATGTCCACTCCAGACAAGCCCTCCAATAAACACCTGTAATATGCTACATCATGTGTAGCCCTTTCTGATCACCGCTCTCCAATCATGGGTACCCATCACCTGTACCCCACCCACACTAATCTTAGTCAGAAATGCATCTACCTCAGGGCATACCCACTGGGTGCACACAAACTATGTGCTCATAGGCCCAACAATGTAGTAAAAAGGTGCAACATAAGCTGAACCTGCGCAGATGCCCATACGCCCACAACTCTCTATATAACTACACCAGGAATGTTGGCGTCTAGGAAAAATAGGTCCGATCCATCACCATGTCATGTAGTACCCCCATTAGGGAGTGAGGGAAACCTCCCACCCTCTGCATTTGGTAGTGCAAAACAGCACACTACCTCCATCAATAAAACAACTAGCCTCATCTCCTCTAGACAGGCTAGGTACATCCCTTCGTAACTCAAACTGGCACTATGGAATGTCATGTCTACCAGTCCATCCCCAAACACTATCAACATCAACTCCTTTGAGGCCTCGGAGGAGATCGAGTATACCTGCGTCCCCAGTATCAGTAACCACCGGGATCCTAAACACGTCCTCCAGGGTGACTATCATCTCACCAATCGATAGGTGGAATGTGTTGGTCACTGAATCCCATCTATCGATGAGAGCGACCATCAGACTCGAGCTATCAAACTACATGTCTATAGTGTCAGACCCCAATCATGCCCACCTCCTCCACGTGTCGCCACTCCTCAACTATCGCTTGCGCCTTGCACTCTCAAGAGTAGGGGTGACACCCTGTCTCTCATCCGTAGCTGATCTCTCCCCTGCATCCAATACAACATCAAATTAATCTACCTTCATCATACCCATACTCACCCAAGACACCTCACCTATACCCATTGTCTCACCTCTTTTTGTCTTCCCAACCTACCTTCCTATCACATTTTCTATCTCCAACCCCCACCCTCACCCACTATCATTTCCCCATACCCATTTTACCCCCCGCCTACACTAGGTTTTTTCACCAACACACCCTATTCTACCCTTCCCTATCTCACCCACTTAACCTAGGGCCCTTTTAGCCCCTTTTTCTCCTAAAATCTGACCAGTTGTCGATTATCTCTAACTGACCCCGGTCACCCCTAAACCGGCATCAGTCACCTGTTTTGTGACCAATACCGGTTTAAACCCTACCCACGCCGGCTAACCCAGACCGGTTCCCGGTCACTGTCGCGGTGAAAACCGCGACCCCCAAACCCTCCCCTCTCAAAAAACTCCCTCTCTTGACCCTTCTACCCACCCATTCTCACCTACACTTCCCCCTCAACCCCATCCCACCCCTATTCACCCACTTACCTCTCTCCCCACTCCTATTCTACCCAATTCAACCTCCCACATTTCAAATTTCATTTTCCCCCCCCCAAAAAAACCCAATTTTTTTCACCACCCGACCTCTCACCTAATATATCTCACAAAACACATGGAAATGGTTTTATTCTTACCTCATCATGCTTTCGTTGTCATGGTGGCATGTCTGGCCACTGCACTAGTGGCCCACCCGATCCCTCTCCGGCCTCTGCCATCACCAATATGTCACCTACACCTCCAACCAATAAAATCAACAACAATCTAATCTCATGGACCCATCCTCTCAACTACCAATCACCCATCGTTCGGCTTCGCCAACTCAACTTTCCATTCCGTCCAGACACTTTCCAACTTTCTCTTTCTCTCTGTGTCATTTTCCTCTATTTTGCATGGGACAAATGATTCTGAAAAACACGGAATTTTTTCTTTTATATAACATCCCCGACCTAACCAACATCAGTTTCACCTTCACCGACATCGATCACGTGCCCTACCTTACCATGGTCGGTTACCCTATACCGGCATCGGTTACCCTTGACCGGCATCGGTCACCCTCTCTTCCACATTTCCCACAATTTCACCCTATTACCCTACCCGTCACTCTTTTTTTTGCTTCACCCAACTCTTACCCTAACCATTCACCTCACCCTCCTGACCTCATCATTTATCTACCTAACCTCATCCTCATTTGGGGACTCATTATTTTACCCATACCTCGGCCCTACCCGTGCCGTGACCTAGATTCTTGGACTTGGAACATCGCTAGTGACCTTTGACCTCATGTGTTCACTATACCTTGTGACACTGTTACCTGTGTTGATTGACCTACTGACCTTACCTTGCCTCTTGTCGTGACCGTTTATCCTGATCCCAACCTCGGTGTACCAGAACATACCTAAACATTCCTGCACCTAACCTGCATTCGTGTTTCCTGACCATATCCTATACCTTGGATACCAGAATCACCTCAACCTTGTTTGGATAAACCTATCGACCTTAGACAATGTAGAGTTTGCCTGCTCTTCAACCTGGTAACCGTGTTGTGGTTTATACATGTGCGTGTGTTTGACTGTTACTACCTTTGACCCTGACCCATTACCTAGATTACCCGAGTGGACCTTTTTTCCTTCTTTTTTACCCCCATTACCACACCTTCCTCTTCATCACATTCACCTTTTATCAAACCACTCACCGATTCTGCTTTCTACCTCATCAATTCCTAGTTTGAGGGGGATCACCTTCACCCACACCTGGGGCAACCACATCTTATTTTTGTCAGTGTCGCTTACCAATACAAGCTATGCAACAAAAATGAGGCAAAAATGTAGACACTAAAATTAGGTCACACTCCCCTTGGTCCCCCATCAAATAAACACCTTGAACACATCCACCTAGCCATGGTCCCCTTCACCCCACTATAATATTAATTGAATTAATTTATTAAATTAATTCATTATCCTCACCATATTTATTATTTAAATATCCTAATTGGGATAATGCCCACATATCTACCTCACCTAGACACCTCATCAAGCCACCTCACCCTAAGACCTATTCTTAGTAAGTTGCCATAACTAACTAAGACCTACCCAAAGCCTAAAAATCAATGCCTACATTCCCTCTAACCACATTCCCACATCGTTAGAAGGAAGCTTCCATGCTAATCCGCGGGTAAAAAACGAAATGAGATCCCAAAAAATCAAGGGGATCTACCTAGTTTAGTAAACCTAAGAAAATCCCACCCTAATCAATGCCGGTTACCCTTAACCCCCGCCGGTTAAGCTAGAACCACCGTTGGTTACCATTTAACCCCAAAAACAACCTTATTTTGAGGTTGGCACATTTCTGAGAGATAATCACATCTTTTGAGAACAAGTGATGAAACCAGAGCTGCATGTAAGTAGAACCAGCATTAGTATACAGCATCAGAGCATCCATAACCAGTACCTGAAGAAATCACATACAGCCATCTTCCTTCACAAGGAGCATCCAAGGAAGCGCCAACACTACATCAAGTTCATTCCATTTGATCACCCACCATTACCAACCAGGCATGAAGCTAGTACAAATAGTAAGTTTTGTTAACCAACACTCATCTATTCATCATTTGGTAGATCCTTTTACATATGTTATTTAGATTTTGCTCTCATTTCCATTCCCCCATCATTTACCTCCATGCAAACTTGACCATCTTTTTATCCATACCCTTGCACTGCCCATACCTAGACCTTAATCATTCCTGTGCATACCTTAGATCCATACGAATCTTGTCCATTGCCCTTCCATCTTCATCTAACCTCAGATCTATCACCTGAGCCAAGTTTTTATTGAGTTTCCTGTACCCCAACCATACCGACGCCGGCTACCCACAACCGTCGCCAGTTAGCCTAAACCGATACCGATCATACCAGACCGACATCGGTCTCTATGTCTTTTACCAGAAACCAAGAACAGAGCTCCTAAACCTCCACCAAATACCCAAAACCACCCAGAATCTCACCCTGACCAATACCAATACCCTGACAGTGACCTTGACCTTTAGATTCAATCATAACATAGCCTAGTTGTGAATGAATTTGTTTATTGTAGATGAATGAGATACCTAAATCATTTTAACTACAGTAGGATTTCCTTTATTTCTCACATTAATTTGCTTTAAATAGTGGATTGACAGTCTGTCTAGGAAGTATCACACTTCTCGGATCTAGCACACGCTAGGCAGTCCACTGCATATATTGTTTAACTTTTATTTGGTGGTCTTGTGTTCCATTTCAGGTAGTTCCTCCAAGCAAAAAGGAAGCTCTCACAATCAACTTTGGATTCAGAACTCATACGCGCGCAACAACCTACAACCAGCATTTCAACAGGTATTCCTCCTAGCCCTTTACCCTTATTTGTTTCATCAACATTCGAAGAAACGATCTAGAATCAGGTGAAATAGATAGAATCTAAAGTCCCGCACTAGATGAGGATCAAAAAAAAGGAAAGATAAATACAAGATCCTATATAAGTTATAGAATAGGTAGAAATTGATCCATCTCATCCATTAATCCCTGAGTGGTCTCCAAGCATCTCATCCTTTGCAGCTACCAGTGTAAGATGCACCTTCTCACTCAGAGTCGGAAATAGACTTCGTGCCCAATATTGAGCCTGAAATAACTGAAATATTCCCATGGGTGAAAGATATGATATGAGGAGAGACGTGCACAGTTCAACAAGAGGTGGTTCCGGATTTTCAACCCATATCCACAATGGTGAAAATTAAGAAAGGTAAGAAAGCTTAAGTTGTTTCTTGCTTCTTTAGTGGTGCTTCAGGAAATCAATATATGGAAGTAGTTCGCTAAAGGTAATCAAGCCTATTATAGAGATGACCCCATCTGAATATGAAATTAGCACCATTCATCTAGGGTCGACAATGCATGAGGGATATCCTCACATGTTCAAAGAATCTTCCACTCACCTTCTTGTAAGAAACGGGGGGCATAAGGAGAAAATTGAGCTAGAAAATCAAGTAAGAACCATCACCTCGCATGTGTAAACCTTCATGGATACAAATTTCATTATAACTATCCCATCTTAGGAATTTACTCCACATTAGTAGCTTCGATCTGCAATCTATCAGAAAGACTCAAGGCTTCACAATGCAAGGTAGGGATAATGATAAATGGGTGAGTGAAATTATTGAGAAAGGTAGGAATTTACTTCCTCAAATTCTCTCATTGTTTGAATATGTGATTACAACTGAAAAAAAGGTAAGGATGACTAGGGATGAAATCAAAAAAGAGAGAGAATTTGGATCTAGTGTTTCCACTGGTAACCAAAATGGGAAAAATTAACTCTTCTGTATTGGCGGGAAGAAATGTGTTCAACATCTAAAGACCTATCTCAAGTTTGGGCCAGAGCTCTTGTTTCTTGATACGAATTTCTAAATCATCATCTTCATGAGTTGGAATCGTATGATGATTTTACTTCAAAGATACATGAATATATCAATGTGGAAGTACAAAAATGTGGAGTACCCACGGTGAATGATAACACTTCAGTGAACGATCTTGTGAAACCATTTGAAGAGTTGGTTAATAAAGAGGCTGGAGATCCATTTTCTTTCAATGAAGATGCACTATAATCTCTTGCATAGATCATAGTTTTTATCTCCAATACAGTGAAGGAACATCAAGCGTGGTTCACGAAATGCAAAAATATCAATGCCACCTCTAAGAATTGGCTCAAATCTTTGAGTTTTGTACACATTCCTTATGCTAAGAATTTTTTTCCCATAGTGTCTCGGTTCAATAAGGAGTTCAAATGGATATATATCTTTCCAGAAGAACTCTCCAAGATTCCATTGCGAATTGGATATATATCTTAAAGTGCATCATCTCCTTCTAAGTAGGTATATCTCCTCTTCTCTCTTTCCCACCCCCTTCCTCTCTTATTTCATTTTCTATTTCTTCGTTGGGGGGTTTACTTTTCACTTTTGTCTTATTCATTAAAATGTGATCTATAGTTGTACTTTGTAATGAGTTTCCTCCAATTAATAAATAAGGGACTCAATTTCTTTCCTAGGAATATGAAAGGTCACAAGTTTTAAATGTTAGTTAAAATTCATGTGGGGGGTAGGCAAAGATTCATTTCAAAAACTATATATTTTATGACTTCCTCATTTCAAGGGTTTGTCAATTTTTTTATTTCATGAGTAGATAACTAGTGCACTACAAAGAAAAAACAAATATAGCATTTCCTATATTTACTTTTCCTATATTTACTTTTCATATGTTTCCTCTCTCTCTCTCTCTCTCTCTCTCTCTCTCTCTCTCTCTCTCTCTCTCTCTCTCTCTCTCTAGCTTTGTGAACATGTCAATCTTGTATAACCAAGAAGAGTGTAAAATATTTTAATAAAGGAATGAATGATATTTTATGTTCATGGTTCATTTTTTCTTTCCATAACTAGAAAAAAAATCCTTCTAATCATGTGCTGATAAACTCTGGTTAATATTTGTAGGAATATGCTTAAGCCTACTTATAGGATTAACCCCCTCTCTCAAAATTCCCACTCATAATATATCTCCTTCCTTGCATGAGGTGAAATCCTTTGCCACAGGTTCAGTAGAGTGTGCCTTTGTGATCCCTAGCCAACTTGCCACCCACAAATTTTGTTTCATTTACAAACAATAAAGGGATCCTGCCATTTTCCAAGTAGAAGGGACGTAGTCCCAGAGCATTGGTGAAAATCAACTAATTTTTCCTAGCAACAATTTATTTCACCAATAAAAGGAAACTTAGGGATGCTCAAAGATTAATTGAAAATAATGTAAATGTGTCACACAATACATTAAATGACATTGAAAATGTTCATAACAACGAATCATAATTATTTAAATGCTTAATTTTGGCATGTATTTTATTTTTGGTGTTTATAAATGTGTTATGCATATGTCGTGATGTTGATGTGTATTGTAATTTGGGTGTTTATGAATGTGTAATAGATATGCCCTACCTTTGATGTCTATAGTGAATTTTTTGTTTATGAATTTGTAATGTTTATGCCATAATTTTGATGTGTATTCTTATTATTTATTTATGAATATGTAATGGCGATTCCCTAATTTTGATGTGTATTGTAATTTTGGTGTTTATGAATGGCTTATGAATGCACCCTCATTTTGACTGATTTCCCCTAACTTGACCTCATTTCCCCAAAATTGACCTATTTTCTCTTACTTATACATAAATTACCCAAATTTCTCCTAATTTGACATAATTTACCTTAATATCCCCTAATTTGACCTAATAAAACCTGATTAGACACCTGAATTTGAAAAATTAAAATTACACACTGATATGACACCCTTTCCTCTAATTTTGACTCATTTCCCCAAATTTGACCTAATTTCCACACACTAACATTATACCCTAACGTGACACATTAACGCGACATCATAACATGACATCCTAACATGAAACACTAACACACCACCCTAACACAACACCCTAATATGACACACTAACACGACACCCTATTGTGACACACTATTATGATGCCTTAACATGACACACTAACATGATACAATAATATGACACCCTACCATGATACCCTAATATGGAACATTGACACAACAGCCTAATACAAGATACAATCCCCTAATGTTGACTAATTTCCCCTAATTTAACCTGATTTCTCTTAATGGGTCCAACACTATATGAAGAATTAATAGATATATCATTAATACGAGTATGTGTAGTAAAAGACATATCAGGATTCATGTGAGGGATAGACCAGTCTAAAACTATCATATGTAGAAGTTGTATACACTCAAATTTGGTAATTCACTCTTTAACACTATTATTTTTTATAATGTACTCTTGTTAAGATAAATGCAACCTTCAAATTCCCACTTAACACATTCTAATGTCTCTAATTTAGCTTGTTTATCCTTACACATTAACATTTCATCAAATTTTGAGATTAAAATTCACAAAATCCATAGAAAAACATTAAGTAGCAACTTCTAAACTTCAAATTACATGTTTTACTTCCCTATTCAAGGTTGTATAATTTAGTCAGGATAATATATCTGGTCCTAACCGACTTATATAGTCTTAGACCGGCATTTCTTCCAAATTTTCTTTTAAATTTATATCTTTTGTTGGGTCTTCTAATCTCTTTGGGTTAGCCTTTCCTCAACAAATCATCTATAAAACCCTATATAAGCAAGTAAATATTGCCTCATTTCCTAACATGGAAATCCTATAGCATTGTATTGATATACTCACTTATTACACTTGTAAAAGGCACCCAAGGCTCCCTAAATATCGCAATAGCACATCTATATTCATCAAGGAAATAATCTGTATAGCTTTGAAGCTTCTTACCATGTCAAGACAACAATCCATCTCATCTACAAGGACTCAAACATCCCTTCCCCAAGTATCTTAGCAAGAGAAAACTCAATCCAAGCATGATCAAAGATGGTTGTCCAATCTAGTTGCATTCATTTAGATATCACATGCTAGGTGGAGAATGGCATGTGATTTGAGGCCTCTTCAAAGTAGTTCCTTTTTTGGTGGTACATCATGGTACCCTCAACCCAACTAATTTTTTTTGTATGACTTCTCATCCATAGCTAGGGTTTAAGATCGTGATCAAAGTAATCAAAGAGCTTCATAACATGATCACAAATTAGGGTTTGATAGTGATAAATAGCTTCAGGTAACAAACAGTGTGCAAAATTTGGAGACCCATAACCAAATAGTTCTAAGACCATACAAATGGGTCAATACATTATGGTATGGCCCTAGTAGAGTTATATGGTCCTACCCCAAGTCAGTTTCCATTTACAGTCTCTAAAACAAATCATCATTAATTTTATATCTCCATGTTCCAATAATGCATCCTTCCATAATTTTTCAGAATCATTTGTAATCAACTAAGTTCACTCACTCCTTTATGTTTGCAACTTCTTGTCTTATCTATCACATCAATTACAAGTATATTTCTCCCCTTATGTCAGTATACATTGTACCACCTTGACACCTTCTCTAGGTTCCTATTCTACAACTGATATTTTTGTTAATATTGTATTTTCCATCAATGATGATCCTATCCAAGGTGAAGGTTTCAATAACAACATTATTACTCACTTTAATGTGCAGATGAAGTAAAAAAACTTACACATCTTCCTACAAGAGATTCCCGCCCATAATTATCTTATCCTCTATATGGCAAGAGATCAGCTTAATTAATGTTTCACTCTCTCATATTAAGACATTCAATATTCTTACATCTGTAGTGTTTATCTCCTTGGGTGAACTTAACCTTTCCATGCACAAATTTTTTGTGCTTCTTTTTATAGCCATTATTGCTACTACACATCCTATATCTACTCCTAATGATTCTAACATTTATTCATCTAGCACATAAGCCCTTGAAACCTTTGTTCATTCTCTACATTACAATAAAGTGAATTTGTTTCCACTCATGATATGGATTCTACTTAGTTGCTTCACAATCCACTTGCACACAAATGGTTTTCTTCTTCTTTTCCCATTAGTTTTATTGCTCATAAAATCCCTATTTATGATGGCAAGGGAGAACCTACTAAGCATATTCACCCTTTCCATGTGGTATGTTTTGATTATGCCTCTCGCAACATATTACTCACCAAAATATCTCTTAAGAGTATTAAATATTTCATTTTTCAATGGTTTATGATCTCCCCACACATTCTATACACTCTTTTACCATTTTGGAAAAGTAATTTTTGGTGCAATTCTCTATTAACGTTGGAGGAAATGTTTATTATGCACAATTATCTAAATTGTGACAAGGATCCATTGAGCCTATCAATGATTATGTCTTATGATACAAGACCATATTTATCAAACTGATCAATATCTTATTTGCTAGTGAACTACAAGATCTATTCACCCAAATCTTATTTCCACCTTTGCAAGATATCAATCCTATTTGAAAAAATTTAATCTTTTGACCATCTATACCATACACTCAAGAAACACAAATCTAAGTTATGAATAATGTCAAGTACATTGCTAGCACTCCTACCACCCATAATGCCAAGTTTCTAGGTAAATCCAAATTCAAAGGCAATACTAAAAATGTTAAAGTTACTTCTAAGGATATTTTCAATGTTGTTTCTCACCCAACTAAGTTACAACTCCAACCCACCCACCGACAGTTCATCCGCTTACCTTGTGCTCCATATATTGTATTGAAATTGAGTGTAGTCTTATGTATCTCCCTACACTATTTGAGGTTGACACATGCAAGACTCAAACTAATAATTTTGATACCAATGTATACTATAATTATCATTGATATATTTGTCACTTCATCAATAGATGGCTTAAGCTTTTTCATATCATTCAAGATCACATAGACTCCCATGCCATCGAATGGGATGTTCTTACATAATCTTCCAAGATAAAAAATAATAATTCCAAACTCAAAATCTTCAACAATCCACTTTCTAAGCATAAAAAATGAAAAATATGCATCTAAAGTGCATAATACTTATTTTACAGTATCACCATCACCCTCTTATGATCACCCCTTATATGCAATGATTATCACTATCACCCATACATCATCTTCTAGTCATTAATTTCGATAAGTATGATATAGATGACATGCTTGTCTCTAATACTTTATCTATTCATATATTTATTAAATTAAGTACATATGCATGGTGTGTTGGCCCACCCACACAACAAAAATAATGTATGCAATGTCACATTACTTCAATCTTTTATAATTTCTACACATAATATATTACATTTTATACTAATCCTTGTTATCATTGTATTACTCTTCCCATCATTGTTGGTTCTATCACCACTATGAGTTCATTTTTATTTATTTCTACTCTTAGTTATAGTACCCTGAATTTTGGTCTCCCTAGGTTATGCGCTCTTACGGATATTCCTTGATTCAATCACCAATGTGTTAACTTTACCCATAACCAACAAATTGTTACCATTAGAGGTATCCCCTATGAGGCTTCTCCTCATAATATTCATAGACCTTCCTTTACAGTTTCTACCCTTATACCAAGTGTACCTATAGATAAGTATTTTTTTGCGCACATCTCTATCTCTGTTAGGTCTCTGAATAGGCCTTTGGTTGTACACATTTCCTCGTGTGTTTCTATCTCTCTTAGGTATTCTGATAATATTTTAGTTTCACACACTATTTCTCATGGTTATTCCCCTCATAGAATTATACCTCAGTCCTCTATTGCACATTCTCTCTCTCTCACTTCCCATATGGATTCTAGTTCCCATGTTTTTTCTCAAATTACTTACTCTTCTATCCCTCCATTCAAGTCTTCTAATTTCCCTACTCCCCATACATCTTCTTCATCATCCAGAATTTATATTGCAAACATTACCACTATTATACCTATTGTATTTGAATCACATCCTCTTATAAAATTAAAGCCTAAGTCTCCATCTCTTTCACTAGTTGATCCACCTCCTCCAAAGGCTCTCATTAGATAGATCAAAGCTACCTTATTCCATGTACATATCTAAGAACTTAGAAAATGCAAAAACATAATCTCAAAATATAAAAACATTCACCTATTTGTAAAAATACCAAATTAGAGACCCTATACATTTCACTTGAGTTGTCATCACTTTACATTATGCATGTTGTTTATCACTTTTGTTTGATAGATAGTGATCCAAAAATGGGGGTTATAAAAAAATGTTCAATTTACCCATTCCTGTGGATACTTAAAATTTTCCCGATTATGTGGATTAATGGTTAAATTAGTTGTAAACACATAGACAGAAAGTAAGACCACAAAATCAAATAATGAATAAACATCGATATGATAACGTATTTCATCCTAAAATGGTCTACATATATGGGTCTTCACAAAATACGAACCAATATATAAATGATGTTGAAAATAAAATTCTAACATCACCTATATAATTTTGGTCCATAGTGTCTATTGACCTGGCTCTATCTTTTGGCTCTTAGATTTGGCTTAGGATATTATAGTTAAGAAAACCTCTAGCTCCATTCTAAGGGAGCTTGGCATGGCCATCATTCTTAGATCAATAGATCTATGTCTACATCATCGGATGATATAGCTCTAGTTGTTAGCTCTATGGCACTGGTTCGGGCTACTGACACTTGGTACTGGATATCTGACACTAGCTCTAGTTCGTAGCAGTCACTAATGTCGTTTACAAATTTGAATCTCCACCTAAAATGAAAATAATGCCTCAATATCTCTATAATGGAACTATCTTCCTCTGAGTTGATAATTTAGATGCAATACAGGATCTATTGGCCTCATCTACAATGATGTGATTTCAACGCAATCTATGGCATTCTCACAATAATATTTTCATTCACACGGGCTCTCCAACCTCTAGAAAAGTATTGATGAAATAACGGGCTCCCCAACCTTTGTGTCCACTAATGGCTCTGACGGCCTTATGATGACTTATCAATAGAATCTCTAATTTATGTGTCAATTTTATCAGTTACAACGGTGTACTACACCAAAATCAACAATAATTTTTTTACGGTTGGCTTCCAATTTTTACACCCCACAGGTACCTGGCAGCACCCCCTTAGGGTGGGCGGCTTAGAGTATGACAGATGTTTATGGGATATGTCATTTTTGGTCAGGGTTGTATCTATAGTTTTCTTATAAACAAGGATTTTGGGGATGATCAATAGGCACATATAAAGGGGATGGCTCTAATCCTGCTACTTTTTGTCCTACCTAAAACCAGTGTGAGAGGACCTGCAGTGTAACCTGAATAGAAGGAGAGAATGTTGCAGTGTGTTCTTCTTGATTTGTAAATGATGGGTCAATTTGGGGATAAGTATGGCCATGAAAAGAAAATATCTACTCAGAAGATTTGTCATATGGATATTGAATATACTTAGTATCTCAGACATGGGTTACTAGAGATAGTGGAACATGGTCTTTGTGCATCATTGGATGGGAATTCAGATGTAATGCATTTTTTCAAGTATTATTAGATTAGAACAAAAGTATGGTAAGTTGAATCTTATAAAGTGTGGTATAATTTGTAAGATGGTGAGATAAGTTTGTTTTATGGAAAAAGGGGGGAACAAATGATAGTCAATTTTCAGAAATGGTGTATCATTAATTATCCCAGCAGCATGATTATCTGGGAATGTAGTGAAATGAACATTAAGTAAAAAATTCTAAGAAATATTCACATTCATTAATATCAAATAAACACAAACATTTCAAAAACAATCTTCAGAACACACAACACAAAATCTCATGCAAGAGTTATAAAACAATCTTCATTTCCTTTACTTTCATACGCCAAAATATATATGCCAACGTTGACAAAAATCACTCAACAAGAGGGTTTCAATAAGGAATTTATGACCATGTAAAATATTTGTAGAGTAATGCTACAAGATAATATTGATTTTATGACCAAAAATAAAGCAATCAAGGATTGATCTAGTGTATTAGAGACATGTAATGAAGACAAATTGCTTACTGAAGTTATGATTCATGTAATATTGTATTCATCATACAGGATACCAATACACATACTGGAAATCATAGACAATAATATTTCATTGGAATCCTAAATTCCTTAATAAGAGGATATGGATTAAATGTCTTAAATGTTTGCCAATGGTTGTATAGTGCAACCATCTTGGCACAAGGAGTCAAGAACTCCAAGTTCAAATGATCTTTAATGAAGGAAAACAAGAAAAATACAGAGCTACAACTATCTTTTCTCAACTTCTCAAATAAATACTAACCCCCCTTCATATGAGGACATACTTCATATTTATACAAAATTGGTTATGAATTTCCTTTTATTTTCCCTCAAAAGCATATGCAAATAATGCCAGAATGTGCAACAATGAACTCTATATTTGGAAAATATCTTTTAATTGCAAATATTCTTTGTGTTAGCCATCAACTTGATTCTATTGTTTATTGCAGATATGGGCATGTGTAATTAATTTCATATGTGATGCCCAATCCCTTGTTATCTTCTTCATCCTATCACTATAACTCATGTGCCCAGTCACAAACCATTTTTTCCTTGATTTCGTTATTCTACCTTATTTAACACCTTCCTTTTAGAGAATATGTTTTGGGAAATGAATATTTATGGATATTCATTTGAATTTTATGCTTCCCTTACGTAAAACCTTTAATAAATCCAAAATAACTTTTGTTTACAGACATCATTCCACCTTCCCCTTTTTCAAATCCATGTGAGCATCCAAAATTGATCTTGCATTCAATCCCGACATGATAATTCACACCAACCTCTCCAGGATTCACCTTCCTATAAATTATCACTAATTTCTTATGAATTTGTAACTTCCCTTGGGTGTTACAAGTGAAATTTCTTGTGAAATAATCAGTGTTATTCCTTTTCAAGTAATGGCAGAGGTGGAAATGGGACATAATTTGAAAGATCTTTCTTTTAAAAGCTTTACACGTAATCTTCAATCTTTCTGACCTAAGTGAATACTTTGTTAGAATTTTGTTCATGGTTGAAGACCAATAAGAGCCCATACGGAAACTTATAATCAACCTAGTGCATTGTTTCTTTGAAGAGGAATTTGATCAAAATGACTCCCTTCTTCTCGGTATTCCAAATTTTAGTTCATCATTTGCTTCGCCCAGAGGACCATGGAAATTGAAGAATTTTTGGATTCATTGTAGGCTAGTGATTAATGAAAATTCCATATGGATATCTCCCACATTTTCAACAAGGATATGGAAGAAAGATAAATCCCACTTGATGTGCATATAGTGTCTGATGACGAGCCTCGAGATAATATATCCTCAATTTCCCGCAAAATAGCCAAAATAGAGTAAAGGCTCACCGTCCTTGAAAAATATTTTGTGAAGTATACCTTTGAGAAAGCTCATGAGGTTCCTCTACCTCCATTGAATAAATTCAAAAGAGGACCTGTTGATTAAGTGCATCTAATCTAGTCTTTGTTGATCCAATTGATGTGCCTAAGCCAATTCCTGCCAAGTCAATTGATGTACTCGGGCTATCCACAACCTCCAAAATTGCTACTCATCAAGGTACCAAAGCATATCTCACAGAAGGGCTTAACCTTCTTGAATGGGCCTCTTCTTATGGGAAGAAATTAGAATTTATTCAAATTTTGGAAGGCATAAGGGAAAATATCAAGGAACTTATGAACAAGGGTATGTCTCGCAGCTTAGCAAGATATGTACAGTATGTTTATGACACTCAAGACCGTAAGGAATTTGAGTTTAGGAAGAAAAATATGTTAGCTCGTATCCCCGTCTTTGCGGAGGATTTTGTAGTCATAAACTGATAATGTATTTAGTTACAAAAACACCCCTTTTGTATATGTATACCAAAAATTTATATGAATTCCAAGGGCATGGCCCCTATAGAATCCCCATTTTGTACCTAGAATATATATATATATATATATTATTTTTCACTTTCTTTGTCAATTTAGATATTATTTCTCCCAAATAAATATACCTCTGGATGGTAGCATAATTTCCTTTCTAACAAGATCAATCTTGCATGATTTAGTTACCCACAATAAGAGTTACAGGTGAAAATTCTCCATCGCTCGTTCCACGACTTTTCCTTGCATTTCTTTCTTCCTCATGGTTCTTTTGAAGTATTTGAATGTTTTGAACACCCCGTGACATTTTTATTATTTGGTGGATTCTTGAGTATCCCACAAATTTTGAATTCTGTGGAATACTAACCTCTGAAACACTAGTGGGAATCAAATCCTCCACCATTCGACCAATCTTACTTTAAGCACCATCCGCTCACTTCCTTTGTTTCTCAGATTATGTCTTTAGCCAATTTTTAAATACTCTTGCAGGCTTAAAACCCATAGTACCTTGACTTATTTTAGCCTATGAGACTGACATAATGTCGCAAAAGCCAACAGTGTCAAAATCCTACCTAAGTCCCAAGTTAATTCTTGTTATTCTGTGGATTGGGAAAATCCCACAGAATGCTAAGTTCTGCACTCTGCAGATGACTAGCTTAGTGCACCATAGCTTTCCTATATCATAATATCCAAGCTCATTTATTCAAAAATTATGGGAGGGCTCCAATTGTAGACATTGGTTTAGAATGAGTACCAACATCAGATCATGTTCGAAGATGGAGACCCCCCATGGGTGCCACAAGAATGACAAAAAAAATTCACAAGACTCAGACTAGGTGCATAGTCCATTGGGCAAGGAGTTACAAAAAGAATCACAGTCTTTGAACAAAGTACACAACATACCCATGAATAGAACAAAAACAGGAAAAACATGATCACTATATACCAGAATAACAATAGGGAAACAACAAAAAAACACAACAAAAAACAACAAAACTATACATTATACAAAATACACATTAAGGTATCATTTAATCCTAGAAACACTTGAGATGCCTTCCATTAACATGCAACTCGAGAAATTGTCCTTCCAAGTCCCTTAAGAAGAAAGTGTTTCCTCCAATTCTAATGTCGATGGAGTAAGGACCCATCTACAGGGCATCAAATTTTCCATGCTTACCCTTGTCTTCATTCCTATTATCTGACGGTAGAACCAAGTCCCATACATGAAAGTTTCTTCAGGTAACCTTTTTATCAAATATTTTCTTGAGTTCCTCCCTCAACTTTACATGCCTTTGATGGGATTCCCTTCTTACTTCATCCAATTCTAAAATTTGGTTTATCCTTACATCATAAGAACTCACCCCTTCCCCTTCTTCTAAGTGTTGCATAAACTGATAAGTGGATAGTTACAAATGAAGAGGAAAAAGGGCTTTAACACCATAAACCAACTCAAAAGGGCTCTTACTGTGGATATTTTGGTGGTAACTCTATCTACACATAGTGTAAACTTGATTTTCTCACCCCATTTTCTTTCATTCCTTTATAATGTTCTCCTGAGGATTTTGAGTAGGTTATTATTGCTTGATTATGCCTTCCCATTTCATTAGGGATTATAATTTTAGGCATAGGCCAAGGTTATGCCATATTCATGGCACATTGTTGCTAATGGCTTTTCTCTAAAACTCATGACATTATCAACCACCAACTTGACAGGGACCCCAAATCTGTAGATAATGTGATTTAGGATGAAGTCCATAACCACTTGATGAGTTTCCTTCTCAGAAGGGATAACTTCTACCCACTTGGTGAAGTATTCAGTGGCCACAAATATCCATATGTGGCCTACACTTAAAGAATATGATATCTCACCTATGAAATCCAACCCCCACTATTTGAACAGAGCTTCTATTGAGACGGGTTGTAAGGGGAGGGATCCAAATGATTTTAACCTACCAGAGAAATGTTGACAACGTTCACACTTTATGAACATCAAAGCCATGTATTTAAAGAGAAATGGACACCAATATCCTACCCTTAATATTTTATGGGCAATAACTCTCCCAGAAAATTGGTCACCACACATCCCTCTATGAAAGTTAGCAATTATCTTAGGGGCCTCATCCTCTATAACACATCTCAACAAGATTCCTTCTGGGATTTTCCAAGCTAGTCCATGATCAGTTAAAATGTATTTTTGGGGAACCAACTTGAGAGCCCTCCTTTGATTTTTGTCTAGGTGATCACAATAATTCAAGATTCTTAAGTAGCACACTATGTCTTCGTACCAAGATGAGGTACTCACTTTTTCATGAACGTATTGCTCATCCTCATCAATATTGTGTATCTCAAATATATGTATATTGTTTTCTACCATTAACCTAGTCAGGCCCAAACCTCTGACCAAATTTGTAGTATAAATCTCTAGGATATCTTTCACCATTGTATGAGGCACATTATCCATAATCTTGGAACTCAAAATATAGGGTCTAAATATTTTAGTGGCTTTTACCAAGGAAAAATCTTGTTTCTCCATAATAGAATATTTCAACTCAATCCCCCTATAAGTCTTTATTGAAAAATTCAATGGGTTTCTCAAGCCCCTCTTCATCCTTCTGTAATAATACACAAGCAATTGTATTTTATGATGCAAAAGAAAACATATAAAACTCCTTATAATCAGAGATGGTTAATACAAAGGCAATTTTAAGTGCCTTCTTTAGTCCTTCAATAGCTTGGACAGCCCCTTCTGTCCACCTGATAACTTGATCCTTGTATTAACATACTTGTGATGGGGAGATTAATTTTAGTAAAATTAGAGATAAGCCTTCTTACAAATTTGATTTTTTTGAAGAAGGATTGAATTCCCTTTTTAGACATGGGGATGGGGACTTTATCAATTTATTCCATCCTCTCAGGTTCTATCATAACTCCCTTACGTGACACTATATGTCCCAGAAACTTTTTCTTTTGTACCCCAAAATGACATTTCTTTGGGTTCAACGAGATCTCATATTCTCTACATCTGATTAAGATCTTTTCAAGGTGCCCCAAATGGTCACCCCTTTTTCTAGAGAAGACAGTTATATCATCCTGATAAACTACAATGAAATCATTAATAAAACTAGATAAGGCCACATCTATGGCTCTTTAAAACATTGTTGCTACATTCATCAGCCCAAAAGGTATTCTAACATAGACATATGTCGCCCAAGGGGTGGTGAAGGTGGTTTTATATTGTTCTGATTTTGTCACCACTACCTGATTGTAACCTGAGAATCCATCTAATGTAGACAACAAATCATATCCAGACACCTTTTGTAGATTATTATCCATGTTAGACAGTGGGTAATTAATCGTTTAGTGATGCCTTATTTAAATTTCTAAAATCCACACAAAGCCTAATATCCACATTATTATTTTTACTGGCACCACGTTTGTTACCCATGAGGAGTATTTAGTGAGCTATATTATCCAACCATCTCCCAATTTTGTTAACTCTTCTTGAATCTTAGTTGCAAATATGGGGTTAATAGGTCTCTACTTCTTCTGAAATGGCATAGTATGTGGTTCTAAAGGTATTTCATGTAAAACAAATCCTCCCTATTAGCCTTTAACTCACAATAACTGTTGGCCATTGTGTGGTTGTTTTTTCATTGATTTCAAGCCCCATTGATGGAAAAAGGTTTCATGGTGTTATGTGAGTCTCCCTATGAGTGTGTTCAAGTGTCAAGCATGAAGTCTAAGTGACTTGGTGAGTTGTCAAGGTTTCCTGGTGCATGGTTGAGTGGACTAACTCATAATTTGAGTCTTCCAAAGTAATGTTTTGAGTGTCATGATTTCATACATGGTCATACATGTGTGTCATGGATTATGTGTCTCCCATGAGGTCAGCATGGTCAGGTCATTAGGTTTTAGTTTTGAGTCGAGTCATTTTAGGCTTGTTTCTAGCCCTACAGCATACAAAAGAGATGGAGATGTGATATTTTGACCATATATTTCTTGTTGGAGCATGATTTCATATGGTGGCAATGTACCTAAGGTTTTTGATGAGTTTTAGGTCATAATTTAGAGGTATGATGCATATTTGAGGTCCTTGGGAAGCTACAGGTAATAAACAGACAGCTTAGCACATGCAAATGAGATTGGTTGGAGAGTTTGAGACATACTTGGGATGGATGGTGATTGTGTATAGATAAGGATATTTTCATGATGCTTCATGACAAGTTTCAATCATTTGATGAATATTTTACAAGATATGTAAGTTTTGGCAAAATTGGGTAAGTTGTAGTGTGATTTTCAAGAAAAAGTAGACCTTCTAATGCTCATTTTGAACTTTATTATTTGCATGGGGGGATGAGATATTTATAATATATTCTTAGGTAATTTACTCAGCTTTCACAAAAATAATGAGGTTGTTTGATCGTCACATTTTTATGAACGATCGTTAAGAAGCTAAGTTGGTTTGAAACCCTTGCTAGGAGCATCTTACAGAAGAGTGAGTATATTGAGCTAGTTTTGATTCATTCCTAAAAGATAATTATTGGATGTTGTATAGGACTCTTCCATAGTTTCTCTAAAGGTATGGTAGTGTATGTGGTAGCATGTGGGTCCCACCTGAAAAGGAAATTTTCAGATGAATTTCAGTTTGTGGAAAAGTTTTCCAAATGAGGTGATGATTAAATTACCATTTATGAAATATCAAGATTTTTTCTTGATCTCCATAGATTTTTTATGTCATGGTGATGCTGATAAAGTGCAAAGTGTGACCTATTTAGTTTGACTGGTCAAAGGGCAGTTTTGAGGCAGTAAAAAGTAGGCTTCAGTAAAATGGACATAACAGGAGCTATAGATGGAGTTAGAAGGTGATTCAAGTTCATTTAGAAAGATAATTCATCATTTACATATTTTGTATTCATGATGATGATTTTTTGTATGGTTTCCAGGTCACTTTGTGGACAAGAATATTTTTGGCTATCCAGGAAAAAACTGTATTTTCTGAAGTTTTGAGTTAGTTGGAGTATGATATGGATTGGGTGATGATTGATATCACCTGTAATGTGAAGAGAGATTAATTTTTAATCCAATGAATACATTTGGAGGTATTTCAAGTAACAGAAAGTGTGATTATCAACTGATTTTGGAAAACTACTTTTTGGGTAGCTTAATCTGGTAAAGACAAAAGTGGTTGTGATTTGAGCATGTGATTGTTTCATGAGGTCTATCATGTATAGATGTGTTGTAAATGGATTTTAATTTCCATCAAGTCATCACATTCCATATTTTAGTTGTTTTTGGTGATCTTGAGTCCCAAAGTCATAATCATGGTGTTGGAAATTATTGTTTTGAGAAGGTAAAGAGTAAGTAGGGCCATTAAATGAAATAATATGATTGGTTAATGTAAATTTAAACCATGATTTATGTTTAGATGATATATTAATCATGTTTGATGAATATTGGATCTTTAATAAGCATGGTTTTCGAATGAAGGGATTTTTTTCATTCCAATGCAAGGGGTTTTTAGGATTTTTAACCCATGGGTGCATGGAATGTTATGGGCTTTTGGATAGGATGACCTACATGAGTCATATGTGACCATTGTAATGATTTTATTTGAATATAATTAAGTATCATGGGTCGAATTTATCATAAGATACAGACATCCTTTGGTATTTGTGTGTTGAAATGCATATGAAATGTGGAGTTTTAAGCTCATTTTGTGAGCAAGTCTTGCATGGGTTAAAAGTGTGGCCCATGGGTAAGTATGAAATAGGTATAAATGCATGATTGTAAGGCCAAGAAAGTGCATTATAGGCTTTATATTTTTTTAAGACATGTGTGCAATATTTTAGAGGTAATACAAGTCCATGAAGACATATAGAGAGTAAGTTGAAGAAGGTGTGCTTGACAGAAAGTTTGAAGAAATTTAAAGCTAAACTTTGGGATCACTATTAGATGTGGTATCAGCATATTTTTAGTGGTCATACTTCTAAAAATCTATTGTGATTAATCATATTCATATGAGTCTCTTTTTTTGAGTCATATCAAACAAGGGTTTAGGAGTTGGTGCTCCTTATGGGGTTGGTGCCTCACTAAAGAAATCTCTTGTGATGTGTAATATTCACTTGAGTCCTTTGTTGTGCGTAATATCAGCGAAGGTTTAGGGGTTGGTGTTATTTCTGGGGGTTGGTGCCTCACTAAACATATCTTGTAGGATGTTTAATATTCTTTCAAGTCCTTACTTTGAGTAATATAAGCAATGGTTTCAGTGGGTTTTCTTCCCCTTGAGGGTTTCACACTTATATCTGGTGTCTTGTGTTCTCATCTGGATATCTTGCAAATTGAGTTTTTATTGCACAGCATAATGATTTTGCATGGTTTATGTATATTGAATGGTTAATTTGAAGAGATGAATCTAAGTATGGAAAATGAAGTTGTAATTGTTGTATAACTAATTCACCCCCCCTCTCAGTCATTGTGCTTCCAACAACAAGACCATGCAAGCCCAAAATCCTAATACTTTCTCAATAATTTGGTATAAACTTGTCTTTATTATTCATTCATGTTATTCCCTGAATAAAACTTTCTTAGATTATGAGAATTTCCAAAGTTATATTCCACAACATCTCTCGGTGCATGGGAATGTTTGGTTATAACTTTGTTCACACTGAAAAATTGGACGTAAGGCTAACAAGTCCATAATGTTTTTTTTTTCAATTGAATTATATCCTTCCCAAAGATGGATTTCCTTTCCTTTACTCAGCACCACCATAGGTTTGAGTTCATTGATTTTATTAGTGAACTCACCTCTGCAATTTGAAAACCTATGGATTTGAGCATCATATTCAAATACCTACCAATGTTGAATGTTGTCAAGGACTAAGGGCCTAACCAACATTTCTACTTCATAATTACAATATGGAGACACATCTTCATTTTCATATTGAGAAACTAGTACACCCAACTTATCAATGTATTGCATTCTAATTTCTCTCATGGTATAGAAGATTAAAAAAATTAAATAATTCAACTAGATCTCACACTGCATGCTTGTATTGTCTCAACGTCTAGTACTTCGTGGCATAAAATTATATAACTTGCTTCAAAACTAGCTTTGAATCACCTTTGACAATTAGATTCTTAACTCCATTCCTCTAAGCAACTCTCAAACTAAGAATGAGTGCTTCATACTCAACTATATTTTTTTTGCACTCAAATTCCAGCTTAAAGGAGAAACTGAAAGAACTGTGGTTTGGGGTTTTCAAGACCACTCCAGACCTATTCCCAAGACTAGAGCATGCTCCATCAAAGGTCATAGTCCATGGGGAATTGTTATCTGCAAGTTGAACATTCATCTTTACACACTGATCTTCAAAATCAACACATCCTACAAATTTACCCAATTCTATATCAACAAACAATACTTTATAAGAAGCATTTAAGGGGTCTTCTATGAGGTGTTGCATCTTGTAATCCCTATGAAAGTTAAACAATTTTCCTTCCAAAGGTCTGGAAGTAAAGGAAATATCCATTTGAACATTTCTGCCTACACTAGCTTCCCAATTCTTGGATAATAACATGCCCCATTTTGCAAGGTATTCAACTATAACAACATTCATAGTCAAATACTTACTAGGGTAAGCAGCCAGTTCTACTACCAAAACTTTGACATACGCAACCATAGGCACCTTCATGGAATCATAGCAAAAAACTTCCCAAAAGAAGTTGTTTTCTTGATGTTCAATTCATTCATGACTTCTAATGGCATGATGTTACAAAATCCCCTTAATCAAACATGCAATTGTGGAGAAGCCTTCCATTGACAAAAAGAGTGGTAAATAAAAGATCCATGTATAATTGTGATTTAACAAGGGAAGTTCCTAAATATACTTCTATAGGTACCTTATCATTGGGCTTGATCTTCTTTAATTTCAGCTTTAGCAATAGTAATAGGAGTCACCCTATTAACAATAGTTCTTTCTTTGACATCCATATCCTCTTCAACCCCAACATATTCAAATTCCCTTATTTTATGCTTTCCAAGATCCTTAGTAATTCTACAATGGGGATATGATCTTTATTTGACTCAAGATTTGGGCCATATCACATGTGGTATATTTGGGTAAGGGTGTATTGGGGGCAAGAGTGACTACTTTTTATGAGGGTAAAATTAGAGCTTCACAAGCTACAAAGAGCATCACAAAGAAAGAATAAGTCACTCGCAACTTTTGAAGACCTAATCACAAGACCATATCTTCATCAGGCAGTATGGACTTCACAAAAAAAAGCACTCTTTTGGCATATTGGTCAACAAAGAGCATCTATAGCTATGGGAGATGGGATAGGTCCCATGATCTGTCTATTACTGTAGACTAGCAATAATTAGCATACACTTTGGTAATTATATAGTTCTAAATGCATAGTACATACCTTAATATAATAACTAAGTTATGAAACAACAACTTGTATTGACCTCAAGTTATTATTGGGACAATCTTCATAGCTTAGGGAGCACCTCATACAAGAGCTGACGAGTTGATATCAGAATTCGCACAGCACAAATATCAAAAACTTACATTATATTCAGGCCATTCAACAGCCATCATACATAGTTATAGAGAGGATGTTTCCTATAAAATAGGAAACCTCCTACAACCACTCTCCCTATTTAGTTGTGATTGGTTTACTCCCGTAACAATACACACTCAAACAATATAATAAACAGCTTACGAGGGTGGATACATTTACAATAATATATTAATAACACATTAAACTAACCATATAAATAAACCATGTGAATACTAATTCCTAACATTCCCCCCCTTAGTGTTTACATGGTAGAAAAACATCCACACACTCCTCTGCAGTATGCTCACCCCTGTTGTGGCATGTCCAACTCTGTGACTCATGACCTTGATCCAAAAGAAAGGCTCTCTCCTTCCATGGTTTTAAACAGGCTTACCACAAACCTTGATGCGTGACATGAACCTCATCAACTGTCGACCTCATGTGGTTTTCTAGATCCTCCCACAAACCCTTTCAAGATCCATGAACTGACTTACTCTGGTGCTACTGTTCACCACTATGCTTATACATCAGGGAATTATGTAGGAAACACAACTCACATATTACAAAACTGAAGAATAGAAAACTCATACTGAAAAAGATTTCACATTACTTCCTATAAGAATCGCATAATGTTCTTAATTGTAGTCTCTGTCTGTTGATCGCTGCCACTCGATCTCGAACAGCATAGAAAACTGACACTGCCACTGGAAGCTTTCCTTGACTAAGTCGTTTTGGGTGCAGAATGGGAATGGAACATTGGTATGTATTCCCCCTCACAATGTGAAATTCCACTCAAATAGATACTGAGAAGCAAAATACATCGAAGAACATACTGCTGAATGGATCTTGCTAGTTAGGTCTTGCTGCACATGGTCACAAATGCTAGTGAACGTATTCTCCTAGCTGACCATCTTCCAACGAAGTACGGCAGTCAGAGGACCAAGTCAGTCAGAGGATCACTGACAATCATCTGCGCTCCAACACAACTTTTTTTCCAACATCCATCAAATACCACACAAAACAGGAACACTGCAAACAGAAGCACTCTGAGCTGAAACTGGAACACTGCAACACTGAAAATCATAGTACTCACACTGCACACTTGTGCCACCAAATCATTCTGTGCGGCCCCGTCGTTGGTGACTGACGAGAGGTCACTGTTCGACCTCCTTCCTCTGATGCCTCCTTCCTCCGGTAACATGCTGCTAGCTCAGCCGGGTTTGGATATGAAGACTACATTTGTTTTCCACATTGAAGTTATTTAAGCTTCCCCCCACAATGTGAAACATTTTAGTTTTAGGACGTCGGGTACAACCGATAATGCGTCCCACAAAATAGCCAAAAAATATGATGATTTTTCAATTTTGGGTATTTTATCCCAAAATTAGAACCACTAGTACATGAGAATTAAAAAATAAACACTTTTGCAAAAAACGGTGCTCAATTTTGAGTTACCGTGCAAAAGTTATTGATGTTACAATTTCCCGTAAAATTGGTCCAATTAAAATAAAATTGAATTGCCCTCAACGATTCAATTATTAAGCTCAAAACTGGATAGCAAATATATATCGTGTGACCACTCGTTGGAAACTATAGGAAATGTAGATTGCAAAAATAATTATAACCTCAAAAAATTGCGCCAAATAAGAAAAAACCTGTGTGTTGCCAAAAATGTATTCTTTTCCCTCAATGTGCAACTATTCCAGCAAAAACTATAGAAAAAATAAATCTGTTTGACAGTATAGTTTCGTCAATACTCTAACATAATTAGCCAATCTGACCTAACTGATGGTAAGGCTACAAAGTCACGGCTGCGTTTTTTTGAAGTGACCAACAATGATCTTGTTCATAACTTGAGAATCAGAGCTCCGATCTGCAATCCGATTTAATTTATGGAGGAAAGCTTATGTTCCAGAGCTTTGCACTGAACACTACATTGCTGTATTTATTTCATGGACGGATTATTTGAAAGCTATTCTTGACTGAGTTTGACACCTAAACTGGCTAAAAAAACATGCTTTCTTGGCTCTCATAGGAATAACCTGCTCTGGTACCAAATGCAAGAAGCACACACCAGGTTTGCACAGAAACATATAATTCATGTAGAATCAATAATTCACCTTTCAATACGCCATTCAAGTTTCCTTATTACAAAATATATAGAATAATCTTTGTTCCTATAGATTTAGATGAAACAGGTCAGTATGAAATGCACTGAACTCCAATAAAAAGCAAGCCTATAGGTAAAGTAATGATGCAATAAAATTACTCCCATAACAAGGGCGACCATGAACAACTCAGATCCACCCCACATAATGCTCAGGAATCCATTATTGCTCTTATACCAACATATTGGGACAGCAATATTAATAACACATTAAACTAACCATATAAATAAACCATGTCGACCATATTTGAATTACCTACACAGGCTATTAGCATAGTCATATACATTTGAAAACTGACTTCCTATAAAATAGGAAAGTGCTTACAACAAATAAACTTCTTTAGTTGTGATTTATTTACTCCCGTTACAATACACAACTCAAGTCCAATAGCTATATTATTAACTATCTCCACACTTCTATATTAATAGTCACATTTTTAGTTAATCATTTTGGTGAACCATGTGACCACTAATTCCTAACACTTATTTGGATCCTCATTTCTTCTTCTATCATGGGTCGTCAAGGTTGCTCAAGTCACTTTATTTGATTTGCTTAAGAGATATCCTTAATATGCCTAAGCTATTTTACAAAAATCCCTAGACACTAGCCAAGTATCCTTTATGACAATATGCCACCACATGCACCCTAAGTCCCCTCTTGGTGCCCCTGACATTAGTTTACTTTGTCGACCCTAGTCTTAATGGATCCTTTCTAGCCATCTGAGAATCTTATACCTCTATTAGTATTCATATTTTTCAAGCCTTACATTACATTATTTGAACAAGGGAATCATATAAATTTACAGCTATGTGAATCCACAATCACATCTCTTAGCATCTACAGTATTAGCTATCACAACTTAAGGATGCTATCTATCAATGGCATGTTTGTGCTCCTTCTATGCAATCTATGTCCACTACATGTCATCTAAGTTGAACCTTGAGACATGTCATTGCCCGAGCCTCTCATATTTGAGTGTACATACTTCATAGCAACACGACAGTTCATTGCTGTGTTCCTTAGCATACGTCAATTACATTGTCTTTGCCTCCTAGCTCATTTACTATGCTATCAAGTGAATCAGCTACACAAGAGCCATCTAGGGTCGTCCATATCCGCACACACATCATTGAATCTACATGTACATAAGTTGACAACGATTGTTATGCATCTTACAATGTAGAGTTACAACATCTTGAGCGTCAAGGGCTTATCATGCATTCATTCTCCGCCCAACTTGGATTCATGTTACATCTCTAATGGGTTCCTAAGACTACAATGAGAAATTCTCCATCTAATGAGCATCACCATACCGCTCCTCATGCACATTCTTCATTTAGGTGTTTCAAGAGTCCGCACTATCATCCAACCATCCTATCAATCATTACCAAACTCAAGCATCCAAAGCCTGTGACAACTCTACCAAATTAGTTCACCACCTCCTAAGCTCACTTTATCCTCAATACATCCACTTACCAAATCATGAAATGAAAGCCAGTTTCACTTCTCACGGATTTTCATACTATATCGTGTTGTGCCTCTTACTGCAGTCGGGGTCAGTTGTATTTACTAGTTGTTCATAGCTAAAAAACCTCTTCTTATCAGACGATCTCACTGACTCCTCCATTATCAAGTTACCTGCCACGTCACCAAGTCATTTGCACATGAGTCACCACCTATTGTTTCCATCCCTATCAATTCCAACATTCGTAATTAGACCCTATCATGGTGTATGAGCAACTGGGACCTGGATACAACTTATTATGATGATTGGCTATTCAATCTTGTTGATTTCACATACCATGCCTAACTCATATATGCATGATCAAGCTTCACCTTAATGTCAGTTCTGACTTATCATTGTGTTATTCCCTCCCTCTGTATCAAGACAAGCAAAGGGTGTGACATGTTCTTAGGTATCAATTGGCATGATGCACAGGTCTCAATCTATCATCTGCATAGAATCTCCATGCATCATAGTATACTTGGGGCATTAACACCTAATACAAGTCCCCTCATTTCGTTAGTGATGCCTATCATCTTTTGCATGGTTTTAACCTAGGCTTCTTTAGGTTTCCCATACATCACGTTTTAGACCATCTAGTTCCCCATGGCCCATCGAATCTGATGAACAATCTTCTTGTAGCTCACCTGGTTACACACGACTTGTGCAATCTCATCACTCTACTAGTCCATTACTAGCTAGTCTAGGTCGATCGCCCACACATCTGCTATATATAGGCATATTTCGCCACCACATTGCGTTTCATCACACATTACGTGTCCATACACCATACACCATACATCTCCTTTAGGTAGGTTCGTCTATCAACATCTGTGCTCATCCATCACATAGGTATACATCACCTCCTCACCTTACACATAGGTTTACATCATACACTCCATTAGGATATCCTTACGCATAGGTGCCTCATCACCCTATACATAGGCATTATACCATCACATCATACACTGCACATTACCTCACATTCTACACTTACATACTAGGCTCCATTCACCTGCATATATGTATGTCTCAGATATTACCATTCATCCATATCATGTTCACATTACTTCATCTATCACATGCTATTACACTACGGGTGATTAGGGCATTACATTTTATACAATTCTATCACATAGTAGCACTCACCATTCTACACGTTTGGGGGGGCATCACGCTTATACATATCCCCCCTATAGCATCAAATCACATGGTATATTCTCATCACCATTATATATATTGATACCATCTTCTACATCGCTATCACTCACCACCCTGATGACAAACTCTTATGTTCCTCGGTCCATACTTCAACTACCGAGGGTTTACAAATACAAATGGACCTTACATTCTATCACATGCTTATACATTCGACCTTTCATCGTGCGACATACTTCACAGCATTAGTGCATCATACACTTTAGGCTAAATCTTCTCACCTAGTATCTATCTATACATTGTAGTGGTATACACTCATTAGGTTACATCATTGCTCCCTACATTTTCATCTTTACATCTACTTCTACACATTATGATCATTACCCTATGATGAAATATAGTTCTGCGGTCCTTACTCAATTGCTAAACGTTAATAACTCAAATGGACCTCATCATACTCACGTGTTCAATCACTCATTTTCACTCACCTGCTTACTCTCTACACTTTACTCTTTTATGATCACATATTTATAGTAAAAACATTCAAACCATTTCTTGATGACACACTCTTGTTTACGGTTCATTCTTGACTACTAAGGGGGCATAAGTAAATGAACCTCATCTCATACATAAACATCCACTCAGGGGACACATTTCTCCTATCATTCACTGTACATTCCATTTCATCTCATCCACATCATTTTGCATATCTAGGTTGCATTTAGTCTTGCTTATACTTTCCTTTTACATGTACATATTATTACACATGCTAGATAGATATCTTATATGTTATTATCTTTATCATACATACATGCACATTCACTTGCTTTCCAGTTGTGATCAGATATTCTACAGATCTATATATGCAACATGTATGTTTTGGCACGAGTACCTATTACCAATCCCACAAAGGCTCCTTGGGGCATCCAATTTCATACATTACAGGTGTTATTGTTTCATTTTGTTTCATAGCACGTTACTTTATCAGATTATACATTCTTTGACATACTTTTTATCTCTCTAACATACTAATGGGTGTTCCATGTGCAGCATTTGTATTATAGGTCTATATGCTTCCATGGTTATTTGTTACATTACTTGTCATTACTTTCTCTTTGTATGCTCTTGTTTGCAGAATTTTACCTTTGCCTTATGTACACACTATATGCTTTTGGATTCATCGGCCTAGATTGTCTTGTGACAGCATGAGTGGTGTCCCATGTTTGTAACCCAATTTGTGTGGTCTACATTGTCTTCTTGTGTGTTGTCTTCTTACATCTTAGCTTACACATTGTTTTCAATTGACCTCTACATGTATGTTTGTCTTTTCTTGCACTAACACTTATCTCCCAACCACTTTGTTTGCATGTTCCTTGGTTTCTACAAATCACATTCCCTTCCCCCTACATGGCACACTTTTAACACAATAGGTGGTCCTCCTCTTGGTTCGCATACTCCTTTATCAAAGTTACTTACACCCCAAATGAGGGGGCATCATTTGGGTGAATCATTCACCTAATATAGCAATCTATAGTCATTACACAACACATCATAGTATCGTTATGGCACAGTCTTCAATTTCAGGGCTTAGAATCAAACTTGGGTCCTTAGCACAACATAACCACCAGAGTCCTTCCCTAATGCCTATAACTAGGGGGAAGTTACATGACATTTGGCAGTTCAGCACAGTCTACAAAACTCCACACAATGACTTTTACAGGGCACGCAATTCTTAGCATTTCACGTTGGATCAAATTTTACACACCATCTACAGTGGTGTTCTACATTACGGGAAGTAGTTAAAGGTTGGAGGATAACACCAAACTTCTCTCCCTACACTTCTTCCATATCATTGGCATGAGATCACCCCAAAAATTCACAGGCCGGTACAACTAGCAAGAGATCACCCAAAAAGCTCAGTCTTCTACAAAATCTACACGATCCTTTCTACACTCTTTCCTCATCACGGATCAGGTGCACATGTTTTGTTTTCACATTTTTCATTTTACATGATTTTTACACATATACGTGTGTATTTGACTTTTGGTTTGTTCTTTTCATTTGTAGGTCCGTTTATATGGGAAGCAGTAGTTAACATCATTCACAACATCAACAACATCAAAAATAGGTGAAATCGTGACATTTACACGTGTTTCCACCCTAGGGTCATTTTCATCATCACTTTTTACACTTTTTCCTCCTTAGCATCCATGTTTCACACTTTTATCACTCCACACTTTGTCATGTCACTCAAAACACTCTTTTTACATAAATCTACATGGTTATCAGGTACACATATCTATCTACTTTTTTTTACCTATCTTTTCACTCACCAATATAAAGTGGGGGAAACTGTAGACAAAAAATCACGCACTTTAGATAATTATCTAGTCTTGATTGCATACCACTATTTATATGATTCATAAGTAAGAAATAACTAATTAACCCATGTCTTTGACCACCTTTCTTTACTTTATGTTGCCACTTTTGGTCTTTCACCATTACTTGCTCATTCTACCTTTTTATACCTTAGCATTTATCATCCTAGAAACCAACACCCAACCAAGATGTTAGCGTCAGGTGCCCTCATCCCCTCTGGGCACCCCTGAACTCAATATACTTTGTTCACATCTTTTGGGTCTTTTCTATCTATTTGAGCATCTTATATTTTTGGTATTTATCCTTTTCAAGGTTAATTACAAAATTCAAGCAAGGGAATCATATAAATATAAAAGTTATGTGATCATAATTAAGGACCAAGCACTAAGCATTAGCTATCACCGCCTACAGTTGCATCCTATTAGGTTATGGAGCTATATTGCTTCACAGTTAGCATGCAATGGAAAGTGACTGGAAAATATAGCAACCGTCATCGGTCAGAGCAAGTGGGAACCGGCCAGCGGTTAAGGCTAACCGGCATCAGTTACCTATGTGATGATGTTTTAATTAACTCTCAGGAATTAAATCTATCTTTAGCATTAAACTAGATTTATTTGATGTAATTACATGGCTAAAGTTCCCTAAGTTTATATACACCCATATAAGCATGAAAGCTGGGGTTTTTAAAGGGTATGAAGAAAAAGAGAAGGATCGGATTAGATCCTTCTCCGAGATTGAGAGGATGAAGATGAAGAAGAAGAAGAGGAAAAAGGAACAGGTTACATGAAGACAGAGACTCCATGGAGAGGAGCTGGACAGAAGAAAATAGCAAACTACTATATTTCCTTTGTATATTTATAGTCTCATGTAATGGCTTGCATAGTATCCAAAGCACTTAGTGTTTCTTCTTGTAGATCCACATGTTGGTGAGATATTGTATTATAGATCTATTTAGATCTAATCTTGTATTGTAGATCCATGAGATCGTATTGTATTTTTGATCCATGTAGATCTAGATATTATAGAGGAGGTCATCTTCATGTTTGCATAGGTTATGCAGTGATGGAGAGACAAACTTACTTCTTGGTGCACAGTCTTAGTTGCACATTTGGTAGACCCATGTGAGAGGTCTTGTTTGCAGGTCCACAGAGAAATTGGTTGCAGTTCAGAGAAGCGGTAGTTCTTGGTTATGTGAGATCTACTAGTAGTGGTATGGAGGCATAGTTTAGTGTACTTAGGTAGATCCAATTGGAGATCTAGGAGGATATACTCTTATAGAGATACATGTACTCTTATGCAGAAGAGTTGTTTTATAATCTCTTGTTATATATATATATATATATATATAGGAGATCTCTATCTTTGGTGGACGTAGCCCATATTGGGTGAACCATGGTACATGCTTGTTATGTGTGTGTACTTTTGTGTGATTTGGATTATTCTAGTTTATACTTCCACTGCTGTAAATTTTTTGGGTAAATTATTTGGATCCTGTGTGCATGATTTTGTTTATTATTAAATCATAGCACTATTCTGCTGTCCCAAAATCCCAACACATCCATCAAGCATCTAAGAGCTCCATTTCATCCATCTAACACCATCCAAGGGACACAAATGTTGGTCATTCTACATACACGCTTCATAGAAGGTAATTTCATTCTATTTCATGCATACATATATTACATTTCTTTACATCTAGCTTATTTACTCATTATCACGTGTGATACGCACAAGAGCCACCTAGGGCATGATTCCACACACACACACACATAGAGAGAGAGAACTACATTGGATGTGAGATGTAGTGCATCACTCAATCGTAAGATCACCATTTTGACTTTTAAGGATAGTCTAACCCCTCATTCTGCATCTTTCTTTTTCAGGATTTGATGCCTATTTGAGGGTTTTGCGGGTCATTATTTCATTGCAAGTTTCCAGTGACTTTGGTGATCATTTTGTGACCACATAGCAACTAAAGGAAAAAAAAACATTGAAGAAATAATGACCACTTAGAGGAGTTGTTTTGAACATTTCGATAGACACGGACACCTTGAAACAAGTCTAGGGTGCCCACAGGCACCCATGTCCCTCTCCAGGCACCCCAGTCTAGAAAAATCATCAATTAGCACACTTTTATAGGGTTCTGTGTGAGGCTTGTCCCTCTCTATTCATCCATTTCTAAACTTTGGCAAAGTTTAGAGAAACAAATGTAAAGCAACTAAGGCTTTCTACTCTCTCTTTGCACTTAGGGTTTATACTTTCTTACTTAGCCTGCTTGGGTAAATTTATGTACTTAATTGTTTATTCATTTATTGCTACAAATAAAAATCATATTAGTCATATAAATTCACATTTTAGCTTGGTGTCCCCAAGATTTCACTTAGATATTTTGGGGTACCCCTTTAAAATTTTGGTCATTCTGCCTTGTGAAAGTTTGAGGTCATGTTTTTTATGCCCCCCCTTAAATAATACTTTGTGTTTAGTGTTTTTTCCTTAACTATTTTGGATTGTAGGATTTCTCAGGATTCCTTCGAGAGGTTGCAAGAGGTTTCTTGGTCACATTTCAAAAATACCCCACTTGCTCAAAATTGCTCAAAATCCCTAAAAAGCTAAGTATGGAACCCACCCCTAGACCTATTCAAGTTTTCCAAGTTACTTTACTTTATAAGTTGCAGTGATTACTCAATAAAAAACCCAATTTGTACTGCACAATGCTAAGCATATTTACACTACTACTGCTTTACTTCTTAAAGAAAATGATTAAAGTCATTTCCTAAAGCCTGATTTATACCCCTATCAATACATTACGGAAAACCGATGTTACTTTACTTCAAAAAGTAATCAAGAAAATCCGATAGTGAATCCCTCAATGCGATTCAAGATCCATTCAACCTTTTTGAATTACTTTACTATCGAAGCAAATGTTAAGTATTCAAGTAAAGTCGAATGTAAATCCAGCATTTCTACCCAAAGCTAAACCAAATTGGGTTTTCGACAGTACTTTACTCCATTAACGTGAGAAAGCAAAGAAAACCGTGAAATCCGCCCCTAAGAAAAATGATGACATGGAAATATCCCACTTGTATCTTGGACATTTAATGAGGGGGAAGGTTTTAAAAAGAAAAAAGGAATTCCACATCATTTCCACCTATGCATTTTATCATCCAAGCAAGTAGGTCATCTTGAAAATTCTGAGTTTCTCATATCGGCCAACTGAAGGAATTTTTGGGAAATCCATTGGCGACCCATCTCGAGTAAAGGTAGGATATTTTCTTCCCTTCTTTCTTTTCAGTTTTTCCTTTTTTCGTAATTTTTTTTTTTCAAAATTCGTTCCTTCGTCTAAGTATTTTTGTGTTCTGAAAATCTATGTTTTTCCATTAAGTCATGCAAGAATTGGTTTAAATTTCTAGGAGAACTTTTTAGTTTCATAGGAAAGTTATACTCATGTTCATTTTGTGTAAAAAAATCAAACTTATGAAATGCCCTAGTTTTTTCCCTAGTATGCAAACCAACAATTTTAACCATTTTGGGAATATTATTGCTCAATACTCACCTTCATGTTTGGCAGAACCCTTCATAGCTCTTGTTTGGTGCTAAAAACTTAACTACTAATACTCACTAATTCCCACAATGTTTTGTGTAAAACTAACCCCTCATTGTTCAAAATCGATAACTAAGGCAAGTTTTAAAATTGTTGTTACTCCATACATTGCATGGAATCAACCCCCCATTATTGAATTCCTATGCTAAGCAGGTTTTCAAAATACTCTCACTTCGTAGTTCATTGTGTAAAACTTAACCCCTACTACTTGCTTACTTAAAACTTTCAAGCAGCTTCACCCTGCAAATTTGCACTCTACTCTGCAAATTTGCACTCCACTGTGAAAAAAAGTTATCTCATTTGCTTGCTTGCTAAAGGCTTGATACAGTACCTACAAAAATATTTATGAGGAATTTGATGATCATTTGAATCAATGAATATGTATATTAACTTGAAATTACCTTAAGAAATATAGATTTCAATAGTTTTACTCAAAATTCTACATCTTAAGAAAGAGCAGGTATTGACATCTCAATAGTTTATATACTCAGTTTTACTAGAGGAAAAAATACAACAAATGTCTAAGGCATAGGAAAACTCATTAGAATCTGGAGAGGTAGCTATAATTCAAGAGGACCTTAGTCTTGCAATTGTGGGAACTTCTAGAGAAAAAAGAAAGGAAAAGTATAAAGGTAATCCCACCAGTGAACCACAACTATGAAAAATGAAGTATGAATACAAGGGTTACCCAATTGAATCATGTATTGGATCAAATCTTGTTGAGATCAGTGATATTGATATGAAACATGTGTCTATAATTGAGTTGATTGAAAGTTCCAAAACATCAGGCAAGACACCTCTGATGCAAGCTTTGAACAACAATGGAATTATTCAAGTAGCAACATTCCCAAGTACTGCTCAATTACCTTAATTTGACTTTGAATGTTCTAAATTTGATGATATTATCACCAGAGTAGTAAAAGACACATCAAAAAAATATGGTGGTAAGACTAGACACCCAGTTTTTCAACTACTTGTTGAATATCCAAACAAAGGCAAAGGTTTTGGATGTGAATATGGAGAAGGCCACTGACCAATGGGAAAAGAATACAACTAGTTTTTATTAAGATCATGAATTTAAACTACTTTAAAATTCCAAAACAAGCATCCAGGTTCCCTAAAACCATAGTAAGGCCAGATCTAATCTAGGAAGTTGATGATATAACTCAGTTTTTATGTAGGATCAATGGAGGAAAGAATTACTAAATATTTCTCTACATGGATGTATTACTTCATTAACAATTGATGTCAACAAAACTAATGCATTGATCAATTGGGTTGAGATAATAAGTAATAATATTAACCATCAACTCAGTGAAGTTAGGAAAACTTTCAGTATCAAGATGACTTCATACTTGGTAATATGTTGCAGCTTTAGAAGGAACTTTTCCAAGTTTATACACTAAATGAATCTTGGCTACAAACCCTAATTATGAATATTATCCATAGTTGGTATTGTCTGAGTATTTTCAACAAGTATAGAAGGGTCAATGATGGTTTCTTTTATGAAATCATTTACAGGCTCAACAATGACCTGAAGGTAAAAAAGAGTGACTAAGGTAGTATGGGAGACAATTTCCTAGTATGGATGTATCTTTAATCAATTTTCTAATTTCACCTATCTTAGGGTCTGTGGTTTCTAAGGGTAACCACTCAAACTCCCAAGGTACCATAATAACAAGTGGGTGTTAATGGATCTACCTAGACAACTAGTAGAACTACATGATCTTTTGTCAAAGTCTCATAGGGAAATAGTTGGTTTTCCTATCACAATTGGCCATTATCATTGTGCCAACATTCACAAAGTAATGAATATTTAGAATGAAATGTTTCATCGTTACAAAGCAAGAATTATTTAACACTAGGGCCAATTTTAACTTCAGGAAAATAGAAAAAAAAAATGTTTCTTTGGAATACATGCACATACCTTCACTGGAGGACTTTTAGATAGATTGTAGGGATGGGTTTGAAGGTCACCAATGCACAAAAGGCCCAAGACAATGAAATAAGGAGAACATTCATTAGCTTCACAAATAGTAACTCTGGAATTGAATACTAGTGAAGATTCTCCTTCATCAATACAAATTTTTTCCCATACCTGGTGATCCCCACATCACAAGCTTCACCTAAAAAATGGTCATAAGTATGCCACCTTTAAAGAAAACTTCTTTCACTCTTCCCCTGTGAATGTGGAAACTCCACCACCTCATCCTCCTCCTTTTTTTCCACCAAGTAATCCTCCTCCACCCAGAAGATGACCAACCTAGCACTCAACACAAGGAGGAGTATGACACTATTTTTGAGATACCTTCATCTCTTGAAGAATCACAAACACAGGAGAGAGGAGAAGTTGAAGTAGAAATTATAGAGATGGAGGGTGATTAACTAAAATAGAAATATTCTAGTGTAATCTAATGTTATAAGAGAAGTAAAAATGACTTAATAAATGAAGTAATAAAATACCAAAATAGGAACAATTTTTGGGAGTGCGAATGGAATCTGAAGCGAAGGTTTTGCAAGGTCTGTTCCCTAACCACACACTTCACAAGGAGGTGTTTAAGGTGGCAGCATGGCTTGAAAAGGGTGGGAAAAGTAGAGCAGTGAATAGGAATATAGGGGGAGGAGTGGTTGGTAGTCAAGGCAAGGCCCATCCTCTCCTCCATCAACTTCATTCAAGCATGTTTTTGGGTAAAAATGGTGGTAATACACCTAACAACCAGGCTTGCCTAGTAGATCTTTAGGAGGATATCCCTTTGATTGCTATAGAAAACCCTGAGGTAGAGGACTATTTTTAGTCCCTATCACAAGATGTCATGATCAGTCATTTTAATGGTTTATGGCCTTCCCTCTTCCACCCTTTATCAGTGGGTTTTTGAGCACTGGTACACATAGGTGTGAAATCTCTCTCTGTTCTAAGGGGCTTTTTATTGTGCATTTTATAGATCCAGAGTATTATCAGCACTGCCAATCAGAAGGCCCATGGTTTTGAGGTCAGTGTTGGTTTATTCCTGACTCCATAGTTTCCAAATTTTGATCTGAATACTCTTTCGATCACCAAAAACACCTGTTTGGGTTAGGCTTCCTAAGCTTCCTTTGCATCTCTGGTATGCCCTGGAAGATATAGGCAATGTTTTTGGAAAAAAAATTAAAGGAAGATGTGGATAGAACACATTCAGTTCTATGCACCTATGCCTTTATTTGTGTAGAAATTGATTTGAGTAAAGGACTGCCAGACCACATCAATCTAAAATTTATAAATTTTCAGCATTCCCAAGTTTTATATTATGAAAACATGACATTTTGATGTAGGTCTTTTAGAACCCCTGGTCATCTACAAGCTTCTTGTCCTCTTTTTAAAAATCATAAATCTATCAAAAAGAGTGGCTCAGCCTCTTCTGGCGGTTGGGGGTTCCTGGATCTAGATTTGGTGTCTACATCTTCTTTCAAGGAGGAGCCTAGAAAATCAAACTTTGAGGATAAGGATGTTGAAATTGTAGGAAAATAGAATATGGGTACAGTGATCAAAATGAAGGAGAATAATGTTGTAATGGGTGGAATGAAAAGAGGACATACTTCTAAAAAAATCGGATTCAGATCAAGATTGCTTATCCGACAATATGGTAGCTTTAATTAATCATAGCGATCTCATGTTGGTGGTTTCATCTTATAATGGTAAATGGCATGAAGTGAAGAAAAGGAAAGGTAAAATGGTCATATGTGTAGTATTGAGGATTATTTCCCATCTCAATGTGGGAAATAACTTGTGTTTGAGAACTAGATAGTAGTCAATCTTGTCCTTTCTATGTTAGTATAGCTTTTCTCTATGGGTTAGCCCATATTTTGAATTATAAAGGGAACATGCCCCTTCAACCCACTTTAACAATAAAATAAAATACCAAAATACACCCAAGAAAACTAAGCTAGAAAATATGAAACCCTAGTGTGCAATAAGGGTTAAGAAAAGCCTTAGTTAATTTACATATGTTGCAGGACTATGTCAAAGTTTAGCCAAGGTGAACATGAGGAGGAAACTGTCATGCAAAAGCCCAAGAAAATACATATATGAGATTTCTAACCAAACTGAGGCACCTGAAAAGGGATAGGGGCATCGGTGGGACCCCTTGTTTGAGATCTGGGCACCTTGGTCTATGGAAATGAACAGGAAACATCCTCTAGAGTGTCGTTGGATGTTCACATCTATTTTCTTCTTATCGCTAAACTACGTCAAATGTCGTTGTGAATAGGAGATGGAAGAATCCCCTACAAAACCCCAAATAAAGCATAAAAAACCCTAAAAAAGAAATATGCGTATAAAGGGGTTGGATTTTCCTTAGCTACCAAATTGATGGAATTATCACTGAGCGTTGCACGACATCTCAAACTCAATATAGCTCTAGGTTTTTGTGTGTAAATCATGACCTAGGTTATGTTTGTGCTAGTCACACTTTGTCAAGTAGCGAGAAAATAATTAGATATAGAATGTAGTAAATGTGTGCATGGAAACAATAGACTCCCCTCGTATGAAGTGTGATGTAGATGAACTAGCCTTGTGTGCCATGTGATTGAACTATATGGATGCAACTGTAGCTTTAGATGCCTTTGATGTATGCAAATATATATGGTTATAGTAGATGCTTAGTGTTTGGTCCCCTAATTATGGTCTCATAACTTTATATTTATATGGTTTCTCTTGATCTAATTTCATAATTAACCCCGAAAAGGATGACCACTAAAAAGATAAAAATCTCAAACAGCTAGAAAGTGCCCAAAATGTGAGAGTAAAGTGCAAAGAAGATCAGGGTTCCCCAAAGGGGACCAAGGTGCGTGGGGTGCCCCAGTCCTGGCTAGGCGTCCCAGTCAGAAATAGGAAAAACACATAATGACAATATAGACTGGGCAAGTGCAAGTGTAAGATCAAAAATATGATAGAAAGCAATGTAAAAATGGTCAAAGACATGGTTTAATTATTTACTATGTTCACTTAAGAAACCATATGAATAGTAGTAAGAGGCCGAGACTAAATAATGAATCAAAGTGTGTAATTTTGTGTCTACATTTACCCCCACTTTATGTTGGTGATTGTAAATCTCAGTAACATAAAGTAGATAGATATGTGCACCTGATAATCCATGTAGAGTGATGTAGCAAACGTGTCAAAGGACTAAACAAAGCATGGGGTGATAAAAAAAGATGGAGCATGGAGAATAAAGATGTAAATGTGTAAAAAGTGATGAGAGTGAACCTAGGGCAGAAGCATGTGTGTAAATGTTAATGTGTGTAGTGTACCTGTATGATTAGTAGTGTGTGTTTGATGTGCCTACCATGTGTGTGTTGTTGTTGATTTTTTTCTTCCCATACAGATGGACCTACAAAAGAGAATATGATAAAGTAGTCAAATACACATGTATATGTGTAAAAATGCATGTATATATGTAAAGAAACATGTAAAAAATAGTACGAATATGATAATGAAAAAGGAACATGTGTACCTAATCCACGATGAAATAAAAGGGTATAGAAAGGATATCATGTAACTATCAATGAAGTACGATTTTTTTGGATGATCTCATGCCACTGTGGCCAAAGAAGTGGAGGAAGAAAGTTGTGTTATTCTCCAACCTGTAACTTCTTCCTTGAGAAGATGTGAAAAGATCTTTGTGTTGCCTGGTTTTTTGGGTGATCTAACACCACTAGGTGAAGAAGTGTAGGGAGGAAATTCCAATGTTCCTCCAACCTATAACTACTCCCTAGAATGCTAAGAACAATCTACCCTGTAAAATCCATTGTGTATGGAGTTCGTAGACTGGTCTAAACCCACTCGTTGTATAACCCACTATGTCATGAACAAAAAATGTAAACTTAATTGTACTGGTATTGTGTTTTGTATTGTGTAAACCCCAAATAATTCCCCCCCCCCTCTTTAGGGGTGTATGTGACATCGTGGATAGGAGAATGTGGCCCCAAAATAGGACCAATCCTGTAAACTATAACTCTTCCCTACAAAGGGGAAGAGAATGTACTTGGTAAAATCCAAGACACATGCAAACAAGTAGCTAGAAAACAAGTGTTAGTACGAAAAAGCATGCATGTAGAAGACAAGTGTAAGCTATAAAGATAATGTGTAAGCTAGAATGTAAGTAAACATGCAAGAATCCAATCATAGACCACAAAAATTGGGTTACAAAGATGGGACACCACTCATGGTGTCACAAGACACTCAAGGCCATAGTAGCCGCATACAAACAAATAAGTTTAAACACCAAAAAAAGGGCAAAGCCCGCATATAATAGAAAACAATAGTAGAGAATGTAACAAAAAAGTATGGAAGTAAATATCCCCACGTAACAAATGTAACACATGAAGCACCCGTTAGCATGTTAGAAAAATAGAAAGTATGTCAAAGCATGTATAACCTGAAAATTGAAAGTGCTAAGTACAAAATGAAACAATAGCCCATATAGTGGACAAATTTGGATGCCCCTAGAAGGTATTATGGAAAGCATTAGTGCTACATGTAGAAGCTCTGTATCTACTATCACAACTAGAAAAGGACGTGAACATGCATGTGTGTATGGTAACGATAATGACATGCAAGATATCTATCAAAAATGTGTAGTAAAATGAACATATAAGAGCAAGTGCGAATAAGAGTAAATGCAACCATAAAATGTAGTATGGTGTTGATGCAAGGAATGTAATCCAGTGTGGATAATGGAATTTTATGCAATGAGGTTCATTAAGTATGCCCCCTCAACAGTCAAGAATGAACCATAAATGAGAGTGTGTCATCGGGAAATGGTCAAACTATGTGTTGCGCACTGTGATGAGTGTGTATTGATGATATGCAACACAGATATGAACTATGCATGACTTTGTAACCTAAGAGTATATCACAATAATATGAGTAGAAATAAGTGGTGATTTATCCTAAAGTGTATACCATTAAAAAATGTAAGTGAAAGTGATGATGTAGCTTATCACAAGATGGTGCTAGAAGAAGTGACCCTATAGCTTAAAGCGTGTATCACTAATCCTAGGAATTTCGCATGAGAAAAATAAGATTGAATAATGAACGTGTGAGTGTGACCAAGTCCATTTATTATGTATAGCCTCAACAGTCCAATATGGACAGTGAGACTAGAGTGTGTCATCAGGTAGTGAGTGTAGCGCATAGAGGATAATATGTAAAATGCATAATGTGCATAGTAAAGTGTATGGTATGTAACGTGAGATCCATAGATGACATAAAATGTGTAGCATAAAATATGTAAGATTCAATGTAATATGACATATATGAGGTGTAAAATCACACAATATGTGATAGATATGGGATGATGTATGTAAGATAAGATGTAGGATGTGAAATGTAGAATGTATTAAGACATACAATGTCTATAGCCTATAATGTGGTGTGAAATACGTAGATGATATAAGACGATGTGATGATATGTGGTGCCTAATGTGTAGTGATTATTGTGCATTGTGGTGGTTCATGTGTAGAGATTGCTCTTAATAATCAAGTGTGAATTGAAGCACAAGAGTGTTTCATCGAGTGGTGAGTGCAGCGTGTAGGGGAGAATATGCAAAATGTGTAACTTACGTTGTAAATTGTATGGTATGTAATGCGAGATGTGTAGACGATCTAATATTTATAGCATAGAAAATGTAATATGCAATGTAATATTACATTTATGAGGTGTAAAAACACTCAATATGCGATAGCTATGGAGTGATGTATGTAAGACAAGATGTTGGATGTGAAATGAAGAATGTATTAATATGTGTAATTTCTATATCCTATAATGTGGTGTGTAATGGGTAGATGATGTAGGAATATGTGATTATATGTGGTGCCTAATGTGTAGTGACTATTTTGAAGTGTGTGTGGTTCATGTGTAGAGAATTCCCTTAATAGTCGAATGTGAACTGAAGCACAAGAGTGTGTCATCGAGTAATGATGATGCTTAGAGTGTAGATCACAATATGTTTTCTAGGAGGTTGATGTGTGGTAATACGAGTATGAAACGTGCATCGATGATAGGGTGAGGGGGGGGAATGTGTGGATGCTATGTCCCCCAAGTGAGTAAGATGTAGAATTCAATCATGTAATATCATCTAAGAGGTCATCAGTATCAGGGTTAAAATCAAAGGGGTAAGCATTAGTCACATGGTAATAAATAGTGTTCGGTTGATCATACAATGAGCCATTGAGGGAAACATTGTACATACCCATGGCATATTCCTCATCAATAACGGGTGGTAATGGACATCCATGTACATACCAATGAGTAATAGTTTTTGTATAGCCAAGAAAAGAACTGTTGCAAATGAATATATGACCAAATGGCATGGGAAAGTATATATCAGTATGATCATGGTTGAGGGTGCCCCCAATGTAATCGAGCCAAGATTGTCCTAAATTAAGTGGTGAAGAATGAGGTCCTCATTAAAGAAATATTGTGAGATGAAATACATGTAGCTTATAAGCGGTGTTGATGTGAACAAACCCATAATAGACATGAGAAGCATGTGGTGGAGGGTAGAGAACCTCAAAATCAAAACCTAGACGAGTCAAGCCCTCATGTGTACATACAATGTCATTGCAAGTAAGATCAAATGGAATATGCTCCCAATAAGAATAATTTATGAAAATATCACATGTGAATGGTGGGCGTGCCAATGGAGGAAGCACATGTGAAGGTGCAGGGGATAGATTGACATCCATATGTTGGGCAAGCCCCCAATAAAGAATCATAGTAGTAGTAGTAGCAGGTGCAGGCGATGGGGTGGAAGAAATTGCATCTATCGCACAAATGACACCTTCAAGTGGTGGAAAATTAGGTAGTTTATATATTGGTTGAGGATCATCTGTAGTATCAACACATGGAATAGGAATATTAGTATTAGGATATCAGTCATAATATTTGTATGCATCATGGTCGCGAAGTACAGTATATTCAACACCTTCATGTATGAAATTGACACAATGTTGTACAGTAAAAGAAATGGATTGCATGGCAAGTAGCCATGGTCTACCAAGTAAGCAGTTATATGAGACCAGAAAGTCAATGACAAAGAAGACTATCTTGAGATTTTTTGGTCCTACAGTGATAGGAAGAACAATGTGACCTATGCATAGGAAAATTGAACCATCATATGTATGAATTGAAAGAGATGATGGACTAACATTGACAACGGAAATACCAATATTTTCAAGGAATGACATAGACCAAATATTAAGTTTAGATCCATTATCAATTAAAGTATGCTTGATACCAACATTGTAAATGTGAATCATAATATGCAAGGGTGGGTCACTTTCAAAAGTGATAATATTAATGGGAAGATCGGATTTGAATGTTATATGTTGAGAAAATGTGACTAACGAAAGTTTGATATACTAAGTCAGGATGCATATCAGCACGAATGCGAGTAATAGCAAGAAGATTTTGGACTCTATGCCTTAAATCCGGATGTGCAAGAAAATAATCATTGATTGAGATACTCATGATGACTATACTCTAGGATGATAAGCAAAGAATGAGGACCCTAGAAGCATGAAGATCGAGTACACACTCACCAAAATGATTAACAAAAATAGAAATATTTAGTGTATTATAATGTTATAGGAGCAGTAAAAATGACTGAATAAATGAAATAATAAAATACCAAAATACCCCCAAGCAAACTAAGCTAGAAAATTTGAAACCCTAGTGTGCAAGAAGGGGTTAAGAAAAGCCTTAGCTGATTCATAGATGTTGTGTGATTGTGTCATAGTGTAACCCAAGTGAACAAGAGGAGAAAACCATCATACAGAAGCCCAAGAAAATGTAGATCTGAGCTATTTGACCAGAATGGGGTTCTTGAAAAGGGATATGGTGCCCGTGGGCACCCTGGTCTTTTGAAATGGCCAAAAACCCTCCTCTAGAGTGTCATTGGATGTTCACATGTGTTTTCTTCCTTCACACTAATGTCACTGAACTGCGTTGAATGTCATTGTGAATAGGAGAAGGAATAGACACCTACAAAACCCCAAATAAATCATCAAAACCCTAAAAATAAATATGCATATGAAGGGGTCAGACTATCCTCAGCTTCCAAATTGATGGACTTATCATTAAGCACTACACTACATCTCAGAACATATGTAGTTCTAGGTGTGTGTGTGTGTGTGTACAAATCATGCCCTAGGTTGTTCTTGTGTCAGATGCACTTTGTGAAGTAGTGAGAAAATAATTAAATGTAGAATGTAGTAAATGTGTACATGGAAACAATAGAGTCCCCTCCTATGAAGTGTGATGTAGATGAAGCAGCCTTGTGTGCCTTATGATGGAACTGGATGGATGTAAATGTAGCTTTAGATATCTTTGATGGATGCAACTCTAGATGCTGATAATGGATGTTTAGTGCTTGGTACCTCATTATGGTCTCGTAACTTTATATTTATATGGTTCTCTTGATCTAATTCCATAATTAACCCCAAAAATGTTGACCACCAAAAAGATAGAAAGCTCAAATGGCTAGAAAGTGCCCAAAAGGTGAGAGTAAAGTGCAAAGAGGATCAAGTTGCCCCATAGGGGATCAGGGCATCTGGGGCACCCCAATCCTAGCTAGGCACCCCAGTTAGAAATAGGAGAGACACATAATAACAATATAGATTGGGCATGTGCAAGTGTAAAATCAAAAATACGATAGCAATCAATTTAAAAATGGCCAAATACATGGGTTAATTATTACTCTTTTCACTTAAGAACCATATGAATAGTAATATGAGACCGGGACTAAATAATGACTCAAAGTGTGTGATTTTTTGTCTATATAGGGTATAGAGGAGTGAGAAATTGAAGTAGAACCTGATAAACATATTCATACAGAGGCTGTAAAAGAGACTCATGTTCATGAGGAACCAGAAAAAGGAAAAGAAGTCTAATTAGATACCAGTAGCAAGACTACTAAAGAAAAATAGCTAAAGAAACAATTATTGACTCAAAAAATGACAGAGCTTGAAAAGGTACTATTGCAAGATATTGCAATAGAAGGAAGTCAAGAAATGGTGGTACACTCTAGTACTATGGTGACAAGTCAAGAAATGGTAGTACATTCAAATGCTCCTACTTCTATAGGTCAGACTTTTCTTCTTGGTTTGCATTTCAAACAGTCCTTGAAGATAAAGAAGAATTAAATCTAGAAAAAAATGGACCTGTAACTATTAATGAGTCTTGATAAGAGAGGGAAGGAATCTAAAACTGCCAAGGTAACTTCAAAGCTAGTAATTGAATCATTCAGGTAGAAGTTTTTTGAATTATATACTTCAACAATGGGAAAGAAAAATGGTGAGTTGACTGAGGAGGATATAATTGTGACAAGAGTGCCTCTAGGAGAAGTCACCATGGAAGGATTGAAACAAGACACTCAGACCTTGATTGATACACTTTTTCTCAAGCTAGATAAGGATAAAGATGAAAAGGCCAAACTGATGAGCAAATCTCCAAGTTATGTGAAATCATTTCAAAGGTTTCCAAGTCTTTTTCTCAACCCATGCTATCAGGAGAGCAATTGAACCCTCGGGTAATCACAGAAGTTGAGGAAATAGGAGATAAAGCTAAGGCTGTAGATGACTGGATAAATTAGATCATTGAGAAATCAATATAAGAATACTTGGAGGTACCAAAAAGTTTGAATGGTCTTCAAATAAAGTTGACTCAGTTAAAGGATATAGCATTGGAGATGGACAATGAGAATGGGATTGCTGAACTTCAGTTGGAGAGTCTCGAGAAAATAAAATCATTTCACGAGAAGGTATTGATTGAAGATCAGATTGTGTCATAAAGATCAACACAAAATGGAAAGCAATAGGAGTTAATCATGTCCTTCTGCATAAAGCTTTTTAATAAAATGATGGAAGAGATGAAAATGCTAGAGGAAGAACTGGATGAAGCTATGGATAATATTGATGATTGTATCTATTTTGTCACAAGATACACACTTGTCAAGCCACCAGACACTATAGAGGAATTTCTTCATCTTCTTAAGCAAGAAACTGATAAATCTATCACTCCTTTCACATGTGATTCAATTGAGAAATTAATAAAGCTTCACCGTGATGTTAAGAATTTTGGACCGAACCTGGTAAAATTAAAAGGATTAAACAACATCTTAGCAAAATAACTCCTCAAGTACGAGACATAAATGCAATCTATTGCTAAAGAAGATGAAAAATTAGTGTAATATATGTTCGATCAACATGTTAAATACTTGGAGAAAAGCAAGATTGAGGTTCTTCAGTTGGAATAACTTCTTCTTATTATTCTTCTCATTTTTCAGACAATGTAGTTAAGTAATCAAGTTTAATTCCAAAACTTAAGTAATTTGATTGAAAGTCATTACTTCAAGTTTTTTTGAAAAATTCAATTACTTAGTAATAGTTGGCACTACATGCAAAGTAGTTGATTTTGTTTTAAATTGTAGAACATTTGAATATCATGTGTACCAAGAAATGAGAAATTCAAGGAGAAAGATTCTCAACTCATTGCAGTTTTGTATCTAAGCACATGTGTAAGACATAATTAATGTCTCCTATTTGTACTATCTTTCTGGATACTATAAATATAGGAGGAAGTCTACGAGCTAAATGATCAGAAATTTTTGCTAATCAGTTATTGTAATTTTGTGCATGAAATTAAATATTTCAAACTTTGTTTTGAGATTCATGAATGTTCATTATCTAAAATGGATGGATTGAATAAGAAGGTGTGTTTCTGAATAAATTTTTTCTAAGAAGTCTTGTTGTGCATTCTGTGAGGATTTAACGATAAACTTTGTGTTATCTTGAATTTGAATATGAATTCATTTCTTTTTCATTTGCTAAAAATTGTGACATTTCTAAAGTGTTTACCTATGTTATATGGCTATAATAAGCTCTAAAATATACTTATTGTAAATTGCATTCTCTCTTACCTCACTGCTCCTATATATTTTGTATTTTCCTTTCTCTTTTCCGCAATATTTCCAACGCAATTGCTTACATGCTACAAAATTTCTAAGCTATGGTTCATGAGCTGCATGATTAAAGTAATACCCTGGAAAATAATTTTATTTTGCACACAAATTATATAAGTTGCTAGTGTTAATAGTTTCAGTAGATAATCATCTTGCACAGGAGCTTCACCATTAAATGAAGGGGATTTATCCCATAACTTACTAGGTTTGTGTGTGTATCCGAACATAAAATCTAGTAAACATATCTTAATCAATTACGCAAATTATATTCCTTTTCTTGGGAAACAACAACATTTATTAATAACTTCATATCCTCCTCTGATGGAATTTTACCACCATACTTTTTAATTATTAATGCTCTTAAATATTCAAAATCATGGCTAGGTATTTCAAAATATTGATCCATATCAATATCGGTATTTACTTCAAAGGGGATGGAAAATACCTAATTGGTGCAACCCAAAAATCTTCCTCAGTTTTAGAAAAAAGGAGGACAATAGAATTTTCTCCTTGCATAATTTCTTTTTGACATTCCAACGTGCATACATCACCAAAATCAGTTTCTTCATCTACAACAAGTTAATTGCAAGGGGCATGAGGCAAAAGGCATTTATCACACCAATCAATGGCGTGCTCCTCCTCTGCCACAAAAATTATTGTTTTCAAAGGATATGGGACCACCTTGTTATCTCTTAAAGCATTTTTTTAATTTCCAACATCAATCCCATAGGTCCCTTTCCTTTGTCATCATCCTGGTGATCTCCTTTAAGACTATTCCCAAATCTATTATGTCCAGGGGCTTGATGTTGAGCCTGAAGTTTTGGAGTCAACCCCTTTTCATCTCTAGCAAGTTTGTATGAAATTTCCTTGACTGATCCAGCCAAGGTATTGACTACTTATAAATCCACAGACTTACTTGCTTGAGGCTTTTCTGGATATACCAACTTGACACCTCTCTTTGGAGGCTTCCCTGTGGCTTTAATGTTATTCTCTATCTGAATAGCCATAGAGAATGCCTTGTTTTAGAGTTATATGGGCCTTGTCTCTCAAATAATAAGTTGTTTTCTTATCAAAATCATCGCGGGGTACTTGATCAAACAAGATTCATCACCAGGCTTTATGTTATTTGGTAGCGTAGTGAGATTTTTATTGAACCTTGTATTGAAATCTTGTACACACTCATTGAAGTTATTCTTAATGTTCTCAAATTCATATAGAAGGAACCTAGAGTCCATCCTATCACCATATTGTATTTCAAAAGAATTTTTCATTTCCCCCAAGATTCAATTGATCTTGTAGGTAATGAATTGTACCATTCTCTAGCTTCTTCTTCTATTATATGTATAAACAACTTGACATAAACATCCTCAAACTAAACCTCACAGTCATCCATGAAATTTTGGAAGAATTTAAGATGTTGGTCTCCACTAATAGTATTATTTATCTGAAACCAGGGAACCCTATTTCTGATCTCATTTGGTACCTCATTAGGATAGCCCACAATGCCATCGAAATTTATTGTTGATATGTAGTGACTACAAAAGGATCTTTAAGAGGAGTGTGATCCATATTATCTAGTGGTGGATTTTAAAATAGAGGATTGAATCTATGGGAAATATTTGGGCAGAGGAGTATGATCTAGACAATGGAAGCTTTTAGGATACTTAGTTTCACAAAAACTCTATTCTCTCATGTGAACAAATGTGGAAGTTGAGGATGGTTTTTATCAATATTAAGGGTTGAACCCTGTCTGAATAAGGAATGCAAATGGGTTTGAGGGATACTTATTTCAGAACTATCATACATGTTGGAGTAATCCTCTATCAAAGGAGGGTAAAACTTAGGGATTTGAACACTTTTATTTTCTGAGCTTTGACCCTATACAAGTATCTAAATGTGCCTCCTTCTCAACTGTGCACTTTCTAATTCTGGGAGTAATTTTCTTGTGGGGTTGGATCTAAATAAAGACCTTTATACTTCCAATTTTACAATATGGAGAGCCAATCAACAAGGTGTATAAGGTGGAACTAATCACTGTTCTGACCCAAATTCTTATTTCAAAGGTGCAGCCTCCACTAGAGCCTTGCACTCTAGAAATGTAGATTAATTCAACAGTATTTTAAGGAATCCACTTCACAAAATCAACTTACTTCCAACTTTGTTATAAAAATAGTTCACGTAGAATCTTGATTATATTTGGTAAAGATGCAAGTAGCACACTAGATTAGTCCTTACTTTGTAGGGATTTTAGTAAATTTATCCATAAATAAACAATATTGATTATAATTTAGAATAAAAAGTCCCTGGTAGATGTGTCAGATGTGTGTTGGTTCCCAATTTTACACCCCGCAGGTACCTAACATCACCCCCTCAAGGTGGGGTGGCTTAAAGTATAAAATAGGAGTATGGGAAAGGGTTAGCAATATTATGTAAATGACCCAAGAGACTTGAAAATTCAATGATTTGTGGGATATGTCATTTGTGGCCAAGTATGTATGTGACATTTTCTTCTAAACAAGACCTTTAGGGATGATCAAGAGGCACGTACAAATGGAATGGCCTAATCTTGTTACTTTTGGTCTTGCCTAAACCAGGGTGAGAGGACTCGCATTATAACCTAAATGGAAGAAGAGAATTCTGTAATATGTTCTTTTTTATTTGTAAATGATGGATCAATCTAGGCTGAGTATGGCCATGAAAATAATTATCTACTCGCAAGATTTGTCACAAGGATATTGAATATACTCAGTATCTCAGACACGGGTTACTAGAGACAATGGAACTTAATTCTTTGTGCATCATTAGATCGAAATTCAGATGTAATGAATTTTTCAAGGATACTTGGATTAGAACACAAGTGTGGTAGGTTGAATCTTATAAATGTCGTATAAATGGTAGGATGGTGAGATAGGTTTGTTTTATGGAAAAAAGGGGGAACAAATGATAGTCAATTTTTTGAAATAGTGTATCAATAATTACCCAGGAAACATGCTTTTCTGGGAACATATTGAAATGAACATTGAATAAAAAAAAATTCTAAGAAATATTTTCATTCATTGATTCCAAATCAACACAAACATTTCAAACACAATCTTCAGAACACCCAACACAAAAGATCATGCAGGATTTCTAACAAAATATTCATTTCCTTTACTTTCATACGCCAAAAATACACTCTAATTCTGATAAAAATCACTCAATAAGATGGTTGCAATAAGGATTTTATGACCATATCAAATATTGCAAAGTAATACTATAAGACAATATTGATTTGATGACCAAAAATGCAAAAACCAAGGAGTGATCTAGTGTATTAGATAAATGCAATGAAGACAAAGATTGCAACAAAAGTTATGATTCATTAATCTTTAATCAACATAGAGGATACCAAAACACATACTGGAAATCAAAGACAAGCATATTTCATTCAAATCCTCAATTCCTTTATAAGGGGACTATCGACATTAAAATTCTCCTCTGTAATTTCGATTTTATTAATGTATGTATTAGGAATAGGATGTTGTTAAGTATAATTAGTAGTGGCATCCAATAGAAGATAACGGTGTCGTCAGTACGGTGCTACCAATAAATAAAATATGGTAACAGTCAAAGTACAAAAAAAATGTTGTGGTAAAAAGTACATATTTGTCGTAAGTGGTCCGGTAATGTTAAAATGTCAAAGTTAGGGTAAGTAGAGAAGTAGGGTCTACATGATTAGGAATTAGAAATATTATATTGGTAATAAGGACAAGGAGTGATGTCATAAATATTTTGTGTATTTTATTTGTAAAAATTCTAAAAATGTGGAACCTATGTGAAATGATAAGGTTTATCTTATCTTAAAAGATAAGCTTACTTGTACAGATAAGAGTTAGGGTATGGAATATGATTCGTCGGAGTAGATTTCTTATCCTATCTTAGAGATAAGATGGATAAGCCTAGAAGTTCTATAAATAGAGAGGCCACCCCCTCATTTAGCATAGAAAGAAGTAGTGAGAAATATTGTATGAGTAAGTGTGTAAAGGAAGCCATCATTTTGAAGGTGTGTTAAAGAAGCCATTAAGAGGTGTAATTGTGAATTTTCTCCCATAGTTATTGTTGGAAGACAAGTGAAGTCAGTAACACTTGAAGTACCTCATGGGTGAGATTGTAACAATTTCATGTTGATATTATAATTTACATTGATATTTCAGATTGTTCATCATTCCTTCTTATCATAGTCTATGGTATTCATGTGTTATGTTTGTTGTTGTGTTTCCAAATTACATCCACCAAACTAAAAGTTGTGCATTAGTAAATAATCATAGCACGAGGAGTTCCTAGTGAAGAATTATCATAGTGCCAGATTGGTGATGACATTTTAGTTCCGTTGCCGGGACCATTCCTCGTTGGTGGATTTTCTGGAGAGATATTCTCACTTAGTCAGAAAACATTTGGAGGGTAACCTTGTTTTTACTGTATATAGTGGTTACCATGGTAAAGTCACTTTTTATAGTGAATAGTATTTACCGCAGTAAAGTCACTTATTGCCATGAATAGTATTTACCGTAGTAACTTCACTTTTTATTGTGAATAGTGTTTACCACAGTAAAGTCATTTTTTACCGCAATAAGTCAAGTTTTACCATAGTTTACCGTGGTCATTTCTATTTTACTGTAGAAAGGTGTAAAGTCACTTTCTATTATAGTGATTCTAATTATTTGTGCACATAAGTCTTGTTGATTGTACTTGTGGGTTGGTATTTCACTGTGGTTATTTTTGAAAATGGGGAAGATTCATATTTTTTCAGCCCAATCTAATGAAGATGCTTCCTCTTTCATTCAAGAGTTTAAACGATCTTGTATTTGTAATGGCCTTATAAGAAGGGAACAATGGACTGAATTGTTTCCTACCTTTTTGGATGGTTCAGCCCTTAGGTGGTTTGAAACACTAGGTGATAATGTGAAAAACTCATGGGATTTATTAAATGAAATTTTTCTTGAAGAATTTGGTGAATAACAGAAATATGCAGATCTCATGATCGATATCACAAAGCTATTCCAAGGAGAGAAGGAGAAGATAATGGATTATCATGCTTGTGTTCTAGAGCTAAGGAGGAAGCTCGATGCCCAGATCCGAAAGGAAGGATTAGCGGATGGGTTGATGAATGGCGTGGAGAATCTCCTCTGTAAGCACTTCATTCTTGGGATGAAGCCAGAGATCAGACAACGAGTGAAGTATGACCACCCAGCTACCATTGAACAAGCAAAGGAGATTGTAAGAAGGCAAGAAGAAAGCATGAAAGAGGAGCCCAAAGAAATTGTTGTTAAAGTAGAGCCTACACCAACACCTTTGGTCCAGAATCTACAACCACTCTCGGTGAGCAAAAAATTTTCTCCTAGTACATCTACTAAGTATGAAGATCTGCTCATGAAGATGGGCCAGTTAACTATTAATCTTCTTCAAGGAAAGGAATTTAGTTCTCAGGGAGGAGATAGAGGTCCAAAAAGAAATATTTCTGAAGTTGTATGTTATGGTTGTTATAAAAAGGGTCATTATAAGTATATTTGTCCAAATAGAGCTTCTACATCTGGTACAAGAGATAATGATAAAGGAAAAGCACCTGTGAATTCTTTTGATGTAGTAGATAAGAGCATAAATAATGAAGTAGATATGTTTGTAACAAAAAGAAAGAAAGAAAAAGATAACTAAGATGGAAATGATCCTAAGAAGATGAAAGGAGAAACTAGTAAGAAACATAGGAGAAGAAAGCTGGGTGTGCAGGATTTTCTGATTTCACAGGGACAAGGACCATACTCCATCTTAGAATATATGTCCAAAAGGCCTGCAAATATTACATATGGTCAACTCTTGGCTATGTCTTCTGATAAGAGGTGGGAGCTGCGAAGTGGACTCAATGCTCGACGAAAGAAGGAGGTTGAGGTCCCTGTTTTGGAGGCAGAGGCGGATCCTTACGCTCCACAAGTTGAGGTATTATGTAATGGTATTTCAATTCATGATGTCTTAGTTGATGGAGGTGCTGCAGTTAATGTAATGACCGAGTCTGTAATGAATATGTTGGGTTTAAAAATTGATCGCCCCTCAACACTTATGTTAAGGTCATTACATAAGGGAAAAACTAAACCAGAAGGTGTAGTTTCAAATATGGCAATATCTGTTATGGGTGTTGTATGTGTGGTAGACTTTCAGGTGATGAAAAATGGTACTGTTGCGTACCCAATGTTGTTGGGAAGACCATGGCTAAGGAGAGTTCATGCAAGAAACTACTGGAATGAAGGCTTCATGACACTTGGACGTGGTAGAGAGAGGTTAAAGATAAATGTGATCCCTCAGCATCACAAGGCAAAACCTGTGGATTCAAGTGATGAAACTGATGATTGAACATCCTCTGATTACTCTAGTACCAGTGAAGTGGACACCAAAGATGAAGAAAGTGAGTTTGATGTTTCGGTCATGGATATCCTTCCAGTCACACCAACTCATGACCCCATAATATTATCTAAAGAAGAAATTGATGATCATTTCCAACAAATAAAGATTGGTGATGCTGTGATGGGGAGTGATAAGGAATCCTACCTCCAGCTCTTTTGAAGGTACATACACATATTCACTTTTGGTTACAAGGAACTCCGTCAAGTAAGCTGGGTAGAACATTCTATTGAGCTGGTAGATGGTGCTAAGCCCATAAAGAAAATGCCATATAGAATGAATCCTAATTTTTCTAAGACTGTAAAAGAAGAAATAGATAAGTTGCTTGATGCAGGATTCATATTTGTTGTGGAGAATTCAGAATGGGTTTCTCCCATTGTGATCTCAATAAAAAATGATGGGAAGCTTTGCATTTGTGTTGATTATAGGAAGCTTAATAAGGCAGCAAAGAAGGATCATTACCCTCTTCCATTCTCAGATCAAATCTTGGACGAAGTAGCTAGCTAGGAGTGCTATAGTTTTGTTGATGGATATAGAGGATACAACCAAGTTCGTATAGCGGAGAAAGATCAGCTGAAGACCACGTTCACCACTCCTTGGGGAACATTTTCTTATAGAGTTATGTCTTTTAGGTTGTGTAATGCTCTGACAACATTCCAACATTTGATGAATAGGGTGTTTGAACCCTACATTGGGAACTTCATCAGAGTATTTCTGAATGATTTTTGCATCTATGGGAGCAAGATGGACCACCTGCACCAGATGGAGACATCATTTCACATGTTAGATGAAGCAAAAGCCTCACTAAACCCTACAAAGTGTGTCTTTGGATGTTCTAAAGGTGTTTTGTTAGGGCATGTTATATCCAGAGATGGTATTGGTACTGATCCTGATAAAGTTTCAAAAATCAAAGAGTTACCGTTTTCTATGAATAGAAGTAAGTTGAGATCATTTTTAGGCCATGCGGGTTACTATAGAAGGTTCATCAAAAATTTCTCAAAGATTACATAGCCACTAACCCAGTTCTTGAAGAAGGATGTTACTTATGAACCAGGAAATAAGGCGCATGAAGATTTTAAACAACTGAAGGAAGCCCTGGTGTCTTCACCTATTTTAAAGAATCCAGATTAGAGCAAGCCATTCATGGTGTATACTGATGCTTCAGATGCAGCACTAGGAAGTACTCTGAGCCAAAAGGATGAAAATGAGAATGATCATCCAGTTTACTTTGGGAGCAGAACAAATGAGCAGTGCTCGAGGTAAATTATACTGTAACAAAAAAAGAGGCTCTAGCTATCATTTTTGCTGTAAAGAAGTTTAGAAATTACTTGCTGGGGTATAAATTTATAGTTGTAACAGATCATTAGGCTCTAAAATATATTGTAAATAATCCTAACCTATCAGGAAGGATAGCAAGATAGATAATTTTGCTACAAGAATTTGAATTTGATATTATAGATAGGCTAGGAAAGAAGCATGTCAATGTAGATGCACTCTCTCGATCCTATGATGGTTTAAGATCATCTTGTGATGATGATGATTTCCCTAGATGCAACATTGTTATCCCTTGACACAATCCCTAGTGAATACATAGATATTTGAAATTATCTGAATGAGTTCAAGTTTCCTGATGGTGCCAATGCAAAGACTAAGAGAAAGATTACTCAAGCCGGTCGTCCATATTCTATTCTGCATGAAGTATTATTTCGAATAGGACCTGATGGACAGTACAAGAGGGTAGTTGGACATGATCAAGGGAAGGAGCTGATAAAAGAATTCCACAATGGTACATGTGGAGGACACTTCTTTGGACAACTTACAACAAGAAAGATTTTGGATGCAGGTTATCACTAGCCCACTCTTTTTAGAGATTGTTATAATTATTGTAAGACATGTGATATATGTCAAACACATGGTAACTGTAAGACATCATCAGCTCCATTATGCCCTATTCTTCCACTTGGTCCCTTTGAAAAATGGGGAATAGACATTGTAGGTCCAATTCCAAATACCCCATGCCAAAAATAAGTATATTGTAGTTGCCACAGATTATTTAACCAAGTGGGTTGAAGCTAGGTCTTTAAAAACAACTTCTATGAATGAAGTGGCAAGGTTCATATATGAACGTATTATTACTAGATTTGATTGCCCATTATAAATTTTAACAGATCAAGGAAGCCACTTCATTAATAAGGTGGTAGAAGCCCTAGTCAACAAGTTTTCTATTAAGCACAAGAAGGCAACAACATACAAGCCAAGCACAAATTGACATGTGGAACGAACAAATTTTGTGTTGTGTCAAATTCTAGCAAAAGATGCAGCCTTGCAGGTACATAAGTGGGATAAAAGGATTCATGCAATATTGTGGGCATATAGGGCAACATCAAAGTCAACAACAAGATACTCCCCATTTCAGTTGGCTTATGACATTGATCCAGTTCTTCCTATTGAGTTTGATATTCCCACTATGAGAGTTATAAAAAATGAAAGGATGGATGAAAGTGATCCAGTAAAAGAAAGGTTGGTACATCTTTATTTTCTAGAGGAAAAGAGGGAAATAGCGAAGGATACAAGCTATAAGAAGAAAATGAAGCAGAAGGAATACTTTGATCAAAAGATCCGTTGGTCTCCATTTCATGTGAATGACTTGGTTCTAGTATATGATTCCAGATACAAAAAAAGAAGACAGAGAGAATTTATTCCAAAATGGATGGGGCCCTACAAAATAGCAGCTGTGCATGAAAATGGTACATACCGACTGGAGGAATTGGATGCCACTCCCATTATGAAATGGGTCAACCACGACAATTTAAAGATTTTCCAAGCACCAGCTTCAGAATAGTCCATAAGAGTCTACTCCGAGGACAGAGTAGAAGCGAGGAAGGGGGAAGATGTCGACACTAAAATTTTCCTATGTAATTTCTACTTCATTAATGTGTGTATTAGGAATAGGATGTTGTTAAGTATAATTAGTAGTAGCATCCGATAGAAGATAACAATGCTGCCAGTACAGTACGCTGCCACTAATAATGTATAGTATGGTAATAGTCAAAAGTACAATAGGAATGTTGTGGTAAAAAGTAAATATTTGTCGTAAGTGGTCCGAGTAATGTTAAAATGTCAAAAGTGAGGGTAAGTAGAGAAGTAGGGTCTACATGATTAGGAATTAGAAATATTATATTCGTAATAAGGACAAAGAGTGATGTCATAAATATTTTGTGTATTTTATTTGTGGAAAAGTATAAAAAGGTGGAACCCATGTGAGATGATAAGGTTTATCTTATCTTAGAAGATAAGCCTACATGTACAGAGGCAAGAGTTTAGGCATGAAATATGATTGGCATCGGAAGTAGATTTCCTATCCTATCTTAGAGATAGGGTGGATAAGCCTGGAAGTTCCTATAAATAAAGAGGCCACCCCCCTCATTTAGTATAGAGAGGAAGTAGTGAGAAATATTGTATGAGTAAGTGTGTAAAGGAAGCCATCATTTTGAAGGTGCAAGGGTAGTGAAGGGAAAGTCCCCACCCCTATAAATATATATTGATTTGCATGGACTGGGATCATCACTACTTTTGTATTAAAGTTATGTGGCGGGATCTTGAGCACACATGGCTTATGGTGAAATTATGATATATATATGAAGCTTCTGTGTTGCATTAATTATTATAATGGATCGTTGTGACTGAATATTGGTTGTAAGTATGTCTCTTACTAGTTATTGCATGGTGGAATTAATATAGATACTTTTTAAAGTTATTCTTTCTTACGTTATGATCTAGATCTGGTTTATACAACTTGTTATACTTAATTATATTTGATGGATTTGGAATATCTATTTAATCATGCTAACCCCTTGAACAAACTGACATAAAATAGGGACCTGGTACCCTTGCGCACTTCGAGTGAACGCTCAGTTCAGGCTGAGTGATGTGGCAGCGTGCCTTGGGCTTTTGGTGGTAAAAACTAGGCTACATTTTGGTTTCATTACTGGGACCTCTTTTTCTATTGTTTGGTAGGATATTGCATGATGAAGATGTATCGAGTTGACCTTGGCTAGTATTGAAGAGTGGTTAGATGATTTAGAAGAAGAGTATGCTCACAGATTTAGCACTGGACTTGAATTTAATGCACGCACATGGGTTGAATAAAATATGTATGATGAGTTGTATGATACATTCTTTGCCATTTTTCCTATAGATCTATATGAGTGGTTGGTTTCTTATGTGTCGAAGAGAAATTTGAGGTTTCACACACTTGTTTAGATGCAGGAAGAATTTCAGGCCTTGTATGATGTAGATCTGATATGGACGTGCATTTTGGATCATTAGTTTTGTGGTGTTCTGAATAGTTATATTTTGGAGTACGAAGTTTCTACTTACTCTTGTCCTAAGGTTGCTGAGTTCCAATTTTTGTGTGAGCCCAAGAAAACTTATTTGTGTGAAATTCCTTTGGCAATTAAGATCTTGATTGTGACCCTGGATTTGGAAGAAAAACCTATGGCTAGCTGAAATCCACCACACGTGGGGGCATGAGCAAGTGTGGTGAAAGATGGTGGATCTAGAGGAAAAGAGACAAAGAGAATAAAGACATCTTAAGTTTAATGAAGCGCACACAAGAGGGACTTGGAGAAGAAGTGAGAGATCGCGGAAAGAATGGTGTTGCGGAGAGGGATGATTGTGAAGGATTTGGAGCTCATGCAGAGGACATGGAGCTAGAGCATCTGGAACTCCCCCATTTAGGAAAGCATGGTAGAGAACCCTCTTCGGCTTTAGATGAAGGTGCATCTGAAGAAATATTGAGAACCGCAGGTGCGCATTTGATCCTACCTAGTGACCTAGCCTTTGCGCTTGGTTTTACAAATTCTATGATGGTTAATAGTAATCAAGCTAGTGTGGGTAGTAAAGTTGCAGTAGATATAGTTAATTTGCAGTCAAGTTCAGGAGTTAACTAGGTAGCTTATTCATCTATGGTGGCACAATCCTCATCTATGTTATTGGGAGGTCCAGTTGGAGGTATCTTATCTAGCATGTCATCATCACAGAATGTGGCGTGCAGAACATTGGCATAACATCTGGAAGTAACACAACTTCGCAGACTGTGGGAGTTCAATTTAGCACAATTGTTGGGACACAAGGTAGTGCATCCTCTGGTCTGATACTACTTATAGGAAGAGGATTAGGAGGATCAGGTGGCTCGAGATCTAGTGGATCTGGTGGATCTAGTGGTTCTGGTGGGGGGTGGAGGAAACACAAGAGGAAATATAGGTTTTGGATCTGGTGGGCATGGTCCACACCACCCCCAGAATATTTATATGGAAATGTCTCTTCATCTTCTAGAATATAGAGGGATAGAAGATGTAATTGAGCATGTGCATATGTGTGAGATACTATAGTGTGCGAAGGGGATTACAACTCCTGAGCACAAGGAAATCCAATTTGTAACTACATTACAAGGGCGCGTGCATAGTTGGTACAAAAAAATTGACCCTGACCAGACTTGTGTAGATTATACCACACTGTGGGATGCTTTCTTGAAATAATTTTGCATTCTTGAATTTGAGTAGAAGAGCATCAACGTGCTAAAAGACATTAAGCAAGGTACTACTGAGAGTGTTTGGGAGTATGATGCTCATTTCAAAACCCTTTTGTCTAAGTTATCTTATGATATACACCCGAGTTAACATGCTCAATGGTTTGTTGGAGGACTTATCATGCCTTTTAGAAGAGTTATTTCACACAAGACTTATACAGATCCACGTGAGGCACTTGAGACAGATCTACATGTGCTGAGGTAGTTGGGAGTGTAGACACAAGAGTTAGCCCATTTTTGGAGGCTCAAATTACAATGATGGTAAAACAATTAGAGAAATTGTTAGCTAACTCAGCACATGAGATGCACAGTGGAATTTGGTGCAAAGATTGTGAAGTAGAAGGGACATACTAAGGATAATTATCCTCAGTAAATAAGTGTGTGCCATGTTGCTAGACTATGAGATTTGTCACTTAGATCATGATTCAAGTAGGTGCCCTTTATTGCAACATGTGATAAGGAAGAATGTGTCCTGTTACTGCAATATTTGTAGGTCTACCACTCATGATACTGAAAATTGTAGGTTGATTGATCAGATTCATGATGTCATTGATATTGGTGTACGTCAGACCAGTGTTGCAAATAATTCAAAGGAAAAGGTGAGCATCATGATCATGATCATAATGAAGGGTGCTCTGAAGGAGGCCATGGTAGAGGATGAGGATACCATGGAGGATTCAGAGGCCGAGGTCACGGCGGTGGAAGGAGTGATTTCCCATCAGGAACATGTTATACATGTGGATCCCCTTATCATTATAGGTGTGAATGCCCTCATAACATTATTTGTTCTTTTTGTGGAAAGAACCACAACTATGAAGAATGCCTGGACTTGTATGAACACTTGAGTAAGAAGCACAAGCAAGAAAAGGGCACGGGAATGGTTAGAGTACAACATGCCGTGGAAGATTAGTGGATGTTGAAGTTAGCGTTGGATCCTGAGTTGGTACCTGTGAAAATTACTACACACGTTGAGGCTACACGCGCCAGATAAGTTCCAAAGAAGAAGCCTATCATTACAAAGGAGGTGGTACTACATGCAAAGTATCCAGACCCTACACATCATAAGGAGGTTTATCAAGAAACCATGGAGGTGATTAGGAATTTACAGGGTGAGATACAATGTTTGAAAAGAATAGTCGCAGAAGTTAGAACAAAGAAGGCAGTTGAGCTCCATCAGATAGATGTTGATGATTTAAAGGAAGTTTACAAGATGTTGCGATAGGAGAACATCATTCCTTTGTTGGGGAACTGGTTAAAAGGAAACACCCATGCAAGTTGGAATTGAGTTGAAAGACAAATTTTGCATGCTAACCTTCCTCCTCATAGCCTGGATTATGATAAGGAGATCACTCTGAATGTTGTTGTTGATGGATGGATTTTGAGTAATATTTTGATTGATACAGGTGCGGAGAATGAATGTACTCACTTTGGATGTGTGGATTTAGATGGAAGACCACCATTACAACCATCTTCAAATGTGTTGTTTATGGAAAACGGGACTAAATCCATGCACCCATTGGAGTTTTGAAGGATGCTAGTATTACTATTCAAGGGGCCAAGTTCACTGGGGACTTTGAGGTCTTGGTGCTTGCAGAAGAAGAAATTTTTCCAGCATTACTTGGGTGCCCTTGGTGTTATGCAAACAATGCTGATTTGCACTTTAATAAAGGTTACATAAGTTTTGAGAACAAGGAGGAGTGCATTCATCATTCCTTTAGCAGATGGAAAATATTACACCTTATGTAGAGCCCTTAAGTGAAGAGGATTTGAAATAGAATTTATGTGCACACCATTAGAGATCTGGAAGTGCTTAAGCCATCAAAGGAAGGATTTCTCCAGTGGGATGATGCATAGTCCATGAGTGATACTACTAGTGTTGCATGTGACAACTAGGCACATGGCACTTATGAAATGGTTGGGAACGAAGTAAGAAGTGCAACTACAGCGTAAGCAGGTCACGTTGTGTTAGGTGCTTGGGCAGTAACCAGGTATCAAGGTACACTGGTGAAGGAAATCCTGAAGTATTCCTATGTGGTATGGAAGTTTAGTGGATAGATCAAGTGGAAAGAAGAAATATGCTAGTCTATACTCTGTGGGACAACAGCACACTGGTGGATGGTTCATAGAGATAATCTTTTGGAATGGCAGGAAGTGAGAATTACCTTCTTTGCTAGATTTCTCTAGAGTAATGCACCTACTCAGATATGTGAATTTCATGGTAAATATCTTGTTCAACACCACGTTCAGAAGTGTGAGAGACTCTAGACAGAGGGGTGGGAAGCTTTACCACCTTCGTTGTGGGTGCACAAGCTCTACTACACCTTGCGAGGTTACGCGCACATGGTATGTCTATGTAGAGTTAAATAGAGAGACTGGAAATTGGCAAGAACTGACTGCAGGTATGAATTCATACCTTTGACTATTTTTCCACTAAACCTTTGGTGAATGAGGTGTTACAAGTTATGAAGTGCTTGACAATGGGTGATAGTGCAAAGGCTGAGGAACTTATTCAGGAATTACTACAGAGTTCAGACCTGGAGGTGCACTTTGAAGAAGAAGAGACAGATGCAGAACAACTTGGGCATGCCTGCTTAGAAAAAGAAAAGGGAAATATGGTCTATGTCATTGATGATGAAGAAGTGGAGAATCTGGATGTTGAGCATACAGAGGGTACGTGCGAGGTTTTAGACAGTGCAGATGAGAAGGCATGTGCCTATCATGAGCCGATGAAAAATAAAAAGGTCAACATTGGAACAAATGTTGAACCTAAAGAGGCCATCATTGGAGATTATTGGTCTGACTCTGAGGTTGCTAAGATAATTGAGTTGCTATGTGACTTCCAGGACCTGTTTCCTAGGGGTTATCATGAATTGAAAGGGTTACATGAATCTTTGGGCGAGATGAGAATCAATCTAAAGAAAAGTGTGCATGCCCAATTAGGAAGAGGCCTTACAGGATGAATCCTAACTTGTGCGTCAAGGTGAAAGAAGAAATTGAAAATATGAATTTGGAATCATTGAGCCCATTGAGGAGTCAGAATGGGTTAGCCCTATGGTTATCAGTATAAAGAAGATGGAAGAATTAGAATTTGTGTGGATTACATGGAGTTAAATGTTGCATGTGTAATTGATCCCTTTCCCACACCATTTACTGAAGAAATCTTGGAAGGCGTTGCAGAGTGCGAGATCTACTCCTTCACTGATGGATTTTCTGGATATCATTCAGGTAAGGATATCTAAATAGGATCAAGAAAATAAAACTTTCACCACTGAGTGGGGAAGTTTTGCATACACAGTTATGCCCTTTGGATTAAGAATGTGCCTACAGTATTTTTGTGCATTGTTGTACATGCATTCCAAGACTTTATGCATAAGTTCTTGCAGGTTTATTTGGATGATTGGACAGTCTATAGGCTCATGAAGGATCACTGTGATAATTTGAGGCTTATGTTTGAAAGATACTGGCAGTTGAGCATCTCTTTAAACATTAAGAAGTGTGTGTTTGATACACCCTTTAGGACTTTGTTGGGACACATCATCTGTAAGGAAGGCTTGTTAGTAGATCCTGTTAAGGTTGTTGTTATCTTGGGTTTAGAGGAGCCTACTAACCAGAGTGAGGTGCAAAGATTCTTGGGGCACACAGGATATTACAGGAAGTTCATAAAAGGTTACGCCAAGATCACCGCACCCTTGGAGGAATTATTGAAGGGTAAAGGAAATTTCTATTGGGGTGAGGTGCAACAACGCGCGTTTGAGACATTGAAGGAAAGGCTTACTACAACACCTATTCTACGCTTTCCTTCATGGACTAATCCTTTTCATGTGCATGTGGACGCCTCTGGCATGGCCATTGGTGCAGTATTAGCCCAGCCTAGAGAAGGGATTGTTGATCATCCTATTTTCTTTGCAAGCAGGAAGTTAACTCTAACATAATAGAATTATAACTATAGAGCACGAGGCTTTTTCCATGATCTACTGCTGCATAAGTTTTGCGAGTACTTACTGGAAACACCTTTTATCTTCTATACAGATCACATGACATTAAATTACTTGGTAAACAAGCCTGTTTGCAGGGGCGCATATGTCGTTGGGTACTTTATTTCAGGAATTTGACTTGTACAGTTGTGGTGAAGCCAAGAAAGAGTAATTATGGACTAGATCACTTATCAAGAATTAATACAGATGAGGATGCACAGAGCATTGAGGAGACAATGTCAGATGCAAAAGTTGTTAGATTGAACCCACACACCCTCTAACTTAGAAGATATTGTTGTCTTTTTACAAACAGGTGTGACACCTGAAGGAATGAAGGCCTTGGAAAAGAAACAACTTGTTATACACATCGTGCCTTATATGTTGATTAGTGGGGACTTATATAAACTAGGTCGAGATGAATTTTTTGCACCAGTGTGTACTTGAGCATGAGAAGCCATTATGGAGGAGGCTCATGATGACATTGCAGGTAGACACTATGCAGGGGATACCACGCGCAAGATTTTATTGATTGGTCTATGGTGGGAAATGTTATATAAAGATTGCAAAAATATTGTAAGGCATGTGACCATTGTTAGTGCCTGGGAAAGCCTGGCATAGAGATGAGATGCCTTTAAGGCCTATTGCTAGTGCTGAACCTTTTTAAAAATGGGCAATTGACTTTGTGGGTCCTATTTCCCCACCCGCGCGTAGGACTAGATTGTGTTATATTATAACTTGTACAGATTATCTTACAAGGTGGGACAAAAGTGCCACCTACAAAGGATTGCACATGACAGCTACAACAACAAGGTTTCTATGGGAAAATATTATCAGCATGGGTATGGATGCCCACTGAGTTTGACAAGTGATAGGGGTACTCATTTTCTTAATGAGACCATCAGGATATTGCTCACAGAATTTATGGTTACACACCATAAAACAACACCCTATCACCCTCAAGAAAATGGAATTGTTGAGGTTTTCAACAAGATATTGAGCCATACCTTGACTAAAATTTGTGATGTTGGAAGAAAGGAATGGGATGATAAAGTCTCTGTTGTACTTTTTTCATACAAGACAACCTACAAGAGGTTGAATAAAGCAACACCTTTTCAATTGGTGTTTGGTGCAAAGGTTGTTCTACCAGTGGAGTTCATGCTACCTTCTCTACGTATTGTGCACACAGGAGGTTTGGCTGATGAGAAAGCACTTGAAGAACGTATTAGAAAAACTGATGCAGTTGGATTAAAGGCACACTATATCCATATGGAGTCAAAAGCAAGAAAAGTCTAGGCAGAAGGCATGACATGATAGACATATTAAGGATAAGAAGCTTGAAGTTGGACAGATGGTTCTTCTTTATGACTTCAAAGTTTTTGTGTCACCCTGGAAAGCTTAAAGTGCATTGGTTGGGACCTATATGTTATAACTTATATACTTGATTCAGGTGCTTGCTAGTTAGAGGCGTTGGATGGAACATGGTTTATCGGTTACTTCAACGAGAGTAGGATGAAGCCCTACTATAAATAAGTCTTCTTGGTGTTTGTAATAAGGAAGTATTTCCACTTAGATTAGATTTCCTTAATGCATTCCTTTATATGTGTTTCCTTCATGTTGTTATGCTTTTTCAATTTAGTTCAATGTTTTGTGTAATAAGCGCACTTGTGCTAGAAGTTGATTACTATCTAAGTGTTTTCATGCGCAGAGGAACCATGCACATACCCTTAGTGTGGGGTGGAGTATATACAGGGTACATGGACCAAGTTTCAATGTTATCTTAAAGATGGATACACATAAAGAGATTTTGTGCAGGTGCTTGAAGTAAAGGTGAAGTTAGAGAAAATTTCTCATAAATGAAGACCACATATGGATAGATGGACGCACAATGTAACACGAGGTAGGCTACAGTTTTGGAAACTACTTAGTGAAAGGTGCAGTGGTGAAGTACTTTGGTGCATGGATGTGTGAAAGGAGGTTTGTGGCTAAGGAGTAGTAGGCATGTCAGAAGGTTATGACTGTGGCGTAGGAAATCAGCACGTGAAAATTTAAGAAACGTCAAGTTAATGTGAAGTACGTTGGTAGGTGGAAAGTAATAAATGTGGATTTTTTTTCAAAAAATATATATAAGGTGGTGTTGTCAAGTCATTTTCACCCTTGCAATCAAGAACATTCTAGTGAGTTGTTGACAAGCAAGCTAACGAATGAGCTGTGAAGTGCAAAGAGCTATGAACCAGTTGGATTTGTTAAATTTATGCACCAGGGTGATTGTCACTCCATTTGGAGAAGTGTTTGAGTGAAGTGGAGGCGTACGAAGAAGGAAATTGACAGTTAGGGTTCAAGTTGGACTTGTAGATTTGAGCACCTTTATAGGTAGGTGGAGTTGAGTTGCAAAGCTTGAATTAGTTGAAATAACACACCTTTATAGTTGAAATGGCACCATAAGATGTTGATAATATTGGGAAACAAGGATTGTCCAGTAGAAGAAGATGAAGTCCAAAATTCAGGTAGCAAAGAATTAAACACTTGGGTGCGTAGAGATACTTACGCTGGTAGAAGCAAAGCATGATGTGCTTAAAGCTGCCCAAGTCCTGCACAAGGAAAGAATAAAAGAAATTGGTAAGCTAGTAGTGCAGAAAATGAATTTTATAGAGGGAGATGGTCTTGAGCATGGCTAATGTTCTCAGGGTCTTGCATAAAAAAGGTGGAAAGATGACTCTTGATGAAATGGAAGCAATAGTTTTAGACATCCTAGATAAAAGAAATAAAGTGCTAGGTGATTGGAATACATTTCAGGTAGAGATTAAGAATGAATATCAAGAGTTGATCCTGCATGGTAGAAGAGCAGAGTGCTGAGTAGTCTCTCATTCTTTATGTGCAGTATTTCCTTTATTCTTTCTTTCATTATTCCTTATTCTTTGATTCGTGGAGAGATAAGTTGTGATTGCCCATTGTTAAGGGTGGAAATGACATTAGTGTGGGGTAATGTTGAGCTGATGAAATACAGATTAAGTATGAAAGCACAAGAAGATTGGGTGCACGGAAACAGGGTGTGTAGATACGTGTGGAACTATTAGGAAATAGGGCACACCCAGGGAAGTTTGAAATCAAGACTTAGTTGTTTTGTAGATTGGGGCTAATTATGGACATGGAGTGCAGTGGACATTTTGAAGAAGACCTAGGGAGCACGGAAAGGCTATTTTGGAAAAGTAGAAGATCAAGCGCACCATGTAGGGTTTTGGAGCTAATAATAGGATTATACTGCAGTTGTATTATTAGATAATCTATTATTAGCAAGCTTGCATGCTCTCATATTTATTATGTAAAGGTGCATGGCTATTATTCGCATGTAGCCTATTTTTGAAAGGTGCATGGGCGGTGAAGGGAAAGTCCCCACCCATATAAATATGTATTGATTTACATGGATTGGGATCATCACTACTTTTTTATTAGAGTTATGTGGTGGGATCTTGAGCGCGCATAGCTTATGGTGACATTATGGTATATGTATGAAGCTTCTATGTTACATCAATTAATATAATGGATCATTGTGACTAGATATTAGTTGTAAACATGTATCTTACTGGTTATTGCATTTTGGAATCAATTTAGATACTTGTTTAAGTTATTCTTGCTCACGTTATGATCTTTATCTGGTTTATGGACCTTGTTATACTTAATTATCTTTGATGTGTTTAGAATATTTGTTTAATCATGTTAACCCCTTGTACAAGTTGACATAAAAGAGGAACTTGGTACCTTTGCACACTTCGAGTGAGCACTCATTTTAGGCTGAGTGATGTGTCAGTGTGACTTGGGATGTTGGTGGTAAAAAATAGGCTACACTTGCAAACCTCATAAGATTGTACAAGCTTTTGAGCTTGTGTAACCTTATAAATGGTTGATTGTGTGTGCTCTTGAAAGTGACCTCCAAATGTGAGTGTGACAATGCTTCTGATCTTCCTGAGCTTATCGTATCCCGGTTAGCTCTTTCCTTGTGGCCTCATTCTCGCAAGGAGCCTTCAGTTATAGTAGCTATCTCACATATACTGCATCCCCCACTAGAGAATGTAGTCCGACTAGAGACCATAATAAATTCTTGTGTGTTGGATGCCTCCACCTAAAATTATAACAACCCTTGCACTTTAGATGATCTTCACCTAGCTAGTTATGCCCAGATTGATGATAGGGAAGTCTTGTGTTATCAAAATACCCTTCACCCAAAATTCACTCATGATGTGAATGTCATCCTCATACAAGAGGAATCCTTGAGTGTAGTGACTACTTATTCCCAACAGGTGCTTGAGCCTCAAGTTTCTCCACCGGCTATACCTCCACATACTACCATCGACCTAGCTGACCCATTTTCCCTTACAGAAGTGGATGATCAGATCATCAATTTTGACTATAAAGCTGATAATATCATGGGCAGTGATCCTATATAACGAGCCTCGATGTCTAAGTGACATATCTATCCATCGACACCATCTTAACCCATTCCATCAGTGCCCTCTTTAGATACTCTCACTAGCCATCTATAGCCTATGAGACTCCTCTCCCTACCTCTTACCCTTATGGCTCCTAGGTCTTCTACGATTGAGCTATATTGTACATGACATAAGGCCTCAAGGTATGATGTTTCTGACTATAAATCCTATCGGTGCCACATGAAGAAGATCAAAGATGAGGTCAATCACAACCAAACTATAAATGTTACACAACCTTCTGCTTAAGTTACCTTCTTTTTCTCTCATCACAGGTATTATGCTCACACCGACGCTGACCCTCGAGTTCTACGTAGGAAGCATCCAATTCCTAAAACTTCTTCTCGTAATCGAAAGCGTGGAGCCAATTCCTCTTGGAACAAACTACCTTCCCCATGACCAACTAGACTGTAGCCTATTTATGGGCCACCATATCGTCCCGATTCTCATGCTTCCATGAATGACATTCGGCGTGACGTCCTCACCTGGCTGGAGGATTGGATCGATGACACCTTATTTTCCATGATATCTGAAGTTCATCAACAAGTCGGTATTACACAACATGTGATAGAGGACCTCATGACTCGTTCTAGAAGTCACATCTTAAATCAATTTGATGACATCATCACTGATACCTTGTGATCTTTTTCCCCTCATGGGTAGTTATCTATAGTACCTTGATTATTTTTCATTTTCCTTATATGGCCTAAACCCTCATCGTTGTTTGGGTTATTATCCCCTACTTAAGTTTTTTATGCACTACCTTCTGCCTTTGCTTATGCTTTCGATCCTCCACTTAGATTTTTCACACACTTCTTATATCTAGTTAACATCCTTTCTTGGGTTGACTGCCTTGCTTGGATTTCTCACCGTGTACATCGTGGTTCCTCATACCGTTTGAGCACCTTGGTCCCAATTCTTCCAAATTTGGCTTTCAATTCACCTCGATCTTTCCTACTATATCACCACAGTATTTTGTGCATCCTTGCTTAGGCTTATGACCTTGCTTGGATTTATTTACTTGATCATGCCCTGACATCCTGCGATTGATATCTTGGCCTTGTTTCTCCTTTTGGTTTCTTCACATCGTATGGGTTGGGCTATCTTACCAATCCCCTTCTCACCAGATTTACCTATCTAATAACATTATCATTATTCATAAGTACCATGGTATCATTACATATATACATACGGAAAGCGGGAAAGTGATAAACAAAACAACACACATCCAATATCACCAAAATCATCATCTATATATAATCTTGAATCAATTTTTATACATCGACAAAATGATACAAAATAAATATATGGCTCTGACCCATCTACAATCTGGCCCAAGCACCCTCACCCCCTGTGAGGTTATCTAAATGTTTTGGGATGATGGGGTCATGTCAGTGCCTCTGGCTGTGTGAGATAGAGACTCTACTCTAGATCGGACTTCAGAGGCTTCTCCCTGTACTCTCTCCAACTATGTCTCCAAGGTGGTGATCCTCTCAACCACTCTCCAAGCATCTGATAGTCAGGTTTTCTTCTTCTAAACCATTTTTGCTTACATCTACAATAGATTCTATAGTATCAGATCTATGTTGTCGGTATCTGCTAATACATGTGCATACCTATATCTTTGTAGTGTCCTTAATGCCTCTCCAACCAGATGGAACAAACTCACTAAGTCCTCTACCGACAGTGTTGTTAGATCCACCTTCACTATAATATCCTAGACATCCAACACTACATTCACGATCTCATGGTGGGCACTCTTTGTTAGGCAGTACCAATCCTCCACTGTTTTCTCTGCAAAACCAAATAAACGACACATATTACTTACAATACAAATATAGTATGTGAAACCCATTTCCCAAAAATCATCTAAATAACATCATGACACACATATCTGGCTACATGGGCCTCTCCACAATGGTCTCGATGTCTCCGTTCCCACCCAATACCTCTTCCTCCTTATCATCATGATGAGGTTTAGATCCTATGTACTATGCCCACATATCTCGAGGCACCAATATCATGTCCCCTCTTCGTTGTGGTCTGGGCCTCTGCCTTAGGTGCACAACCATTTGGACCCTTATTAGTGTGAGGTAACCTCATCTTGATTGCCGCATCTTATGCTCCCTCAACTATGTTGTTTGTTTCCCTACTACTACTCCTCCATTTGTGTTAGGACCAGTTTCACATACACCCCTGATCTGTGAACTTGTGTCAGTGGATCCTTCATCGGATCCCTCCTCTGAACTACTCACTTTTATGATCTGTGGTAGGCCCTGAGCATCCCTACCACACTGAAATTGTCTCTGACCATATACGTTTGTTGCCCATATCCTATTGGGTCATAATGTTAATACCCTCACCTTTGTTCCCACAACCTCTCTAGCATGACAACGCTAGTAGGGTGGCAATGATGGTATCACCACCGACATTGGTCGCCTAAACTACCTCAGGACCCTACTCACCGTATAGGTCTTCACCCAATATATGTAATGCCTTGTCACCTCTTTGGTGGCCTCTAAGTACTCTGTTATGGGCCAACTAGGCCATTGATCCATGTTCCTTACATAGGGATGCCATATAACATCATCCAGACCCACATGTGCTAGTGGCCAAAATTCTCTAAGTGCGATCAGTACCATCCCTTGTGCCCACTGAAGTACTCTCGGGGCATCCACCATTACTGTCAATGGTGTCCCTGTCACCCTATACATTGGGAACCTCTGATATATCCAAGTTGTCAATAATATGATGGGTCCCACAACCCTTTGACATCTGCGCTTGACCTTGTATAAATCATACACCAACTGTACCCATATGGTGGTGCCCTAGCTAAAAAAACACCCCATGATCAACAACGTCTCTACGCACTGCTATAAAAAATAGTGGGATGGCTCCATCTACTTTGCGACACACTATCCATGCCACAATAATCCCTATAACAACCTTCTAGATCAACAAAATCGCTACAGCCTCCATTGTGCTAAGTTGAACACATAACATACTCTCATCGTATGTCTTGCTCCCAGTAGCCCATACAACTAAGGCTCTTATCTCTACAACATCTAAACTCATATCGCAATACATGTGGGTCCCTCTAATGGGTGACCCCAAAATCCCATGAACATCCTCAAGGGTCAATGCAATCTCTATGGTCTCTTGTCTTGTCCACCACTGAAGGTGTTGGATCTAGTCTCCCATGCAACCAAAAACATTTGTATTAGGTCTAAATCCAATGGTATTCCGGGCATTTGCATGATTCCCCAAAAATCCAGCCCTGTAACTAGGACATCTCTGCCTAGCTCAATCTGGCTATCTGATGCGGGAGCATAACTTCTGAAGGCCATAACTTTTGATCTGACCGTTGGATCATCTTGAAATTTTCTAGGATGGTAGATCTTGATTTTAACATGCTATGTAACTTTTGATCCGACTGTTAAACCATCTTGAAATTTTCCAAGGTGGTAGATCTTGATTAGTAATATGCGATTACCAACATTTTCATAAAGTTTGTTACCATTTCAGTATTTTTTTGGGGTCGGATTCCTTCGTCTATTGGTCAAAAATTGGCTCCGAATGTTGTTTTTTATTTTTTCTAGAACTTAGAGTTTTAATAACTTTTGCTATGATTTATAGAATACGCCAATTTTTGGTGCGATCCTTCAATTATGAAGTTATATTTTGTACGTGAAATTTGGGGCCCATTCGAGGTGTTTTACTAGTAGGTAATTTTTGGTGTTTTAGGGTTTTTTAGAGCTAATGTGAAATAAAGGGAAGATTGTAATGATGTAAAAGATTAGTATGGATTCCATAATGAGAAGAAAACTATTTTGAAGCTTTTAGTTTTTTTTTTTCAAACAATTTGTGTGTGTTTTGTAGGTATTTCAACCTCTTGCAGTTGGATCCACATCACTATCAAACTATTGAGCGAAGATACATCCACTCTCCTTCATAGGCGGATCCTACGCTTTTCCTACACGTAAAAAATGAAAAAAAAAATTAGAACTTTGAAAAGTTAATTTGGAGTAAATAGTCAAAATTTACAACTTACACCTACAACAATCCCTACGTCATTGGCCCTCTGGATAACGTCATCAACCCTTTGCAAATTTTTCTCTCATTTCTCACATCATTGGCCCTGTGGCTAATGCCATCAACCCCTAGAAAAATTTTACTCACACCCCAACGCTATCGACCCTCTTGTTGTAAAGGGTCTAATGACATCTGGCCAAATCGCGACCACGACTTTCCCAAAGTTGACCCTCAAAAAACTAAAAAATGACAAAATTAAATTCAAATCCCTCCCAAACCCACTTGTATTTTGTCCTAACATACCTGATGACGCAAGTTTGGACAAGAATGACGCCCTAATGACTCAATAAATACAAACTAATCAAATGACGCCTAATCTACCGAACAACATTAAATGCAACGACTTACCCATGGTTATGCCCCGCCGCATACACTGCCTCGTCATCCTCTGCTACCACCTCGTACTCATGTCATGTCATCAAAATACACTCAAATTCAGAATTTTAGAGCTTGGTTATCTCAATTCCAAAAATAACAATAAGCAAATAAAAACAAAATGACTATATAAAACCAAAATTTTCTATTCAAATTCGTTCAAATAAGCCTAAATCTTTCAACAACTGCCATTTTTGCTCCTGAACACTGTAAAATGTGTCATGACTGTAAGTTTGAACCATTCATTTTGACCTATTACATGCATACTTTTGATGATCTTCAATTTTTACCTATTTTTTACACTATACCACTATGACATTACGACATCTTGATACTATGACACGAAATTCGTCCCATAGGTCCCTAGCTAGGTGATTTATGTCTTATTTTTATTGATGATTCTCTAGTGTTTCCTTTCAATTGTTCTTTTTCACGGTTCTTGTAGTGTTGATTACACATGCACATGGCAAAATGAGTGACACTATCAAGTAAGCATTGGTGGGTATATTTCATTTCAGCTAGTCCTTTATGTTCTTATTTTCAGTATCTGCGTTTGATTTAGGTGTTACAGATTGTTTCTTTTTATTAACCACCCCATTTTTTGCTATTGTGATATGTGGTGATCAACAACTGGGGCATATGTATACACCTAATTTTTTACTTTTCATCTTTCAAACATGTTACTAATAATTTCCTTTATGCAAATAAGGGTCATTGATGCATCTATTTCTTGAGTGGGTTCCTTAAGGCCTATGTCGTCCCATCCTTACTTGTCCTTACATTAGTTATCCTTATCCCTTTATGTCTCACACACATTGCACTCTCGTCACCTTGCTTACATTTCACCACTTGGCACCTTATTCATTTACTTGCTCGATCCATGATACCTATTTTCATCTTACATGACATTTAGCATCCTTGGCCGATGCCATCGCCCATGGGTGATGGCATCGTATATATATGGTCACCACACATAGACATTATGAAGGAAGGAAGTTATAATCAAAGGAATTGTCATCTGCTCTACTCTTTTGTGCCAACTTCACATATGCTCGCTCAACCCTCAGTTCACCTCACACTTGACTTGGATTGGATTGGCCACTCTTCTTCTTGGTTGGATTTCTTGCACTATTGGGTCATCTATAGTGAGTCTAGGACATGAATAATGTTCCCCTTCTCCACCCAATAATGATTCTCTCTCAATGCATTGCTTCTCTAGAGAGATAGATGCATCAACGACCACCCCATAGGTAAGTGCTCTAACTCTCTTTGTCATTTTGCATAGATTAGTTCATTTTCCTTCCCCATTTCTCTATGTTAGCTTAGTATTACATGTACATTAATGTTAGCTAACATAGTGATCTTATTTGATCATCTCCTTAGCTTTCCTTTATTTACATTTCAGTTATATTGTGCATGTTTGTCTTATCCAGTATCGATCTATACCTCTTCTCACCCATTTAATGATATCCTAGGAGGGTACTCTCCTCTATCTTAACTATGGGCCTTAAAAACCCTAAGTTGACCTAGTGTAGGGATTAATGCACTCTGGATATGAGACCTTATCACTAGTTATAGCCCATTTAAATAACCCACTATATGTCAGTTCATGTGTGTCTCATATTTGTTGCCTCAATACCCTTTTAGAACATAAGACTTAGGAGTGCAAGCCATTGAGACACATTTTTGGCCCACCATACAGAAATAACCTTTGAAATTCTCAAGAAGGCCATGTGTGTTACACTAATTCTTGTTATGCTTGACATATCCAAATCCGCTTTTTAATTTAAAGTGATGCTTTGGGAAATGGAATTAGAGCATTCTTCATGAGAGAAGGAATGGCCCAAGCATTTACTAACAAAGTACTCACAAGAAGAAACTTTACCATTCCACATATGTGACATAAATGTTAGCCATACTTCATACATTGAATAAATGGTGCCCATGATATCTTATCAAAAGAATTTTTTGTATAAAAATGATCATAACATGAATTACTTCTTAGAATAATGAGTCTCTTTTTCCTGAATAATATAAAATGGGTAATAAGCTGATGGGATATGACTGAGAGATTACATTAAAAAAAAGTAATGATAATGTTCTTGTTGATATGATGACTCATAAGTATGAAGAACATTCAACCTTATGTACAATATAATCTCCCATTACTATTAGGATGGGCACTTATGATAGAAAGCTTATCTTGTACCAGCTCCCAAATTAACACTACAAGTGAAAATTCTTCTTGAACTATATACCTTGTCATTAACCAACCACTCCGTTTTTTTGAAAACATATGCTTAGGTTGCTGTAAAATTATTTTTGGGAGGGAATAAAAAAGACATCAATTAGTTTGTAGCATCGATGTGATATTTCAATGGAATAAAGGTGAAACCATCTTGGCCCCTAGAGTACTCCAATCATGATTTATCCCCATTAGGGTATGGATTAATATTTCCATAAATTTTATTAAAAGGGATACCAAAGTAGTGAGGGAAATCAATTATTTTTGTTGTGGATTTCCTCTCCAACTATGACCATTTTCTACTCTCTTGTCCACCCATTCAAAATCTCCACCATTTCCCAAACCTTTATTGATCAAATTTTCTACCTACACATGATACCGACTTCCATTGTTTGTGATCATGATTTTATTTCACTGCTAACTTCTAGCAAGAAATTTTCCATAGATATGGTGCATAACATAATATGAGCTTAGCCTACCATCTAAAAACATTTGGCCGAACATAAATTATCAACACATCCTTAGAGACCTATCTTGGTTGCTCCACATCAAGGAAATAACATCACTAAATCAAATGGTTTCCATTTGCGGAATATTGGTACAACACCACTTATGACACATAAACTAAGATGACACCATATGAAACTGTCAATGGGATTTCACCACCATCTCTTCAATCATGTGTCTCACGTAGTTCCAAGGTACATGCAGTAAATTCCACACTCAACAAGTGTGATTATATCTTTTGGACTGTCAAGAACAACTTACATATAACTCATTTTTTTTATCAACATTGTTCTGGACATGTCATTAATGTTGGGAACATGGTATTTCTCCAAGTACATAGCTATAATTAGTCCTTGAAAATGAAAGGTCACCAAAAACTCCCCTAGGTATTATGGTCATTATAAAGTCATACATAAGGTCATTCAATTCACATACAAGTTGGAGTTATCTTCTTCTTCTAATATCTAATATGTCTTTCATGTTTATTGTTTAAAGAAGGTCATTGGTCAACACATTCAAGTTTAGAATGTATTATCAGAGGTCATTATTAAAGGGTTTATTCTATTGGAATTGAAGTCCATCCTATACAGGAGATCATGATGATTGCACACACGCACTATCATTTATGTTCTAATATAGTGGTGTAGAATGAAATCAAAAGACACATCACATGAACCCTTACTCTAATTGTAATGATAGTTTCCTCATCTCAAACTTTGAGGATTTTTTTTTTTAAAGGTGGAGGACCTGTTATGACTCCTTTGTCCTAATTATTTTCTTTGTATTGGGTGTTATTGATAAAATTTTAGATGCATATGCTTTATAAATCGTCCCATTACTAAATTATAATTTTCCCACATGTATAAGAAAGTAGTAGATGTCTTCAATAGAGTAGTATGTATATACATCATGTGTAAGAGGAGAAAATATCCAATGAATATTTTGTGATCATTGCTAAAAAGGAAGTTGTCCCATGGAAGAGGCCTATGATGTTTTGCAATATAATTTTGTCATTTCAATAAATATTTCATTGTTTCTTATTTCCATTATAGTGCATTTTTTGATATATTCACATTGTTGGAATAATATGTTCACATGAAGGATTATTACAAGCATTTTGATATATTTTGTGTGCATTGGGTTAGTAAATTTTTTTACAAAGCTTTAATCATTGAGATGTTTAATAGTGGGGAAAATACTATAAATGAAGATTGTAAAAATGGAGTGGCCTTAAAATTTACATACCATAGACACGTCTATCAGAACAATAAACAAGAATTTAGGATTGTATTGAACTTTGTAATGTATGCCATAATAGCCACCCTTACTGGGTGAGCATTCAAAAAAGTTTATATAAAATACGAGGATTTTGGAAACTTAGAAGCAATTTATAAGATGCAAAAATTAGGCATGAGAAAGACATTTTAAAAATTTTATTATTAGGGGATTTTACTTTTTTTAGGCTACAAAAGAAAGTAGGGGAAGACAAGCAAACATACTTTTATGTAACTAATTATCAATTAAGTTAGGGGATTATGTAGACGTAGTATAAAATATCATTTATATACTAAAACTAATTACTTATACTATAAAGTAATGCTAATCATGGTTAGAATGTAAGCTAAATTAGAAACACGAGATTTAGGAAAAATATATTTTTATAGAATTTATATATAAATATAAACATTATGTCTTAAAATCTAGATTTTATTGCCAATCCTTTGTACTCGTATATGCCTAAATTTGGTCTTTGACACTTGGCAACATCAATTTATATATTATTTGGCACACTTCGACAATTGATATATACATTTGACTCTTGAGCACACTTTCCACCCATTTGTTCACCCAGGGATCAAATTTCTTGGTCACCTTTATCTACTAATTATATTCATTCATGATTAGCTCAGTTTATAGGGAAACACTCTAAAATACTAGAAAAACATTCTCTAGTCATTAGATCCTCACTCCTTGTCTTTGGACAATATCAATAACCTTAGATACTGTCGTATGCCAACAATGATCCACTCTGTTGGTAGTGTCCACGAGTCTCCAATGACAACTTTTCAAATTCGAGCAATTTATTGGGTCCACCCTAGACATGTTTCATAGATCAGCTATGTGAGGAAATTAACGAAGGGTCACCTAAGGTCGAACATAATTTATTACCTTATATATATCTTGGAGCACTCTTATCACCTATGACACTTGTACACATCATGGTGATCATTATTCACATGACATAGAAATATCTCAAATCTTCAAAGAACAACCTTAAAGCAAACCACATAGCTAAATATGAATTAAAAAACCAAATTTGTATAGTGACACGTGTCAAAGTTTAAATGATGGATTACATCTAGATTGCACATGATTTTCACTTTCACACATTCATATAGGTTGGAGAGTGTCCACAAGTCTCCAATGCCAACATTTCAAATTTTGACAATTCATACTTGGTTAGCCCAAACACGTTTCATGACTTGGCTTTGTCAGGAAATTAATGAAGAGTTTCCCATATATATAAATCCCTAAGGTCATTCATCACCTCATATCTCTCTTAGAGTACATGATATAGACATATCTCAAATCTTCAAAGAACAACCCTTAGGGCAATCCACATAGCTAAATATGAATACAAATAGACCAAAGTTACATATTACCACATGTCAAAGTGTAAATGATGGACTGCATCTAGATTGCATATGATTTTGCACTTTCACATACTCATATAGGTTAGAGAACTACACACAACTAGAGCCCTCTTTGGAGTAGTGGTATGTAGGTAATGCTCAACGATAACAAGGGTGTGCTAAGGTCAGCCGAACCCGAAATGCTAACCCTTTTTTAGTATATTTTCTATCAAGCATGCATGGTTAGGGTTTGGACAAATTAGAGATTACATAAGCCTCATTGCATCAAATTGAGGAGAAATCACATCAGAAAACTAGTTTACAAACACAAGAGAAGGGCTCCAACTAGTCTCAGACCTGTAACCTCTCCTAGATGCTGGAGACAAACCTATTCAGTGCCATTAGATAAAGGTGTTTGATTTTGCAAGGAAAGTGACATGCCTGTAAGGTCACGTGGGATGTGTCCTCACCATGCTCTGCTTTGGGTTTTGAAAAGTGCTTAAGCCGATTGGTGGGTTTGTCCATCGCCACATATCATTGTTTACAGTTAGGTTGTCCACCTTGGTAGTTCGGATTCCAAAATGTGGCGCATTAGTACGAGTTAAATGAATTTGTAGCAGCAGTTGAACGAGGAGCAACCGATACAATAGGGTATTGATTGGCAACAACAGGTGGAAACTGTGATTACTGTGCAAAATAATTGTGAGAATGACCAAAAAAGCCATAGGGTAAAAACAGTCAATTCATGATCTTCTTTGGGCATAAATTAGGGAAGGACAACGTATGGATTTTAAAATAAATAAATTATTCTTCTATCTCGAGTTCGTTGTTTTTTTTTTCTCTTATAGCTCCATTGATGTTGTCTCAACTAAATCTTGTAAAGGCGCCATTACTGATCCAAATGACATAGTTGAGGTCACCCGTTAGATTCCATTCCAATAGTTATTATTATTATTATTATTATGCCAATATGCGTTCCTTTTATAGCCAAGCGTCTGATTTCTAACACGACAACAATAAATCAATGGTTCAATTTTTTTGTTGGGTACATGCGACAAAACACGACTGCAATCGAACGGTTGGAAATTTTTTTCTGACAAATGCAAGGAAAGTGATAAGTCTGTAAGTCCTCGTGGGATGTGTCCTTGTCATGCTCTGCTTTGGGTTTTGAAAAGCACTTAAGCCGATTGGTGGGTTTTTTGACATGGGTCTATTTTCTTTCTCAAATTTTATTTTGTTGTTAAATACTCGAGAATAAAGAATTCAATATACCTTTTTAAATATATTTATTTTCAAAAATACTTAAAATTTTTAATGTTAGATTAATTATTATTTTAATTTTATTTAGTTTTTTTATAGATATACGGTTTGAAATTTTAGGTAATATCAATTAGGGCCAAAAATTTATCTTCGTGTGCAGGGTCAATTTAACCCATAATGGCACTGGTTTTTGGGACTACTTTAGCGAGAGCTCCTTTTAGTATAGTTACTGCAATGTCCAGTTTATTTGCAATTTCCCCTTTGGCATGTAGAAGGTAAAATACCTAGACTGCCAACTTGGATTTCATACCCATCCCTCCTGCAGTCCCTGTCGGATTGGCGACTAGAAAACAAGTTAATGTGTAAATTTAACAATAATTGGATAGTTGCAGTGATTGCAGAGTTCTGATGTCACATCAAAATATTTCAGGACTGAGTAGACTACACTGAATATATTAGTATTAAACACCCCAATCCTTTGAATCTCATGGTTCACAATCTTTTGCACCTACGTTTTCTTCGGGGCCCTTAGCTTTATTGGCTACCATTAAGAGCTTTTGTACATTCAGTTGCGCCTCAACATCTTCCACTACCTTTTCAATGGCTTCATGGGCCATATTTTTATCCGCTGTAGAGTCTGTTGAATTGGCTAAACTATTTAGAAAATCAAGAACTTGCTTGTGCAGTTTTAGGAGCCTTTGGAATTTATTGTAAGCAATCATACATATTAAATCAACATCAATGTCGCTAATATTAAGAAAATTAATGGTATTGAGATGTTGAGGATCAAACTTTTCAACAAAAGTCATCAGATCCAAAGCTTCCCGATAGGCTTCGATAGATTTTCCTAGGAGAAAAAGGCAAGAGTATCATGGTTATATTCAACAAGGAGAGTGTTGTCATCCTCATGCAATTTTCATCTAGAGCTGGGAAATGTTCTCCAACATCCCGCATCCGTTCAAGTTGATCTACAAACTTTCCACCACCATTGGAACCTTGATATTGAGATCTAATCAGTGTGATTAGATCCTTGCAATTGCACCCTTTTTAAAAATTTTATTGGAGTGAATATTTGCTTGCTTCATAGATTTCTCGTTGGCTACCCACAACTTTTCCAGATTTTCTCCAGGCATACGTTCTTGCTCGAATATTGTTGTAATGTAACGATTCATAAATTCTTGAAGGAGAACAACAACTTTGAGATAAACAAACAACGTTTACTAAAGGGTTTCTCTTTTGTCAATAAAAGGTTTGTATGGTGATATAGCATGTCTTGTTGTAACGTATAGGAATAATTTTTGCTGCTCTGGCCTTCAACATCCTAAATTCCTTAAGATGTTGATTTCTTTAACAAAAGAGTTTGTTTGCTTTCTTCGATTCAAAGTTTTGATCCTATTGTGAAAATAGAGAGAATTGGATCAAATCACATATTTTTTTGGGGTGTAATCGACCATCGTAGCAAATTAATGTTACATGATACCCCTATCCCCATCGCATGTTGCAATGCACAAAGCACAAGACTATCACATTCATGTGACCCTGATGATGACCAATTACCCGCGTAATCTTCTACTTTGTATTGGGCAAAACGTTATGCTAACTTCTAACCTTTAGGCTGGAACAGGCCTTGTTGATGGTTTCATTTGTATTTCGGTATTCATCATCTACAATGCAGGTTCAAGTCCACCAAGTCTACCTTTTTCTGTTGTTGTTCAGTTTGGAAGATACATCCGACCTGCATGAGACCCTTAAAATACTTTGTACATTCCTATCTCACCTGTTTCTCGTGGGTCTCGAAGGCATCTCCCATTAAGGATGGCTTGCGCCCTTGCAATATACAAATCTCTAGGCCTAACTTTATACAAAACGACTATTTACATTGAAGTTTCTGAACGCCGACAACTTACATTCATAGTTTTTTCAATAATGCAAAGCTCCTTACAAATTTACTGCCACATCTTGTCCCTCCACACTCTGTCTTCCTCCCTCCTCTTCTCCTGTCAAGTTAGTCCAATATTCAATTTGTCATCTTCTACTACACATTTCAGCTTGCTTCTCTCCACAAACTTTACTTTTTTGTAACAATTGTTGCCTCCCCTATCGGCGTCTCCATTGCACCTTTGCGGTGTGCTAGCTAGTTTATGAAGCTTTTTGGATTGAAAGATTTTAGAGGACGACCGAACAAATTGATTCTTACCACAACATCTTGTGGGTCCGAAAACCTTAGAAAGAAAGCGCCAACGGATCTTTTTTAGTCCTGCAATAGTATAGCAACACTATCAATAGTATAGCAACACTATTTAAATGTATGAATGTTCAACCAGGTCCTATTTGAAAGCAAATCTTCTGTTTGTCTTTCATTCATTTTTTTTACCTGACAGAAGGCGATTATGAGGCGATTGAAGAAGGCCATACGGCAACTATCAGAGGAAGAGTCGTTGCCTTCATTCGATGACTTTCAACCTCTAGAAACTCCAGGTAATTGTGCTCGTCTCCTTCCAAACCCTCATGTTTTTCTTAATCATAACACAGTAAATGCTTTAATCCCACCGAATCCCATATGTTATTATTGGCCCAAATTTGCCTCAATTGCATCCATTAACCGCTGTCATTTGAAACTTGGATCAGTAAATATATATGATATACAGGTTCAGATTTAGGTGTATCCTATAATCGTTCCACCCAACCGAATGGGGCAAAAACCCTTCTGCCGGGTATGCAGAGTGAAATAATTGTGCCTTGGGCGATTCATCCTGTGATTTAGAGTCTTTTTTGGATCTTGGGATTGCTTGCAAGTGATTGGTCAGTCACATGGACAGTTGTAATCAACATGTGAGCATTTGAGCCGCGACCCTCCCCAGCTCAAAATCGTAATCTTATTGTAGTGAAGGGAATTTGAATCTGTGTCATGCTCTTATGTTAGAAATATCTTTTAAATTAGGTCATGTAATCAGGTGACTGTCGTGTGTGTATCAAATTTTATTTATGGTCGTCCTAAGTTTCTCTTTCATTGAATGCATTTTTCTGATGGCCAATTTGGGTGATTAAAATTTAAACCAGTGCAATATTTTTTGCTGTTATATTAGAAATAGTATTTTTATGAGGTCATAGAGTTAAGTGACTGTAAATTTATGTAACAGAGCAAGTGAAGATGGTCGAGTCTTTTGAGAAGAGCCATACGCTACAGAATGCTGTGTGGCGGGTATGTCCAACCTTATTTCATTTAACTGCTTACTAGGGAATTTTGTAGTGACTAATGTTCACTAGTTGGCTAGTTTTCCAAAAACATGCTTCCTAAACATATTTATCAATGGAAAACCAAGAATCGTCCACAATTTCTATTCATCTAAGATATGCTTACTTTTTGTATAAAATTTATACAGTCGAAGAAATTTGGAAAATATTTTAAAATTTACTTGCAATTTATATTGTCAAGCTTCGCTCAGTTTTTCTGTACAAAATATAGAAGATCCTTATGGAAACGGGGAAGTATTTTGTATTGATATCGATAAAAATTATCCACTATTTCTAAACTTGTGAAAGATGTATGGGTCCTATTTTCTCTACTACTTAAAGCATATGCATTTGGGTTTTCATGGGTTGATCAATATATCACAAACGCCATACGTCTAAAGCTATTCACATACTAGACTGTTGCAGCCATTTCTATGATGTTCATATGCATGTTTGTTCTTGTTTTCTTGTGAATTCAGAGATCCTGTTATATCCAGGAGCATCATTGATCCGTCTTGATTAATCATAAGCTATTGTAATAAATCAGGGCAATTTGATTTGGTCTCAGTGCAATGATTTTTTTAATCACAGATATTTTGTTGCAGGGTATTTTTTCATCTTTCCTTTTTAGCTTTGCTGGCTTCTTCATCTATTCAGCTCATCGTCAATCTGTGTCTCCCTGGGATGTGGTGAGTAGTAATCTATTATTTATTCTAGACTGAAATAGTGAGAAACCAATGTTTGAGAGGCAACTCTCTGAGATAAACCTGTTATTTATCAAGCTCTATAGATCCATCAAATTTGTATAACTCTGATAATTATGTCAAAGTTTTCTGAAAGGCAAACGGAAATCGCTGTCTTATGGGTAGTTCACTTTCTTCAAACTTCAAAGTGTAGCCCCAACTTAGCTGTTTATTGTTTGAGGAGAAGGGTTTTTCTGAATGTCACATATCTACGACCTACTGAAATTTTTTTCTTACCAGCTTTAGTATATGGTTTATGCATATATTTGTTGAAACATTTCTGTAAAATGCAGTTTAAATCCAAGACTTGGCTACATGCCTTAATATTTCTAAATGCATGTTTGATGGTATTTTACTAGGATTTAAGCTCTCCTTTTACCTTTCTGGACGTATGCTTTAGGGTGGAAGTCCCCGGCTTAATGTGTTAGCATGCTCCCTCTCCTTGGTACTAACATTTCATACAATATCAGAGCCATGACTTGTTTGTCCTCTGTAGCTTGTGGTTGTTATCTATATGATATCTGTAATTTACAACTTTACTTCTGTGGCATATCTCTGTGATTGGATTTTGTTCCACATTTTTATTCCTCTTCTTCTTCTGTAGGGTCATATAACATCTCCTCTTCCAGCCTTTATTCTAAAAATAAATGGTGGAAGAGTATCTCTTCATTGCCACGAGTGCAATAATGCAAATAAAGTGTTTTGGGTGTTTCTTCTATGCCTCTATCAATATATTTGTTCCTATTTCATTGGATGTTTTTAGCATCTTTTGGCCCACAGTACTGATTGGTTAGCTCATTCGAAACAACCTCTCTTTTGATGTCTGATATTTATCCTATATGTTGTTCTTTGACATTTTCCAGCTGTAAGAGAGATGATGCTATCTGAACTTCATGCTCAGTATGTCATGATGGTATTTTGATTCTTATTCTGCCCATGTCTATAAGGAGACGCATACATTGTAGTTCTATTAAGAATTTAAGTGTCGGCACAAAATATGCATAACATTCTATGTCAATAGACAGTTAATGAATGCAATTCTTTCTTAATCTCTTGTATAATTGGTTTCTGTTGTTTTAGATATTTATTTTCCAAGATATTGTTGTCAGGAGTTTATTGACAAGCAAGTTTTAAGAAGAATGGTGCAAATATTTGTCCATAGTGATTTTAGATGATCTGCTTGGGCATCTACTATACTTCTTCAAATCATCTGCATTCATAGAATATATTAGCATGTATAATTGTTTGGAGATTTCATAAAGATTGGCCACAGGCAGTTAGAACAATGCCATATTTTCCACATTCCATTGTAATTACTGGCACAGTAATAGCAAGCCTTGAAACATCATCTGCTAAACTTTGTATTATGTGGTGTTGTAAAACAATCAATTTTTTTGACAACCCATACTTCTAGGTATAATTATTAGATTGAAACTTAAGTTGTGTTGGAAAAGATGATTCCCTTAATTCCTCTGTTGACTTCAGTAGTGATAGCCTTTCCTACATGCCTTGTCCTAAGTGTTATTATTGTGATTCTTTTGATGGACAACCCTCCTGCAACCTTTGCCTGAAGAATTCCATCACCAGCCAGTCCATATTTTGGTAGGAAATCATCAAACAGGGAGGAGGCCACAAAGTCATTATTGGGAGTGATGTCCATGCCTTAATGCCTGATATGTATTCTTTAAAACAAAGAGACTGCATAATATATACATGGGATAAACTCTCAGGCTGTAAATGAAAAGTGGATATTGTGCACCAGAAGGATGATGCAATACACACTTTTGTGCAAATGAGAAGAAATAGAACACAAAAATCACTCCATAAAATTCAAATTTGAATATGATAATTGGAAAATTGAAGAGGAAATTGACTGATAAACTAATTCAGGAGAAGCAATGCTAACAGAATCTTAAACAATATTAGAAAGGAAAAATTGCAGATGGACGGTAACATGAGATTTTTCGCTTGGGAAAAAACCCAGCATCCCAACCTTCTGCATTTATTGTATTAACTGAACTGTTTTACAATACAATAACATACTTCATAGTTCTGCTTTATTGCTACTGTATGTGCGTATATTTGTAGGCACACCAGTAGGTAAACGTCGAAATGGTTACAAAACCAGAAACCAAGAAGACACCCCCATAATGGTTCCTAGAAGGTGGTTCTCCCATCCCACATACGCTACCTGGACAGTGTAAATTGCGAAGAGTGTAAATCATGTAAAGTACACAACATATATCCAACAAAAATCCATAACTTTTTGGTTCCTGTTAAGGTGAAAAGAAGTCTTATCAGCTTATCCTTCGATGTTTAGGGACCATGGGAAATGGATATGGAAAACTGTAGGGCTTGTAGAAATATTTACTGTTTAGAAGATGTGCACTCTCTTTTTCATGGGTACGCTTCCCCACCTCATAGTTGATACACTTCCACCTCATAGATTAGTTGCAAACTTAAGTTTCCATACATGATAACATTTCAAATGGCAAGATGAGTATCAAGGTGCAGACATATTTAGGAGTCTTCAAATGGTAAGAGAAATTCCAAGATACACACAAACATAAAGTCAAACACTCCATTCAGTTTAAATGCATACTTGAGTTAGATGTCAAGACACAATTTGGACCATACTGTCGAGAATGTCTTGTTCATGAAACTAGCTAGGTATATCTCATAGTTATTGACAATCACATTAATTGCTATGGTTTTGTGTGAACATTATTATAGTTTTTTCTTTCACTTAAAGGCCTTGTTCATGACACTAAGTAGGTATATTTCATAGTTTATGGCAGTCACCTTGCTTGCTCTGTTTTTGTGTAGACATCATCATTGTTTTTTTCTTTCGTTTAATGGTTGAGTGAGATATTGTCTTAATCTGTTTGCCATACATTCAAATGGTAAGATGTGAACATGGAATTATATTATGTTTATATGTTTAAATTCTTTTGTTACGTACCAAATTGATTGCTTGTTAGATTTTTGAGATTATTTCCATGGGTATTTATTTTCAACACCCATTTGGATACCACTGTCTTCAATCCACTTACTTTACCCTCGACAAAATTAATTATGTAGAGCCTATAGATTGAAGATTTGTTATTGACTAAGTGAACAACACAATTTAATCCTTTGGCCACTTATAAGGACATTCTATGCTAATTGCCATCAATTTCACAACATTGCAATGATTACCTACATTGTTATATGAAAGTTGTTTTTTTCAAAAAAAACAGATGAAACTTACATATTTATAATGTCAAAAATTTGTACAGTATCTCGCAGATTTCCAACTCGTATCAGCATAAGTCCATCTAAGCACCAGGTAGTATGCAATGGGGCACCACTCATCCTTGTGTCAACAATCATCATTGGAAAATATTTTTAAACAAGTTCTCAACTGATTAAAAAATATAACTTGTGCCCTATAGGCACTATCAACTATCAACTATCAATGTTCAATCTAAAAAGCTCAACCATAACTACAACCAGGATCTTGGTATCAGTGATATTGACCACATAACAAAAATACCAGCATAAAAACATCAAATATAGCTACAATGGGTCCTAGGCCACCAGAGGTATTCACCTGTTGATACGCATCGGGTGGCATCTACCCTTCCTGACAGGTTGAATTCTCCATCAAGGATTTAGAAAGAGACGTTGTCTGAAATTTGCAACAATCTCATCATCGGGACAGTTATGGTATGGAGACCTCCAACCATGTTTCAAATGCCAAAATCTGTATCCTTGACAAAGTTATGGAGACCTCCAATCATGTTTCAAATGCCAAATCTGTATCCTTGACAAAATTATGGAGACCTCCAACCATGTTTCAAATGCCAAATCTGTATCCTTGACAAAGTAATGAAGCCTATCCAAGTAATTTTTGCAAGATTGGCCGCAGTGAACATTAAAGTTTTCCTGAGCAATGAGAGTGTCAATTTTGTCCCTCTAATCCCCTCTAAATCCCCCAAATCCTTTTGAAGCCCCTGCAAAATATTTCTAGGCACCATCACTGTGTCTTCCTTCTCAGCAACATGAGGAGGAGCATATAGACAGGGACATGAGGAGAGGACGGGATTTCATTCCCTTTGGAGGCTTGGCCTTTAATGGCAGCAATATCTCTGCAAATGGGCTCCTGTTTCTCCCAATAACTTTCTTAGCAGATTTCAGATGATCTTGAAAACCCCTGGTAAGCAAGACCTTGGAGAATTAATTCACTCTGTCTGCATTGTCATAAATCAAGTGGCTGAGATGAATTTATGCCAGGTTAGGAGGGAGAGGGACATTGACAGGGGTTGCATGGGTTGAAGCTTGACCCAGATTTTCCGATTTTCTCAAATGTTAACCGTCTTGAGTTGAGGGGTTGGATAGATGGGTGGCCAACTAGCAAGTATGAGATTGCTTTGCGTTATCATAAATTTATTGGCTGGGATGAATTTATGCCAGGTTTGGAGGGAGAGGGACATTGACAGGAGTTGCATGGGCTGAAGCTTGACTCAGATTCTCCGATATGCTCAAATATTAAGTGTCTTGAATTGAGGGGTTGGATAGATGGGTGGCCAACTAGTGAGTATGAGATTGCTTGGCAATATCATAATTTGAGTGGCTGAGATGAATTTATGTTGGGTTTGAAGGTAGAGGGACATTGACAGGAGCTGCATGGGTTGAAGTTTGACCCAGATTTTCCAATTTGCTCAAATGTTAAGTGTCTTGAGCTGAGGGGTTAGATAGATCGGTGGCCAACTAGTGAGTACGCGATTGCTTGGCATTATGCCTAGGATGCTTGGCCATTTTAGCAGCAGGGCTTTCCATGCCCAGAGGCAGTTTTATGTTTAGCCAAAGAGAGCTGGAAAGTACACAGAACAATACAAGGTCTCCATAGTGCAAACAGAGGAGCTACAAATAGTTGCTAAAACAAAGAGCAAGAGGTATAAAACTACCTTGGCAACAAAGCACCTGTCCTAGAGGTGGAGGGACACCCACAAAGAGGACAGATGTCCCACCCTCATAGCCACAAATTGCTTGCAGAATGCCTGTAAAGAATCCATGAACCACTTTCTCACACTACAAAAGCACCATGATGAAATCCAGATTTGCAGGGTAGAAAAACAATGATGGATGAAGTATGGATGAGGTTAAATGAAGAAAAAACTTTATCAATGCCATTCCGAAGCCTTGTTCTCGCAGTATCCACCACCTCATCTGCTTATCATTACTTTGTATTGGGAGGTGTCCCTGTTAAATCAATCACCTTGCCATCCACTTTCATCCTGGACCTGTGCCACAAGTGAACAAGAATGTCTTATCTCTAATTTAAGTGATTGACAAAAGACACGTTCCTCGTAGGGATTTTAAAAAAGAAGGTTTTCAAAGTCAGGGTGGTATTTATGAATCCCTTTGTCATATGACTACCGCGCCCCACCTCCCCAACTGACCCATGGTCCTATGGATGATCATCGTGGATAATGGGGGTCAAGGCTTTCTCTTAGACTATGGGCGGCCTGCTCTTCTAGACCCATTTGGAGCTCATTGCCTTGCTCCAGATGCAAGGCCTGCTTTGCCAATTTATCGGCAAGTTTAATTTGGTCTCTCTTTCCTCAAAGGCATTACAAAGCTTGTGAATCTTCCTAAACATTTCTCTTAGTTGTCAATTTTCAAAGCAAGACATTGATTGGAGTTTAGATTCGAGGCAAGGGTATGGGAATCCATCTTGACAATAATCTTAATAAAATTCTTATCGCTGGCCTACAAAAACTTCTACAGATGGCATAAGCTTCAGCATAATTATTCGTGGCGATTCCAAGTCCCCAACCAGACCAAAAGAGATTTGATTGGACCTCTCTGTCATTTTAGCAATCCCATCATTGGAGGTACATTGGATGGAAGTGATTTCTAGAGATTGCATAACTGTGTTGGAGGTTGTTCTTTTGGTATCAGATGCTAAGCATATTCTCTACCAACCAATTTTTCTTTCGCTTGAAGACTGAGTGAGGTAGTATTTATACAGATTTCATGTATTAGAGTAATTGAGTTGTAAGATTTTAACATGGATTTATATCATGTTTCAGTTCTTTCATTACATATCAAATTAATTGCTTGTTACTGCTATTACAAATTAATTATATAGAGCCTATATAGATGAAAGATTGGTATCTGACTTCATTTTAATCCCTTGTCCAACTGTAGGGACTTTTTATAGTAAGTGTTGTCAAGTTCATGTCTATCCAATGATTACCTACTTTATTTTGTGAAAGATAGTTTTGATAATGTATAAATGAGTATGTTTAATTGCAGATTGCCTATGATATAGACAATGAGTTTTGCAATACGAAAGATTGTTCTTCACCTTCAAATAAGCATGAATATCGGTCTTTCTATTTACACACAAGGTACTAGAATAGGTACACCCATTTCTATTGTTTTCTTGAAACTCCAGAGTCCATACTATGTTCATTATTGAGAGTAGTTATACACAGTTGTGGCTACCATGTTCTTTGGATGTATAACTCATTATCAATAGAAATGTGTCATAAATTCAATATGTTCATAGGAGATTTAGGCTTGTGTTGCTCTCACTTGGAAAAGTATATACGAAAGATTGGTCTTCACCTTCAAATAAGCATGAACATCGGTCTTTCTATTTACATACAAGGTACTAGAATAGGCACGCCCATTTCTATTGTTTTCTTGAAACTCCAGAGTCCATACTATGCTCATTATTGAGATTAGCTTTATACACAGTTGTGGCTACCATGTTCTTTGGATGGATAACTCATTATCAAAAGAAATGTGTCATAAATTCAATATGTTAGGAGATTTAGGCTTGTGTTGCTCTCACTTGGAAAATTATAAAAGAAGAAGTTAGTTTTTCACATCCAATGGAGGTCTTTGGTATGGTTTGTTTTCTTTATTTGACATGGGCATATTTGCAAATGTTTAATTTCAATCCACACGATGGACATAGTTCTAGTGACCTCTGCAGTTTCTAGTTTTCACTACTTTAACCTTTATCAAATCCAGAAATTCAAATTACCTGACTTTACTACATACAATTTATACAATAAATAAGGAAATTAATATTACCGAGCTATTATTGATGGAGTACTAAGGCTATTTTATTTTGCTGCCGAAGTTGGCGCCCCAAGCCTTCAATTTTGTATCATGTTTTATCATTATGTTTTCTGCTGAACCAGGACCTTCCTCGTGAGCAATGCAGGGACTATAGCCCTAGCAAGTGCATGAAATGCAACAGTGGACTGCAACTTGATCATGACCTCTAGTGCAACTTTGAAACTGAAATGAGCACAGCCCTCAGATCACATCCGAAGCAGCCCAGGGATTTTCACTGGGCTGTAATAAAAGTAGAAATGTAATTCTTACTACAGTGGGTTTTCCTGCATGTTCCATAAGTGACACGTTTTGTAATATTCTCCTTTATCTTACGAATACTATTAGAACTAGTGTAACGCGTGTTGGATGCTTCCCTAGCAACCATTTTCTTTTAAACAACTTTCACTGGATTCTCAGCCTATGAAATTCAATTGCAGTTTTATACTCCCTTTGGATTGATCCAGGTTCAATTCCCTCTATGGACATGGAAAGAAAAGTACTTTTGATGTAGGTGAATTGGCAAGTTCTGGTTTATGCTTGAGCTTGTTCATGGGGTTGAAACCCAAGGGGTATAAAAGTTGAACAATAGATAAGGCAACATGAAAATGTTGGAAAAGGGGGGCTCTCGTATGCCAAATTGGCTTGCTGGTTATGTCGGGACTTAAGAAATCATCTTCACCTTTACCTTTATAGATGTGGTTATTTTGCTGTAAAGAAATATAGATACCTGCATCTTGGGGATGGTGGGGAGTTGGGACAGCTACTAAAATAATATTTAAAAATTAATAGTTAAATATTGTAACTTTATTAAATGTAGTTTAGGGTTTAAACTATATTTAAATCTTTTCAAGGTGCCTTTAGGGTTAAAGTTCTATTTTTTTTGAATAACTATTTTTGGAGTTCTGTTTTAAATTAAAGCACCCGGAAAAAATTATGATGTTTTTTTTGGGGTGTCCCCCCCTGTTCTTGACATGTCCGGGATGTCCTTAGATCCTTGTGACACGTCGCCACAAAATTCGACAAAGAAAATATCCTTAAGGTCATAGCAAGTATTCAAGATAGTGGAAACAATTGCAAGCTGCTTGTGCTCCCTGTGAACAAAAGGGAAGTTTGTCATCTGCGAAAAGGGTATTGACTGCAACCCCATTTTCAGACAAGCAGACATTTCTTATAGCACAAGCGGAGATTTCCTACTCCAGCATATAACCTAAGGTATCAGCTACCAAAACATACAAAAGGGAACAAAAGGACATCCTTGATGGATGGAGCATTGGAGGATGAAAACGTTTAAGGGATATCTATTGGATGAAGCATCTTGAAAGTTGAAACGATGTTCACTCTCTTTTTATGCAATGCTCTCTAAACCTTACCATCTAAGCACAATAAGGATGAATAGTCCCTGGATGCAATCAAAGACCTTTTTAAAATCAATTGCAATGTAGATGCTTCATTGTTCAGAATTGACTACCCATGTGCTTCCCAACTGACAACATTCTCAAGAATATACAACCTTTTAAAAAACCAAACTGTTTGGGTGAAACTATTTTCTGTCCTATAACTTTATACGACATATTTAGGAGGGTTATTAAGTTGACTTGGATATTTCAATGTTCAACTCAAATACAGTTTTCAACTTTATGACTGAAAATCAGAATTAGGGTTTCAGTTCTTCAAGAATTATGCTTAAATATTGCATTACATAGAGTCGCTTTTTCGTACAATTGCATTGGAAATGAACTAGTGAGGTAGCGGACTTAAATAACATGAAAGAAAGCTACAACAAAGAAATAACCACAAGAACACTCGTTTACGCTAGAGAAAGCCGTTGTGGGAAAAATTTAGCACGAAAATGGTTGCCTCTTCTCATCCCATCAAAAAACTAAATTTAGCAAATAAAAATAGAGGGAGTGGTTCTCAATGGAGCATGATAGACCATTGTGGACACTAATTCAAATACACTACAACAACCTTGTGCTCTCTTCTCATCCCTTAAAAAAACTAAAATTAGCAAATACAAATAGAGGGAGTGGTTCTCAATGGTCGATGGAGCATGATAGACCATTGTGGATACTAATTTAAATACACTACAACATCCTTGTGCTCTCTACCCTGCATATTCAAACTACTCCGACCTCCTATCTGTTATACACAAATCCTCAACTTCAGTTACGACTCTAGATGCCCAAACTAGCACACTTACATGCATATCAAACAATTTCTTTCACCCACCAAATGCCTGAAACCTTCAAAAAGCAATGGAAGTGGAGTCAAGATGTTGTCTATTGGGATGCTAGACTATCAACAGTAATAAATACAGAATAGGGAATGCAGTGCATACCATAACAAAAGGTGGAACAACAACAGATTTGTATTCCTCAAAGATAAGTTTTATTACAATCTTCTTAGTTCAGGGAGGATCTGATACAAGTGCCCTTACCTCTACATTCTTCATGATATTTAAAGAAGGCCCAACAGCTGACAGTTCACACAACTGTTACTACTAACATACACAAGATCTTTTTAATCTTCTAACAAAATGGTGACAAAAGACTAACAAAGCCTGTTGGCTTTTAACAGTCTTCACCCCCTTTAGATAAGTCAGAGTCCCTTCCATCTATGCAATAAAAAACAGCTCAAGAAGAAGAAGCAAGATAAGGGGAAGAGGAATATGTCCCTAGATGAGGTTGTGTGGGCTGTCCTGCTAGAGAGCTCGAGGGAGCAACCTTTGATTGATGTATTTCAGCCCGCAAGGCATAGAGTTTGGTTATCTGTTGCTGAAGATGTTTGGCCGCGACAAGTTCATGTTCCCGTGAACAATTCACTATGTGTACCGGTTCATGCATCCTAATTTTACCATTGAGGAATTCTTGTTTCCCTATTCGTAATTTGGCTTGAATTTTTTGTAGCTCTTGTTCATACTTTTCTTTTACCTATTCTCGTTCTTGCTCACATTATGACACTTTCTGACTTTGTGCCTGTGTGAGTTGTGTTTGCTATGATGTTTAGCTGCTACAAGTTCATGTTCCTGTGAACAATTGACTATGTGTACCAGTTCATGCATCGCACTTTTACCATTGAGAACCTCTATTTCCCCTATTTGTAATTTTGCTTGAATTCCTATAGCTCCTGCTCATACTTTTCTTTTACCTGTTCGAGCTCTTGTTGACATTATGACAACTGATTTGTTAGTTGTGTAAGTTGTGTTTGCTATGATAGTTGCAACTAGAAGCAACTTTGCTGATCCCCTATCTCCTACTGAAAGGTCGCCATTTCCCTAAACATACCATCCTTATCACCTTGCAATCATCGTAGCTCGCACATGAAAGTTTTAGTACTTATAGGTATGCTCTATGCTCCATAATAACTTGAGAACATTCTAGACAAGAGAGGTAATAGTATGTGCGATTGGTGTGGGCATCCACTGTTCATACATCTATGGAAGATCTTGTGTAGGCTATCCCTGGGTGATATATACCTGTGTAAACTGTAAACTTTGTGCAACAATTTTCTTGTATAAGCTTCTAAATATGGCTTGGTTCCTCCAGTATCATCCTCACTTGTGCAAGACCACTAATAACCTCTAAAGTGTTCAACTATCTTGGAGATACCCTGAAGTGCCTCTATCATGGGTCCTAATGTATGCAAAAATTGAGATAAGACTTCATAGGGATTGTCACTATCCAGGCAAGGGAACAATACAAGAATAATCCCATCCTGCCCCCGGGAATTAGTAGTTCTTGCCCCCTAAGTTCGATGGTCTTGTTGTCTGTACTCTTGTGTTGGTCTCTGAGTGCCCCTATTCTCTTTCTGGTGCTGCCCCTATGGACTCTTGGAGTTGAACTTGGCTTAATGGCTGCAATGTGTTTGTAGGAACATCTACCTTTGTATTCACCAATTCTCTGTAGTCGTGCGATCATTTTTCTAATTGTTGCTCCTCTTCTATTTGTAGCCCATCATTTCCTGTATTTTAGGAAAAGCTTGGTCTTGAAACTTATGAGCATCCACACCCCTACCCCTTGGGATGGTTGAAAAAAGACGTGGAAATTTAGGTTACTAAATGATGTAAGTTCACGTTTGGGATTAATTCTCAATTTATTAATGTAGTAGAAGTTGATGTAATTCCACTTGATGCATTTAATGTGGTTTTCAAAACTCCTTACTTGTATGTCAGGGATGCCGTATTCTTGAGGAGGGATAACTGATATAGATGGGTCAGGGATGGAGTAAGCTACAACACCAAAGCACACCAAAGCAAGCCTAAGCTAGTCCTGGCAAGTGCCAACCAAGCAAAGGGACTAACTTAGGCAAATCATAATCAATTTGTTTACTTTTATTGAAGGATAAACAAGATCGGCTGGAATTTTTTGAGGCTTCTAACTAGGAATTGAAGGATTTGGATAACATAATTGAGTCTATTCAAGAAGTGGTTCAAGTTCCAAAAGGGCTGCCACCAAAACAAGAAGTAGAGCATGAGATTCAATTGCCCCCTGAATCCCCTCTACCTAACATCGGTTTGTACAGGCAATGATTTATGGAGAACAATGAAATCAATAAACAACTTCAAGAGTTATTGGAACAAAGGGTGATTCACCCAAGTACCTCTCCATATGGGTCACCCAACGCGATGGTACAAAAGGACAGGTCTTGGAGAAAGTGCCTAGACTATTGTGCCTTGAATAAGATCACCATCAAGAACTAATATCCACTTTCAAAAATATATGACCTTTTCGACTAGCTTCAAAATGCCAAGTATTTTACAAAGTTGGTTTTACTGTATTTGTAATATTTTGAGACAAAGTTGCTGTTTCCAGTTTAGACATTGGCGGGTATTAAAGTATATTAGTTATTATTTAGTGAACTATTAATTATCAATTAATTAGTGTTTAGCTATGGACGTCCCCAACTATATTGTAATCTATTTCAACATAATAAATATAAGTACCACACACATCTCAAATTGTGCCACGTGCCTTTCTCATTTCTCTTCATTCTTTCCTTATTCACATTGAAATATCCCTTTCTCAAAATAAACAGGTCGAAGACCCTTATTTCCCGATGACTAAGGGTTGGCAAAAAAGGGGAAACTAATCCTAATAAGTTCTTTAAAAGTGCATAATAATTCTATTATAAGCACAATAATAATTTATTACTGATAAAATTACAAAAGAAAAAGTCACTTTATTTTTATTTCCCCCTAGTGGAAAAATGTGACCCATATAAGGGATAGAAAGCAAGGAGATAAAAAATATTAAATAAAGTAAAGTAACAAGAAAATATTTAATTAAGTGAAAAGAGTTGATTGGGCCTTTGTGTGGGCAAAGAGGCCAAAAGAAATTATAAAAGGAAGTCACCACACTTTGAGAAGGCATTTCTTTACATATTTTGACATCTGAAATTCTGGTTTAAGTTGATTGTTTTCCAATTTCACATTGAAGGACGAAAAACCCTTTAATGTAATTGTATTAGAGGACGAAAACACTCTATTTCCAAGGGTCAAGAAGGAAAACTTTTCATCCTTTGTGTGAGAAAATTCTATTCAAGGGTTTCTATTGAGCTTTAAGGAGTATTTCAAAATTTCAGCAGTGATTGAAGACCCAATATTACAGATTTGAGGCATTTCCAGTTAGGGTTTGAAGACACAAGTGTTGGGGCAGATTTCTACCTTCAAATTCAACCAGATCTAGGGTTATCTACACCCTTGTGGGTGGAGTTTGACACATATTCTAGGGCATGGACTGTTCCGGATCTCATCACCAACATCTTTGTCATAATTTTAGAGGCCATATTCAAGTTTATTTGCAGTGGATTTGGGCTTTGGAAACTTCCTTCCAGCCATTTCTGTAAGCTGTATTTCTGCAGATTTTTAATAAAATTTACAACTCTTATTTTGGGTCCAAAAATGATATATTTTCAGTGTTTCATGCATTTATAATTAATTCTAATTATTTTGGCCAAGTTTTGAGTAAGTTTAGATCAATTTATGGTTGTTCAATCTCCTAGAGCAAGTCGTCATTTTTCTAAAGAAAATTCATATCTGCATAAAATATTTTTATTTTATTCATATCTTTTGGTTGTTATAAATCAGATTTGTGGATGTTCCTTTTTGGTTTGCATAAATTGTCCATTAGGGACATTACAGTGGTATCAGAGCAGTGATCCTTGCCAGCTTGTGGGAGAAATATATTTAAAAAAATCAGATCTTGATGCACAAGGAAAATTTGAATCAGGTTTATCAAAGAAGAAATCCAACTCCAAGGAGGAACCATGGATGATCTACACTAGAGAGTTCCTCCTACAGATAAGATGAGTTTCCTACAAGAAGTAATCACAAGGAGTCAAAGGGAGTTGCAACAATTTATAAGGGAATCTCAAAGGGAAATGTGTGATGCATTGACAGACTCAATCATGGACTCTGGCTAAGGTTCTACAAGGACATAATATATCAGCGCAACCAAGGTGCAACCAACAATGGTGAAGGAAGCTCATTTGGACCAACAAAGACATCCATCAAGCCTCCACCTCAAATATTCAGGGCCAAGTTTCTTCAAAAAGAGGAACAACCAATTGAGCTAGATACTCCAAGTGATGTCGAAGACATAGAGGCATGGGGTGAAGAATATGCAACCCTTAGTTTCAGGGTGAGAGAGAATGTTGTCTTTCAGAGATTTCTGTCAGTTGCAGAATAGTAAGGGCACGGGGCATAATGCTTGAACATCATCAAAGGGCCATGGCAGAAAGGTCTCAGCCATAGAGGGAAGAAAACCCTCCATTGTGAAGAAGCAAGTCCAAGAGCATGTAGAGAATCAGCTACAAGGTGGAGAAGTCATGATGAAGTTCGAAGATACAACTTCCCTCTATAGCAATCCTTTTGAGGTGACAAAAGAGGAAGATATCCACCGTGTTAAGGAAGAAGAACAATCAAAGCTGCAAAAATTTGAGAGGAAGCAACCCATAGAGGATTCCACCATGCACTTTGAAGGAGAAGAATCTTCAATGGAAAAAGGTATGACTTTTAATGAGCAAAATGTTTGTATTAGTGGGGAAGGTAAAGAGGAACAAACATTACTTGTTGGATGCAAAATTAAAAAAGATGTTTTAGTCCAAAAGGTACCTATCAATCTTCCAAAGAATGAGTCATTGTCATATGAGATGGATTTACCAAGCCGTTGTGTTGATGAGCATGAATTTGTGAAAGATGTTGATTCTTGTTCCACTTGTTTTCTATCTGAAATCATGAGTCACAATAGGGGTAGTGCTGTTTTAAATCTTTTGGAGGTTTCCAAATCAACAACAGAAGGTAAACACTTTGATGATCTTCTTTATAAGGAGGTTAGTAGTAGCAAGGATTTATTGCATCATCTTCATACTATGTTATTACAACAATTCTATCATGATGGTATTCATCCTATTGTGGACAAGCATGCTAGGGAATTGGTACAACAAAACCAAGATATCATGAAGACAAAGGGAAATGAAGACCTTGATGACACTTCCAAGGTATGAGAGGAATGGTAAAATTTCATATTTATTGCTGCATATTAAACCATTTCAGATTTGTTTTCCTCATGAGAAGCATGATAAAATAAAGGATGAAGTTTGCAATATGGAGTATGTGGACCCCTTGATCCAAATTCATGATTGTGGGCATTATGAGAGCTACATACTTTAGCAAGAGCTCTCTCATTTGACAGGCATGAGATCTAGACTCTATGGGAGCACTACAACATGTTTTATCATCTTGGACATGGCACTTGGGCATATGAGCTTGCAATTGCTTGAGGGCAAACAATTTGGGGAAGGGAGGATTGAAATATCCTTTCTCAAAATTAACAGGTCGAAGACCCTTAGCCCATTCATTGTTTCCCGACGGCTAAAGGATGGAAAAAAAGAGGAAACTAATCCTAATAAGTTAATTAAAAGTGCATAATAACTTTTATTATAAACACTTTAATAATTTATTAGTGATAAAATAACAAAAGAAAAAGTACTTTATTTTTATTTCCCCCTAGTGAAAAAATGTGACCCATATGTAAGGGACATAGAAAGCAAGGGGATAAGAAATATTAAATAATACAAGGGGAAAATATTAAAGAAAGGGGAAATTATTAAATAAAGTGAAAAGAGCTGATTGGGCCTTTGTGTGGGCAAAGAGGCCAAGAGAAATTATAAAAGGAAGTCGCCATGCACTTGGAGAAGACATCACTTTTATCATATTTTTATATCTGAAATTTGGTTGAGCTATTTGCTTTCCATTTTTACCTCAAAGGACGAAAACCCTTTGATGTGTTTGCATTAGAGGATGAAAACCCTCTATTCCCAAGGATTGAAGAACGAAAACTCTTCATCCTTTGTGTGAGGAAGCTCTATTCAGGGGTTTCCATTGATTTTCAAGATCTATTTCTGAATTTCAGTAGTGATTGAAGGCCCAATTTGCAGATTTATATTGTTTCCAGCTAGGGTTTGAAGACACAAGTGTTGGGGCTAATTTTTGGGTACCTTCAAATTCAGCTTGATCTAGGGTTATTGACACCCTTGTGGGTGAAGTTTGACACATTCTAGGGCACCGGCTGTAATCCAGATTTGATTCTTATCATTCATTGCCATATTTTTAGAGGTCAATTCTAGCCTATTTGCATCTGATTTGAGCTTTGGGAATATTTTTTCTAAACTTATATGTAATTTGATTTCTGTAGACTTTAAATAAAAAATTACAGCTCTTTTTCTTTGGTAGAAAAATTTATATTTTCAGAGTTCATGCCTTTATAATAATCTCTTGGGCAGTTTAGGCAAAGTTTTGAGTGATTTTACATCAATTTTTTGGGCCAACCATCCTCAAAGCAAGTCTGCATTTTCCTAAAGAAATTCATATCTGCATTGTTTTTCATCAAAAATATATCTTTTAGTTAATGTTATCAATCAGATTTGTGGCTATGTGCCTTTTGGGGGCATAAATTGTCTCATTGGGGACATTACATACATTTTCTAACAAATCCTAGGGCTCTTTTACCTTAGTACTTTCTATTATAATTGGATTTATTTTCCATTCCCATTGACGTACATTTGGTTATTTATGGACATTAATATAATTTCTTTATTTTTGTCTTTCTTCAATGGAGGGTAGCACTTGTTCCTATTCTTCATCATCTAGCATAGTGGGCTCAATGAGATGTAAATTCTTAACATTTACAAATGAATACATTTTCATATAGGAAAGGCAGGTTGAGTTTGACAACATCATTACCCATCTGATTTATGATCTCAAATGGGGGGGGGGGGGGGGGGGGGGGGGGTCCATATATCAACAGCTTAAGCTTGCTTGCTTGACCATGTAGTCTATCTTTGCTCAACTAAAGCCACCGTTATCTCCACCTTGGAAATCAGACTCCATTAGATTTTGGTCATCGTTTGTACTTAACTCAAAACTCTTTGGACTTCTCTTGCACTTGAAGGTGACTTTGTTTAATTTTATCCATGGTTTTTTCAGCCCTTGTAATTTTGCTTCTTTGTCACACCCTTTCAGATGTACCAAAACAACATCAAAAGGATTAGGAGGATCTAACCAAAATGTCCTTCAAACTAGAGATTGTTTTGATTGTATGAATGTTGAATATATGCCAAGCTTTGATCTCATGCTCTTGGATGCTCTATATTTTATCCCCTAGTAGCCACACCAAATTCTATTGACTGCTTCCATTTTTGGCCATTTGTTTTTGGATGGAAAGCAGTAGACCTCTTCAACTTGGAATCCATTCTTTTTGACAATGCGGTCCAAAATTTTCCCAAAACCTCAAATCTCCATTTGAAACAATGGGTTTAGTTAATTGAAAATGCACCAAAACATTCGTGAAAATAATTTAGTGGTGTCATGACCTTTAATAGCTTTCTTGCATGGAATTTGTATGTACATTTTACTGAAACAATTTACTACCGTGAAAAGATAACTTATCCAACTTGTAGATCAGCGCACCCTTGAGATGGAAGTCTCATTTTCCTTCACAATCAACAACTTGTGCCCTTCACAACCACCAAAATACTTTCCCAAAATAAGCATTCTTGGAGTACTCTTATCCACACACTTCATTAGTGAATGCTACAAGTTGTGTGACAGTTTTCAAATCTGAAATCATTGATAGCCTTGCTCATATGTCTGCCACTTTGTGTGTGAGTTATTTATTGTACTTGATCACCAAGGGAAATTGTTGTAGGAAACCCATTTGAAGTGTCTTCCCTTCACCCATTATTGGTTTCCAACCTTGGTCCTTAGGTTTGGCCTTCAATGGCTCTTTGCTTCCCTTGAGGGGTTTTCTAATTGCACGATTACTTGTCTCTATACTTGGATGATATGGCTAGGTTTTTCTTGCATTGGGTGTTCCCCTCTAGCCATCTTTACTCTGTGTTAGTGTTTTAGTTTTTTGTTACTTTTTCAGCTGCTAGGGTTCTCTTTACCCTAAGACTTGTTTTTTGTAAGTGAATGTACTTGTGAGTCCCATTGGCCTACTTTGGTCATTGGCAGACATCAAAATATTTTCTTTCTTTGGATCGACTTTGCATTGTTTCTTCAATTTTTATGATAGCAACATTGCCAGTTGAGACGGTATGGTATTTTGTGACCATATTTCTATATCACCATTCCACAGATGTTTTATAGTGCATTTCTTCTTTTTTAGAAGATATAATGTAAATTCCAGTTTATCTTTAAGTTTCTTATTTCACAATATTGTAGCACAAGCATTTCAAATTTGGGAGGATATCACAAGAAGCTCACATTTTACCTAAATGGTGTATTTCTAATTTGTACATGGTTAAATATTGTTCCAAACAGAGATATCATGCTTATTTCATGGAGGAGGTTGATTCTGGCACCTTGATAGTTGCAGGTTTATGATTCTCACTTCCAAATTTTGCCTTGTCTCTTTCCTTGAAGGCATCTTTGTTTACATCAACAATCTTGATAACGATTAATTTCACTATCAGGAAATGTTTAATGTGGTCATATATAACCTGACAATCTATCTTGAATATTGTGGTTGGACATTGTGGGTTCTTGTCAACAAGCATATACCATGTCAATTAGTGTGTGAGCCTGTGAGTTTCTTTTGATATATATACAGATCCTGCATAATGAGAAGAATATCTTCTGCTTATGCAGGGCCAGGACACTAGGCTTGGAAGAAACATAATTGAAATTTTCTTTGAGAAGTCTTAGAACACAAACAAATACGATTAAATCTTTAATGATTGTAGTTTTCTTTGAAGACAATTCAAGCAGTTAAAACATTTTGTAACTTCTACATACTCTAGAGGCATTGATAATAATAGGCACCTCTTAGCTAAAAATAATGTGTATAATTCATATTAACATCAATTGTTAAGTTCATGTGAGTTGCATTAATTGACTTCTAAAAGATAGATATCATGAACACTTATTGCTCTAATTTTTTGGTTGGTATTGAGATGTTAGCATATTTATCAACAGCTAGGAAGTCATCAGATTGTTTCATGTAAAATGTAGTCCCACAATGGCTATCTATGCAAATGTAAGTGCATCTTTACTATATGGAGTTCATTGATTGTTCAAATGTTTATGTCTTCATTTGTGGTTTGCCTTTAACCTCTATCACACATCGTACTAAAGCTCTTCCTAGATTATTAGTCCCATCAGCTTGGCTTTGATGTGATATCAGATTCATAAGGTGCTTATACGTTGATCGCACATGATAATGGAAAGAATGGATGGGGCTCAAAAATACATCCAATTATGATAGAAAGTGCTAGGGTAAAAGGACCTTAGGCACAATGACCAACAAAATAAAAGCAAACTAAAATCACTAAAAGTGAACATGGTTAAAACTCAATGTAGTAAACCTCCTAACCCATGTGGTTAGGGGTAACAATACAAGTAGTTAGATCCAGATCATTATGAAAGGCCACAACAAGATTTGAAAAATCTGAAAAATGGTCCATGGGGACTTTCTATGGTTGAGTAGGGCCACGTTGACTAGCCGGAGGAAGCAAAGCACTTCCCCTAGAATTTCTGCTAGCATCTAAGGTTGAAGAAGAAACAAATCTTATGGCAACAATGAAACTCATAAAGTGTGCTTGCCTCCATGGCCTGTGAGGTGGTTGCATAGAAGGAGAACCATGGCATCGAGGAGCAGATCCACGACTAGGAGTGGATTGCCATTGCTGAGAGCTAGTGCGCTGAGGTACTATAGGAATAAAATTGTATAGAGATGAGCATCACCTCACTGGCCTACCCTCCTCAATGTTTGAAGCATCAATATTGAAAGGGCTCTTATTACCACCAATCTCGGTGAGGGAATGAAAGAATGAAGTGATTAGCTTGGGGTTTTAGAGGTATTAAGAGCTCCTTATAGTGATTTTCAATGAAGGGCGATAACCTCTCGAAGAAAAATGGCGTAACACCATTGATCCAGGTACCGAAAGGTGGACATAGACTTTCCCGAGTCTCTGTAAAGACAATGGTATCTCCCCTGGATCTCATAATAGGCAGGGCATCTGAAAAGGAAGTGCTCCTCGGTCTCCATCGCGTTGAGGGAGCAAAGACAAAAAATACGGTGCCCACATGGAAAAAGTTGATTAGTTTCAACCCGCTATTGATGTAGCATACACTCAACTGGTTGAGGGAAAACCTCAAGCCGTGAGACCAATGGCGTTGAAGATAGTCAGGGTGAAGAATGACACCATCCACCACTTACAAGAAGTGTTGAGCGTAAAAGGAAAGCTTGGGGCTGATCAGATGACCTAGATGTATTGTTTTAAAATATCTTCTTTGACAACTCTAAAGATGACCTCTTGATAATGGTATCTCCCCAAATCTCATAATAAATTGGGCATCCTGAAAATAAAGTGCTTCCCAATCTCCATCACTTGGAGGGCGCAAATATGACAAATAGGGTCCCCACATCAAATACGACGATTAGTCTCAACCCACAATTGGTGTGAGCATTGTAGATAGTCAAGGTGCAGGGTGACACCATCCCACCTACAAGATATGCTGAGCATAAAAGGCAAGCTTGGGGTTGAGCGGATGATCTAGATGCTATGTTGCCAGGGTTCGCTGCCCCCCGCCCCGTACCCTATTGGATACGTACCCGATACAGATACGTACCGAGTACGATATTGATTCGTGCATGATACATCTAGGTATGCCCTGAGTACGTTTTTGACATACTCGGGACGTAACTATAGACTTGGACGGTGGGGGGGGTCATAAAAAGTTGTTTTTTTGACTTGGTCAATGACAAAAAAATGAACCCTAACACTCAAATCAATAAAATAATAAACCCTAATCTCCTAAAAAAGCTAGCGTGAGTGGCAGCCACATTATCAATGAAATGTAAAATCTGATGTATATTGAATGTTTTGAGCATTGATCCTACTATATTTTCAAGTTTTGTTTGTATTCATGTTGACATGATATTCGTATATCATATGTATGGCAGCCACATGAATCCATGATCAATAAAAATGTAAAATCTTTATATTGGATGTTTTGAACATTGATCATACTATATTTTTCAAGTTTTGTATTTCTTATGGACTAAAAAATGAGTAAAATGTGTGTGTGGATGTATCATACCCAAGGGCTTTTAAAAATTCGTATTTGCATATCGAACCCATACCCGAACATGTACCAGTACTCACATGTACCTGGCAACATAGATTTCTTTCAAATCATGTAGACCGAGGGCACCTAGAAGAGAGCACTTAAAGAAATGTACCTAGTTAGTGTTCTTTCTTTTTGTTGTTTTTTCCTACATTGATACGAACAAATGATTTGAGTCAATACTTGGAAGGCATATTTCAGCGCTTAAATGCCTTTTGAGATCTCGGTAAGAACTGAGACATTGAATGACCAGTTTGAGTTGTCGAGCATTGGGATGCACAACTCTGTTGTGCCTACCCTCTCTAGCATAGAAGTTGGTATAAACTTTCAGTGTAGCCACTTGATGAATATCATGATCCAGATAAGTTGGGTAATGGGGTAGGGCTCATGTGGACTTGGTTTGCCACAATATGGTCACAAGATTTGCCCAAGATTAGCATACAAAATTGAAACTTGTGAGATATGCGAGGATTACTATCAGTGACATGGAGCAAACCCAAATTGAGATGGGTTATGCTCCTACATCACCCAAAATTGCATGGTGCACATTGATGGAACGGTAAAAATTGCTATGATGATAAATTTCTCTTTTCCAGCTAACAACGATGAGGTCCAGATTAAAAGCTTCCTTTTGTCTTTCAACATGCTTATCTTGCTTTACTTTCTTTTTTTGCAAATTTTTCTATGTATCTAGGCCATCTTCTGCGCATTTTTGGGTTGTCATGACTTTAAGTCACATAACCACCAATTTGCCTACCCTGATGGTTCCGTAACTGTCGGTTCGTGCAGACCGGAAGTTGTGTGCGCATTAATTCGAGACTCCAAACAACGTGAATTTCAAATGTACATGTGTTGCAAGTTTCTCATGTCTTTCTCGCACGTTTCTTGATCATTTCCCCTGATTTCAAGCTTGTTGGACATATATGGAACTCTTCTTCCTTACTATTATTAGAATGTTGACTGTCTTTCTTTTGAATGATGTGGTATTTCTAGATTGCCAAATGTGCTGGACTTCTTCCCTACCATTTTTCTATAAAAACCAAGCTTTTTCCCGAAGCATGGGTTGGAGATTTTTGATTTTGATTACACTGTTACTCGCCTAAAATCCTGCCAAGAAGTACACAAACAACTAAGATCATTGTTTTGTTAGCTTTTTGCATGCATTTGTAACCAGCTGGAGCCTACAACCAGTTTGTTCCAACATCTTCTTAATTTCTTCTACAACCAACTAACATTGTTCATTGGATCACTTTGACTCATAACTGGAAAGGAAGCCGAGGAGACTAAAGAAATCATTGCTACACTTGGAGATTGTCACAGTTCTACATATCTAGGTTGGAGGTGCATTTATAATTCTTTTAAAGCTTTCATTTTTGGAATATTGTTGTTAGATACATTTGTCTTGAGGAGTAGAATTTATACGTTGTAAGAAACTTTCGGTTGATATCTTCTTCTCGGCTCATCATGTGGATTTGCCTGGGAAAGATTTTGGAGGAAGGTTTTGTCCAAGAATTTTCTTTGGTATTCCTTGTTTTAGAATGGTGCCATACATTTTCATTTCTTCAATTCTAGTTTTGTATGCATTATGAGCAATCTTTCATTGGTAACTTCTTTCCTGCATATGCTCGTGGATATGCAAGGGAAAGATGCTTGAGGAAGCTTCTAAGTTTGCGTTCGTTATTTAAATTTTTATTCATCAATTACTTTTGCATTTTATTTGTTTTGTTGGGGAAGTCTTAGGAGAAGAAGGAATTGCTTATTGAGAAGTTCGCTTATTTCTTTCTGTGATTTTGAGGTGAAGCAATTAGAAGAAATAGGAATCCACAATTACAAATTGAAAATATTCTGTTTAAATTAGATTAAGCTTCAATCCTGCAACAGAGGAATAGCCACATTCGGCTATTCCCTGATTGTTGTTAGCTTTAGTATAGAAGTAGGATTTATTTAATTTAGAAACAATTTCTCTTATCTGTAGAGTTAGTTTGTTTTAATTAATTTAGAGTAGATAAATGTTAATGTTTGTTTAATTAGTTGTTTTCAACTTATTTTTTGTAGACAAATAGATTAGATTGTTCATTTCATTTTGGATTATTAACCGGGAATGAATTTAGCTAATTAAAAGATTAAAACACATTTGAAAACTTTTATTTAAGCTAGATTTACTTATATTAATTATTTAAAACGAATCTTTCAATGTAGTTTAGTAAACAAATCGAACTAGATAATCAAACAATAGGGAACTTACGCTACCCGTACATAGCCTCTAATTTCTCCTTTGCCAACTCATGCTCGTAGGAACTCACACTCATCTGCGTTGGGCTTAGTCGCTTGGTTCTCCTATAGCTATCTATCAGGCATTCCCTACAATCCTACACATTCCGGTCGTATCCCGACACGACATCGGGAGGTCACGTGCATCTGGAATCACATGTTGACTCTCAGGCGTACAATTACTAAATAACAATACAAAGATCTAGATTGTATACTTAACTTATCAACATGATTTATTCATTTACTGATCTTAGTTTACAAAGTCCTTTAACTAGAGTGCCCAAGATGACTTCAAGAGTTGATCTAATTATAAAGTGCAAAGTGTATGAAGAACATTGTAGTGAGTTTGAATTTAAACTATAGAACAACCTCAATTTAATTTGAGATTTTAAGTTTGAAGAAATCTAATAACATGCAACTTGGCGTAGCTTGTTGAAGAGTTTTTGTCACAAACAAGTAAAATAGGAAGACAAATTATCTATATTCTTTGAGGAGATATTTCATTACAGAGGCATTCAAGATACAACTGATTTCTTTATGATGTTTTAACGTATTACAAGGTTTGTAGAGACTAGTTCACTTAGGGCGTCTTTGATCCTATCAGGAGCTATTACTTGGAAGATAGAATGAGAACACTTTGCACAATTTCAACCATGCAATGGTAAGAATTGTCAATGGTACAGAAATGCAATGCTAATTAGGAGGGACTATTGGGATTATCTTTTTAGAAGCCCATATTATATGATAGAGAGAAAATCGTAACTTCAATGATGCTTCTGAAATTCTATGAAGATTGAAAAAAATCATTCTCTGTTAATACTTGTATTATTTTCAAGCATTACCAACATCATCTTTGAGCATGATTAGGTTTTGAAAATTTCACCTTTCAAAGTTGAAATCAGCAATGGACTATGGCTCAATTGGTAGAGCGAACCACTTACTCTACACTAGGTCACAAGTTTGATCCACGGATGTTGGGTCCCTAATAAGCTGTACAAGGACCAACTCCATTTAGTTCATAAGCTTTGGCCATGAGTGTATGCCTATCAGACAAAAAAAATAGTCTTGTTTTAGATGAAGATACTGAAATATTAAAGATTGTATGGTCATGTAGGGCTGGCACAATTCACTCCGGTGATTACCTGTTCAAAGATCCCCATATAGATGAAGGATTGAATGGTCATTATGATTTAGATAGATCCATGTAGAAATAAAAAAAAGCTCTGAACTCCGGCATGCCAATAGGCATTTATGTTTGACCTTCAACTCACAAACATCAACTGCCTAAGATAATTAGCAACATTACCTGGAATTCAAAATTGCTCATTTTTTCTAGTAGACTGTCTTGGAAAATGAAGAGACTTGGTCTGATTTTTTAATTTATTTTTTTAAACTTCTTGGAATGTTCTAACAAAGTGAAGTGGTGCTTTGAAGTTCTCGAAAACCTCACCATATCTCTGATATTACGACTTTATACTGAATGCCATTATTGAAGTCCAGCCATATTTGTCAAAAGAAATTCATTATTATAGACAGCGGAAGATATTCAAATTAGACACTCACATGTTTTAGTTGAATTGTTAGAGTAGGTATGTTACGTTTGACTCATGTTCACCTAAGTACTTTATTCATTGAATTTATTGTATGTTATCGTTTGACACACTTATGTCCTGTGGTTATTCATTTTTATGGTGTTTATATTAGGGGGATTTATTAACATCTAGTAAATGTTAGGAATAGTTTTTTTTCTTGATTTATAGTATTACTAGATTTTTGATGTTAAACCTTTTCTTGATGTATGACTTGATTGTCGCTTAGATTGTATTCCTTACATATATAAGCAAGACACATTCTCATTGTATTTCATTGAGTTCCATAATAATATATGATATTGTTGCTCATTTGTTTGCAACGGTTTTATTAAAGTTATTCTAGCGAATTGTTTTTATCTTATTGATCGTGGTGTTTGAATTAACATTTGAGTTCTTGGATTAGTACGATTTGGTTATCATTCCTTTTAAGAAGTATACCAATGTGTTAATATCTATTATTCAATCTTCATCATCTAGAGTAGAACTATCGAACTCCAAAATGTTGCCCCAGAGACCCTAGATGTCATAGGGATTTACAAATATGATGAAGGGGATAGGGGAAATAATTTTGTAACATCATAATGACCCTAGATGTCAGTAGGGATTTACAATATGCTCACAGGCTCCAAATTAGTTCTATTAGTTTAGAATTGTAGTATCCAAATCATGTTTTCAAATATACTTTTATTGAATGTAGGGAAAATTTTGTTTACCTTTGTGTATACTTATTCATCAATGACTAAACTCAATAGAGCGAGGTAAAATTTAGTGGTAGGAAAAATTCAATATGTTAACATGTATCTTTTATTAATTGAGTCAACACGGGATTTTTTTGGGTGGCTCCGTAGCTAGGTGGGACACAAAGGGGTCATTGTCCCTCAAATATCAATTCAACATGTCAAACAAGGATGGCTATGACTAATTTGTTACAAATATATTGTGACATTATTAATAAATTGTAATATTATTAATTATGAGTTTATAGAACTCATATTAATAATATAATGTTACAATATTCACAAAACTAAACACTAACAACAAGAAAGGCCCCAACAAAGACCAAACTATGAATACAAATAAAAATACTAATAAATTAAGAACCAATGCATTTGATTAAGATCAATGGAACAATGTTCGAGAGTATTGTTTTGCATAAGATAGTAGACTTCAAGGTAATCTTGTATGTTCACAAATTATTGTATAAGTCTTTCACATGTTATTGTTTTGTTTTTTTGCATAATAGAAGAGGGATCTATTGGGGCATATAACTGTAGTACCAGAAAGATATTTTGTAGGACGGTAGGAGGAAACAACATGAATAGTCTTGACATAAAAACTAACAAATCGACAAAATAGTTAGAAGACTATTCTTGTTCACAGCTCCATACGGGCAAGAGGATCTGAGATTGGTGCAGAGAGTAGTTTCTCCTTCCTCTCATGAAATTCCTTGTGATCGTCCATTGCCTAAAATACGTACAAAATTTGAATGATGCAAGCAACAAACATCCCCTCTTCAATCAAAATCCTCCGGGACGGAGGAGAGCTAGTTAAAATGTTTAGAATCTCAGCATTCCCTTTAGGCGTGACCACCCACCAGTTTTGCTTCATTTTTCCACGATAGGGGAAGGGTTGTCTTCCCCTTCCCCCCAACAATGGTGACTCAGAATTCTCCCTCGAGTGCAATGCCACAGTCACAATTCTTTGTTTGACGACCTTGCACACCTTTCCCTCTAATCTTCCTACTTTCTTCGACAACTCGTAAATGACTTTTGTCAGAGAATCTACGCCAGGGCTTGCACCTCCTTACCCCATAACATTTGGGTGGAAGTTGTTCCAGATAGATTTCAGGCTATCCTCAGAAGTAAAATATCCTTCGGGCAAAAGCTTCTGAACAAGGAATTGATGCATTTGAAAGACAGGGGTAATAGTAGTTAGCCTTGCAAGAAAACCAAAACGGACACTATCAACAGAAGAAAAATCCTCCATTGACTCCATGGGATTAGGCAAGATTAAGACATGATTGACAGTTTAATTCAACATCACTTGCATAAAAGATTGTGTGCAGTAAGTTCCTTGGAATGTCAGCCATAGTGGGTAAACAAAAATAACAGATTTTAATGGGAAAATCTAAAGCTTAAGCAACACATGATGTTAAAAGAGAGAGCTCAAATTGGCATGCTTATGCAACTTGTGAATTATACTAATTCTAACTTGTCCTTATATACAATTCATGACAAACTTATGCATTTAATTAAAATTCGTGCGAACTATGACAAAATAGAAAAGTGTATTTGAAGTTGGTCTTGCTTTTTGAGAAATGAATATTTCTATAGTTAGACTTCAATGTGTGACACCACAAACTATTTATTAACCAACTCATAAATCATAAATATAATCACGGTGATGGTTTTAGATTAATATATTATATATGACTTGATTTTGAGCTACTGCATACTAGTACTCATGGCTTTTACAACTGATGTAGATTTAATACACTGCTCTTCCATAGATATTTCTTGTCTTTTCATATCCAAGTCCCGTTAATTCATATGTTTTAGTTACAATTTTGTCACATTGTTCTGCATACATCATGATTTTTGGGACTGAAAATGCTATAATAAAGTTATGGTTTTAAATCTGAAGTTGCAATCCATTGATTTGCTCAAAGGACTGACATTGCGAATCGTGAAGTAAGTTGGAGCTTTCTTATTGGTTCGCACTTCGCAATAACTGACAAGACCCACCAAACAAGTAACATTGGGAAAAAAGTATAAGCGTGGAGCTTTCTTATTGGCTGCGCTTCAGGGTGATTAATAGAGGATATGTAGAGTTTGACACTGCAAAATTTGTACGTACGTGGTGTTTTTTTATTGGTTCGTACATCAAAGTGAAACATACATGACATAAAGATCATTTAATAGAAAATGGTTTGTAAGAACCATACATACGTGGAGCCTTCTAACCGTCTCACCTTTTGCACTTTCACATGGTTCTTACAAAGAAAAACAAGTAAAGCTATCAAAGCATGCCACGTGGAATTATCTAGACTAAGAGGTGAAAAGACATGAAAAATTGATGGAAATCAATACAAAACGTTTAACTTATTAAATGGTAGACTAGACTTTAATGATGCAACGTTATACCGCCATTTTAGCACAACGATGATAGACGGTGATGATGATGCAGACCACGATGAAGCATAATGCATGGCTGATCTAGTGGCCATTAGACTGAGTGGGCCACATATTTTAGCTGGAAAACCAAAAGTAATGCGTTGTATCGACTTGCTTTGGGGCATTTTTGGTGAAAATGTAAGTTGTACTGAAGGAAATCTAAATTCCAAAGGAGGAAATGTAATTGCTAATATAACTGAAGAGGCTATTGCTGCATACTACCTACTCCCTAGATCTAATATTCATTTCAATCAAGAAATAATGGAACAATGGGGAAAGAGCAATAACCTTAAGATTGTGCTTCAAAATTTGGCAGAGGACCCGACTAGTTTCAAGTCGAAAGTCTCAATAGACAAGATGAGTATAAGATCTTTGAGACGTGGAGTGAGAGTGGGGATGACCCTAATGAATAGACTACTTAGAGCACAAAATATTGTGCATGTCAAATAGACATGGGCACCCCTGCTAACCATGATAATTGATGATGAAAAGATACCTAATCTTGTGGGAGTTCTAGATTTTAACCTCGTCAATAATCTTATGAGTGCTAGGGAGAAGCATGACAATTTCTATATCAGGGAGTCCCCATTTGGTCACTACAAGACAAACATATAGTCCCCAGGGTCTTTAGCAATATGCACACGCATAACTATAGGAAGAACATGGAGGTGATATGTAATAACTACTACCCTGTGAGCTTTAATGTCATACATGACACCCCTATGGCTAGGGTAAGTCAAAGAATCATCACTTCATTGAGAGAATGGGGAGCTTTCTGGTGTTACTTAAGACTGTACAATGATAAAAGTAGAGGTTATTCTCACTATCCCATTTAGACCACCCAAATATGTTTCAGACAAACTAGCTGAGTAGGATATTGTATATCACTTTGTCCATGACATCAGTCATGTGGCAAATGAACAAAAGAAGAAAAATTCTACTTATCCTCCTTTGCCTTTCTTAGTAGGCTCAACGGTCTTGATTGATTGGCAAAAGGCCAAGAGAATAGCAGCCCACAAGACATCATTCTACTTAGACTATCATACTTTAAGGACTTTTGACCCGATAGGAAGAGTGGGACAATTCTACAAGCACACTTCTGGCATGGCCACTTACAACTACAAACGTTAGCCCCACAAGGATGACCTAGTTTATAAGGATGAGGTCGATGATCAAGTGGTGGCCATTAATATGATAAATTTCAATGATCTTCAATGCTCTGAAGACATCTGAGTTTCATTTCTTCTGTAAGGGGGAAGAGCTTGAGATCACCAACTCTTACACTTACTTGGGAGTACTCTTTTCTAGACCTCGCTTTAGTTTACGACTGACACTTCAACCTCGAGTTAATAAGGGCTATGGCTCTTTAGCCATCTTGGAGAGATAGCGCTTCCACCATCACTTCCAGGACATCCCGTCCAAGTTATCCCTCTTTGATTCTCTTATTAGGCCCACGGTTCTTTATGGCTCAGAGGTTTGGCGACCCTCCTTACTCGAGTCTGAGTGGGCTGCAGTGGAGAGAGTTCAGATCCTTCTCAGACGTATCATCAGATGTAAGGAGACTGTTCCCCACAACATCATCCTAGCAGAATTTGGAGCTCGTCCCTTTATGTTGGAAGAAATTTTTGGCCTTGTCTCCCTCCTACACCGTATTCGGAAGCTTGCTAATTCCTTTTTAGGAATGGACAGTTATCTCTACCTAGCTTATTTTTCCTCTAAGGCCATTGCTTTAGTTGATTGTTCTTGCCGATCTCGTTGTTGGTATGCCGGAGTGTGAGGACTTCTTGAGTCTATTAGTATTCAAACAGATCACCTCCCTCCATATAATTTTTCCTTGGACGCTCTTGCCCATCTCCTTCCGGGAAAACAGGATCTTAACAAAATCATCAGAGATGATATATACAGGCAGTTCATTCAACACACCTGGACCAACACCTCCGACGGGCTATGTCCGAAGATGGCATTCGATGCTGCACATTTTTTTGAGGTCAATAATGACATTATTTCTTGGCCCCAGTATATTTCCTGGCATTAGATGCACTCCCTTCGCATTTCCCTGGGTTAGTTCAGGGTTGGCTCTCATAGGCTCCAGGTTGAAAGTGATCATCAAATTGACCGTTCGGAGCGGATTTTCTAGCTCTGCTCCCTCCAAGAGATTGAAACGAAAGAGCAGTTCATTTTTTAGTGCCCCATCTACTACAAGATTAGAGGGAGATTTCAATGCCTATTCAGAGAGCATCCGATATTCACTGACCTCTTTAGATATTATGATCAGAGGTGCCTTGCTCTCTATTTGCATGAGGCTCTTAGGCTTCAGGAGGAGGCCCTTCAGCCTCCTTCTAGGCAGACAACTACTCAACATATCATTTCCTTCATTACAATGCTCTCCCCTGGGAGGGGCACTAAGCGGCAAAGTGATACCAACCTTGTTTACCAGACGAGATCAGTCTGGACTCGGGACCTTATCTCACAAACTAGAGATGCCCAGACACATACGAGGTCGAGATCATCCTCTCCTCTCATAGATGGCCTTTGAGATCCACCAGATGTACCCGGAGGGTTCTTCCCACCTTTGGGCATCGGCACCCCAGATCTTCTCAAGCCTCTGATTCCGGGCCACATCACATTACTAGCTTCTTTCATTCGGCGTTGGATGCTGGTTGAGGGGATCTCCTTCTCGCCCCCTCTTCCTTTTCCTCTTACACATGTCGGAGTTCTGCTAGTCTCCACAGACATTTTCCAGGCCTCTCTCTTTTTTCTCGTTCTTCTCTTCTTCTCCTCCTCTTTTCTGGTTGTATTTAGGGACCTTTTGGTTCTCTAGTTGGGTTCTTATTCGCTTTCTTGTATTGGCGATGTTCCATTGATCTACTTCTGTGGTCATTTGTTGGATATTTAATATATCTTATCTTATCTAGGATTCTGAACACTGTCACAAGCCTCTTGATGTTCCATGTATCTCAATTGCTATAAGCAACTATCCTTCACACAAATTTGCTCATATTTGACCCGCTTCTCATTATGATGTGATGCCCACAGTATTTCTTCTTCTTGGAAAGAAAACAAGTACAAGCTCAGATATGAAGAATGAAAACCATCCTCTTCTCCATCTCGGCCATTTTGAGCCTAAAAATACATCTTCATGATGAAAGCATTCTTTCCCCGAGTCGATTCAACCTTGAAAGATTCAAGCATATTCTTATTCATACATTCCTTATTGAGAAGTTCTTCGTCTTGAGTGGGATCAGCCTTGGGAGGATCAAGCACCATTCCATCCATTTGTTCTTCTTCGAGAAGGTCTCCATCTTCTTTAAAGGAGAACGAGCACAAAGTTTGGGCTGAAATATAAAGATCATCATTTTCCCAATCTTGACCATCACGAGCTTGGAAATTCATCTCCATGATGAAGTCATCCTGTTCTTGAGTGGAGTCAACTCGAAGAGGTCCAAACATCGTGTCATTTATGCATTCCTTCTTGAAAGAGTCATCCTCTCCCAATGGGAAAGAGAAATTTTCGTATTCACAATCTTGCTCGTTGAACAAGTCTTCATGCTGAATCTTGAGAAGGTGGTTTGAAACTCGAGGCTCATATGTCAAGGAGTCATTTGGTATCACTTTTTCTTCATGGTTTGCACCACACAACACCTTGAGATTGCTTTGCTGCAAGTTAAGGTTTCCATGGCTTTCATCACTATCAAAAGGAGAATCTGCATCAATATGGGCAACTCAACATCTGAGGTTATGAAGAAGTTGCCATACCTTGAATCTTGAAATAGTATGTCCGCCCTTGGGTCATCTGGTTTTCGAACCATGTATTTCATTTGTCTGATGGGAAGGAGCTTCTTCATCTTACCATTTACTGGAATGGTAACATGTAACTAATCCATGGTCTCAACATCCCTACAGAAGCTTCGGCTCAACAACATAACGTACGAGGCTGGTATGTTTGCTAAAAGTATTTTCATCGTGATCTTATCCGGAAAGTCTGCAAATGCCACTTGAGCATCCTTCGCTTGGTCAATGAGAGGTACTTCTTTGGTTTCCATGGAATAACAATGGCTAGCAGCGGGAGTGAGAGAGACCATAATCTTTAACAACTTTTGTGGGCATGACATTGTCAGAGGCACTATAGTCAATAATGTAGTTATTCAATTTATATCCATTGACCAACAAGGCTAGATAGAAAGGTTCTACCTTCTCAGAAGATGAGGGTGTGGAAGCAAGAAGGTTCTGAGGAGTGGTGCTAGGCATAGTTCGCATACTCGTATTCGGAAAATACTCGGCAGACCCCAAAAAAAAACTCGGCAATATTCGGCCAATACTCGGGAATACCCGACAACTTAAAAAATACTCAAATTTCTTTAAAAAACATAAATTTTAAGCAACACATAGCTACAAAATGTATCAAATGAGCCCATAAAATGTTGGAGAAGTGTTTTCTATTAGATTTGAATACAAATACAATACAAAATTGCATCATCATGCGAATACAACAGCCGACTGATAAGTAATATGAATTTATGATGATTGAAAAATATCATTATAAATTTTATATCTATGCAAGTTACAATATACATTAAATTACATTTTCCTCTTCCTCAATCTAGAGAAATATTGGGGAGAGGGTCTAGTACCTCTACTAGTCCCCACACTCGGCTGCGTCTCCTCGCTCCTCCTAGAATGCTGCGACTCTGGCTCGATCCTGGAACTAGATGGTGGTACTGGTGGCTCCTCTGTTGCATGTTGGAGATCACCTCCAAAGATGTTTTCCATAGTTCTAAAAATAGCGATTTATCGGATGATAGTCGCGATAAATCGTTTTTCACATGCAAAATGATTTATCTTTCCATAAATTGTGATTTCTGGCTCTGAATAACCTGCGAAAATTGTGGAAAATCGTCAAATAAATCGTGGGAAATCACGAACTTAGGTATAAATGCAAAAAAAGCCCCAAATCTGACTTGTTTTTTCACTTGTGTGGCTCGGTTTTCCTCCTTTCTCCTGTGTGGCTCATTTCTCCTTCTGCGACTCATTTTGTGCCATTTTGTGCCATTCATAGGTGGTTTCAATGCATTTTGTGGCAATATTAAAGCATTTCGTGGTAGTGTTGGTGAATTTCGTGGCAGTTTTGGTGCAGTTTGTGGTGGTTTTGGTGCAGTTTGTGGTGGTTCGTGGCCCTAACCCTACTCCAGGTAAGATTCTATTTCTTTTTCTTTCTTTTTTTAATATTTTAAATATTAACAATATAGATTTAATAAAACGAATTTACATATTAATTCGTAATATGTAAATGAGTTTACATTTAAATGAATAATATAGTTTACATTTAAATGAGTTTAATATGGTTTACATTTAAATGAGTTTAATATATATACTTATAGTTTACATTTAAAACATTTCTAGCTCATTCTAGTTTTAAATGAATTTAATATGTTAAAGTTTTAAATGAATTTAATTAAATGAATTCAATATTTAGTTATAACTTATAATAGTAAAACCGTAAACGAATTAATTACTTTATAATTAATTATTATATAGTATATATTACGGTTACCTTTATAATTATAATAATGTTATAATTAAATTACTATTATAATTATAATAGTAATATATCAATAAAACAAATTAATATATTTAGTTATAATAGTAAAATGAATTATAAGAGTAATAGTAATATATTTAGTTATATATTAAACGTTTACTTGGTAATATTAATATATTTAGTTATATATTAATTATGTTAAACTTAGTATTTTTAATTCGTTTTACGAATGTATACTATTATATTATTGTATATTACTGTTATAATTTAATTCGTTTTGTATAATCATTCGTTTTCAATATAGCTTTGTTGTAATTTTTTGTTCATAGCAATAACAATATTATTCTTAATTTCGTCATACAATTTTATTTCTCCAAGGCTTGTAAATCTAAGACAATTGTTTTTTTTGTTTTGTAGAATGGCATCGGGATCCGGTTCAGCTACTCATAATAAGCCTAACTCAAATGACCCAAGTTGGAAGCATTGTGAACGAGCAGAAGACAATAATGTTATATGCAATTATTGTGGCATGAAGATGAGTGGCGGTGTTTATCGCCTTAAGTTCCACATTGCATGGATACCAGGGAATGAAGTGACAGTGTGCAATCAAGCACCACCTGAGGCTCAATGAGAATTGTCTGCTTTCCTTGCGGCTTATGCAGAGAAAAAAGAAGAAAAGAAGAGGAAAACTGATGCACTTGCAGCGCTTGCAAATAGGAGGGCAGCGAGGGAAGATTTTGACATTGGGGCATCTTCTATTGCCCAAACTCCACGAGGTCAGACATTAGGACAAGGCTCATCCACTGATAGTAGTTCAACGATGTTTTTTGTTCCTCGAAGTAGTCCTAGTCACAACCTTCACTCGACGGTACTGCTTTGAATAAAGAAATGCACAACGAAGCAAGAACAACTGCGGCAAACTTTTGGTACTACAACAACATTCCTTTCAATGTGGCAAAAAGTCCATATTGAGAGAATTTGGTCACTGCATTGACTGTTGCCGAGAAGGGGTTCAAAGCTCTTAACACATTTTGTCTGATGGGTGGACAGATGGGAAAAACTACACATTGATTATCTTCCTAGTGGCATCAAGTGGGCAGTTGGTCTTCTTGAAATCAATTGATGCCTCCCACTAAGTGAAAACTGCAAGCACTGTGTGATATGTTAGATGAGGTGGTGAAGGAGGTGGGCGTGGAGAATGTCGTCCAAGTTGTGACAGACAATGCGGCGGCATATGTAGCAACATGGAGACTTCTTGAGGAGAGACACCCTACACTGTTTTGGACCCCTTATGCAACCCATTGTTTGGATCTCTTATTGGAGGACATCGAAAAACTGTCATGGGTGAAAAATGTGGTTGAAGACGCAAGAAATATTACAAAGTTCATCTACAATCACACTTGGGTGCTAAACTTGATGAGAGAGCACACCAATGGAAAGGAACTTGTGCGATCACGGGTCACGCGATTTGCCACAAACTTCATTGCATTACAAAGCATTACAGTCTCATTAACATACCTGAAGCAGATATTTGTGAGCACGCGATGGATGGAGTCTCCCTATGCCAAGAAGACCGAAGGGGAAAGGGTCGTGAAGACCATTTTTGATGATATGTTTGCAAAGAAAATGGAAGAAATCATGAAGGTAAACTAAACTTGAATATTTGTTTATTTATCTTTTGTTTGTTATATATTTTTTTATTAATTTTGATTTTAAATTTATATGTTTTTTTGTTTTAGGTGTCAAAGCCTTTGGTTCGAGTTATACGGATGGTGGATGGGGAGAAAAACCCAATGGGTTATTTGTATGAGGCTATGGATGTGGCCAAGGAGGCCATAGCTAAATATTATGGGCACAATCAACGAAAATATGAACCCATTTGGCGCATAATTGATCGAAGATGGAACAAGACACTCCATCGACATATACATGCAACGACGTACTACCTAAACCCAAAGTTTTTCTTTTCCCCATCATTTAAGGCTGATGAGGAGGTTATGGATGGCATTAATACATGCATAGAGAGGATGGTACCTGATGAAGATATTAGAAATGCAATTGTTGACGAGCTGCAGATTTACAAGATTGCTGAGGGGAGGCTTTTTTCTTTGGCTTTATGTGTGAAAAGAAGAAACACTTCTCAGCCAGGTAAAAAACAAAATGAGTCATCTGTATTTAGTCTCTTTACACATAGAACTAAATACTAGAAGCTTAGAATTCTTTTATTTATTCAAGCCTAGTTAACTTACGATTTTATAAATGTTTTATTTGCAGATTTGTGGTGGGAAGATTATGGTGCAAAAACACCAAATCTTCAAAAGCTAGCCATCCGCATTGTGTCAGCCATGCAGTGCTTCTGGATGCGAACGTAATTGGAGCATATTTGAAGCTGTTTACACAAAGAAGCACAATAGGTTGACAACACAACACCTCAATGACATTGTCTTCGTGCGATACAATCTTTGTCTTCGTGTGAGACAAGTGGAGGGGGGCATAGAGTTATGATGCAATTAACTTGGTTGACATTGATCCATATGACGATTGGATTGTTGACCCTGATGATGCGGAGCCTATGTTTACTACAAAGGAGATAGCTGCTTTGGAGAGGGAGACTGAAGAAACAATAGCATCAGGGACATTAGAAGTTGGTGATGATCTAGATGATATGTTTGTAGAAGACAATGTTGGTGTTACAGAGGAGGAATATTTACCTTCCACTTCCACGAGGCAGCCGCAAGTGCAATAGACTTATTTTAGGCGTGCTTGATGAAATAGAATATTATTGATATTTGATAGTGATACTTCAAAAATCACATGTGACATGACTCTATGAGCATTTTTGTTTGCATACTTTGTAGTTTGTACTCTTTTTTTGGTCAAAACTTAATAAAAAATATGCATATGGGCCTATGGCATTCTATAGAGTCACTTCTCGCATCATTTAACATTGTTTTTACATTTAATTTTAAGTTTATTTTATGAATTTAAATGTTTTTTAAAGTAGTGATAAAGTTGCCGATTAATGCCAATAAATTGTTGATTCCCGATTTCCGAGTCAAAATTTGGGCCTGCCGATAAATCGCCGATGACAATTTTTTGAACTATGATGTCATCCAATCCAATATCTTCTCGGAGTACTGCTAGTGCTTCTCCCTCCATAGCTTCCCTCTAAAAAGAAGCAATCTCGTCCTCTGTGAACACATGGATTTCCTATTCTTGCCTAGTCCACTCGTTGTATGGATCTATCTCATCCAAATCAATGAGCTCCTCTGATGTAGCCTCCACTTTTCTTGTGCGAAGTCGGAGATTGTATTGAACAAAAACCAAGTCGTTGAGCTGTTTTTAACTCAACCTGTTGCGGTACTTCGTGTGAATGGCCTCAAACACACTCCAGTTGCGTTCACATCCAGAAGTGCTACAAGGTTGAGATAGAATTCTGAGGGCTAGCTTTTGAAGATGTGGGGTATTCCCTCCCCAATCCTCCCACCAAGAACCTATAAACAAGATAATAATTTTTTTTATCAATAATTAATAAAATCAAATCTGTAACTAATAAGTAACTTGGTAAACATTATAATTTTTATTACCTGGTGACTACGTGGTTCTCCCTCGAATAGCTAACACCGAAGAAAAGAGCCTCCTCGTAGCATGTTTGTAACTCTGTAGCTCTAAAATGACGAGGTCCCTCGTCTCAACATCCGGTATCATCCTCTTAACACATGTTGAAAGGCCCTCCATAACCTCTCCTTTCGCATCTGTGAAGTTGTCGGAGTAGAAATACTTGGGGTTGAGGTAGTACCCTGCTGCATGAATAGGTTGGTGGAGTTGATTGTTCCACCTCCTATCAATAATGTCCCAAAAGGGGACCATATTGGACGATATCCCCCATGTAATAGTTTTGGATAGATTCTTTGGCCCTATCCATGGCCTCATAAATCAATCCCATGGGGTTTTGCTCCCCATCAACCAATCGCAAAACCCTCACCAATGGCTCTGACACCTACACACAAATTATAATGTAAGGTTACAAACTTACAATACAAATAAAGTAAAAAAATGAAAACAATAGATTTATAATTTAACAAATTAAAATAAAGGAATGAAATATAAATCGAAGTTAGAAATTACCTTAATGATCTCTATAGCTCTCTTTGCAAAAATATCATCAAAAACTATCTTTGCAACTCTCTCTTCGTCAACTTTCTTTGAATATTGAGAGTCCAACCATGCTTGACTCATAAAAATTTGTTTCAAAGGTGTCAACAAACTAGAAATACTTTGCAATGTCAAGAAGTTAGTTGCAAACCTTGTGACACCGGCTCGAATAAGCTCTTTCCCCTTTGTGTGTTCTCTCATCAAGCTCAGAACCCAAGGGTGATTGTATATGTACTTCGTTATGGTTCTTGCATCTTCTACAACCGGCCTCACCCAATCAATTTTACCCATGTCCTTCGAAAGAAGGTCAAGGCAATGAGCTGCACAATGAGTCCAAAAGAGTGATGGATGTCTCTTCTGCAGTAGTCTCTCAGCTGCCACATATGTTGCTGCATTGTCTGTGACAACTTGCACAACATTTTGTACACCAACCTCTAATACAACCTTCTCTAACATAACACTCAAGTTCTCTGCATTTTTTATTATGTTAGAGGCATCAATAGACTTCAAAAATACCATCTCACTGTTTGAAGCCGCAAAAAATTTAACGAGGGTGCGGTTCCTTCCATCCGTCCATCCATCTGAAAGAATGGTGCATCCGTAATTTTTGCCATTGTTTCTTTTGCTCATCTAGAATAGTAGTGGCATCTGTAAGTGCAGCCTCAAACAATTTCCCACTCAAATCTTTTGGAGAGGGTGCCTTGTAACCCTTTCCCTGCAACTGTCAACGCTGTCACCAAGTACTCCCAATATGGGCTCTTTGCCACATTGAATGGCATGTTGTTGTAGTACCAAAAATTTGCACAAGCTTTATTCGCTTCCTCGTGCACATCTTTGTTCTAGGTTGTACCTTCCAATGAAGGTTGTGCTTTATGAGTGTTCTTTGCCACAAAAAAGCTCTGTATGCCTTTGCTCGAACTCGATGAAGATGCACCTCTTCCGACTCTTCCACTTCATATGTGTGGACCACGAGTAGAGCCCACAAGTGTTGCCGCATCATCCTCTAAATCCTCTGTCATTGCAGCCCCAAGTCTAATAGCTTGTGCTATGGCTGCCTGCACCTTTTCCTTCTCCAGTTTCTTCTCCTCTAGCTCTGCTAGCTCCCCTCTCATCTCTCGCTTTGCCTCGTATGTCACTTGGGTGCAAACCACAACATCTCCGCGAACAATAGATGCAAGGTGACATTTCAACCGATTGATGCCTCCAGACATTTTTTTGCCACAGAAATTGCAAAAAACTTCATTTTCAGTTGCTCCACGTACACCATACTTCCATGCTTTGGTACGGGCATTCAAAGGAATGGTTCCTGCGAGTGATGATTGCCCATATGCCCCAGATGCTGAGCCTGATGCCATTGTTAACCTCTAATGTGCAACACAATGCACATTTAAAAAATTAGTAAACTGTAAGCAAAGTGTTTCTGGACTCTGAATAACAAATTTGCGTAAAAACAATTAAAAAAATACATAGCTCTAGTTGCAAATGACTATAAAAAAATTAACAAGCATTTGATTTTACATTACATGTATTTAGAATTACAAAACGAAGCGATTACAATACACAATGAATTTATAATGAACGTTTAACTAGTTTACAATGAATTTGCCTTAAAAAAAATTACATACCTCTAGCTGCAAATGAGTGTAAAAAAATTAAGAAGCATTTGAATTTACATTACATGTATTTAGAATTACAAAATGAAGCGATTACAATACACAATGAATTTACAAGAATGAACGTTTAACTAGTTTACAATGAATTTGCCTTAAAAAAATACATACTTCTGACTGCAAATGAGTGTAAAAAAATTAGAAGCATTTGTTTTACATTACATGTAATTAGAATTACAATAGGAATCTATATTACATAAATAATATACACAAACTTTGAAAAAACTTGAAAGAATTAAAAAAAACAAAAACCTACCTCCAAATGCAATTCTCCAAATTCTCTCTTCGAATTCGCTCCAAAATCCACTCAACACAAGCAATGCAAGCTCAAATGGTTGTGTGAGTGAAAATGATCAAGTGCAGGGCTTTAAAAAGATAGAAAACCGTGTTTTAAAGTGTATTTTGTGTGTTTTTTCCGTGTATTTCCGCGTACACATCGACTGGCGAGTTTTTGCTTCGAACTCGCGGAGTTGTGGCGAGTACTCGCCACAACTCAGCGAGTTAAGTATTGCGAGTTTTATGGGCAAATATTTGTTTTTTGCCACGAATGACAAGTACTCGGGAACTCGGCGAGTACTCGTTGAGTTTTCAAACAATGGTGCTAGGAGTGGGAAGTAGTCCTTTGGCAGTGACATTTTGGGAACATGAGTTTGAACTACTTTCTTTTATATGTTGGATAAACCTATCAAATTGCTTGGGGTGAGTTTTCAAGTACTCATATTTAGAAATTTGAACCTTCGATGTCTTGACATGGTCAATGACAAAGGGTGGAGAAATGATAGACACATCAAGAGTTATGGTAGCCTTGGCTTGAGATGATGAACTAGACTTACTCAAAGAGTCAAATGGATTCTTGACCGAGGTAATCTTAGGCTTCTTCTTGGCTGTTCCCGTGGAAGTGAACAACGATGATCCACCTTTTGTTGTTTTCTCCAGAGTCGCCATTTGAGGAGTCAAGTGCTTTGCTTGGGCAACAGAAGAAAAGGCTTCTTTCTCCGTTTGTGAGCGAGTGAACACTACACAAGAGTAGCTATCATTGGATTCTTCAAAATCTTCAATCGGTGAGTATTCGCAATACCTAATCCTTACACATCCATCTTCTCCTCCTTAAATTTTTGATTCAACAATTTCTTCTCCTTCATTTTCATAGGTTCTACATATTGCATTAGCTGGTAGAGCTTCCACGGCAAGCCTTTGGGGTGCTTCAGAAATCTAATTCCTGCTCTGATTTTGGTATGAGGCATGTTGAGCAATTTCCTTCTTCAATGAAGTCAAATCATTGGCCAATATTTGTAGCAACATCTCAACTCTTTGATCTTTAGAACCGTGCTCCTCATTCTTCGCTGAATAGTTCTTGGTCTTCCCTGGCATGATTAAATCATTTTTTTTACTTCATTGACAAGTTCTTGAGCATTGTAGAATGTTTCCTGATTGTTTGTAGTAGGACGAGCACCGACAAGAATACTATTGATCAACTTACTGAATTTTGCTACAAATTTTCTCATGTGCTCATCTGAGCCAATTGAGCAAGGAGGGCATGGGCATCTTCTGTAGTTTTGAATCTTGCTTCAAACTTGGTTTTCATATCATCTCAATCAGTAATTGAATGTGATGGCAAGTAGTAAAACCACTTTGCAGTGGCATCTTGTAATGATTCCACAAAAAGTCAAACGACAACATCTTCATGTCCCACTCCAAGAATGCCACATGCTATGATGAAAGCTGTGATATGATCATCCGGGTGTTGCTTTCCATCTCCATAGAATTTGGGAAAGTTCTTTCTTGATCCTTTTGGTAATTCATGAAGTGGTGGAGCCAATACTAGCGGACCGGTGTTTTGTTCCCATGGAACGGGTGCATCCATTCTTTCTATTTTTCTTCTTCTTCTAGTGAGATGATATCTAATGGCTCTGCAATTGATTCTCTAATGGGATCTTCAAGTGGATTTTTAGGAATTTGCCTTGGAATTTGTATAGGAGTAAGTATGAAATGTTCTTGTTGTCATGGCTCGAACAGAAGATTATGAAAGACTATAATTCCACCTGCTTGATTTTTTTCATTGAGTCTTCTTGCCAGTTTTTCCCAGAGCACTAGAAAGGAATGAAACTAGAAAAATGCAGATTAAATTTTTCAATGGGATTCAACATGGCTTTAACACATTCAAATAGTATTTTTGGTATTTTCAGTTTTATGATTTTTATGGATTTTTAGAATATATATATATATATAAATTTTCAGATATCTTTAAGGGTGCACAAGGGCAGATCTTCCCCAATGGGTTAGTGAAATAATTTGTTGCAGTGCAAATTATGGGTTTTGACATACGGTCACGGGACTAAGCCCCTCCTTCTTGGGTATGGGGAGGCTCCCATTATTGAATGTAAACTACCTAGAATTGTGGGGTGGCCGTTAGGCCGGAGATCACACAGGAATACTCCACTAAACCTGTGGCAAAATGCCTGTACAACGTACAATAGAGGAATTTGCTTTGAGAAGAGTTAAAGGGGAGTAGGGGAAATAGGGGGAAATAGGGGGAAAGAGTTAATGTTGTGAGTATACTTATAGAGTTCACATGCATTAGCTAGAGTAAGTCCACATTCAATTAGAATAACACAACAATTCAAGCAACAACAAAACTAATAAACCAGAGACACAAAATTCCACAAATCCATTAATCAAGGACACAAAGTTCCTTCTTGGTTGTACAAGATCACCATGCTTACAAAGTTGGAAAAGAGAGTATGGAGGAACATAGACAAAGGAAATAGAGGAAATGTAGCTTTTATTGCTTGATGTAGTAGTGAAATCCAACAACTTACATCAACCAACAATTGCTAACCCTTTGGAATGTAGAAGGCGTTATAGTTTATAGATTTGCCACACGACTCTTCATCTTCATTCACACGAGCTTTCACTTTCTTATCATTTATGACCCTCCATCCCCTAAAATTGGGTTAATATATTCAATTTGGGCACAAATACAATATTACATTTGAAAACCTGAGTTTAGGACCCTTTATATTCCTCGTTTTGGCAAAAAATTGAGAGTTATTGAGAAAACTAGCTAAATAGTGGGTTCAGGTGGGTTGGTGGAGAATAGGAGGAACAAGGGAATTGTTCCTTGAGGGCCTACTATCACTGATCAATTCATTTCCTTTGTATTGTGAGCGGGGCTACAAATCAGGTAATAAAGGGAACGAAGGAATAGTTCCCTTTGTTTGTCATTTGGTTGACATAACCGACTTGCTTGTTAACGTTGCTTTTGGCGGTGAATCGGTGAAATGGCGGAACAAAGGAACTATTCCACGGGTGCTTTAAGGGCCCCACTTTGCCGACAGTCGGGGAATGTAGGTATGTGAGGCACTATTGAAACGAGGGAACAGTTCCCTCTGTTCCCTCCACGACTGACTTTGTCACCTCCCCTTTTTGCGCTAACTCCAATTATTTCATCAAGGGGAAGATTTGAGCTTCGTAGTTGCATCATTATTTTGATAATTATTTCATTTATATAATTATGTATTCCTATTGGGCTATTAGCGCTCCAATAGATGGCTATGTATTTAGGAAATAAAATACGTATTTGTGGCATGTAGGCCCAATACTTAATGAACTTTTAAAAGATCCTCCCTTAAGAGGTCGGCCTTTCTGGATTGCATTGTAATAAGCACCCCTTATGTCTATATAAGGAGGCTGCTTTGTCATTTGTAAGGATGCTTTTGGTGAATCTATCTTATTGGTGAAGGTTGTTTGTTGAAGCCCTTTCTCCACCTCACTCAAGGACGAGAATCCTTGAATCGAGTACTTTCCAAGGACGAAAACCCTTGAGGAGAGGGTATTGTGGACGAAAACCCACATTATCTCATTTTTGTTGATCTTATTATTGGTTATAACAGATTTCTGCCGTAAGTGACTTGCTTAGAGGTATGCTTTCAAGGATATTGCTGGTTTCTATGTGATTTCTTTGCATGATTGAGCTCCCTATGATTTATAAAGGTGAAATATTTCATTTTATCAATTATTAGTGCAAATTATATTTAATTTCAAGAGGGGCGACCTATATTGGAGTGATGTTTTGGTATGTGTAGTGACATTTTGGCAAATCTAGAATATCATCTTATTCTCTATATTTTGTAAGGTCAATATCTCAAGTTTCATGATTTTTGGCACTTTCTATGTTGAGTTATGAATTTTTATTCAAATCTTCATATCTAGGGCATTAAAAATCAGATTTCTTGCATTAGATGATTGTTGAGGTTATAATATAATTTTAGAAATTCAAGTGGGGTTAATTGAAGGGTTTTGAAGGCTCAAAGGTGAAGTTGAACTCCACAAAGAGTTCGCTGCCCTAGAATATTGCAAAAATTAGATTACTTACAGTTGGCTGGTTTCTAAAATCAGATTTGGAGATCTTTTAGTTTTGAGCTAATTACCTTAATTTTCAGTTTTGTTCCCGAAAGGGACATTACAGTGGTATCAGAACTCGGATCTTCAAAGGCCTAGGGTTTCAATGGAAGAGTTCAAGTTTGAAGAATCGACGACATGGCTTAACCATAATCCACAGGTCCGAGGAAGCAACAACAATGCATGGAAGTGTAAGATCTCTATTTTTTGATGTCACTAACAAACCTTCCGTGAGATCATGCTTGTCAGAATTGGATGCATGCTTGTAAACATACCCTATGTGTGTGGAGGATGCCCTCGAATTCATCCCTTGTCATTTGGAAGGGATAGTTAGAGATTGGTTCTACCATGTGATAGAAACCCAAAGAGAAGAATTGGTTTGCTTCTTTGATGATTTCAGTCAAAAGATCATAGGATCGATGTGCAAACTTGTAAAGATGAGTCCCAAGGTAAAAGTTCATTGGTGTTTGATGATATTCCTTTGGTTTCTAATGATTGTATGTGGCAGAGTGTTGAGGAAAACCCAAAACTATTGGGTATGGTTAGGGAGTAGCCCTTGGAAGCAATAGAGGCTTTCGTCACTCTTGCTAAAGACAAGTCATTGACTGATATTCAGAAAAACAATACAAAAGAGTATGTTTTTGAAGAGAAAACCATGGAGTATGAGCCAAAAGAAGAGGGAAAATCAGATTTGCATATGGGTCAAGTAATGTTGGCGATGGAGGATCAATTTCTAGGTGAGAATGAAGCTAACGAGCTTGTTGGAATTTCCAAAGCAGCAGCTCATTGAAATTTCTATGTTCAGTTATGAATTTCCACACACACATTTATCATAGCTTAGCTTAGCATTAGTAGGGTAGATATAAGCCACAAAATCCTAACTATGGCTCAAATATACACAATTGTATTAAACTGTAAAAGAGGCATTGGACGTATTACAATTGTTCATATAGAGGCTCAAACATCACACGAGGAAAGTGATAATTTAATTGAATTCCAGAGAAGAGAGAAGAAACCTCCAAAAAATCCCTTTAAATATAAAACATATTATGCTCTTTATAGAAGAAAGTTGAGACAAAGAGACTTGGGAAAAAAGTCAAGATGTCATAGTGAAAAGCAGCAAATCATCCCTTGAAATGTGGAAAATCTGGGATTTTGTTAGTAGGCCTTGCGTTTGAAGAAGTAGCTGGATATGCTAGCGGTGAGTATTCATGTTGCCGCCCCACTTGTGTTACATTAGCTCAAGTCATTAATTGACATGTAACCACTTGAGACGAGAAAACAAGTTCCATGACTCTCACGATGCTCTTGCAACACTACTAGCTTGAGGCATTAATTGATTTTGACAAACGTTCCACGACAATGTTTTGTGGCATAGAAGTGGAGGAACAAGTCCGAGTGTGTGGCAACATAGAGAGGATGCCACAAACTGAAGAAGAATCCTATAGGCCATCAGACAAGTAGAAGAATGCAGTGGAAGGTGTTGCACTAATAATGTTACTAAAAATAGTTCAAGGTAGGTCGCCAAACTGTTGGAACATCGAAGAAGAGTACTATGGCAAAATGTTGTGTTCTACGGTATAAAGAGAGCATTGCGGGCGTTGGCAAGGTAGTGTGGCTCCGTGGAGCTCCTCGCAGAAAAGATAGACATCACAAGCCCCACTTAACGGTTTTGCCATTGGTTTGTGGCTTTGAAAGGAGGTGTGCAGAATCATGAGACTCCCGGTGGAATGGAGGGCAATGCAGCTTGGAACAATGTTCCATAGCTCAATTAGAACAATATGGCTTCATACAAGCATCTATGGCTTTAGTAGTGCCTTGTGGAATTTCATGGGTTGACAACATGGCATAGTGGGAAGAAATGAAAGGTGGTAAGGGAAGAAGGGAGAAAATGAATGAGAAAGAGAGGAGGAAGTGATGAATAAGCATTCTATTGTTGGATGCAAATGTTCGTGGTTTGCACCACCTCATACTTAGTGTGAAAGAATGAACTAGGGCATTTTAATGGTGCACGGGCTGCAAATTGCAAAATGCATTGACTGTGGCGAAGTTGGGCACTTTGTGACTCAACTAAGGCTTTGTGGGTTGGAGCAATGAATTCACGACTATGAAAAGTAAGTTGTAGTATGAAGGTGCCTTGGTTGGACGCGAGAGTGATGCGTGACAATGCGTAGTGATTTGTGGCCCATGGGATGAAGTGTTGCTAACTTCACAAAATAAGACGAGTGCTCGAGGTCTTGAATCCTCGAGAGCACAAGATTAACAAAAATGGGCACGGGGCTAATTTTGGTTACTATTTTTGGTGACATACGAGGAAACTTACTTGCTGAGGGTAGAGAAGCAATAACATGTAGCATCCATTGGGCACAAAACAATGAGCAAGACAAAAATGCACAAAGGCCCGCAAAAATAATAGAGAATGGGAACACAAACAAAACAAAGCAAAATAGAAGGGAAACCAACAACAATGTACACGACGTGTCATATTCATTCAGGGGTATATTGTAAGGAACATCCCATTAATTGGGATTTGGAGAGGCTCTCTATTGAGGCTTGAAAGTTTGAAGGCGTTCTTTTCCTTACATCTGATAATTTGATAAGGTCCGCACCATATAACATCAAACTTGTAATGCCTCTTAGGCTTTAGCTCGGTCAACATCCCACTTCAATAGTAGGTCACCAACTTCAAACCAATGATTGACGACACACTTGGTAAAGAACCTTTTCACTTCTTGTTCATTAACTGGGATTTGAAGAGGCTCTCTGTTGACGCTTGAGAGCTTAAAGGTGTTCTTTTCCTTATATCTGATAATTTGATAAGCGCCGCTCCATATAACATCAAACTTGTAATGCCTCTTAGGATTAGTTAGGTCAACATCCCACTTCAATACCAGGTCACCAACTTCAAACCAATGATTGACGACGGACTTGTCAAAGAACCGTTTCACTTCTTGTTCATGCTCTCGGAGTTTGTGATACCTTGCATCAAGTGTTTATGTCCAATCCTTCGTACGGTAGGGTTTTAGGAAATTTCCTCTATGCATTGAATACATCAAATGCAAAAAATCTTGGAAGTCCAACAAAAAGGTCTAAATATGCAAATGAAGACAATTATTGTGTTTGGTTTGTTAGGTTCCTTCACATTTCGATGCATCCATTGGGTTTGAAAAAGTCTCCCCGATTTGGTGGCTTTGACATTTATTGTTTTATTTGATGGCTTCTACACTTTGTTAGTCCATTGCAGTTTGATATGTAAAATCCTTCCATATATAAATCACCTTCAATATATGACAATCATCTTTGTTATAGAGATTTGATTATTGAAACTTAGTTATGGTGGGATAATAAGCTTTCACATGACCTTTATTTTGTCTCCACCGTGTTTCTCATCTTTCTCATGCATATCATGAACTTTGCGATTATCAGGCCTAGATTTTTGCTCTAGTATGCCCTTCAATGGCTTATCCTTGTCACTTCCTCATGATCCACAAATTCTAGTACTTGCATTTGTAGCACTACGACATTGAGCAACGAGAAGAGTCAATATTTTGTCAGATACATTTATTCTTTTATTCATATAGATGATGGTTACAATAGCCACTTATTAGTAACCATTGACATTGAATGTAAGCTAACATTTAATGTGATCTAGTTATTCACAATTCGTTAAACCTTTTCATGTTACTTCCTAAGACATTGGGTAGAGTTTCTGTTGCTTGATTTGCGCTCAGTGTGCATGGGGTAATTTACATATAAAAGAGTAATAAGATGGATCGTTAGAAATCGTAGCCTAGAATAATAAACATTTTAGTAGTTATATATTCTACTAGCATTTTAGAAATCATGGGACTTGATTTAGTCCATTAAAAGCCTTTATTCATACATTGTGGGGATTTTGTTTAAAAATAACATACCTTAGAAACCTTGATGTATTTGAACTTTAGATTAATGAATACATTTGAATTCTACCAAAATGCTCTCTTTTACACTGATTAATATCTTGAATCTGAAATTGTTTTCCATTTTTCCATGTGAACTTCAGATTAATGAATACATTTGAATTCTACCAGAATGCTCTCTTTTACACTGATTAATATCTTGAATCTGAAATTGTTTTCCATTTTTCCATGTGTAGGTTGTCAACATTTCGCTGGGATGTAATATGGCTACCATTTGTCCCTCTTAGGTGCTATCTAACTCCTTTTTACTCTTAGGTGTATGCTTGGTTAGTTTGGATGGCGTTTTTCACTTTTCACTCTATCATGTTATGTTTTTTCATTAATTTCAGATTGCACAACCTGGAAACAGTAGGGAAGTGGACATGTATGTATGGATATTGGGTGTACAATAGTTTATTGCATAAAATGAGTGAATAGTGAACTATTGCATAAAATTGATAAAGAGTATGAGATGTCACCTAGAAAGAGCAGACCCAAAATGTGAAACATTTGGTTTACTATACCTGATTTCCCTGAGAGGATGTTGTAATATCCCCGTTTGGGATATAAATTAAAATTTACTAAACTACTTGCAAAAAAGAAAACTTAGAAGAGCAACCTTTTTAGGTTCACCTCAACTAACCCAATATCGGCTTCAATAGAACCCAAATAGGGTTAGAGTGAGCCAATGTCATTGGTTTAGATGGGCTAACCGGTAGGAGAAGTCATTTCATTAACCATTTTAGTTGCAACAATAGTAAATTAAATAAAAATACTGAAAATAGCTGAAAATTTCAAAATTCCACAACTCGAGCAAAATTTAATATTTTTTCAGTGAAACAAATTGCAGATGAAAGCTAAAATTATACACTTTCCAACCAACTTTAAATCAGAATTATCTGAGCATTGTAAACCCCTCAAAACAGCGCATAAAAACTGAAATCAAGTCGCCCAGGGTTATAACAACATATTAACTAAATTCCAGATTTATCCTCGACTTCCCAACACTCAAAAATGCCAATTTTGAATCTGCAATAATTATTTTATAATCGTAGATTATCAATTCCTCCAAAACCTTTCAGAAAGCGATATAAAACTTCTCAAACCAGCCGACCCACTTTGAACAAATATCACAAATGTTAGAGAGCCAAAATACCATCAAATCAAGAACATTATCATTAGAAAAATTAACAAGAACAGTTCAGATTTAATCCCTTGCCAAAGATCACCTAATAATGCCACAAATCTCCTCCAAGCAAGTTGATTTATATCATAAAAACCAACAACAATAATCAAATTGCATATATCAAAAAGATCTCTCAAAACCCTCCCAACTCAAGCTCTCACACTCTCAATAATGCGACTTCACATAAGCAAATAAATTTAAACAAAACTCATCAATTTCATAGCTTGAAGGGCACCCACACTTCACATTTAGGTTGTGTTAATAAACACCTTTTATTTTTGATCATTAATGGGCATTCATCCCTCTTCAAGCATGAAGATAAGTTATAAAAACCATCGACATGCGAAAATGGTGCCCATCATCTCCTTTTATAAAATTTCCTTGCTCAATCTCCAATTTTTTTTCCCTTTTGATGCCATCTCCTAGAGAGGTGAGTCTTTTAATTTTTAAAAATAGCTTTCATCATTAATTTTTGCTTGAAATAGGGGACATTACAGTCCTCCCTTCCCAAGATTGCTTTTTCTTAAGCAATTGAACATGTGGCTGATCTATCTTCTTTTCCAACTCATATGACTTTCTAGCAAGAGCATTTGCAGCTATATTATTCTTCCTTTTCACATATTGAATGTCAAAATCAAAAGTTTGTACTTTACTCACCCATTTCTGCTGCCTATCATTCAATTCCCTTTGATTAAGAAAGCACCGCAAACTGTTGTGATCAAATTGATAATGAACTTGCCACATATCAAATATTGCCTAAATTTACTCGAAGCATGCATGATTGCCAACATTTCCTTATCATACACACTATATCCCCTTTCATGATCTTTCAATTTCCTACTTTCAAAAACAATGGGCTGTTTATTTTGAATTAGGACTGCCCTCATTCCCTCACCGGAAGCATCACACTCTACCACAAAAGGTTTAGAAAAATCTGGAATCGCAAGAATCGGGTAAGAACACATTACCTCCTTCAATTTTTCAAAGGCTTCTTGGGCTGGTTTGGACCATTTGAAGGCCCCTTTCTTAGTCAAATCTGTCGAAGGAGCTGTAAATCGTGAGAATCCCTTAACAACACTCTGTTCAATAGTGGCATGCTGAGGGACAATGTTGGCTAGATTTTCTGCATAGCACAAACCTAGGCAGTCATGAGATAAATTTCCCTCATTTACCGGTGAGACTCCAGTGTCAGATTTGTCAATTAAAGTATGCTAATATCTAAATGGGGTTTTACTTTAACTGTTCAGCTCATGAACCATAACTGTACAGTTCTGCAGCAAGTAGGTAGCTGCTTAAGAAAGGAAATATTTATGGAAGAAGGGAATTATATAAACACAAAAGAAATGGGGAAGATGTGCATCCCAATCAATAGATAACAAGGTTGATTGCATGCACATAGAAGAAACTAATAGATATAAACACAAAATTATAAGCAAAGGTAGCTCTAGATCTAGATCTGAAATAACACAAAGTTTACTAAAAGATCTAAGATATAAAAGCTAGAAACACAATACACTGTGACACAAAATTCTCTGGAAATCTGCTCCTGTATATTCCTTTGCTTCAAGTGGCTCTCAAGGGTTTCAGCACAAAGTTTGGAACACAAGGTTGCAGCTTACAAATTCTGATCATTAACCCGAAGGTTCTTCCTCTACTTATAGAATGTAGAGGGGCAATTATAAGTTGGAAACTTTTAGTTGAACTGGCACATGCGGAAGTCAGAGGAAAGAAACAACTGGTAATCTCCATCCTGGAATTCCTCTTTGCATGACATGTATGATTTGCAATTGAAAAGAACCTTCTATTTTGCACGTCCGCCACCTATCTCCAAGTAGTTGACTTCTTCAAGTAATGACTTTTAAACCAATCACTTAAGTTGTATAATTTAATTGATCGCTCAATTACTTTGGCGGAGGAAAGCTGCAGTCTTGTTCTTTTTCATGTTTGCATGCAACTGATTCTTTTGCCTTTAATTCTCACCAAACTGGATCTGGGAGTAGCTGTATCTGGAAACAAGCTAGAATTTTGCCTTCGCCTTGTCTTCTCTTTTATTCTTGAAGCTTTTGTAGTTCTTCTCTAGTATATGCATCAATGCAATGTTTGCCGCAGATGACTCATCCTCCTTATTTTTAATTGCATATGAGCAATTAAAATTTTTGGAAAGCACTCTGGATGAATGAAAATTCAATGAAGGCTTCAACTGGAAGATGAGATCATTTGCACAAGATCTTGGAAGGAATTTTCCACGCACCGACTTCTTCATGGGCTGCATTCGAAACAAGAGGATGAAGCCTTTGTGTCGGAAGCTTTTGCAACTATGAGATCTGGATCTGGATCTGCATATGGATTTGTATCTGCATCTGCATCTGGATATGGATCTGCACCTGCATAACAAACTTTGGCAACTGGGCTGTGGATGGAAAAGCTGCAGCTCGAATAATTCCACTGCTTTTTATCTGCACGCATGAGTGAAATTTTTCCTACACGCATGAGTGAAGTCTTTCCTGCTCTGGATCTGTCTATCAATTCAACAAGAGGTTCTGAGCCTAGATCCGTGTCTCCAATCTGCAAATTTAGAAGTGATGCATGACTCCGTTGTGCTTTCTTTTTCATCTTTTTTCGCCATAGCTTTGTCTATCTTTGTCTGAACAATTCTTTTTCTTCTTATTTGATTGAAATTCTTCAAAACTGGTGCAGATCTGTATAATCCTTCAGATTCGAAGGAAATATTCAATGTATTGGACATTGATATAAGTTTATTTTTCTTTATAAAAGCACCTGTATGTAACTCCTGCAATTAATTCAGACAAAGATGGCCACTGGAACATGAACAATGAATTTTAATAATAAAAATCTGCACTATTCAAGCCTGTTGCCCCAAAAATTGATGTTTTATTTGCCTGCAAAGTGAGCATGAATTTTTCCAACTTCACTTGAGCACCTGTATCATTTCTACTAACAATTATGCAGACACAAATCAACCTTCTTCAAAGCATGCGCCAAAACTAGAAGCTTTTAGTCTTGATTTCACCTTTGTTTGAGTAAAAATCCTCTTCAAATGGGGCGCACTTTTCCTCCGGGGTGCACTTCTTTACCTGTGAATTAATTAATTCACCCTTATGGCAGCCTGTGCTTATATAACCCTCATGATTCTATAATTAATAATTGCCCTTCCTATTCTTGGCAATTATTTAATTAAAAATCATGTTTTTCTCTTTAACTAGTGTGCTAAAATAGCATATTTAAGGACAACTATCCAATAAATTAAATTTAATCAATTTAATCATTCACTCTTCACTTCACTTAAGCTTCACAGTGTGCTTTGACCATAGCCACTGAAAATAGAATTTAATTTAATCAATTAATACTTTAAAAAGTATTATTTCCTTCTTAAAAGGGGATGCATTAAATAAATTAAATTTATTTAATTTTGGAATTCTATTTTTAAATTCCTTTTGTCCACTTCCCTTTGTTGACTTTTCCACAAGCATGGGTGCCAAAATTGGGTGAATAAATATTAACAAATATTTATTTAATTCATTATAATTCACCCAAGGTGGGTCACACTTTTTAGCATAATAGAATTCTATTTTTAAAAACACATGGCAATGGGAATTTTTACCCTGTAAGGCAGCCCCGGAAATCCCATGATCCACTTAAGTGATTTGACTTTGACAATGAAATTATTTACCTTGCATGGTAGGCAATAAAATCCCATGATTTCACTTAAGTCACTTTTCTTTTATTTCACCATGGGAATTTTTACCCTGCAAGGCATGCAATAAATTCCCTCCTGGATGCTGCCTCTAATTTTCCCATTGTAGCTTAACTGAATTTTTTATCATGGGAAAAAGTACCCTGCTAGGCAGGTACAAAATTCCCGCCTGCTTGCTGCTTCTATTTTTCCCACTGCAGCTTAAATCCTTTGTTTTCCAAAAATACGCCCAACCCCGCAGGGGCTTTTTAGTGCATGACTTCGTTTTTTCCCAGTGAACCAGACCTCCAATGGTGACTTTCTCTGGGCATAACGTGCGTATATGTTCTCCAGCTGCTCTAGGCCAAGAATCGGGCTAACCCGGCAAAGGAATTGATCTAGAGAAATTTCACAGAAAACGAAACGAGAAAACACAAAAACACGAAAAATTGCCAAAAGTCACAAATAAAGCCCATAACTTATTCCTTGTTAAAATCCTTCTGGCACAAGGGAATAATGATATGTTCAATCATAACAGAGTTAAAATAGAACGCAAATAGCCTCATACGGGGCTCAAAATAATTAAATACAAATTTCTCGGAGACAAATCCCGACGACAGAATATAACAATGTTGGGCATCTGGGTATTTGGTGAAAAAAATTAATATGGCTCTTTGGGAATATCATGACACAATACAAGAACTTTCAGGCAATAAAAACACAAAACGACCCATTATTTTAAAAGTACAAATTTTTTTCGAATAGGGTAGTCACAGATTTCAGGATGAAATCTAGGGACACTAGACAACTAAGATAGACACTTTGGTTTTTGATGAAGAAGGTGGCGAAGCAGACTTTTTGGAGGGAGCGGTGATGACGACTTTTGATTTTGATTGAGTAGGTGATTGGAAATTATGGGTGTGAGAACGGGTTGTAATCCAAAGAACATTGATGAAGAGAGGAGGACCTCCTTTGGGAGAGCTCATGGTTGGAGCAGGGATCGCGACAAAAGTCTTAGATGAATGAGGAGATTTTTAGGTTTTGGTGGATGAAGGTTGGGATGAAGAAGCGAGATTGGTTGAAGGAAGAGGGTGATCCCCTTCAACGAGGTCATCTTCATCGATAAGATTATGAATGATAGTTTGGAGGGCCTTGCAATGTTCGGTATCATGACCGGGTGCACGATGGTATGCACAAATGAGATTGGAATCGAACCATGAAGGCTTAGGGCCATGCGAATCAAAATATTTAATGGGAGGAAGGGTGATGGCTGATGCTTGGAGTAAGTGTTGGAAGATTTCTGTGTAGGGACCAATGGTAGTTTTTGAAGTAGAGGCCATAGGTGAAGTGGATTTGAGAATGGTGGATGAAGGTAGAAGGGATGATTTACTCTGATGGGGCTTTATGGTAGCCTTTGATTCTACCTTAGGCTTTGAAGAAGAAGAAGATGATTGTGTCTTGGTTTCAGTTTTGATGATTGGTGACTTAGGTGACTTCGACTCTGATTTGACCATTGGGGATGTGGATGATTTTGACGGGAGATCGGACTTGGAAGAAGGATTAGAGTGTTTTGACTTCGACTTTGATTTGACTATTGGGGATGTGGATGATTTTGAAGGGAGATCGGACTTGGAAGAAGGATTAGAGTGTTTTGACTTGGATTTGTTGATAATGGGGATCTAGGATGAGGGGGCTGGCCCTAAGATGGATGGAGATGCTCCTAAGAGTGATGATGTGACATTAGATTGCTTAGGAGGGTTAGTCTTGGGAGGAGAGAGCTCCAATTTTTTGTGCAGATGTGTGAGGGATTTCGGGATGGGGATGCCAAGGTTCTTAGACTTTGGTTGTGAGGATTTACCTTTGGCGGGAATGATGACTATTTCAGCGGGAGGGTTTGTAGAAGCAAAACTAGGTGATGTGGATTGTGTCATAGATGAGGATATTGTAGGTGGAAGAGGTTTTTGAATGACGCGCTTGATGAGATCAAGAGGAGTTGTAGATTGTGTGGGCTTCCGATTTGTTGATGTGGGGGTGATTGGTTTTATAAATGGGGTATGATTATCATTTGTGGTTGTCTTAAGTGGGGGTGTTTGTAAGTAGATGTTTTAAGGGGTGGCATAGATGTGGGAGTAAGAATGGCCACCATGGTAGATGTGGAGATGGGTATAGATGTAGGAATAAGTGTTAGAGTGGGTGTTGGTGAAAGACTAGATGTAATAGATGGAGATGTGGTAGATATAGACAAGGGAGTAGATGTAGTGGAGATCGATGCGGGTGTTATAATTGTTGATGTAATTGGTGTAGATATGATTGGTGTAGATGTGGGTGTGGATATTGATGAAGTTGTAGATGTGGGAGAAATGTCTGAAACAGAGGTAGATGTAGTAGATAATGAGGTGGTGGATATAAGTAATGATGTGGGTTCTTGGTTTATGGTGTTGATCGTGTGAGCGTTAGGTGCTTGAGATGTGGGGGTGGAGTTTGATTTGTTGGTGGATGATTGGGGAATGGTTGTTTAAATACGTGAAGGGGGTGATTAGGTGGTGCATTAGGATTATCTACTTGAAGGTCACCACTATCTATGAGTTTTTGGACGAGGTCTTTAAAAGTGCGACACTTCTCAATGTCATGACCACGGACTGATGATGACTTACAATAATGTTCCTCACGGTACCATGCTGGCTTGGGTCGTGATTCATCAAAGGGTTGGATGGGAGGAATTTGAATGAGATTGACTGCCATTAACTTGTCGAATATTGAATTATAAGATTCTCCAAGAGGGGTATAGTTAGGAGGCGGTCTAAGAGCTCTTTGTGGAGGTTCCATATGAGAAGTGGATGTGGACGAGGATTTAACCATGATGGCATTGGCGACATTCTTAGATTTGTCACCATGTGTGGAGGATTTAGTGAAATTCAGATTCAGGTTTATTTGACCGAAGTTTGAGATGGCCTTACTCAAGGGCGCGGAGTTCAAGTTTGCGAGCCATGGTAAAATACTTGTTCAAAGGTTTGAAATGATTGCATTTGAAGAGTAGAGGATATATGCTTCGCACCAAAATGTGATAAGAGTTCAATAAGCTCAGTTTGTGGAAGGGAGAATGATAGTTGGTTGATTATGCCATGCCATTGTGCTATGAAATTTGCGATAAACTCGTCATCATACTGTCGAATGGCATAGACGTCTATGATAGTGATCTTACGCGTAATATTGATTGAGAAGTGTTCTAGGAACAATTGCGCAAGTTGGGTGAAGGAGAATAATGAATGTTCGGGGAATTTCTATTATACCAATCCAAGGCGGGACTGGCTAACGACATGGGGAAGGTGCAAAGCATAAGGTCTTGATTATGGGAAATTAAGTAGCATGCGTGCCTAAAGGCACGAAGATGTTGTTGTGGATCCTCCTTACTATTGAATTTAGAGAACTTTAATAGCTCCTAATGTAGAGGATAAGGCTTAATAATAACTGAGGGGTTGATGGGTTCATTGCAAATTTGATCATATGTGAATGTGGTTTTGGACCCCAACATAAGTGGCTTCAAGATTAGCCATTCTACTCAATAATGCTTGCATGGGATCATTAGATGGATGGGCTTGAGAAGTTAGAGGATGAGATTGTGATGCATATGAAGTAGATGGATTAGGTTGTTGATAAGGTTGATATGCTTGAGGATGTGTAGGTGTTAGAGGAAGTGATTGATAAGGGGGAATGTAATTGAGGGGTTACAATTGAATGGGTTGAGATAGGGGTTGCTGTTGGGAAATGGGGATGTGATAAGATTGGTGAGATTGAGTTGGATGTTGAGAAATATGGACATTTGATTGATGTGGCATAGGATGAGTTGGAACATAAGGTAATAGGTGGTTGAGATACTTGAGTGGATTGGTTGGGAAGTATATAACGAAAGGAACCTTGAGGAGGAGGTTGATGGGTTTGAGTTGATTTAGATGGATGAGGTTGTGAAGTGATTACATTGGCATGAACATGGGAAGTGGAGATAAGAGGCAAAGTTTGATTATGCTGTTCGGATGTAGGAGGAAGCAAGTGAGATTCTTGTGATGATTGGATAGGGGCACAAGTGACTGTAGTGAATGATGAGGCAATGGGGATAGAAGAGGTGATAGTGGTGTTAATACAAGACAAATTAGGGGGAATGGGGGTCATCAATTGAGTGGTTTGGTGAGCATGAGGGATTTTGGAAGGAGATGGGTGAGGATCAAGCTCACATTGTGCCATAACAAGTTCATTCATAGCTTTAGGAAAGAATATGACAAAGTTGTGAAGTAAGGACTTGCGTAAATTCGAGATTCGAATGATAAGCATAGATTTGTTGCAAAGGAGGTCCATCAACGGGGAGGTTGGTGTTCTTACGAAGGATATAGTCATGAAGAGAAACCGGATTAGTATCTAGAAATCTCTTGGAATTCCGCACACCCACGAGGGATGATAGGAAGGCCCAAATCTTCGATAGAAGTAGCAGATGGGGAAGTATGTTGGTCTAGATGGGATAGCAATGAATGACAAAGAAGGGATTAGTTTCAACATGGGTGTACAGGTTAAATGACTGTGGGACTCTTGAAGAGAGGAAATGGGAACCATTGGTTGAGTAATTATAGAAGAGGTGAAAAAAAGGGATGGAGGTAATGATAGAAAGGGCATAGAGGTTTGTTGGGAAACCATGGTAGATGTAGGAATAGTGTTAGAAGACATGTTTGTTCCATTTTATTTGCTTGGGAATGTGTAATGATGGGAATGAAACAAAGGAATAATATAAAATACTATGCTGATTTTTTATTATTACAAGCAAAGTCACACAACATAATTTTTATTATCTTGATTATTATAAAGTGTGAAAAAGAAATGAAAAATGGGCTTGAAGGGAACCTAGGAAATGGAAATCTATGTATGGTTTCAGGATGGTTTTATGATGGAGTCCTTGATATACCTAAAGGTACATGAGGCCCAAATCTGTGATGACTACCGGTATGGGGCCTGTGTATTGGGGCCTACCCCCTCATTTCATGCATCCTAGTAACGATAAGGGATTCAAAGTGCTTAGCCAATATACTTGTAGTCAAAAAATTTAATAGCGCGGCCAGAACACCGTGGCGACTTTGCTATTGGGTGATGAAATCCTAATAGTTCCACTTGGAAGGAGAAGTTTGAGATGTGTATTTTAATACGCGTGTTTTGGGATGTGTGTGATAAAGTGTATGCAAAGAGTTAAACCCCTTAATTAAACTAGATTTCCAAGGAAGTATTGAGGGGTTCTTTTTAGATCCGAAATGAAATGTGTAGATTCAATGAAAGCAACAAACAAGATATGCAATGAAATGAAAAAAGAGTTGGGGAATAAAAACAAGGAATACCTGGATAATGCTTTTCATTTTATCTAAATTTTTAAATAAAGCAAGCAAGCAAAAGCCAATCCAAGTAACGCAATCCATCGAAAACAAGCAGAGCAACCCTCCTTATTGAATTGTGGAACTTAATTGCTTCATATTAACATGCTTTATTAGCTTGCTGGAATACATAGTAACCGACGTCGGTTACCAAAAATAGGGGACCGGTATCGGTCAAGGCAAGGAGGAATCGACATGGGCATTAGGGTAAACGACATCGGTTACCTGTGCGTGATTGTTTTATTTAACTCACGGGAATTAGATTTAACCTTTATTATAAAGCTGATCTAATGGTTGTAATTGCATAGCTAAAGTGCCCTAAGTTTGTATATGCATATAAAAGCTAGAAAGCTAGGGTTAAAACATAATAATTGGGTGAATTGTAAGAAGGAATTCTTGGAGAGAGAAAAAAAGAAGCTTGTGAGGAAGAAAGTATTATACATCTAGGAGAGGTGTGGAAGATTGCAGATCTTTAATTGTATATCCTTTGTGAAGCTTTGATTAATATATTGGTTGTTTCTTGGTGGATGTAGCCCACACTGGGTGAACCACCAAAAAGATATAGCTTGTGTATTGTTCTTTTGGTTTATTTCCGCTTGTATTTGCTTGTATGCTTAGATCTGAATAATATATCTGTACAACTGGTGTGATTAACCCCAACAATGAAAAAGAGATGGGAATAAAAACAAGGAATATCTGGATAACACTTTTCCTTTTTATCTAAATTCAAGCACGCAAGCAAAAGCCAATCCAAGTAACGCAATCCACTGCAAACAAGCAGAGCAACACTCCTACTTGCGAGATTAGTAGAAGATGGAAAGAAAATAGAAATGAAAGATAAAAATAAAAGAGTTTCCGTGGGTCCCACCGGGCGTGCCAGAATGTTGAACAAGTTTCCTCGTCCCTATTCCAAACTAGTGAAATAGAAATAGAAGAAACAAGTAACACCAAGTATGAGAGAGTTTATGGTACCTCTGAGTGGGATGATGATGGATATGGGCACAAATGGGAGATCCTCCTCACAACGAGTTAGATGACTTGCAAATCAAGAGATCTCAACACGAAAAATGGATTAGTAGATAGATGGGTGGGTTGCCTGATAATGTCAGTCCCGAAAAATGAAAACTTCCTAGGATGGATGTCAAGCCACGTTTTGATAATGATAAGATAACATATTGATAAATTGGATGTAGCAGAATCTGAATTGTAATAGAAACTGAAATGCAATAAAGTTGACAAGATGCAGATTTTATCTAAGCAAATTAAACCAAACCTGTGCAGGTCGACGACGACCCGAGGCTGTAGGGCCCAATCGACGGCCATTAGTGCTAATCAAGTGAAATAATGACAGAAAAATGCAGATCTGAAGACTTTAAAGGCATATCTGGAGCTGGTGATGAACTGAGATGAAGGAACAAGAACTTGTAAGAGATCTAGAACTGGATTTGACAGAAAGGATGTAAGAAAATTTTGAAATCTGAAGGTAAATGCAATGAAGACTGATTTGGTCGACGACGACCTGTCTGAGTCGGTGACGACTGGAGCTCATTGAACAAACTTGAAGTGATAGAAAGGGTAGAACGACAAGATCTAAAACTTGAGTGACTGTGAAATTAGAGCAAGGATGACTGGGAATCTAAATGATAGAAAAATCACCAAAATAGGGGTCGGGTCGACGTCGACCAGGCAGGGTCGACGACAATTGGGGATGAGCTAAGGTTTGATGGAAAAGGATGGATAAGAACAAAGGACTGCAGATGGAAAATGAAGATCTGAGAAGATAGAGATAGGGCTTTTGGATGGTTGTTGAACCTGCAAAATATCTGATGAAGAATATGATGGTGAAATGCAATGATAGATCCAAGCATGTAAAAAGAGAAAAAGGTCTCCAAATCTCCAAGAGTGAAGCACAAGATCTCCAAGATGATGATGACATTTACAAGACAGAGCAACAAATGAAAGCAAGATTACAAGAAAGCCCAAAATCTCCAAAATTGCATCCTGAGAAAAGGGTCGGGATGACAACGACTCGGATGGGTCGCCGCCGATTGCAGGGACCCGTCCATTAGGGCGGTGGAAAGATGACAAGTTCGAGGCAAAGAGCCCATATGAGGCGGGATTAGGGTTTCGAGAGGTGAGGACGAGATTGGGTTACTTAGAATGGATGAATGGGTAGATGGAGGGTGAAAAATATTAATTATAGGCAAAGGGGAGGTGAAGTTCTTGAATGCGGGCCTAGGAAAGAGAAAATGGAGGATTTAGGGAGAATAAATGAGGATTTTATAATTAATTAAAGATGATTAGAGATGATTAATGGATGATTAATTAATGGTGAAATAATGATAAGTGGGATAAATTGAATTTAAGAGGGAAAGGGGATTTGAATGGGAAGAGAGGTATGTATGTAGAACAAGACGACGGAGAGCAAATGCGGGCTGAGGGTTAGTGATACCAAAAAATTAGTATTTACACCTTCGGTTATCTTTAACCTTTAGCTTCTCTCCATCATCTTGTAAATCAAAATTTTCTTCTTTATTCTCCTGTAATGTGTCATCATTAGAAATCATTGAATCATCATGAAATATCAAAAGATTTATACCTTCTAACTCGTGCTTCATGGTTTCTCTTTCCTTCCTAGGCTTATGCACCAAACCTTTATCCTTGGGCTTCTATTGATTGTTATTTTAAACATGTCAACAAACTGTTTGTTACCTTGTCCTCTTGATAAATGGGTTCCAACTATCCGTTTTACTTACCCAACTTGTTCACCATCCTTCCTTTCATTCTTGGAATCCACATGCTGAAATATTAATTAGGAAAACAATGATGAACAATTACTTCATCATGTTGACTTTCCGGAACAATAATGGGAGTAAGTGTTGAATCTTCATCCTTCATGGGCTCAAGCTCCATGATTTCTCCCTCTCCCACATGCATTATGGATTCTTTCATTACTTGCAACCCTACTTCCTCTTGTGTAGTTTTTGGCCTAGGCTTGAGCCTTGACTTTCCCTTGCTCACACCAATGAATTCGGTGAGTGAAATAACTTCACGAATCACTCTTGGAAGAGCCATACACTCTTCATAACTTGTGGCAATGTTCCGTCCGATAGAGGGCCTTGTTTTAACATCCGGAATAAATTCTTCCCTTGGAAGGAAAGTAGGCCTCATGGCTGATCTGTGGGCTGATTGCAAAGGTTGCTATGCATTATTAGTTCTGGATGAGCTATCACCTTTGTTATGAACCGTAGGTTCATTCATCTTTTGAAGAGATAGGGCAAGAAAGTCTACTGTGTCCGCTAATCTCTCTTGACATGTAATCAACTTATTGAACTTGGTTTCTTGAGGGTTTTGATTGGCCATATTGTTCTCTTCTCTTGCTTGATCCACTTTCCTTCTTCTTTGGTAGTATAGAAAACCCTTGTGGCCTTCTTCCATTGAAACCCTAGGCCTTTGAAGATCCGTGCTCTGATACCACTGAAATATCCCTTATGAGACTAAAAATGGAGGAAATAGATTAACCGGCTGTCCCGAACAAATCTGATCTTGAAACACCCTTTAATTATTCACACAAGTAAATTAGGGTATAACTGAGAAACCAATCTAAAATCAACAATGCTTCCAAGGGTACTCAAAACTGTCCAAGGCATATATCTCAAGTCTACTCTTATCAACTAATGCAAATCAATGAAGAATGCCATGAAAGGCAATTAGTCTAGCCATGACAATATTTATAGAGCTTATCATAAATAATATCTAAAAGATTGAAGGAATATCTTATTGTTCACACCTCAAAATTATTATTTTTTATGTTAGAATCCAACATTGCAGGGACTAGCTGCACAAAATTCCAAGGGCTTAGCTGCCAAGGAATGAGGGGAAACCTTTGCCGGAAATGTCACCAAAATGGGGCAGATTCCTGGCCTTATAAATTATGCAGAATCAAAATATGAAATCACATGGGAGTGCAACTCTGTGTAGTAGAAGGCTACCCAAATACCGTTCAAACCCTCAGTACGTTCTAACATAGGACCATAATGCATTTAAATGTTGGTAGATGTCTTCTTTGATTCTCCACTTGGTCAAACACTTATGGAAAAAGGTCTGTTATTAGTATGATCTTCACTCGAACTAAGGATAGCAATGGTTCTCAAGTCACCCCTCAAGTTATGCTCATCTCTGAAGCTCTAGTATTCATCTCCAGGTCTTGGAATAGCCACACTATTGAGATCTAATCGCCCAAAAGTGGAAAGATAATGAGACAACATCAACAACTAGTGAAGGAACCTTTGGAGCTAGTGCAATTAGATAAAATTCCCAAAAGTAGATGTGTGTAAATGAAGTCTTTAATCTTCTTTTATATCCCTAACATGGCGCCAAAGGCCAAAAAGGTAAGGCTGACCCATAAAAAGTCATTATAATCTTCTTAAGTGGCTTTTAAAATGCACCAAACCCAGCCGACCCCTTATAATGGGAATTACAAGGATAAAAACATAAATATGAAATGCGGGAAGAAAAGGCTGAAATCCTTGAATATCAGGGGATCTTCTTCGTGGACGTTCATCTCTTTTGGGGACGTTGGGGACGTCCCCCCCCACGTTTCTGAAAGTGTGGGAAGAAAGGTAAGGACGTCCTTGAATATCAGGGGACTTAATTCGTGGATGTCCCCCTTTTTTGGGGACATTACACACACCCTAAGGTAGTCTTACAGGGACTTGCTTTGTGATTGTGTTCCAGAAAGATTTTTTCAACGTATTATCTTGTAAATAATTATTTGAAATTTACATTCTAGGTTGTTTGTCTCTTTAAACTTGACTTACATAGTAACCATAGATCGACCGTATTTTACTAAAACCGTCATTAAGGATTCAAGAGTGATTCTGTTAACTGTGCAATACAAAAAATTTCGAGCACAATTGCACATGGTGGAATGTCACATACATGCTATGAAAATCGCCTGCATACATGTGACATAATTGCAGTTATAGGGAACCTATAACATTAGTACTAGCTACTCTGTATAGTCTTAACCTATTTTTAGATGGTATGATTGGTGACATGCACTCTATTGTACATAGTGGACTGATATGATAAATGTGAACTTGCTTACTTGTAATGTCCCCAAATGGGATCACCTTGAACCCAAGTTGGATTTTAGCCTAATCGATTCAATCCTTTCAATTGCTATTTTGGCATGGACACTATTTTCTTTCAAAGTCATTAATGCAGATCTGAATTATATCCCCTCGAAAATGCCGTCACTAGGGTTATTATGCTACACCCAAGCAAATCTTGCCTTTTGGCTGTTTATCCCATTCCACTAAACATCTCATGCTAGCAATTTTATTAAGCCAAAATATGAATGAACATGTAGATTATATGATGCACTTAGAAGTACCGAAATTGATCTTAGTAAATCATGCATTTTGAGCTGCCCATAAAATTACACCTAAAAATGCGGCATATCTACATGTATCCCAAAAATCTCCATACTATCTATGCCTACTTTGATTTGATAACACACATATGAACTTACATGAATCACATCCAAATGGGGTGTCGTCAATCCTCACCATTAAATAATGTCAATAAAAGTGGGTTGGTTTCACATGGCTGAAGGACAATAGGAGATGATAACAACTCTCTGGCAAATGCTCCGTTGGCTACCAAATCTGCAACATTTATTCCTTCAACTTTTGAAAAAACCACTTGCAAGAATTAAAACTAACTCAATGTATGCCCAATTGAAACACACTTGTGCAGAGAATCAACACACACTTGCATGAAATTAAATGTCACACTCTGTAGGAAGTCTAAAACACGCTTTTCGTCCTCAAGAAAGGAAATTGCTGAATTGCCAAAAGACATAATAAACACATAAAACGCTTGCAGGTTCACAATAAGCAAATTGATCCTCGCCAAAGGAAGTCGGAATTACATGGTACAAAGAAAATCGACAACAAAAATCCTAATCAGAGACCCGATTAGATTTTTCAAACATTTAATACACATAGATCCATCTTCCTTGGAATGTGTAATGCCAAATCGCATTCCTCTAGGATAGAGGACTTTGGGGTCAAATGCTTTACACTTTATTTACGCCTTTTTGAATGCAATAGAACTTCTCACATTATGCAAGTCGCATTTTAGAATAGGATGGAAGGTTACATTCCAAAGACTGTTAGCCTTATGATTGCATTTATAATTTCATGCTTCCAAGTTAATACTAATTTATTTTAAGGGCATATGATATTTTTCTTTTCTTTTATTTTCATTTTTGCACTCTCATAATAATTTTAAAATATTTTTTCTTCCCTTAACCGTCGGGTATCCATAATAGGCATCAAGGGTCTTCCATTAAGAAGGGGATATGCATAGAGCCCCCTATCCCAAAACTGCTTGCCCTCAAGCAATACCAAACTCTGTTTATGTTTATTGTTGCCATGAATCAAGAATTATTATTTTTTTGAATTGAATCCGAAGATCCTTGCAGGGATGTAGCTGTCACAATGAATTCTTAAATCTTAGCTGCCATAGGACCTCTCTGAGGGGTAATCCATATACACGGAAGTTGCATCAAAGGTATTGGGGCAATTGATCCTGACAAATTTCATACCTCTAATTCAACATCTGGTATCTCCTGAGGAGTGGAACTCTGAATGGATGGCTAGGCAACACCGTTTATGACCATCATACGCACTTATTGGACCATAATCCATTTCAATTCAAAATCAATATCCTCCGAGTCTTACTTGGTAGAAACATGTTGAGCTGCCCCCAACACTATCTGTCTATGTGCATGTTAAATGATTTCTGAAAAATAGATAGCAAAGGCTGCTTCTAGAAAGTACAACAGGATGCAAGTTATGACTCAAGTCTCCAAGTAGCTCCTAGTCATGTGCATGTTGCTCCATAAGGTCTTTATTTGACTTCTTCATCTTTGGTGTGGATCTAATTTGTCTTCATGCTCTGGAGCTAGTGAGACAACATCTACAACTAGTGAAGGAACTCTTTGCCCTGTAGCTCAGTGCAGGTGCTGAAATACCAATCTCTGAGCGGCTAATCAATTGAGCAGTTGCCTTGAAGATCCTCTAAGGTTGCCATTCCTTACACTGGTGCTTTGAGTGCTCCATTAAATCCTCCTATTCTTGCATATATGAATTTCTTCTCCTGCCTATGCATCAAATATTTGGCTACGTGGGGAGCTGAAATAATCTTCAAAACTAGAAGTCCGGGACATCAATGTTTCTTCAGTCACTTGCAATGGTGGGATGCTCAAGGGAAGCGTCCCCCTTTCTTTCTAGAAGTGCGGGAAAAAAGGCGGACTTCCCTTGGTTGTAGACCTGATTTGTCCTCCTCCGTGGGTGTAGATTCCATGGTTTCACTTCCTTTCTCATACTTACCATCGTTGGGCACGTCAAATCTTTCTAGAAATCTTTGTGGGAAAAAAGTGAAGCAATGGATTTGAACCCCTTGGGTCTTCAACAAGTGATGTCCACCATTTTTGCTACTCCATTCATATCTAGAGATGAGCATCAGGGTATCATCCTGACACATAAGATTACTAAAAAAATTTTAAATTTCATTCAACCATTACATTTAACATTTAGATTTCCTCAGTTCTATCAAGAAAGTTTACACTTGGGTCCACTTCACCGTATTTTATTGAAAGACATTCAGATCTGAATTTTATGTGATGATATGTTACTCCATTCATATCTAGAGATGAATAAGAGCATCAATCCTGACACATGGTGGACTGTACTACACAAAAATGTCTATGAAATTCATTCAACCATACATTTAACATAATTTCCTCAGTTCCATATGGACATAAGGGATCGGGGTCCATAGCATATTATCCTTGATTGAGATTTTAATATGAATGTTTGGACATTTTCTTCCTGCACATAGGCCTGGACTGATATATCAAGCTATGAACTACCACTGTAATGTCCCCAAATGGGACATTTTGAACCCAAGTTGGATTTTAGGCAAACCCCAAACCTCAAATGCAATTTATAGAAATTATCTCAAAGTAACTAATGCAGATTTGAATTATATTATGAAAATGGCGACTAGGGTTAGGTGGAAAACCCAAACAAATCAACCAATATATTTATAACTTTCCACTTAAATCTGATCTACCAATTTTATTAAGCCAAAATATGAAAGAACATGCAAGATTTTGATGCACAAGAAGACTGAAATTAATTTATTAAATTCTGTATATTGGCTGCCCATAAAAATAAATAAAAATGATATCTTATGTATCCCAAAAATTCTAAAAATCAGCGGCTTTGATTTCTAAAAATCATGTTTATGAAACACATCCCAAATACCTTCACATACATCAGATATGCCATAAAAGTGGGTCGCTCCACATGGATGAAGGACATAAAAAATGATAACAACTTTCTCTTCCAAACCCTTGGCAAAAATCTGCAACCTTTATTCCTTCAACTGCTGAAAAAATACTGAAAATTAAAGCTAACTCAATGATGCCCAATGGAATCCCTTGTGTAGGAATTCCTTCACAAACTAGAGGAAGGGTTTTCGTCCTTCTTTAGGGATCTTGGAGGTTTTTCGTCCTTCAAGAGTAAATTGCAAGTCAAAAGCTTAACACTCAAATATGAAATTTGATAATAAGCAAAGTGATCCTCTTCTAAGCAAGTCGACTTGCTTGTATAGAGAAAATGGCCCAACTAACCTCCTTCAACACCCAATCAGATTTCTCCTTCATTTAATATTTTTTCACCCACTTTTGCTTTCCTAATGCAAGTCTGAGCCAAGGGTTTTACAAAATATTTTCTAAGGACGAACTTAAAGATATTCTCTTGAGCACGAAAACCCTCCAAGAGATCAAGGGGATTCCCCCACCTTGGGGTTTACATTGTGCAGCATTGGATTTTCAATATATTTTTTAGTATTTTCCAGCAGTTGAAGGCTATAAAATTGTAGTTGAAGGCTATAAAAGTGCCATTATTTTCTATGTCCATTTTCTAGGTGGAGTGACCACCTAAGGAGCTGATTTAGGTTGTTTAGGGGGCTGTTTTGGATCTGTTTTCAATTGCAGACTATCTTGCTGATTTTTATAAATCAGAATCTTCATTTTTAGAATTTTTGGAGTCAATGAAATATTATTTTCAGTTGTGTTTGAGGGTAGTCTAGCTGCAGATTTTATAAAATTATTCCATCCTGAATTGGAGCTCTATTTAGGTATTTCTTCATGATTCTATCATTATAAATATTACCGATTTGTTTGGGCTAAATATCTAGTGGGTTTATGACGTATTTCATGCATTTTCTTATCTAGCCCTAGTCGCCATTTATAGATAAAATTCAGATCTGCATAATAAAAATTTGATATCTTTGGTTATAATCTGCATTTGGGGTTTGGGCTCATGGCCTCAAATCCATGTTGGGGTCCAAAATGCCCATTTGGGGGACATTACATACTATTAATGTTTCCACACACTCCTTTTGATGACATGACTTTGCTATCTACATGGATACAATGGGGGCATATCACGTAAAATGAAGCAAAAAAGAGAGCATTTCATTATTAGACATTGTGCATGATTATGCTTTGACAACTTGCTATTGACTGTTTAAAACTCTGGACTATTCTTCTATTTCAAAACCTTTCCCCATTGACCTTTTTGATTGAATGATGCATTCTCATTACAATATTTTAAGAATAGTACAAAACATTCACATAGGTTCAAAGGTGCAAAACAAAAGGCTATGCAATATTTTTATTGTTGATTTACACAGTTACTAGAAAGATGTCATTTGTCATATACATGGTGATTTATTTATCCATTTGCTATGCACATACTTTTCATGGTATACATGAGTTGGATGCAAGGCGTACAAGTTATATTTGAGACATGGACATAAAGATGCACGATGGGGGCATCACACACATTGTAAAGCCTACTACATTGGGGCATTATGGGCATCTTGGCAAACTTTTTAGGTCATCAATCTTTTATGCTAGTCCATTGATCATAGTGAGCTGGAAGGAAGGCTATTTACTTAACGCCTTGATTTGGTCTCGTTAATATCTTCGGAAGAGTGCTATTCATATTATACTATATTGAATGATTACAATCGATAGGCTTATGTGGAATAACACTGCTTTGCTCCGAGCTGACTCGTTGATGATGATACTTGACATTGATTAATTATTGATGGTTTCTATATTACCGGTTTTGTGTTTTTGAGAGTACATTGATAAGGTCATATATTCTTGTTTGTCATGTTGCGTGTCAGTTGTGTTAGAGGATAGCCTCTTGGTTTGTCAATTTGTGTCATTTATCAGGTTACATAATGTTTGTGTGCTTCTCTATGGGACTGCTTGATTGTTACCATATGATGTTACATACAGGATGTTGTGATTTACTATCATGCATTGCATCTCTATAATGGGTTATCTATTTCTAATTGCCATTGCCATGATTTATATCATGAATTTCCGAACCACTATGATGACTTATTACTACTTGCTTCATTCATATATCTTGCTAAAGACAAGGACATCTATCTCCAGATGTTTTATGTGCACGATCATATCTTGTATGTTGCTAGGAAACATTTGCCCTTCAGATTCAAATGTTTCATGCATGCTTGCAATGATCAATTTTTTTCTATGATTGACATATTCTATCATGTTTGTATATGTACTTTACATGATTACAATTTTTGTATATAACGCATGGTATGTGTATGCATTTCCCTTTTGAAATGAGTGATTCACAAGCTTCATTCCTCGATGACAAAAGGGGGGATACAATGGGCTTGCTGATCTTAAGAGAATTAGGTCATGTCAAACAAACATTTCATGTTATGAGACATCTTATATGGATTTATCAAGGATACATTAGATTGAACATATTGAGACATTCACATGATTATGAGAGATAAGGTTTAGACATTTTATATGATTTCATGAGGAATCAATGTGGACATATTCTCTTGACTTTGAGGAGCAATGTGGACAATTCAATATATATTTGACTCTTGAGCACACTTTCCCTTTCGCAATCTACCCATAAGCTGTCTTAGCCACCTCTATTTGCCATTCACACTCATTCAAGATCGACTTAGTTAGAAATACATTAACAGTCCTTTAGCACAAATCCCTAGACATACATTCTCTATAGTTCTAGATCCAAATTCTCACTCCTAGAACAATACCGGTAAATACTAAATAGCGTTGGCTATCGCAAATGTTTGACCTTATTGGTAGTTACCATGGGCCTTCGACGACTAGTTTTCATATGTTTTGGGAAATCTCCATTGGGTTCACTGAGAGTAATTTCATTGATCAGATGTGACGAGATATTAATGAAAGAGCCACTTATATATACAAAATCATTCTCAAGGTCATTCCACACCTCTTACACCAAGGGTTTTCACCTCTTACTCTCTTGGAGCAATCTCACTTACATTGGAGGACACTTATCAAAAAAGACAAGCATATCTAAAATCTTCAACAAAGAACCCTAAAACAGTCCATAGAGCCAAATATGAATACAAAGAGGTTAAAGTTGCACAGTGCCAAGTGTCAAAGTTCAAAGAAAAGATTACATTTAAATTGCTCATGACTTTTACACATCTAGACACCCACATATATAACCTGTTGCAATATCATCTTTCACAGAAAACTTTCAAAATGTGCAAGCTCTATCAAAATTTGTTATATAAATTAAAATGTATGCCCCTAAATGGTAATGTTGCAATATGTTATACATTGTGAAGGTAGTCCCCCAAACACACTATTCAAGTGATATTTTTCTCACCAAATATATTTAAAATGACATTTTCCTATTATTTTAATAGTTTTTATATAAATGACAGTTGAAAATCACAACCATTTCCTTATGATCATAGAAGAACATGGCAACCGGTTCTCATTTTCGTGCAACAATTTATTGTACCACACTTTTTCTTGAAGCAACGAGTCTATAGGAGTGTCTCCTTTGTATGGTCCTTTGATCTCATCTACTTATTTGAAACTAAAATTTTCTTGGGGCTGAAGTGATGGCATAATTTTTTGTGATCTTAGGGTTGCTGCAGCCCATCTTCATCCACTATAGGAGCGAAAATCTTAATGACGGCTTATGTCTCATCGAACATTTGTAACAATCACCTCCCGTTCTAGTCGTTTTATAGACTGCCTGCTCAACAGGGCCCCTACATGCAATGCATTCCATTGAATTTTGAACCACTGCACTAACCTTCCATCCACCTGCATAACATTCAGTTGTTACCACTCCACCCGTGCGCATTTTCTTGAAATCTTATTGCGTTGGGCTTCTAATGATACTATTGGAAAATATACATTCCATAAGGGGAATCTAGGCTATAGATTTTTTAAACCTACCAAATACAGACTGCCCCAGCTGTTTGTCAAATTATGAATGTAGGATTCTGCTTAAGTTCTTCCAGGGATAGCCCATCTTTGGGGATTAATAATGCAATTTTTTTGTTTCAATCTTTCCATTTTCTTGTTTCCTTTAATTCTATTAGGAATGGAATATCAGGCACACCTTGCAAGGACTCATGAAAGGGGAGTGACTTTCTAAAGGCTCTCATGGTTACAAGTAGCTTGCTAACACAAAGATGTTTTTATCAATATTCTTATTATGGATACAACTTACCTAAGCATTTAAGAAAACATCAAGGTATGTACAATATTCCTGTTCAGCCATATTCAACCAATCCAATGCTTTTAAATTCAAGTATACCATGAATATCATAGAGATAATGGCGTTACCATAGGAAGCTCCCAAATTCACTTGCTTCTTGAATCATATTGGAGGGAGAGAGAGGTTAATACGGGTGATGAAATTATTGTTGTTTAAACAGTATGGAGAACTATTTCTTTGTAACGAAAGTGAATATATATACCATATATATATCCTGTTCGCCATATGGAGCCAATCCCAATGCTTTTATAATTCAGGTATAATGAATATCATAGAGATTAATGGCAGTCACCATAGGAAGCTCCCAAAGACTGATCTTGAATCATATTGGACAGGGGAGAGAGAGGTTAATTACGGGTGATGAAATTATCTGTTGTTTAAACAGTTTCTATTTCTTTGCAAACGATTAAGTGATATACGGAAATATATAAATATATATATATATATATATATATATAATATATAATAATTATATCCATAACCATATGGTTAGCTAATTATATATTGATTGTTTAAGAAAGAAATAAGAAAGAGGCTGATCATGAATCATATTGGAGGGAGAGAAAAAGGTTAATACGGGTGATGAAATTATTGTTGTTAAACAATTTCTATTTCTTTGTAATGATTAAGTCATATATATATATATATATATATATATATATATATATATATATATATACTATTACTCATTTTTTAGTCCATAAGAAACTGAAATAATAATACAAAATTTGAATCAATGTTCAAAACATTCAATATACTTAAGACTATACATTTTCATTGATCATGTGGCTGACATACATATGATATACAAATATCATGTCAACATGAATACAAACCAAACTTGAAAAATTTACTAGGATCAATGTTCAAAATTTCAAAACATACAATATACTTAAGATTTTACATTTCATTGATCATGTGGGTGCCATATATATGATATAAGAATATCACGTCAACATGAATACAAACAAATCTTGAATATATCATCTAGATTTTCCTCAAAATCAAGTTCTTGCGTGCTACTTGCGCTAGCTACACTCTCATTAGCTCCACTCTCCACTCCTTGCGAAATCCCTTGAATGTCATCTTCGCCATCAAATATCGAAAGTTGGGCAAGTGTGGCTGCGGAGGCATCCAATTTTGTGGTCTCTGGAAGATCCCAAAGTTTGTGAGGCCCTTTAACATAGTCCTCAGACTTGTGTGACAAGAGGCACTAATTGGAATGCACATATACCAAATCCTCAGTTTTTTAGATGCCCACTTGTTTCGTTTAGTTGAGTGGATAAAGGTATAAGTACTCCAATTCCACTCTGTGGAAGAATTACTAGCCACCTATTACAACATAGTTAAAAATTCAAATTCAAATTAGTAACATACTAAGAATGTGCGAAAAATAATCCTACTAACTTAATAAAATTTAAAATATTCAATGATTATAACTTTATAAATGTGATACATGTGAAATGACTTTTATAGCAATAGATTGTAAGTACTTGGCATCATGGCCATGTACACACCAACATGTGGTTGGGCTCAAGTTGTTCTTGTTGAAAAGAGCCTCAATCGCTCCCATGATGCCTTTTGAAGAAACAAACATGCCCATTTCATTTCTAACCAGACTGGCTATAGATGGATCAGGAAAAAGTCTTCTGAATGCTGCCCTGGTTCCATTTCCAACTTTGGAGTCAGAGAATGGTGGTTGCCTATTAGGTTGCCCAAGTACGTTAGAGCTACAATACTTTGGGTTCAATGCATAAGCAAAGAGATGTAATGGGGTGGTTATTTTATTCCACCTCTTCATGACCACACTCTTGACCTCATTGTACAAGGTCTTTTCTGGATCTTGCTCTTTTGTTTGTATTACATCTCGGTTATGTTCAAGCATAGAATTTATTCCATCATATATCTCTCCCATGCATGTTGCATCAATATTTACGAATCTACTCATGGAGAGAATGGGCTATGTAAAACTGAGCAAGTACTCAGCCTTTGCCCACCAATCATCTTCAAAGACCCATGATTTTACTATTATCACAAAAAAGTAACACCCTAGGATTTGCTCGTTACAGATCCCTACTTTTTGCTAACATGGGACTTTCTCCAAGTTGTGGGACTTGCAAACGGAGATAGACCTCTAAAGAAGGCTGGTTCCTCTACCTAAATCTAATGTTATTTAAATCTAATGCTAACACTACTCTTAAAGAAGGAAATGCAACTAACTAATCCTAAACTAACAATTCCAAGGGATCAGGGAGAGAGAAAAGGGTTAGAGAGATGCATGAAAGGGAAATCCTAAGCTAAAAGGTAGTTATAGCACCAGAAAAAGGGTGAGATACACTCTAGTGAGGGAGAAGGGAGAAGGAAATGGAGAAGCGAGAGGTTAGACATAAGTGACACAGACCCAAACGACATTTACCATCTATTCTCACATGAAACACAACGAAATGAACTTGCAAAGGAGAAATACATGAGCAACACAATACATCAAGTAAAGGAGAGGCAAGGTTGCAGATAAAATGAGTCAGGGTTGGGAAAACACGACAAAACAAACTTTATTGCAATAAAAGTATGCACAGGCCATTACAGTTGCGGAGGAAGGCACAAGAACACATTGCCAAGCCCAAAGTGAAGGTTCAACAACTCACATCTGCTTGGGAACCATTTTGACATAGTTCATTTGCAGTTTCGAATGTGCATCTCTTTCAAAATGATTTTTTTTACAATATATAGCAGAATGGGAAAGAAAGAGAAGAGGGAAAAGAGAAAGGCATGGATTTTCAACTTTCAACCACCAATAGTTTGCATTGAATTCTCCGGCAAAGCACATGGGCACCTTGTAAGGCCATTACTATGTCTATTTCTTCTTGCAGAAGGAAATGAAAGCCATACTTAATCAATTTTGGTGGTTGAGCCATCTGATTTGATCGTTTACCTGCTCAGGACTGTCTTTTCTACCTTTGAACCCGTGTTTTCCATTTTGACCAACCAAACCTCATCAATTTCTGATTCTGACAATGCCAAATTGAAGGGCTCGAGGAGACCTTTCCAACGATGTAAATTTTGCAAGATTTGGAGCTCTCTGGAGGAAGATATGGCCATTTTTAAATTTTGCATGTCGGGAAAACACATAAATGTGACAAGTGGCAACATTTGATTAGCTCGCGGATTGCCTCTGCCAACGTGTCCATCGCTTTTCCTTTTGTTATGTGTTGGTCTCTGGTTGGGTCGCGACGTCGGGCTTTACTTCCTTTTGCTCCTTTGTCCTTTGCGAGCGGGTCTACTTCTTTAGAAATACAAGCCAATAAGCCAATGCCACACTCCTCGCAAATGTCAAACTGTCTTTTGCCTTGAACCGACCACTGCGAAGCATAAGCCAATGATACTGCTTCACACATGCTCACAATGTTAGTCCTTTTACCTCTTCTGACAGAGTGCGAAAGTTCAAGTGAATGAGGAAGCTCCATGCCACTCACAAATGTCAGGCTGCGTCAAACCTCTAAATAACCTTGACTGACCACTGCGAAGCATGAGCAAATATAAAAGCTTCACGCTACTTTGCATGTCAGTTTGTCTGATAGGCCCTGACTGAAAACTGAGAAACATAAGCCAATGAACAAGCTACATGCTTCTCGCAAATGTCAGTCTCTTTGATTCGTTTGTGCCTCTGATTGGATTTGCCTTCGCGTTGCAACTTCTAACTTCTTAAACTTTTTTGGCTCCAAAAGAAATATGCCACCTTGTCTTTGTTGACCTCGCTGACTTTGAACTTAGTGCTCCATCGCAACATGGACCCGAAGAATTATTTGTTGTGGCTCATTTCGTGGACTTGAAGTTTGCGAAGCCTGAATGACTGTGATAGACCCGGAATCTTGCCACGTGGCCTGCTGCTTTGCGGGCACTTGAACTGTTGTGGTGGTGTAGACTTTGATGGGCGCGTGAATGTCTGTCGACTTTTAAAGGAATCTGCCAATGCTTTAAACTTAGTGTCCTGTGGGTTTTCAAATGCCAATGGCCAATGCTTTAGAGCGGTGGGAATATGACAGCCGTTTAAAAGTATTTTGCCCCTTAAAAATGGCTAAATCCATTTTTAATCTTGTTAAAAACAAAATAACCCTAAGGGGGTATTTCAGATAACAATTTGGCGACCTCACAGGGGTAATATGCCTACTAGATTAGATCGGTGGCCTTGAAGCATCTAATGAACATAGAATCGAGCCCAAAAAACTTAAAAAAGTGATCTGAACTTGAAGAACGCGGACGTACCCACGCCGAACCCAAGGAGAAATACGCCTTTTAAGGCATTAAAACTTTTTTTTTGACTAAGTCAATGCAAAATAATGAACCCTAACATTTAAATGAATAAAATATTGAACCCTAAACACTTCAAAAAGCTATAAGAAGCACTCACCCCTTCATTTGAAATCTCACAAACAATTCATTGTTGGTTTTTGCAAGTGTATGAACAAAGAGCCAAAGAGGAATTGAAGAGCTTAGGGGAGGCAAAGATTGGAAGGAGGTTTTGCGAGGAGATTGGGGGCAGCCATTGCTTGTTTTGTTTAGAGTCCAATGCAAGGAGGAGAGGAAGCAATTGTTGAGCCTTGAGAGAAAGAGATTATTTTAAATTTATTGTTCATTCAAAACTAAAGGAGTAGACATCACATTTGGTCCCTTGGAGGTAGCATTTGTTTGGAGGCAACAAGGATCTGTTGCAACAAGGATCTACACGTACACGTATTTTTTATTTAATTCAACATTTTATTTTATTTTTTACAGTTATTTATATATTTATTTTGTTGCATTTTTAAAAAACTTTAGAGTTTAAACACATCCTAAATCTGTGTATACTCTCACCTCGCACCGTTTATGGTGATCCTGGTGATCAAAAACAAATTAGGATGGCATGGGTTTAGGGTTTTTTAATTTAATAAATAGTAAAAATTGTTTTTTTAATTTTCAAATGCATTGTTCAATGTTAATAAATCTGTTTTTTAAATTTTTTTAGCTTCCTAAATCTGTGTATGCTCTCACTTCGTGCCTTTATGGTGATTTTGGTGACATAACTAATTTATTTTTGTCAAGGCAAAATATTTTCAAATTTTTAAACATCCTAACTTTGTGTATGCTCTTACCTCACACTTTTATGGTGATCTTGGTGATAAAAAACAAAGTAGGATGACATAACTAATTTATTTATGTAAAGGCAAAATGTTTTTAATTTTTTAAACATCCTAACTCTGTGTATGCTCTCACCTCGCACCTTTATGGTGGTCTTGGTGATCAAAAACCAAATTAGGATGACATCACTTAAAAATTAGTAATCCACTGTTTCTAATTTATTAATTATTATTTACGTAAAGGCAAAATGTTTTTTAAATCTTTTAACATCCTAACTCTGTGTATGCTCTCACCTTGCGCTGTTATGGTGACCTTGGTGATTAAAAACAAATTAGGATGGGATCAAGTTATGCTTCAGTTGGAGTGCAAGGCCAAGAAGCTTCTGAAAACACATTAGTTCCTGTGAAACATGATCCTGATTCCCCTCTTTGGAGACATGTGACAGTGGTAGACAACCTTGTTTGGTAGTGGGGGTTGGATTTGGATATGTCATGGTTGTCGTACTCAATACAAATCCTCATATAGCCAACTGAAAATCCATTTGACTAGGGTTGAAGGTGTGGGGATAAAGAAGTGCCCTAAAATATAAATGAAAAAATGACAGAGCACCTAAGAGAGCAAGAGGAGGCTAATAGACAATCTGAAAGAAATAGATCTAGAACAATTCCATTGCAAAGAAGGCCTTTATCACAACCACCCACACCTAAATCTACTACTCATCCTTTCATTTAAACTCAAAGTCAACCACTTGATTCCCCTTTTGATGAAGAGAGTTCAAAGACCTCATGAAAAAGGCCAAAAGGAACATTGGAAAAAGCATTTAATATTGAAAAGAGGGATGTTGCTGATGAGGTTGTTGCTTGATGCATCTATGCATGTGGGCTGCCCTTTAATTTATTGAGGTCTCCATATTGACATCAGATGGTGAAGGTCCACAAGGGTACAAATCCCCAAGTTATGAAAAGGTTCGAACCACACTCTTGGGAAAGGAAGTGGAACACATTCACACCACTTTGTAGCCAATCAGAGAATCATGGAAGGATACAAGGGTTTCTATTATTTCAAATGGATGGAAAGATGTAAGAAATATTCCCCTCATAAATGTTGTTGCAGTATGCCCTAAAGGGGCAATGTTCCTAAAATCCATTGACTATGAAGGGGAAGTCAAAGATGCACAATTTATTGCCGAGATTTTGATAGAGACAATTGAGTTGGTGGGCCCCCAGAATGTTGTCCAAGTCATCACAGACAATGCTAAAAACTGTAAAGCAACATGATTGATCATAGAGGGTAGATATGAGCACATTTTTTGGACCCCTTGTGCTATCCACTCCCTTAATTTGATGCTCCAAAAGATTGCCAAAATCCCATGGATTGAGCAAATTGACACTGAGGCAAATGACATTGAGATGTTTATCACAAACCATCATGTCATAAGCCATATTCAAGAGATTCTCAAGGTTAGAGTTGTTGAAGGTTGTAGAAACAAGATTTGCCTTTCACATGCTCAAATATAGATGCTTGGAGATGACTTGTGAAGGTGAGAGATGCTTTAAGTAGTATGGTGATCAACAATATTTGGACAGTGTGGAGGCAGTCAAATACAGCGAAAGCTTCAAAGGTAAAAGCATGGGTCCTTGATGATGATTGGTGGGCCAAGGTTGAGTACTTGCTCAGTTTTACAGAGCCCATTCTCTCCATGATCAGAGTTGCAGATACTGATGCGACATGCATGGGAGAGATATATGATGGAATAGATTCTATGCTTGAACGTATCAGAGATGTAATACAAACAAAAGAGAAAGATCCAAAAGAGACCTTCTATAATGAGGTCAAGAGTGTGGTCATGAAGAGGTGGAATAAAATGACCACCCCATTACATCTCCTTGCTTATGCACTGAACCCAAAGTATTATAACTCTGACATACTTGGCCTACCTAACAGGAAACCACCATTCTCTGACTCTGAAGTTGGAAATGGAACCAGGGAAGCATTCATAAGACTTTTTCCTGATCCATCTATAAGTTATAATCAGTCTGGTTAGAAGTGAAATGAGCATGTTTTTTGCTTCAGAAGGCAACATGGGAGCGATTGAGGCTCTTTTCGACAAGAGCAACTTGAGCCCAACCACATGGTGGTGTGTACATGGCCATGATGCCAAGTACTTACGTCCTATTGCTATAAAAGTTCTTTCAGAGGTATAACATATATAAATTTATAATCATTGAATATTTTAAATTTTATTAAGTTAGTAGGATTATTTTTCGCACATTCTTAGTATGTTACTAATTTGAATTTGAATTTTCTAACTTTGTTGTAATAGGTGGCTAGTAATTCTTCCGCAGAGCGGAATTGGAGTACTTATACCTTTATCCACTTAGCTAAACAAAACAAGTTGGCATCTAAAAAAGCCTAGGATTTGGTATATGTGCATTGCAATTTGTGCCTCTTGTCACACAAGTTTGAGGACTATGTTAAAGGTCCTCACAAACTTTGGGATCTTCTTCTAGAGACCACAGACTTGGATGCCTCCGCAGCCACACTTGCCCAACTTTCAATATTTGATGATGAAGATGACATTTAAGGGAGTTCGTAAGGAGTCGAGAGTGGAGCTAATGAGAGTGGAGCTAGCGCAAGTAGCATGCAAGAACTTGATTTTGAGGAAAATCTAGATGATATATTCTAGATTTGTTTGTATTCGTGTCGACATGATATTCCTATATCATATGTATGGCAGCCACATGATCAATGAAATGTAAAATTTTAAGTATATTGTATGTTTTGAAAACTGATCCTATTATATTTTTCAAGTTTGGTTTGTATTCATGTTGACATGATATTCGTATATCATATGTATGGCAGCCACATGATCAATGAAACTGGAAAGTCTTATGATCAATGAAACTATAAAGTCTTTTAAGTATATTGAATGTTTTGAAAATTGATTCAAGATTTGTATTACTATTTCAGTTTTTTATGGACTAAAAAAAGAGTAAAATGAGTATATTGGCATATATATATATTTATATATGTACGGACGTATCCAAGACGTGTCGTACCCAAGGGCTTTTCAAAATTGACGTATCCGCGTATCGAACCCGTACCCGTACCCGTACCTATATCCGTATCTTGGCAACATAGCTTAATTAATAATTTGTTTACTCTATGCATGTATAAGGCTGAAATTTTTCTTATTTGGCTAATTTTTTAATATTTTGAATATTATATATATATATATATATATATATATATATATATATTTATTATATATATTGTACGGCTGTACCCGGGCCCCGCAAAAAATTGCCATACCAGCATACCGGATCCCCATACCCGTACCCGTATGGTCTGGCTACCTATCTTATCATCATAAAAACATACGGGATCTAATCATAGAGAGCCTTGGCGTAACTGGGATTTGTAAGTATTGTGTGTTGAGTTGAAGTTTCATCTACCAATAAAGTCACTAACCAAACCCAATACTTCTAGGTTGGAGAAAGACCAGAAACCATAGAGATAGCCTGGGCGTAATTGAGATTTGTAAGTATTATGTGTTGAGTTGAAGTTTCATTTACCAATAAAGTCACTAACCAAACCCAATACTTCTAGGTTGGAGGAAGACCAGAAACCACCATGTGTACAGATAGGTATTCCTTCGGCATTCATTTTCCTAAAGAATTCCTAATTTTGGACTCCAAGTTTCTTCATCTATCTTAAATTCAACTTAACAATCCATTTCTTATTTAAATTCAATAATAACATTCAATGAGGAGTCAAGTCCATCTTAAAATAGGAATAGTCCAGTACAGAGTTGCGTCTATCTTGGGCAAGGAATAGTCAACTAACCTGAGGCCCAATCTCAGGACAAGTTCGTTTATCTCAAACAACCACGACCAAACCTAGGCCCTGTATTTAGCATACAAAAGAACAATACTATTAGGATCTGACTAGAAAACAAAATATTCTAGGATGGAACCCATCTCACGATGCAAACTACTACAGAACTAGACTACTCTCAAGACACAGAAATATGCTAGGACTAGGGCCCATCACAAGCCATGGTGTGCTACTTGAATAGTCCAGTATAGAGTTGCGTCTATCTTGGGCAAGGAATAGTCAACTAACCTGAGGCCCAATCTCAGGACTAGTTCGTTCGTCTCAAACAACCACGACAGGCCCTGTATTTGGGATACAAAACAACAATACTATTAGGATCTGACTAGAAAACAAAATATTCTAGGATTGAACCCATCTCACGATGCAAACTACTACATAACTAAACTACTCTCAAGACACAGAAATATGCCAGGACTAGGGCCCATCACAAGACATGGAGTGCTACTTGAACTGGGTTCTCTCTTAGGACACATAAGTAACCGTGGCTGAAATCCCTCCCAGGGAACGGAATAATTCTAGCACTAAGCCTGATATCAGGATACAATATGGAAGTTTTGGGTTCCTCCTAGTAACAATGTTGCATCATAGTTCATTCATGACAGTCCGCTAGATAAGAATTTTTCAAGGACAACAATAAATGCTCATTAGTATATGTTAAAGAAGTAAAACCTGGTTGATAAATTCTCAATCAATAGTGATATGATTCAGCCAACAGAAGAACATTCAATCAATGATGCATATTTCTGCTGTCAAACAAACAGGTTAACTAGTATGTCAGTAAACTCAACTAATGTAGCTGTCTTCCCTGGTCAATACAGTCAAACAAAAATCTTTTGACAATCAATTGAGATTCAATACAGATATATAGAGACAAGGTAGTAGATCGTTTTTACTGTTGTAAACAATGACATCAAGTCTATGAGGTTGTACTTGGAAATATTTTTTCCTTCTGCGTCAGTACAAGTCAAATAAGAGAGAAGGTGATGAATGATGCATTTATGAGGGGGATTTGATGATATTTGTATGTGTACAATTGTGGATTTAATGGTACTAGATGGTCTACGTCATCATTTCACCTTCATTTAGTGTTGACATCAAATGCTTTTTTTCCAAGTTATAAACTTGTGGGAAACCCTCCCACGTACACCCCCCCCCCCCCCCCCCATAAGTCGAGGATTGCACATGGGGCAAATGTTGGTACCCAACTTATGCCCACCTGACCCATCAGGGACACAAAGTGAGGCCGACCACAGAGATGGCTGGCCCGAGGATTCAACCTCGAGACCTCCCATGTTTGAAAACTAGCACTCAACCACTTGGGCTAGAACACTGGGCTGTTGACATCAAATGCCAGGTCGATGAGCTAATCAATAAATTATAGCGAAAATGTTATTTTTGAGGTATTTGACTAAACACAAGTGTGTTATATACTATTAGAAAGGTTTTTTACACGCATTATCAATTCCATTCAAATTTATGGACAAATATTTAAATTTGAAACCAAAATAAAAACCCCAAGATTCTTAATAAGTGTCCAAAATCCTGCTACAGGGCATGTATTTTATTGTTGAATCCTGAGGAGGACCCTAGTTAATTCAAAGTGATATTTATTTATATGTTGTATTGGTGAGTTATAATGAAGTCCTTTGATGTTCATTCGTAGGTTCCAAGAGGGTCATTGTTCCTAATTGTCTCTAATCTTCGTTTCATAAGTTTGACACTGCTGATAAGGTGCAGGTCTAGTGAAGGATATGATTGCACCTCCTTTTGAAAAAAAATTGCCTTTAATTAGTCTGCTTTGGCTCTTTATGGAAGGGTAACTTTTCTTTTAAATTGTGGGTTATCTATTTGCTTAAATTAATTTTGGTTGTTACGTATCCTTTTACTCACATCACTCTTTCGTAATTTATATGAGAATCTTTTGGTGTTGAAGTATTGGTCTGGGGTATATATATTTTCCAAGTCATTTGACAATGGAAAGATCTAGCCAATTGGCGGTCTGTTATTTGGTTATGTATGTTCGGAAGTTTACAGTGTCAGTCTAAAGGCATTAAGTTTGGTATAGGCCTAATGGCCTTATTGGAGTTTTGCTATTAATAAACCATCGGACAATTTTCTATGAAGGCCATTGATTCTCTTTTTAGAGAATTTTATATTGTTTATGAGAATCCATCACAAAGAATGTCTTCCCACAGTTCGACCTTGTTTTTTTTTTTTTCTCAAATTAAAATATTTAGTTATGTAATTCTTGTGTGTCCAAGTTGTCACGTGAAAAATACCATGAATTTCTGGAGAAAAAAAGCATTAAGACTATTTTTCACTTATGTAAACATGAGAAATAGTATGAATTTCTGCAGAAGAAAAACATTAAGACTATTTTTCACTCCTGGAAACATGAAAAATAGCATGAATTTCTGCAGAAGAAAAACATTAAGACTATTTTTCACTCCTATAAACCTCAAATCCATTTCCAAGCCTGTTGGAAAAAAATTAACCCCCCTTCAACACTGAGGAGTTAAAGAAATTCCTTGCTTTTCTAGAGCTTCTAGAGTTTAAGAAATTCATTTCATCTTAATGACACTTCAAGAATAGCATAGCAGACGGGAATCATTATCTCATTGAAATATCAGCCTTGGCCTATTGTTCAAAAAAATCATTGCTATGGATAAAACTACATCTCGAGAATGCAACATTACCATAATCGTACTATTAGAGAAGCCCCACAACATCAATATGGGAGACAGTCTTAAACTGATCCAAGGGAACCAATCATTGAAAATAATCACAAACAAAATGAAAGATGACTGTTTTATATTCGCTCCTACAACTTTTTATCCTTACAAGCCCATTAATGATTAGATTTGTATGCATAAAGACAAATCTAATCATAGACTTTATATCCATTTTTTTGACTTTAAATTTGTTCACAAATCTGCCACCACTCATAACTCTTGCCGCTGGTTAGTGAACTCCCTTGAATTGTCGAAGATAATTTTTTTTCTACGGGGACAAATGCAATACCCAGAAATCCCACGGGAAAGGAAATACATAAAACAGTCCGTGCAAAACAATACCTTATAGCTGTTTACTCAAGAGTTTAATGATTCAAACCACATGATAATTGAGGTCTCCTCCTGCTTTCTTTCTAACAGTTGAGGAATCCTTAACTCTTGTTAGTCCCGCCAAAAAAGAATCAGAGTAAACAAGAAGGCAGAAATGAATCTATTCGAATCAGTCCCAAAGTATCAGTCAAAACCCTATGTTTTACTCACCTTGTGTCATTTGTAACAATAACTAACCTGTTCTTAATCTACAGGTGAGGTTTAATTTAGTAATTGATACATTTTGATTTTAAGTTAGTACACAAATATTTTAAATACATGTATCAGAAAAACACCTAGAGATATCAATCTCAAGGGCATTTATCTTGGATTTTTAGCATACCACACCTCTAATAATTTCATTACCTTCTTCACGAATTTCTTATCAAAGGCTTGAAAAAATATTTATGGAAGGAAAAAAATGGGCTCCAAAACTCCACTATATGGCCAATATATTACGATTTTTTAATTGACTTATTGAAGAAAAAGGAAAAACTTCATAGTGACGGTCAAATGGACTTCAAATCTAAGGTTGAAATCAAAATTGGACACTCATGGACATTACAGTCCACCACCACCCCTGGCTGCCATTGTAGAATGCCTCTTGGCGAATAACTGTGTTTATAAGGTTTCTTGAATTTCCATATTTATATCATAATAGAATGTTGACAAAATTGAACCTACATAACTCAAATGTTTCTACAAGTTTTTAGATTGCATTATCATTTTCTTACTATTCAATCTTCCCAATTGTTGCGGTTGCTTCCATTGCATTTCATTCATAGCTCTATATACTTGGTTCAATGCAAATAACTTGTGGTTTAGATGTATTTTCTATTTTCATGTGTTATAACTATCAAATTTCTATTCCCAGCTGCGGAGGAATATGCATATATGTTGATAGATTGCTTTCTGAAGCACTAGAAGATATTAAGCGTTTACGTGCATCTATTTACCATTTCAAAAGGATTTGACATTTGATAACAAGATTGTAAAGAAATAGGATGCATCTTACCATAGAGGAGCAAAATTATATAAAGTCAAGACCATTTACGCTCATTGGTTTACTATTCAATTCCAAAAAGTTGAGAAACAAGTGCAATTCAGCTTAAGGAGGCATTTAGATACTATTTCATTTTGCTTATTTTAGTGGAGAACCAACAAAGCTCTCTATTGGAATCGAGTAATCTATCTTCAATGTTTTTTTTTTTGTACTTCAAGATATTAAGATGTTATAAACGAATGTAATCTATCTGGAATGAATTAAGATGCTATAAATGAATGTAAAAACCAGTTTGAGCTTCAATGTGTATGGTTGACTGCAAAATATTTTTTCTTTTAATTTATAATAATTATTTTTTGTATAAGGACTTATTCTTTCTTGTATGTAAATCTACTTATTTGAAGAGTGAAAATAGCGACTATGTAAAGCTACTTATTATGTTTATTCAAAGTCAGAAGTGGTGGTTAGGTATTAGTGATATGAACCATAAAAAAATCTTTGTTCAACAAACTACTTTTATCTTCCATATTCAAATCTATTAAAAATAATCGTAAGTACCAATTGTCATTGTTTAAAGATGCATGCTTATTATCCACTAGCAATCTCATGCGAGTGGTGCAATGGAGCCTACAAAATGCCTTAAAGAGAGGTCGTCTCATGGAATGACATGCTTGCAGGATATGCAAAAATTAGATTTTGTAAGAATGTTATCACTCTTTGAAGTAACGAAGCTCTCTGGAACATACCCTAACGATGTAAGCTTTATTTTTGTTTTACTAGCATGTAACCAAACAAGTTTGGTGGATGAGGGCTATAACTACAATGACATGAGTGTCTATTATAGCATTGCACCTAGATTGATCATTATGTCTGCATGGTTCACATTCTTGGCCATGATGGTTATGTGGATGTGCTTGCTTGGCCTCTACAGAGCACCTAAGAATATGGGTCCACAATTAATTACAATTCTTTTTGAGTTGGATCATCAAAATGCTACATCTTATGTTTTTCTATAACCCATCTATGCAAAAGTGTGCTAGTAGAAAGGGGTTCATATGGTAAGGAGATTGTCGGATAGATGCATTAAAATGGTATATGGATGTATTTGGATTAAAGGCCATAAATTGGTGCATACTTGTGGAGACAACTCACACCCACATATACAAGAGATCTACACAAAGTTAGAGAAAATGTCTTGGGAGATGAAGGCAACAACATATTTTTAAATTTCAAAACATGTATTTAGTAATGTGGACAAAGAGGAAAACTAATTATTTCTCTGCCACCATAGTAAAAAGTTGGCAGTTGCATTTGGATTGCTAAACATGCCCCCCTGGGACAACTATTGGATTTGTCAAGACCCTGTGTATGTGTTAAATACTACACTGCAACCAAATTTCTCTCTAGATTGTTGACAACATGGCCTCATAGACTAGGTGAAAAGACCCTATAGTTGTGCATGCACCAAAACATGTACATTGGATTTTATCAAGGTTGCTGAAAAAATTACCAATAGTTCATTTTTTGATTGATGACATTTTTAAATAGCCCATCACAATGTGAAACAGAGGGTGCTCGGCCATTTGTCCCTATTTCAATCATTCAAAATCTATTACCCCTTCCAAATAAACACACGAAACGAGAAAGTTGATGTGACACGATCATATGTTAGACAATAATTATATATATATTTTGTTTGCTGATGAGACACTTGCATATATCTACGCACCCCTAAAATTAGGGTGCATGACGATAGGGTCCTCTCCCCTACATTGATTGTAGGATATGTATAAAATGCATCTAATGAAAAGGACTTGGAACCTTTCTATCAAATACAACCCGCATGTGTAAAGCCAAACTCCACAACATTTGTTAGTATCCAAAACTCCTTGGGGGATGGTTTCATAAGAAGGTTGGGTTTTCAAAACTCCTTGGGGGATGGTTTCATAAGAAGGTTGGGTTTTCAAAACTCCTTGAGGGATGCTTTCATTTGTGATATTGGTTTTAACATATGAGAGGCTCGTGCTGGCAATGTGGCTAATGTTTTTGCTTGCATGCTTTATTCTATATGCACCAACAAGAAAATGGTAGGGTTTCATGACAAATTAAACACTAGCAAAATGGTCGTGACAACCATGCTCAAGTTAATATTGCAGATTCCCCAAGGATTGGATTCACGTATTTCACAATTATCATAATTAGCCCTCCGCATCTCTTATTTGTAAAATACCTTTCGGTGTAAATATGTATTTTTTATATGAATGGTACTACTTTGTATATAAATGTAAAAATTTATAATTCAATATTTAATCATTTTTTTCTCGTACACTTGTCATTATTATAAGAAAAATAATAATTGTTAATTATTAATCGATATGTTTTCATATATGAACTATAATATTAGAATTGTTGGCAACAATTTTGTTTAAGGTGTTGGTAATAAGAGTTGGATTAGCAGCCAATGAGTTATCTACGAGTATTTTTGATTTTTTATGCAATCTTAAGTTGAGGTTGGGGCAGTGACACACATACAAATATATTAATTAGAAAACCAAATTTATAAAAGATTGCAGTTTAAGTGAAATATTCATTTAGCTTCTATGTAAAATCTTTTTTGTGTTTCAATATATGTAAAAGCTTTTATTACTTGTAACTACAATGTAACTTTATGGCATCCTTTATGATGTTACATGGTAAACTTTTTGTCTAAATTTATTCATTATACAATTATAAATGTAGATGTGTGGATGGATAAATGTTCGGTAACTAGAATGTAACTTAATGGCATACTTTACGGTGATATAAACTTTTTGTATAAAGTTATTCATTGTACAATCATAAATGTAGAAACAATGACAAGGTGGTTGTAAAGGAGAATTTTCATATATTTTATGTAATCAATAAATTGTCTGCTTTAAGTAAGTACCCTCAATCACAAGTGATCCGGTGGGAAATGAATTCCTATCACCATTTATAATTGTAGTATCCAACTTTGACTTTGTTTTGTACGTTTTGATAAATAATATCAACACTTTTTGCATTGTTTTCCTTTGCAATAACTCCAAATATATGACCAGCAAACAAACACAATATTATAAAAATTATATAAGTAATTATGCACATACATCATTTTATGAATAAAAAAGATAAATATTTCAATATGCTACAATAATGCATTTTACGTTCTCTACCAAATATAGATAAACGATCATAGTCAAGAGAAAAATTGGGATCATGTACATTCACATCTTCCTCCTTAAAAGGAGGTCTCAAGTGTATTATTTTTTGATCCTAATCATGCACATATTTGTTAATAATGATTTTACATACATTCCCATATCACCTCATTTATGCAACAATAAAAAACACATGAGTAGTCCTATTTCAATATAGCTGGAGTATTTTGGGTTATCATAACTTGATGAAAATCTTTGATGCCAACAATACTTCTACAATTATATTCTCATGACTAATTAATATTTATTCAAAATCAACTATAAATTCATATAATAATGAAAAATATTATTTTAAAAAATTCGTGGTAGAATGTATTTTGTCTTTCACTTCCTAAAAATTTTTTATGGAAGAATTTTTGGTGACACTTGTATTAACACCACCAAAATGTGACTTGTACCAATTGAAAACTTCTTGGGCATCATGAAGTGGAGCCCCCATCAAATTAGAATTGTTATCAAAGTGAACACTTGATACAAGTACTTGCACCGTCATGTTCCCCTTTTCCATGCCCATTTAAAAAAAAACCACACGTCATATGTTATGCTTACGATGCATATAACATAGCCAATTGAATGCTTTTGATTAATTAAATTGATCCACACAACCATATGATCACACCCAATGTTTGTTAAAGTTGATATGACACTCTTTAACATATTTGAAAAACATTTCAAAACAATGCGCAAAATAAAATTTATCATGTATTATGTCATCACAAATATAAAAATGAACATCTTTCATTATCACTAGTTTTTCATCTATACCATGAAGCCCATTGTCAACATCAAGTTGTACATGTCTATAACACATGTGCTATGATGGCCACCTAGTATGAGCAATAAAACTGACTTTGAATCTCGTTTTGTAGACAAAAAGTATAGTTCTCAACAAGCATAATTGTTAACTTTTAAAAAATCTACCTCGAGGAATAGATGTTAAAATCGATCAAAGTAATTTTTTTGAAAACCTTCATGTGAAAGCATTTAACAATTTGAAAATTCTACGAATTTCGAAAATCTAAAATTTCGGGCTTCGGATTTCGAGGATTCTCCCTTTCGGAAATTTAATGGCAAAGAATCGAAGTTGTGATTGTGGAATTCCGAACTCCGAAAACCTGAAAGTTTGAATTTTCAAACTTTTGGACTTTCAGAATTCGGAGATTTCCTTTGATGATTGGCAATTTTCTAACTTGGAGTTCTGAAGTCCGAAACTTCGAAAGTCCAAAACTTTGAAAGTTTGAAATTTCAGACTTTTAGACTTTCGGGTTTCAGATCTCTGCCAGCCATTTTTTTTGGTATTGCGAAGTCCGAAAGTCCGAAATTTCTAACTTTCAGACTTATGTGTTTCCAAGTTTTTCCATCACCATTTCACAATTTTCACCTCATAATTTTCGAAGTCCAAAACTCCAAAAGTTTATTTTTTTTAATTTTCAGACTTTCGGGTTTTAAAATTTATGAGTTCTTTGCGCATTTAATTCTTACCTACTTTTGTACGTGTCAAAATCTGGGCATTAATGTCGGGCTTTCCTATTTAAACTCACAAATTTACCTGTCATTTTGCTTTGACGATATGGTTTTTTACTGCATCTTGTACTTTCTTGGCATCATTTTCAAGGTATTTTATTTAAGTTATTTCTTTTGGGTTTAAGATCTTTGTGGTTTGTTTTCTCCTTGTTCATGTTCTTTTTTGTTCTTCCTTTGTCTTGGAAATGAAAACCCATTGCCCACCATGTTTTTCTTTGAGGGTGTTTCCTGCTTTAATGATTGCAAAATTCATTTCTTTTATATGCATCCAGCTCAGATTCCATCAAAATATTTGAGATCCTCTTGAGTATTTCACGCACTTACTGTGCTTTCGACGAAGTCCACATTTTAAAAAGTTTTCATTTTGGGAATTTTTGCTTCAAGATTTCAGAACTCTTATTTTAAGAACTTTCTCCGTTTCAGAATTTCGGAAGTTGTGGTCTCAGAGTACGGAGATTCAACCGTTTAAAGGTTCTCATTTTTTGGAATTTTCGGAGTTTCAGAACCTTTCGCTTCGGCATTTCAGAACTTTTCGTTTCGGAATTTCAGAAGTTTTCGTTTCGGAATTTCAAGGTTTGAAGATTTTCGGAGTTCTATTTTGGATTTTTGAATTGCGGGAGCTAAGGTTTTTTCAGACTTTCAGATTTTTTGAAGGTCTTCGAATTCCGAAATCAAAATTTGATGTCAACTTCTGCAACGAAAGGCAAGGAAAAGATTAAGTATATGTTCATCGGAGTTGCTCCTCACTCTTGTCCATCTTCAGACTTGGGGAATATAGGAGACACTGATCTCAGGCAGATTGATTTTCCAGACTTCTGGGCAAGGGTGAAGGCCCCTAGTGTACCCAGATTTCATCATGAAATCTGTGACTACCCTATCCGAAAAAATTTCGTACTTTTAAAATAATGGGTCGTTTTGTGTTTTTATTGCCAGAAAGTTCTTGTATTACATCAAGATATTCCCACAGAGCCATATTAGCCATTTTCGCCAAATACCCAGATGCCCAAAATTGTTATATTCTGTCATCGAGATTTGTTTGAGGGAAATTTGTATTTAATTATTTTGAGCCCTGTTTGAGGCAATTTGCGCTCTGATTTAACCCTGTTGTGATCGAACATATCATTATATATACCAGAAGGGTTTTAACTAGGAATAAGTTTTGGGCTTTATTTGTGACTTTTGGCAATTTTTGTGTTTTTGTGTTTTCCCATTTCGTTTTCTGTGAAATTTCTCTAGATAAATTCTTTTGCCGCGTTAGCCCGATTCTTGGCCTGGAGTATTCGGAGATCACATACGCACATTGTGCCAGAAGGAAGTCACCATCGGAGGTCCGGTTCACTGGGCAAAGACGAAGTCATGCACTAAAAAGCCCCTGCGGAGTTGGGCGCATTTTTGGAAAACAAAGGATTTAAGTGGATCATGGGAAAAATAGAAGCAACATGCAAGTGGGATTTATTGCCTACCTTGCAGGGTACTTTTTCCCATGATGGAAAAGTCACTTAAGTTGCAGTGGGAAAATTAGAGGCAACAGACAGACATGAATTTATTGCCTGCCTTGCAGGGTAAAAATTTCCATGGTGAAATAAAAGAAAAGTGACTTAAGTGAAATCATGGGATTTTATTGCCTGCCATGCAGGGTAAATAATCCCATTGTCAAAGTCAAATCACTTAAGTGGATCATGGGATTTCCGGGGCTTCCTTGCAGGGTAAAAATTCCTATTGCCATGTGTTTTTAAAAATAGAATTCTATTATGCTAAAAAGTGCGACCCCTTTAGGGAGAACATGACAGCCTTTAAAGTGATTATTTTAATTAATTCTTCTTCTAAAAAAGGCGCCCAAGCATGGAAGAAAGTCAACAAAGCAAAGGGGAATAAATCAATTGGAAATAGATTGTCTAAAATTAAATAAATTAATTTATTTAAAGGCAACGCCTTCTTGTGAAAAAGTGCGCCCCTTTTATGAAGGATTTAATGTTTTTTGAAGTATTAAATGATTAAATAAATTCCTATTTTCAGTGGCTAAGGTTAAGGCACACTGTGAAGTTTCAGTTGAGTGAAGAGTGGATGTTTAAATTTGATTAATTTAATTAATTGGATGGTTGTCCTTAAACATGCTATTTTAACACATCAGTTAAAGAGAAAAACATGATTTTTAATTAATTAATTGCCAGGAATAGAATGAGCAATTATTAATTAAATAATTATGAGGGTTATATAAGCATGGGCTGCCATAAGGATGAATTAATTAATTCACAGGTGAAGAAGTGCAGCCCAGAGGAAAAGCGTGCCCCATTTGGAGAAGGATTTTGCTCAGAGGAAGGTGGATTTGATGCTAAAAGTTTCTAGTTTTGGCGCATGCTTTGAAGAAGGCTGATTTGTGTCTACATCATTGTTTGTAGAAGTGATACAGGTGCTCAGGTGATGTTGGTAAAATTCATGCTTGCTTTGCCTATAAATAAAACGTCAAATTTTGGGGTAGCAGACTTGAATTATGCAGATTTTTGTGATTAAAATTCATTATGCATGCTCCGGTTGCTATCTTTGTCTGAATTAATTACAAGAGTCAGATACAGGTGCTTTTATAAAGAAAATGAACTTATATCAATGTCTAATACATTGAATATTTCCTCCGAATCTGAAGGATTATCCATATCTGCACCATTTTTGAAGAATTCCAGTCAAGTAAGAAGAAAAAGAATTGTTCAGACAAAGATAGACAAAACTATGGCGAAGAAAGATGAAAAAAACACACAATGGAGTCATGCATCACTTTTAAATTTGCATATATTGGAGACACGGATCTAGGCCTGGAACCTGTTTCCGAATTGATTGACAGATCCAGAGCAGGAAAGACCTTCACTCATGCGTGCAGGAAAGACTTCACTCATGTGTGCAGATAAAAAAAAGTGGAATTATTCGAGCTGCAGCTTTTCCATCCACAGCCTAGTTGCTAGAGTTTGTTATGTAGGTGCAGATCTAGATGCAAATCCATATGCAGATCCAGATCCAGATCTCATAGTTGCAAAATTTTCCGGCACAAAGGCTTCATCCTCTTGTTTCGAATGCAGCCCATGAAGAAGTCAGTGCGTGGAAAATTCCTTCCAAGATCTTGTGCATGTGCTCTCATCTTCCAGTTGAAGCCTTCATTGAATTTGTATTCACTCGAAGCGCTTTCTAGAATTTTTAATTGCTCATATGCAATTAAAAATAAAGATGGTGAGTTATTTACGACCAACCTTGCACTGATGCATGTACAAGAGAAGAACTGTAAAAGCTTCAAGGGTAAAAGAGAAGACAATGAGAAGACAAAATTCCAGCTGCTTCCAGTTCCAGTGTGTTTCTAGATCCAACTACTCCCAGGTCCAGTTTGGTGAGAATCAAAGGCAAAAGAATCAGCTGCATGCGAACATGAAAAAGGACAAGACTATAGTTTTTCCTCTTCTTTCTTCTTTCCTTCGACAAAGTAATTGAGCGATCAATTAAATTATACAACTTAAGTGATTGGTTTAAAAGCTATTACTTGAAGAGGTCAACTACTTGGAGATAGGTGGCAGACATGCAAAATAGAAGGTTCTATCTTCAGTTACAAATCATGCATGTCATGCAAAGATGAATTCTAGGAGGGAGATTGCCAGTTGTTTCCTTTCCCACTTTCACATGTGTCAGTTCAACTAAAAGCTTCCGATTTGTACCTTCCCTTCTACATTCTATAAGTAGAAGAATAACCTCCGGGTTAATGATCAGAATTTGTAAGCAGCAACTTTGTGTTCCAGACTTTGTGTTGAAACCCTTGAGAGCCTCTTGAAACAAAGGAATATACAGGAGCATATTTCTGGAGAACTTTGTGTCACGGTGTATTGTGTTTCTTGCTTTTTATCTTAGATCTTTTAATAGATTTTGTGTTATTTCAGATATAGATCTAGAGCTACCTTTGCTTAGAATTCTGTGTTTATATCTATTGGTTTCTTCTATGTGCATACAATCAACTCTGCTATCTATTGATTGGGATGCACATCTTCCCCATTTCTTCTCTGTGTTTATATAATTCCCTTCTTCTATAAATATTTCCTTTCTTAAACAACTGCTTACTTGCTACAAAAATGTTCAGTTATGGTTCATGAACTGAGTAGTTAAAGTAAAATCCCATTTAGATACTAGCACACTTTAATTGATAAATCTGACATGGGAGCCTCATCGGTAAATGAGAGAGATTTATCTCATGATTGCCTAGGTTTTGTGCTATGCAGAAAATATAGCCAACATCCCCAAATAAGAAATCATGGATGCATGCCTTATATGACAGTGGCTTTCCCGCTTCCATGCATTGCCTTGAGTTCATCTTAGCTACAACAACTCATTTTGATGAAGAGTCCATGAGAGCAAAGGACGCTGATGGCAGGATTGTAATTCATTTGGACCTAGATTTCTTTGAGGGTTTGTTCAAACTCCCAGACGTTGAGGATTATGCAACAGTTTCACTAGAATTGGCAGTAGAACACTGGGGCAAAGAGATTGAGTTATGCACAAAGGTTATGTTGAAGAGCTATCTTGCCAAAAATGTCACCGAACTACCCAAGACCATGCATAGATCAGACTTCATTCAAGAAGTCAATGATATTATTGTGTCTCTAAGTAGGGTTTTGGGCCTTTCCTCTGCAAAGGAATTTCAGGAATGGATGTTCCTGTATATTGCTACCATCAAGAAGGACAAGGAATTTATCAGATGGGGGGAGCATATCAGTAGCTCCATTTGCTTTTAGTTAATCAAGGTATTGTTCTTCAAGAGTTTCTACACGACTTCTTTCTTGGTCTATGCTGCGGCCACTATGGGAGATTTCACTGGATTAAACACCAAAGGTATTCGAAGTGCTTCACAAATTTACGATTTTTATCCTTAGCTCACACTGGACGAGGGTAATAGGCACTTCCACATGATTAATGATGCCTTATTTGCGGTCATTCTTTATCTTTTTATAAAGATTTATACAATCGAATTTTTTTTGATGAAGCCTTCAAATAAGTGCGTGAATGGGGAGCTATTTACCTACATTTCCCCACATTTACATATATTCGGATTCCGGGTTTTGTAGGTGCTCCCATCAAGTTGCCAAGATGTCCCACTAATAAGTGGGTCTTGCTAGAATTGGTTCGATAATTGCTGGATTATCATAAGATTAAAAATAAACGACACAAGGTGGGAGTTCAATTCCCTATTTTAGTTGAGAGATACACTTGTTCAAATATTTATAAGGCAAAGAACGCAGATGCAGAAATGTCAGAAGTAATGCAATCCTTCCATTCTCGGACCAGTTTCGACTGCTGGGGTAAATTCAGTGAAACTGGTTTGTCTAGTTCCCATGTGCCCCAGTTGGAAGACATTTTGATTCATTATCGGGATGAATTCATCATCCGACAAAGAGATTATGAGAGGCTAATTTTGGATGAAATTCGGCAGTTTGGTATAGCCGAGATTCCAAAGGAAATGCAAGATGATGACGAAATTTTGGATGCAACATATAAAAATAATAATGTTTCCAATCAACCATTGCCATGGATTGATCGGTATGTAGAAGAATGTTGCAATACCAAGGAAAGGGTGGGGCCCATTTTGCAAAGAACCTATAGTTGGTTGGTTACCTTGGGAATCTCATGCAATGGATTAAATCAACCTACAAATATAGAAACCCCATCAACCATGAGTCTACCAACACCTACAAAGGGAAAAAGGTCCATCCAAAGGGCCCATACAGTCCCTAAAAATATTTCATTCGTTGTTGGTAGCTCATCTCTCTCCAAGGCTCCTACTTCCAAAGCCATGTCTCCTACAATACCAATGTCAGAAATAGTTGAAGTCACTGATTCTCCAAGTGTCTCGCAAGACCTGTTATCTCCCTTTTCTCTTCCATTGTCACTTCCTACATCATTTCCTTCCACTTCTACAGTCATTTCCTCTTTCCCATCTCCTTCTATGGCCCAAGTGTTCTCATCTCTTCCAGTTCTCTCAGTAGGGGAAATGATTGGGTTTCCCATCTCTACTTCACTTCCTCTAACACTTCCATTTCCTTCCATATCATCTTCTAATCCCATTGTATCCACTCCTATGGCCGTCCTCACATCCACCCCATCCATTATTGCCACCTATGTTCAAATGCCAACTAATGTTACAGGTCCTCTTGTTTTGACTTATGTTTCAGGTACCGAATCGGTTGTTCCACTCCCATTAGCATTAGCCATTCCAGAATGGCTATTTTGTCATACTCTGAAACAAAAGAAGAAGGTGCCTCTGGTGGATGTTATAGACTTGAGCGTGTTGGAACACACACCAAAAAGGCAGGAAAAGAGGCTAAAGATTGTTTCCAGCCTGTCAGTAAATCAATATGGAGAAAGGGTCGTAGAAGTTGCTACCCCCGTTGAAGGGAAAACCAAGGAAACTATTAAAGCAACGGATTATCAAATTTATAGATTTTCACTGGGAAAAGCAATACATGAAGGGGCAAAACAGGATGTGTAGACTACTCTTGGGAATATGTTAGAAAAATATGAGAAAGACAAGGCTTCCAAGGATGAGCTCAAAGCAAAGGTTGAACAATTCACTGCATTGTTGAGAAAAGTGACACAACCTTCTCCATCTATCGAGATTTCAACTACCACGAATCTGATAGTTTCTTCCACCCTCGATAATATTTCTTATCACGAGATTGAGAAGATAGGTCAGAAGGGAAGATCGGTAAATGGATGGATGGAGCGTATACTGCAAGAAGCCAATCCTTTGATAAAGAAAGCAATTGACATATACAATGATTTACAATCTGAAAGAACCTCTATTCGAAAAATGGATGAAGTCTTCTCCGAAGATAATAATAACTTGAACGTGAATTTGACTACATGGAGTGAAATCCGAGAAGAAGATCCGGATTTGCTTCTCCAGGAAGATGTAATAGATGATGCCTCTAAATTGTTCCAGTATCAAAAAGCTATGGAGTTTCGGTCCTAGGTTTTGTAGGATCTAATTAAGAAATTGGATGACAAGCGTGTAGAGATAATGGATGCTCTAAATAACATTTCATAGGAGTTTGATAATATCAATTGTAAGTTCTTCAATGAAAACATCTATGCTCTTCCTAAAGATCAGATCAAGCTGAATTTCAAGGACTTGGTAAAAAGGGACGATGAAGTAATAGAACCTTCTGCAGTGAATCCATTGACAGGTTGGTTTCGTGCCAAAAATTCAATGGTCGACTAAAAAAGGTAGTAAGTAAACTCAGAAGAGTTCCAACCAAAGTAGCAAGAGAGATTGAGACGACATATGTAGTTAATCACTATGTGTGTGGACCAGAGGATGGATAAATTTAGGGAATTATTAATCGTTTCATCGAATACAAACATCTGATGGCTACTTGGGAGAAGGAATAGGAGAAAAGTGGAACTGGAGAAGATGTTGTAGAGCCCAACCAAAGCTAAGCGGCCATGGGAGGACTGATCTAAGCTCTGGATCAGTCAAAGTTGTAGGGTTGACTGATCCAAACTCTTGCAACAAACTTTGCTATTTTTATGGGAGCATGTTCCCTAGAACTTAATGACATTTCTATTTTTAGTAATTTTTTGGTTAGAGGTCTAGCTGTAATGGCCCAACCTAAGGAACTTATAAATAGATAAGTATATTAAGTCTTGGGGAGGGAGATCATTTTGTAGAAGTTGCTCTTCAAGCTTGGAAGAGTGCTTTGACTATTCAGGAACCTTTCAATTACATTCAGTGTGATATTTTTCCATGAAGAATCTGATCTATTGTGTTGATGGTTGATCAATGTATGCTTTGTGAATGCATAATTCCTTAGTATAAGAGGTTGACTCACCTTTATTTTAGAATATCTCATTTCATTCTATTGAAAATGATATAATTGTTTGAGTGTTAGTTGTGGAAAGGGTTATTTTCCTTATGTTATAAAACCTATATTATCATTGACTGTCATAAGTGAAATAGATGTTTGACATGTGCATGTTTTATATTATCATGGTGGTTGGTTGTGTTTTTGATCAAATTTTCTCTATCTGTTATGCATAATCCGAGTTTAACAAAAGGAACGTATGCTTCCTAGTTTGTGATATTATGTATCCTCTCTAAGTTGTAGCAGGTGAAGGTGACTTGTGGTGCATACACCCTCTTCAAACCAACCCTTCATGAGTTTGAAAATCCCCTTTATTTTGGTGCATCACCATCCGTAGTCTAGTTTCATTTCTTGCAAATCCCTTTCCCTAAAACTCATGAAATGTTAGCATAGGTCTAGATAACTATTTCTTTTCACTAGGAGTAGCACATCACTTAGTTTAGGAAGAGGAAACCGCCCTTCTCCGGAGCTTCACCTCAAACCCAAGTCCCACAACTTGAGAGGTGATTCAATGTGTCTCAATCACACCAAACATCTTGTTCATATTCTGGCCATTCGGAGGGTGTAGTGATTTGATGACAACAATAATGCAACCGACATGAAGACTATTCTTAGATTTACAAAACTCTAAATCATGCCACCTTGAACCATAACTATGTTTTATATATGGATAAAGTTTTTTTCCTGAACTTGGCCATGAAATCACAAACAAGAACCTGTAATTTTATAAGGGAAATAGTTTTTGATACCTTTGCTAAATTTGTAGTATAAATTTCATACTCAAAACCTTTTTTTAAATAAATTTGTGGTCTACTAGTGAGTCATGAATGTCTTCTTGTATCTTTGCTAAAAATCCACATTCTATACATATCCATTTGATACAATCAACCTCAAATTTAAGTGCACCTTCTACTTTCTTACAAATAATATCATTAACAAATTAATTTGCATGTGGAGGAAGGACATCATTTGTTTCCGTATCTCTAAAATTTCTAAATGTGGCTATATGTAAATCAAACTCTATATGGGTACGAGAATAACATGTCTCATGGGTTGTTATTTTCCTTACATACATCAACTTTAAATTCTCAAATGCTTATCGTGTAATTTTGATATTAGAATTGTCATCTTTACAACTTCTATACAACTCACACAAACAAGGACCAACCCTTATATGTAAAACATCCTTAGATTTGGAAGATACATGAGTATGGTTTTTCCAATGCTCAATAATAATATCTTGTACACCATTATACTTTTTCTTCTTTGAGGCACCCAATATATCAATGCTTGATTCCCTTCCATGTTTTCATCCATTTTTGCCTTGCACTTCAAGTGCCTTGAGATAGTTCTTCTACCTTTACCAAGATCATTTGCAATTACTATGACGTGTCACTGTTTGACTATTTTTTACGAGAGAAGATACCAATAATGTTAAGTGAATTATATAACTTTAGTACCATGATATCTTTCATGTTATTAGTAGATTTTAAATCAAATCATAACAATTCAAAAAATAGGGACCACATCTTTACATTGAAAAGGTCTTACTACTAATTGAGCCCCACCAATCAAAGATTTGTTTTGAAAATAATCTTTGTATATCTTTGTTGAAGGGGCCTTTATTGTGTTTACATAATGTAACTTATTGTATAGGCGGGCAAAAATGTGTCTATACAACATGCACTCTTATCATCTGTTCAACTAGGGTATTGATGCAAGGAGTAAGGGACAAACCAAGAAGAACACACAACAAATAGAATTCAAAGGGGGTACGGGGACCACTAAGATCACATACCCAAAGGGAAGTAACTCTTACACTAGGTCAACCTAGGGTTTCCAAGGCTCGGGATAGAGAAAGAGGAAGGAATGCTATTGGGGTATCAATACTATGGGGGTGACTAGGAACAAAATAAACACGCAAGATCTATGCTAATCGAAGTAAAGCATGTAACATAAAATAAAGGAACTGAAAAATATAATATGATAACCTAGCACGTGTGCATAAAATACTAAGCTAACATAAAGTATTAAGATATTGAAATGTAGGAAACTAATCTATACAAAATGAAAAATTGAGTTAGAGAACTTGCCTATTAGGGGCAGTAGCTGGTGATGTATCTATCTCTCCAAAGGACCATACTCCAAGAGAGAACAAATTTTAGGTGAGAGAAGGGGAAACAATCTAGTCCTAGCTCACAATAGATGACCCAAAAGTGCAAGCAAACTAGTCCAAGAAATAATAATCTTTAAGCCAAAAGTCAAGATGCGATAAATTCAAGAGACTAAGTGAGAAGGTGCAAGTTGGCGCAAGACAGAGGAAAGCTAATGGAGAGTTCCTATATATGATATTGATGTGATGATCCTTAATATGATCTGTTGAAAATGTGATGAAATGCCAAAATGGTGTGCATTTATACCAATGTCATTGCCTGCTGGGTGAAGCATTTGGCCAGTCGACTAAAGAAATATGTAACACCGACACCACTCGCCCACATGGGACGATATCGACCAAGAGATGAAATTTATCACCAACAAGATCGGCCCAGTATGTAAGGTGTCCGGTTGAAAGAAATACCTAAATGTCAAGGAAGATGCAAATGAGTTGTCACAAGCAAACAAGATATAGTGGAAGAATGCATGGAAAGCAAAGTAAGAAGGTAAGAGCAAAATAAGGTACATAAATAGGACCGAAAGTCCATTTTCTCTCTATGTATCATTCCTAACCCAATGGTTACGTGAATAATCATGTCCCTATCTTGGCATGAGCCCCCTTAAAGTACCCATTCCCATAGAAATAGATGCATTAAAAACCTCTAACATGGAAAGAGAAATTGTTAGTTACATATGTATGAAAATAGAAAGCATGAAAATATTAGGTGTATACATATGCCCCAACCGTTGATTACCACATGTTGCAATAGTGAAACTATGGGGTAGTCAATGGCGAAAAGAACGATACATAACATCAAAAATTTAAAGTAGATGTTGGAAGTAAAGAAAGGACTAGCTGAAATGAAATATACTCACCAATGCGTACCTGATAGTGTTGGTCGTCCTGCCATGTATGAGGTACAATCCATACTTCTAGAACCCTGGAGAAGAAAAATTGTAAAGGAAACACTAGAGGATCATCAGTAAAATAAGACATAAATAACCTAGCTAGGGGCCCATGGGATGGATGTCATGTAATTAGGATCATAGAGATAGCGTGATTGTCATAAAGTCAAAGCCAAGCAGGCGGGTACCAACACTAAAAAGTGTAAAAAAAATGTATGGTAGAAGCTACAAAGAGGTACTATTGTCATAAAACCCAAAGGTGCAAATAAATAGAACATGGATGATTAGTCCCAAAGGGTGAATAACAATGCTGAAAAGTGCACAAAAAACCATGAGGTAGATGCTATAAGAATAAGAGAGGTAAATAGATCCAAGCAAGACTATGAGCCTAAGCGAGGATGCACAAGACCACGGTGATCCCATAGGAAAATGCCAGGGATCAAAAAGATGTTGATAATTATCATTGTCAAAGAGAAGTTGATGAAGGTCAGTGAATTTGGAAAATAAAAGGATAATGAGATGGTCGCTAAGTACCGAAATCCTCTTGAGTTCCATCATGCATGTTAAATTTTTTGAGGAATTGAGAATTTCATTGGTTCTTTGAAGATGTGTCCTTCATTTGTTTGAAGGTGATATGTATTAGGACCGATGATATATTTGATGAGGTAGGGACCCCCACCATTTCTGAGTGTATTTTCCTTCTTTTTCATGGGTATAATCAAGCTTCAAGGACAAGGTCACCCACGTTAAAAGTACATGGACAAACAAATTATATTATGCTTTCTTAGGCTCATGCACTACTTGTTTTTGCTTATGATTGTGAATATAGGAATAATCACATCACTCTTCTAGGAGATCAAGTTCATGAATGCGTGCACTCACATGGATTTCCTCATCTAGAATGATGTCCGTAGAGGGAGATACATAGTGAAGGGAGTTTCACCTCAAGTTTAAGGATAACCTTGGCTCTGTAAGTAAGAGAGAAAGGACATTTCCCTAATGGCCATATAAACATTAGTATGGTTTATGTCACACAGTGTAGTATATAGATTTGGTATTCTATTCTATGTAAGTGAATCAAAAACCATATTTTGGAGGATCTTACTAATTATTTTGTTTTTAGATTCATCCTGATCCATGTTACTTTTAAGATGATGAGTGTGTTTCGAGAATCGATGCTTAATCTTAAACTTAACGAAGAGTTTCCTCATTTATTTTCATTTGAAATTCCCATGCCAATTATTAAATACTGATGGTATGGGGAATCCCTAAAATGAAAATTGATTTTTTTAAGCAAAAACTTGGACATAGTAAGGCTGGACATGCTGGTCAGGCGTATAGCTTCAATCTACTTAGTGAAATTACTCCGGTAGCTAGTGATGATGAAGACATAATCATCTTAGAGAGTCAAGGAGATCTTTCCAATGTAGATCTAATCTTCACATGTTGAAGAGTCAAGGCAGTGAAATAGATTGTAACTCAGTCAGAGGGTAATGAATCAAATCATCATGATATCGACAAGGCTTGCAATTTATCTGGCAACAGGCATGAGAGTTAGATTCTAGAGTAGGATATTAATATCCCATACGTAGGAATTTATGTGTAGTAGTGTGACACGACTGCTAAAATGGCCACTGCAAGTGCCTCCATGTTTACTCCTCTTCTAAGACAAGGGAAACTTCATTCTTGTTAATGCATTATAGTAGGGTAACTACAAATTTTCAATAGTATATTATGTCATCTTTGTGTACATATTTGAGATCCTTTTTGCATATTTGGAATTGTGTGCTTGTGAGTCCATATGCCATATGGGTAAGTATCTAATGTTGGATGAATTGGTGAATGTTTCACATACCAAGGATAAGTTGCAAGGGGTGTCTAGATTTTATATGATAGATGTCCCAGGAAACATTCATGATGCGAGGTAGTGGGGGTTTGTACGATTTTTTTACTTGGGTAGTAATATCATTAGATTTATTGGACTATATCTGAAACTATGTGGTAGCATGTCATGGCCAAATATTTAGCCAAATCATTATACTCACATGGGATTGATTTGATGGTAAATTAGGTGAAGCATGATATTATCCCAAGTGAACTAGGTTGTAATAGGATTTAAGATTTTTGCTACAACATTAATATGCACTACTAACATGTCAACATACTAACTGAGATTCCCCCATGACATGGAGATAAAAGATATTTTTTTCAAGATAAACTTGCATTCCCAAGTTAAGAGATTTATATTCAGCCATGTTATTGGTGACCTTGAATTATAGTCAATAGGAAAGGGGAAAATTTTTGTTAGAAGGATCAAAGAGCACATAGACTACCCCAACTCCTTGAAGGAATTTTTCCCCATCAAAGTGTAACAGAAATGTATCCTCATGAAAATCAATGGTAATTTATTCTTCAGAGATCTTGGTGTTTTTTTATCCTTAGGTGAGGGATGCGCTTTATTATTGGTGTCATAGGACTGTGCCTCAAGACCTGCCATGAAGCTAAAGAAAGTATTTCATAGTAATAGCATTATTGATACCCTTAATGAGGAGGATTTCCTCACTAGGTATCATATCATGAATATATTAAGGAGAAGGTATGGGGGCGGAAGCTAATTGGTTTGCAATAACTTGGCCTTTTACCACTCGCTCCATGATGATACAGAGGTAAAATTCCATAATAAGATACATCCACTTCCTAATTCGATCTATTGGAAGAACAAATTTTGAGAAGAAGTGTTGTAAAGGATCCATGTGAATAATAACATGGGTGTTTTGGTAAAGAATATAATGTCATAGTTTCATAGTTGTGTAGTAGATGGTTAGACAAATCTCACTTGATGGAACTATATCGCATCTCATAATATAAAGAGAGCATGACTAACATAGTATACGATGTACTCTTTTCCCTTTTCATCTTCCTGTACTAGCATTTCCCCAATGGAAACTAGAGTAGAAGAGGTATATAATAACAAAGGATGATCAGGATAAGGATGTTGCAATGTCGGTAATGAAGTGAGAGATTGTTTCATGTTATCAAAAGTTTGCTGAGAATCCTTGTTCCACTCAAGTTTGGTAGAATTTCGGAGTAAAATATGTTTATGGCATGTACAAGATAGGAAAATTCAGGGACAAATCGTCATATTTCCCCAAGCTTTCTAAGAAAATTTTGTATGTCTCCTATGGAATATGGTAATGACATGTCAAGAATAGCATTAAGCTTTATTGGATTCACATTGATGCCACATTTTAGTACTAAGAAAACTAAAAAAATTTCCTTGAGTCACCATAAATATGCATTCATTAGGATTTAGATTAACCTTTTATTTGAAAATCCTCCCTATGATGATGTCTAGTTCATGAGCATGATCATCCATGCATCGAGATTTGACGAGTAGATAATCCACATAAACTTTGACTTATTTTCATATAATATCATGAAAGATGTGAGTCACGGCACTTTGATACGTTGTGCCAACATTTTTAAGTCCAAGAAGAATTTTGACATAAAAATAAGTGCCCCATTTTTTCATAAAAGTGGTCTTATGTTGATCTTCAATAATGATTTGGATTTTATTATATCCTGAGAACCCATCCATAAGGGATAAAATTTAATATCCTATCATGGATTCAATCATGGTGTGGATGGATGGTAAAGTAAATTTATCCTTACGAAAAATGAGGTTGAGATTTTTGCAATCGATGTATATATGGATAGCGTGAGTATCCTTCTTCCTAACTTGGATGATATTGCAAACCCACTCATAATACTACACAGTGTGGATGAATTTGTAATCTAAGAGTTTAATTATTTATTTATGACAAATATCTTTTATTTTAGGAGGGAAATTTTGTATCTTTTGTCAAACAGGTGCAACGTTAGGATAAATGATGATGTTATGGGAGATGATCTTAGGATCAATGTCTGGCATACAGTATATACCCATGCAAATAATTCCTTGTGTTTTCTCAATTTTTTGATGTGATGCTCATGTAAATAGGGGAAATGATTCCTGAGCATGACTACATGCAAGGGATAGTCATCCAATTTCATACTGATAATTGATTCAGCTAACATGGAATTTTCATCCTGGAAATGGTATGGAACTTCACAAAATTTAGCTACCTCGTCCTGACAAGGATCTATAGTAGTGACATAGTCGTCAAAGCACATAGGTATTTTGAGGAAATTCCCTAATTTATGATAGCCTTGAGGAATTTTATCCTCTCGTATGTATAGGATCTCTAAGATAGCCTCATCATTATCTAAATTGTGGAGATGGTAATGATATTCCACATTAATTTCTAGTCCCATGTATTATTTTTGTCTTGGTGCTGTCTAGAACCAATTTTTCATACATCCAATACCCTATCATCCAAGGTGATCTCTTTGGTCATATGATCCACAATGGTCATCTTAGTAGCACAAGGACCATTGCTAACTACATAGGTTAGATAAGGAACTAACTTGAGTGGTGGAGTTGTAGGATCTGAAGTTACTTTAGGAGGGTAACAAGATGCATAATCATTGAGTTTCTACAATACCCCAAGAGTGTTAAAAAATGGAGGACTAATGGGAGGCACGTAAGAATTTTATTCCTTTTTTTCCTCATTATCATTAGTATAGTAAACAAGAGTACATAATATGTGTTTATAGTAGTAGAATAGACTTACAAGGATTGCATATGGGCCAAGACACATTAGTAGTGCACTAATTCTAAGTTTCTAGACTCATCTTATGAAATAACGTAGTCTTTGTCATTATAAGGAGAGAAGTCAATATCTTCTTTCTTAGTTTTGGGAACCTATTATTTAGTCATGACACCGATCTTGCTAAATGATTAATGTGAGAGAGGAGGGTGGTTGGAAAAGAGTTACACAATTCCTATTTCATTACATTCCAAGTGATTGGAAGTTAAGGTGTGATGAATAGGATCCTCTAGCTTGGGTCATGGTGGATACTAATCCCTAGGTAAAATTATTGGAAATAACCGATACACAATGTCATCAGGTAATCTATTCTTATTGACCTTTTTTTGGAGTTCATTAATTTTTTCATCATTTGAATTTGTTAGCATAATATGGATTTTAGACCTAAGATCAAATAATTTTGGTTATTGAATATCTTGGATCTCTGGAGCAAAGGGCATTAAGAAGGGCTCATTAGGAAATTGTAATAGAATATCCCAAGGATTGGTATCGACATCATGCCTAAATCATTGGTTTTTATCAATTAATTTAATACATTGATACTTGGACGATGCAGATGTGTGCATGTGATGCATCTAGGGGTGACCTAATAGGAGATTATAAAAGAGAATACAATTTAGAACCCTAAGTTTTATACAAACCATTTTTTTTCTGACTATGATGGGAAACCAGATGCATCCTATGGTTTTTTCTTGGTTTTGATATGAATGATATAACAAGATAAAGGTTAAGCGAGTCGGTTTGAGGTTTTCAACAAAAAATTGGAGGCTCTTTGATTAGATAATAGGATTCTAAGGTTAATTCCCAAACCTTTTTACGTGACGTACTATATGCACTTGAGCATCATGGATAACTACACTAGTGGGCAGGGGTGGGTCATCTACATGCAAAAAATAAAAATTCATTGGTAATCATGTCATCATCAAATATATTACAAGGTTAAACAATCCCAATGCGTGATATTTATGGAGGATCATCCCATACTCTCTATTTGATGAATTTCTAAGGTTGTAGATATGGAGGGATATTTGGGAGCCTTTGCTAGGAAGTATTCTCCAATATTTATAGTTATTAAAGAAGAAATTTTTGATATGAATACAAATTAAAAATGAGTTCCATACAAGGGAATCTTATCACGTAGGATAATTGAGCTCATCAAAACAATTGTAGTACAACTTGGAGTAACTCCTATAATTATATCGTGGTAGTAGCGTAATGGAATATGTGTCCAAATCCTGATGGCGGATTTTGCATTCAATGGAGCTATCTTGTCCGGAAGAAGGGGGAATGTGATTCTTTGCTTGGTAACACCATTGATACCGCGGGTGGAGGCTCAACTGTGGGAGTGGGCTCCATCATTGGTAGATCTTGGGAAGTATCAAGACAAAGATGGGTTATCACATAGGTTTCTTTGGTTTAATAATAGGATCTTTATGGGAAGGCTTACACCAATAGTTAGTTTTGGTAGAATTGATATATTGGGAATTCAAGAAATTTTATCATATGAGTGATTCTATGGTACCCACAACATTCTTCATGGGTTTTTTTATGGTGTTGATTTTGATTACTGGAGTGAGATTTTTCTAAAGATTTATATTTTTCATAACGTTTTTGTATGATGGACAGAGTAATCAAAAGAGTAACCAAGGAATAATTTGATGGATCCTTCCCTAAGGTCTTTGCAATCACTATGTGAGTGTCCTATTGTTCGCATGCCACCAAAAAAGTAAATTAACTCTAAAAGTTAGGACAAGGATTGTCTTGGAAGTGGGTACTATCTGTGGAGCGTGGGAAGTATTTGTAGAATTTCATCATTAGATAGGGGAGTATGAAGATAGGTGTAAGGAGATATTCCTTATGTGCTCCTATTCATTTCTCTCTAGAAGGATTAAGCATATGCATTGTTACTTCCTTTAATCTTGGGTGATGGGTTGGAAGTGCATCCAAACTCACGCATAAGGTGATCTTTTCTTTTATCTTGCTCAAGGTCTTCCTCTAACATGTTAGGAGAGAAATACATGACCTTGTATTGGAGGGTTGGTGTAAGGGCCTTAAGAAATATTTGAGATAAAATTTTACTATCAAGGTTATGGTTAACTTGTATGGACAAATATTTCCATTTTTTTAATAAATTCGTGAGCTGATTTGTTCATTCCTTGTTTAAGATTTATGAATTTCTGCAAGGTATTTTTGGGTAGATCATATTGTTGGAGATTCATAAATTAGGGATGTTGAACTAAGCTTTCTAGGTCAACTATTGAGTTGGGAGGAAGTTGATTATACCATTCTAGGGCCTCACCCACTAAGTTTTTCACTAGAATCTTAGTTGTTGCATAGGTATTTGATTTGAATCCATTCTTTATGGATATTTCCAAAAGTTTTGAGGAAGAGGGATGGATCCCTGGAACCATCGTAAGAGATGGTACAAATAGTCTCTCTCATAAATCCATGGGTTGTGATATATGGAGCTAAAGGTTCATTTTGGATAGTTTGCAACATCTTGTTTTTAGATTGGTGGAGGAGGAATATGATTTCTGTGCGCATCCACCAATGGAGGAGGTATGAAGGAAGGTACATTGGGTACCACACTTTGAGATGCTATTTATAGCATCTGATTTTGTATTTGGATCAGCTGGATGTGGTAGTAGCTTGGGATAAATCCATCTGGTCTAGGAGTTTAGCTATTAATACATTAATATCCATAGAAGAATATTGGCCTTTGTTTGTGGGTGCTTTTTAGTATTCATCATGTTCATTGTTAGGGGATTTATGAGACTTGTTTTGATCAGCATTACAGGGAGGAGTTTGAATATGATAAGTCCCTTTGTAATTGAGATGAGGCATGGTCATCTTTATGGTATCAAAAAATATTTTTCAGAGACTTCCATCCCACTCGGGTGTAAGATACTCATTGTCATTGATATTTTTTAATGATACATCTCGGATCTATATGCTCAACCACAACCAAATTACACTCAACTGAGTGACCTTGTTATGAGTGACTAGAGGGAAAAGGTGGGGGCATTGGAGCTTCATGGGTAAGACTGGAGCAACTAGGAGTATTAACATTTGTAGGATGAGAAATGTAACACTTAGGTGCGTGAAGAGGAAATGTAGGCATGAATGAATAACCCAGGAAGAAGTTCAGAGGATTTAAATAAGCCAAAAGATCCTGAGAGGATACATGGGTGCAATCTGGAAACTGAAAGAAGAATTATGAAAAAGTGTAATTTCGATGTAATTCTCCTTTGCACATAATTTACACAAGGTCCAGTAGCATCAGAAAGGAAAATGAGCTAGGATAGACATAATCGTCCCTACACAAAAATTATACATAGGGACCAATGGTGTCAGGACAACTGATTTTTTAGGGTTTGTTTTATGGATTTTTAAGGTCTAAAATGAAATAAACCCAAAAATGGATGCTTTTAATGAGATGTGGTCGATCAAAAGGTACAAAAGGAGGTTCACATTGGGTTCACCAAGGATGTATGATGGGACAAAATGTGTCTATACAAACATGCACTCCTATCATCTATTCAACTATGGTATCGAGGAAACAAGTAAGGCACACACCAAGAATGATACATAACAAATATAATTCAGAGGGGGTACATGTACCAATAAGATCGTATACCCAAAGGGAAGTAACCCTTACACTAGGTCAACCTAGGGTTTCCAAGGCCCAAGATTGAGAAAGAGAAAAGAACCCTATTGGGGTATCATTACTATAGGGATGACTAGGAAGAAAATAAACATGCAAGATCTATGCTAACCGAAGTAAAGTATGCAACATAAAATGAAGGAATTGAATAACACTATGTGTTATCACCAAATCACAACACCCTTCTATGGTTTATACAAGTGCATGTATTTGAACTCACGGTGTGATTGGATAACATGGGTAGTATCTCCAAGTTGTGGTACTTGCTACTTGAGATAGACCTCCAGAGAAAGCTGGTTCTTGCTCCTAAACTACCAGCCACAATCTACTCTAATGCAGGGGAAACTAACTATTCTAATCTAAATTTCCAAGGGGCCAGGGAGAGAGAATTCATGAAATGAAAGCCTACACTAAAGTGGTGATACACCAGAAAATGAGTGTGTGAGAGTAGTCTCCAAATGCGTGAAATACAGAAGCAAAGTGCACACTAGAAGAGAGTGATGACAGTTCTCCATAATCTAGCAAAACACATTCACAACAATATTTCAAACATACATAATGATAATGGATCCCTACATGAAGCACAATAATAGACACAATATTCTTGTAAAGAAGAGGTTGAAGGGGCAAGGAGAATGCAAGAAAACACAGTAGGGGAAGATACATCCACAAACTTATATTTTATTGCTTCCTGATATGCACAGTTCAATCGGTTACAAGGTAAGGGCCTGGATCACCATGCAAGGAGTCCACAACAAGGGCCTACAACACATTGGCTTCATAAAGTGATTTTGGCAGAGCTTTGCTACAAAAACTGACCTCCTTCTTACAATGAGCCCCAACAGTCCCATTTATAAAAAAAATGAGAAGAAAGAGAGAAGGGAAAAGTGGAAATCCTGAAATCTGTCCTTCAACCACTTATAAGAGGCATTAAATGGAGTAAAATTATTATATATTACTTGCAAAAGGCTCCCCATACTGTCCTAGTTGCTGCAACAGAGAAATAATGATGACCATGCCTCTTAATTGCACTCCCAACCACCAAATGAAACACTGTTATGAACCCGGCCATGTTTTCTAAAAAATCTTGATCAATATCTCATAAAATCTGGAATTTCTTGATTTCTATGTCATCAGGCTCAGAGCCAAGATTCCAATGGTACCAATTTTGTGTGATTTTGTTGAGAAATACAAAAGTTATGGCCCTCTGAGTGCAGGCATCTATTTTGGGTTTGGTAGGCGTTTTCTGTCATTTGACGGGAATGAGCATTAACTGACTGGAGCCGAATATGATTCTTTTAATTAAATATATCTATCCTTCATTAAAAATAAGAAATCCAATTTTTTGGTGTAGAGGACGTCGTGCTCGTTCCAGGAAGTCTAATTTTGTGAAAATCGGAGCTCGGAGTCAAAAGTTATGGCCGTGTGAAGTTTCACGGGTCAAACGTTGACTTTTCTTCTTTGCCTTCGGCCGATTCGGCTTTTAGCGTCCCTCCGCGTACCGCGCGTACTTTTGGCCAGATGTCCCAGACGAAAATCTCCTGCTTCGGCCGATTCGGGCTTCCTTGTTCCTGTTTGAGGTGAAGACACGTGGCGAGATTCCATTCATTGGCGGCTCTTTCGGCTTTTCGTGTCCCACATGTACTTTTGGCCCAACTGTCCCGGACGCAAGTCCCCTGTTTCAGCCGAATCGGCCGGTTCGCGTCCTCCGCATAATTTTGGCCCGGATGTCCCAAACTTGTCTGGGACAAATATCTCTGAACCGCCCGAAATGGACTGACTTGCGCCAAACCGGCCGATCCGCATCCCGCGCGTACTTTTGGTCCAGCTGTCCCAAACCGCGCGAAACAAAAGACTTAGGAAATTTTTTCCTTCTTTCAGCTGATTCAGCTTTTTCACGTCCCATGTCCCGATGTCCCAACTGTCCCAACTGTCCTGCAGACTCATTTTTTCGGCCCCCCTGGACTAGGACTTAGCCGATTTTCTTCATTTTTTCGGCCTGTTGGGATTTCTTCTTGGGTGGGGGAGTTAAAAAAAAGGCCGAGGGGACCCCAAAAAACATGATTATGGACCTCGAATCAATCTTACTCGCCCGGGACTGAATAATCTGATGCGTGTTATCAAAATTACCTTGAGGGTGAATTTTGGATAACAATTTTGGTGACTCAGCGGGGTTATCTGCCTGCCAGATGAAGAACAGCCAGCTGCTCGTAGCAATCCATTGGGCATGGAGTCTGTTTGACAATCTCTCAGCTGATCTGAAATTTGAAAACCTGTGTCCTTGAGCTATTGAAACATTCGTTGAGCTGGTTCTCTTGTGGCTGCAATTCTTTTCCAGGAGCTTGATGAACTGCAAACATGCACATACTAGAAGCAATAGGACATGTGCACAAGAACTTAGGGAAATAAAAACTACTCTAACAGCAGTACAATGTGCATAAGCACTTAGAGGAATGGAAATTCTAAATTAATATTTACAAGGGTGAAAAGTTATCTTTCTAGTAGCAACGTTTGAGATAGATCCCATTGACCGGAATCTGTAATTCTTCACCATCCAACTTAGCCAGTCGGAAGGCATTGCTACCTTTGCATTCAATGATCATGTATGGGCCACTCTAGATGGCATCAAACTTGGAATGCTTTCTGGGCTTTGCACGATCTGCATCCCATTTCAACACTAGATCTCCAATTTGGAAGGTTCTAGCCTTGGCTTTCCTATCAAAAGTCTTCTTGATCAAGGCTTGATCCTTCTCTATTGCCTGGGCTGCATGCTCTCTAATTTCTTGGAGCTCCATTAATTCTGCATATCTAACCTCCATGGGTTCAAACTCAGCTAGTTCCAATTGTTTCATCAGTTCCAATGCTAGCAACTCGAGTGATATAGGTAGAACTACTTCTTTCCCGTACACAAGCTTGTATGGAGAGCTTCCTATAGACCTCTTGGGTGTGATTCTATCGGCCCATAGGGCTGATTTGAGCTTTGAGTGCCAAGTCCTCTGATTTTCATCAAGAGTCCTTCTGATGATTCTTAGTAGATTCTTGTTCGTAGACTCGGCTTGGCCATTACCCTGAGGGTAATAATTCGATGAAGTGCTAAGATACACACAATTCTTGACATCCCATTCAGTGATCTTTGTGCCAAGGAATGCCAATGCATTGTCCGATATGATAGTGGCAGGGGCACCAAACCTCGTGACTATCCCTTCATAGAAATCTAAGATATTGGATTCGTTTTCCTCCTTAAGTGCCACTGCTTCGGTCCACTTGGTGAAATAGTCTGTTGCTGTAAGTATCCACTTGTGACCTTGACTGGAATTGGGATTGATAACCCCAATGAAGTCCAATCCCCATTGCATGAATGGTTGATTTACTGAAATTGGACGAAGGGGCAGCGCTGCTAACCTTTCTTTCCCTGTGAAGAATGCACATCTCTTGCATTTTTTGACCCATGAGTAGAAATCATTGAACATCAGTAGGCCAATAGTAACCAGCTTTCATTATTTTGAGAGCTGTCACTCATGGAGCAAAGTGGCCTCCTACTTCCCCGTCATGGAACTCGTGTAAGATCTTCTCAACTTGACCTGTTCCAATGCATCTTAATAGAACACCATGGATGTCTTTCTTGAACAAGATACCATTAGTGAGTACATATGGGATAGCTTGTAATCTAAAGTATCTCCTCTTTGCCTTGCTCACTTCTGGAGGGCACAAGCCTGTTTGGAGGTAATGCACCAAGTCTTGAGTCCAACATGGAATGGGTGCATCATCAGTTGGTTGTTCTTGATCATTCTCTAGTAGCAGGACAACATCTTCTTCACCTTTTGAGCCGTCTGGTTGTTTGGAGGTGAGCTGCTCACACAACCCTTTGCCACGAACTAGCTTGGTCACTTTGATTTCAATATCATATTCCATCACCCGAGTGATCCAACCTGCTCTCTTCTCGTTTAAATCCTTGTTTAGGAGAAAGTCCTTGACACCAGCATGAGACACCAGCAGTTGAATCTTATTGTTTGAGACCAAATGTCTGAACTTCTTCAAGCTCCTGATGACGGCAAGGACATGCTTTTCGATGAAAGAATACTTTATTTCGTAATCTTCCAAGGTTTGACTAAAGAATGATATGGGCTGTTCTGAACCTTCTCTATTTAGCTGTGTCAAGATAGCTGAGATTGTATCTGATCCTCCAAAAGCATACAACATGAAGTCCTTTGAAAAGTTTGGGTTGATAAGAGTTGGAGCTTGTGATATTGCATGCTTGATGTTTTCAAAACTCTCTTTGCCTTCTGCTGTCCATTTGAATGCCAGACTCTTCTTCAACATCATTGTTAAAGGCTTCACAAGAGTGGCAAAATTAGGCACAAATCTGCGGACAAAATTTATCCTTCCCAAGAAGCTTTGAAGAGATTTCTTGTGGTGTGGCAATGGAAGTGTTCGGATGGCTTCAACCCTTTCAGGATCAATTGTTAGCCCTTCCCTAGAGACAATGTGGCCCAAAAATTTTCCCTCATGTGCCAAGAATATACACTTCTTTGGATTCAACGACACTCCGAACCTTCTACACCTCTGAAACACTTGTCTGAGGTGAAAGAGATGGTCTGCTGCATTCTTTGAGAAGACAGTGATATCATCTAGGTATACAAGCACTATATTGTTGATTAAGCCTTTGAATGCCATATCCATAGCTCGCTGAAATGTTGCTCTGGCATTTGACAGTCCAAATGGCATTTTCTTGTAAGCATACGTGCCCCATTTTGTAGTGAAGGCCGTCTTGAATTGATCTTCTTCCTTCACCATTATCTGATTATAGCCTGAATATCCATCTAGCAATGAAAACCTTTCTGAACCAGCTACAACCTGCAATATTTGTTCCATTGATGGAAGCGGATAATGATCTTTGAGTGATGCTTTATTTAGATCACAAAAGTCCACACACAATCTTATTTCTCCATTTCTCTTTCCTTACTGGCACCAAGTTTGCAACCCAACTTGAGTGTTTGATGGGGAAGATGATACTAGCCTCAATGAGCTTGCTTAACTCTTTTCTCATGAGAGGTGCAATATGAGGATTCACTGGCCTTTGCTTTTGCCTAACAGGCTTGGATTCCGGATCCAGCTCAATAGTATGTTGTGCCAACTTTGGGTTGAAACCTCTTAAATCTTTGTAAGTCCAAGCGAAGACATCTGGGAACTCTTGACAAAGCTGAACAAAATCAGATTTCTCTTGTGGAGTACTTACTTTGCCAATTTGCAATGTCTTGCCTTCATCTACTAAGATAGGTTCTGAATCTTCACCCTTTACTTGAATGTTCACTTTCTCCTTCCGAAACTGATCATTCGGGTTGAAGATTGACTCCAAGGTTATGAGGCCTTTTGGTAATTTATTAGTTCTTAGCTACACCACTTGGTCACCATACTGCTGCTCCAGCTTGTCTTGATTCCTAGCGGAGAACTCAGCTTCTTCCTTGCAGGAAATTAACAATCTGCTGATCATTCTCGAAGACTTGCCAACTTGTGTTGTTATCCGGAACAGCTGGTCTCACAACCACTTTGATATGAGGCTGAGATTTTTCATTTTTGATATTTTCTACAACGTCAAATGCAGCCCCAATTGCTGCCAGTCTGTTTGCTGCTTCATTCCTTTTTCTTGGGATGGAATTGATGCTAAAAGCTTCAAAATCTTCAATAAGATCCCATACCCGATTTTTGTAGTTCTTCAACAGATCATTTTTGGTGGCATTTTTCCTCTGACTTGGTTTACGATCAGCTCACTATCACCAAATACTTGCAAATTCTTGATGCCTTTCTTCTTTGCCTAGTGCAATCTGTGAATTAAGGCTTCATACTCAGCTGTGTTGTTTGAGCAAGAAAACTGAAAATGGAAGGCTGAGTAATACTTTATACCTTGCGGTGAAATGAGCATAGCTCCTCCTCCTGCACCTTGTCTACTCCTTGACCCATCAAAGAACAATTGCCATACTTCATTCTTGTCCTTATGATCTGGCTTGGTGATGCTGGGGAGAGGTTGATTCTCTTCATGTAAACAATAAACTCCTGGCTCAGATTCTTCTATTTCTTGATAAGGATCAAAAGCATGCACCTTGCTTGCCCATTCATCAAGAGTTAGATCTGGGATGCTTCCTACCTTGGTGTCAGCTTCATCAGTGCTTGGATGATCTTCTTGATCAAACGCTGAACAATTGGCATTAATCTGACTTGGAGTGTAAGGCTCAATGTGAAAGTTTGCAATAGGTTCAGACCTGATTGTGGCCTTAGTTCCATACCTTGTTCTGAACAACATGTGTGACCAATCAGCAGATAAGTAACCTCCAATCTTGGCTGTGAAATCCCTTGACAAACATAGGGCAAAGAGTGGTGGAAGGTCTATTACTGAGACATCTTGCAAAACAACCACGTTGGGGCATGCATGCAACAGTAAGAATCAAGTTTTTAATCACCCCACCATTGTTACTGCTGTCCCATCCAACCGCACTACCCCTTTGGATATGGTTTCATATTGAAGTCCTAGCTGATCAGCTATTTGCTTGGGCATCACTGAGCTACTTGCCCCGGAATCAATCATGCAATTGTGTACCAATTGTTTCCAATGATTAATGAGACATAAAAAGGAGGGGGCTTCAACATTTTACCTTGCTGTCCTCCATGATTCCCTTCAGGCTGGGCAGCATTTGTGAGTACCTTCTCTTGCATTTGGACTTGCTGATTTGAAGTTGACCAATCCTTCATGGCAGCTTGTAGCAAATCTCTTTGGCCTGGGATAGATAGTGATTCCCACATTGATATGTTTACATTTGTCTTCTTCATCTGATCAATGATGTTGAATGGGGATGAAGCATCCCTCTGCTGTCCTCTAGCTTGCACATTCATTCCTTGCAAATGAGTGGCAGCAGCTGACATCTGAGTTGGTTTAGGAGCTGTTTTGGGTGGTCCTTGCATATTTGGAACTACATTTTGTTTGCCAACAGCTTGTGGAGTGGTAGAAGGTTGCGGATTACTTGGGGCCAATGGTTGTCCTTCACCCAAATTTCTCCTTTTTGACCTTGTGTTGGCTGCAACACTTTGAGAGGGTATTTGGTTCATACCACATAAATCTTCAGCCTGCCAATTGACAAGAGTAGTTTCGTTCAGAGATGTTCCTTGCTGAGGTGCTTCTTGCTGCTGATCCTCTTCGTGGCTGGACTCTTTTGACCCACCAATGGTTTGCACCATAAGAGCCTGATTTAATGCACCGTTAAAGCACATTGATTGGTTATGTGGCTGACTACATGGGAAACACCAATCATATTCTTGGGCCATGTTATTTTGGACTGGTACTAATGCTTTAGAAGCAGATACGACATTGGGGTTATAGGGCTGAAATGGTCTATTAGCGGGAGGCCTTACTTGGCTTTGATTTTGATTTGCAGCCTGAGTTGGTGACCTATTTTGTTGGTATGGGGGCCTAGCCTGGTACTGCACTTGAGGCTGATACGGTCTAGCACTTTGAGCTTGCTGTCTTTTGATAGTAACCAGCTCATTTCCCAAATTTTGCAATTGTTTCATGACCTCTTGGAGTTCATTTGAAGCACTAGAGGATGAAGTAGAAGTTTCATTTGAACTTTGATTTCTAGGAGTGGGAATAGGAGCCAAAGTGGGTGCTTGACTAGTGCTTGGATTTTCTAAGTTTGGATACAAGGGCATGGGAGGCCTAGGAGCCAGTTTACCAGCTTGAATAAGATAGTTTTCAGCCCTAATGGCAATTCTATAAGCAACAGGTAAGGTTGTGCCTCCCATAGATTGAATTAACATAGAAATATCAGAATTCAAAGCCTTAAGATAGTATAGAAAAGCACCTTCAGCTGTTGGCCTGACGGCCACTGGAATCCTATCCCAAGACCTTTGAAATCTGAAGTTGAAGTCAGTCAGCTGCTCGTTGGGAGCTCTCTTGATAGTTGTCAATTGTTCTAGTAGAGACAAATTGTCTCCCTTTTCCCCAAACTGCTCATGGAGAACTATGCATAACTGATTCCAATTTGTGATAGAACCAGCTCCAAGGCTCCTAAACCATTGCAATGCCTTCCCTTTGAATGAAGATGCCAGCAATTTGACAGCCACATCCATTTCATTTATCTCATGGATTGCACAGATGTTAGCAATGTCCTTGACATGATCACCAGGAGTGGTATGATTTTCTCCAGTGAAAAATGGAATGTTCTTCAATGCTGCAATTGGAACTGGATTTTGTGCATTGAGGGCAAGTGGGCTGCTGCCAGTGAAATTGACATAGGGATTTGGTGGTTGCGCCATTCTGATTGGCCTGAAGAACTCTTGTTGATTGAGATGAAAGGTCTACCAGGTGGAGGTGTTGACAAGGTTCTATTAGGTGGAGATGGAGATCTTTGAGCTCTTCTTCCTCTTCTTTCTCTGCCTGGAGATAGGTGTAGATAAACAAAAAATCCTTCCTCCCTAGTTCTTGACCTGGTCTGTATTCTTCTCATAAATTTTCCAGGCTTGGACTACTGAAACCAGCAGATTATGCCTCTTTTGGAGTCGCCAGATGTGCTATTTCAAAGCTCCTTCAAAGCTGGAACTTACAACAAGTGCACATCGATCTTGTTGCAATGAAAGTGAAGACCTCTAAGGTCCCACCGGGCGTGCCAGAACTGTTATCACCAAATCACAGCACCCTTCTATGGTTTATACAAGTGCATATACTTGAACTCATGGTGTGATTGGATAACATGGGTACTATCTCCAAGTTGTGGGACTTGCTACTTGAGATAGACCTCCAGAGAAAGCTGGTTCTTGCTCCTAAACTACCTGCCACAATCTACTCTAATGCAGGGGAAACTAACTATTCTAATCTAAATTTCCAAGGGACCAGGGAGAGAGAATGCATAAAATGAAAGCCTACACTAAAGTGGTGATACACCAGAAAAGGAGGGTGTGAGAGTAGTCTTCAAATGCGTGAAATACAGAAGCAAAGTGCACACTAGAAGGAGTGATGACAGTTCTCCACAATCTAGCAAAATGCATTCACAAAAATATTTCAAACATACACAATGATAATGGATCCCTACATGAAGCATAATAATAGACACAATATTCTTGTAATCAAGGTTGAAGGGGCAAGAAGAATGCAAGAAAACACAGCAGGGGAAGATACATCCACAAACTTATATTTTATTGCTTCCTGATATGCACAGTTCAATCGGTTACAAGAGTAAGGGCCTGGATCACCATGCAAGGAGTCCACAACAAGGGCCTGCAACACATTATCTTCACAAAGAAATTTTAGCAGAGCTTTGCTACAAAAACTACCTCCTTTTTACAATGAGCCCAACACTCCAATTTATAGAAAAAATGAGAAGGAAAGAGAGAAGGGAAAATGGAAATCCCAAAATCTATCCTTCAACCACCTATAAGAGGCATTAAATGGAGTAAAATGATTATATATTACTTGCAAAAGGCTCCCCATACTGTCCCAGGTGCTGCGGCAGAGAAAGAATGATGACCATGCCTCTTAATTGCACTCCCAACCACCAAATAAAACACTGTTATGAACCCAGCCACGTTTTCTAAAAAATCTTGGCCAATTTCTCATCAAATCTGGAATTTATTGATTGCTGTGTGTTGGGCTCGGAGCCACGATTCCAACGGTACCAATTTTGTGTGATTTTGTTGAGAAATGCAAAAGTTATGGCCTTCTGAGTGCGGGCAGCTATTTTGGGTCTGGCAGGCGTTTTCTGTCATTTGACGGGAATGAGCATTGACTGACTGGAGCCGAATATGTTTCTTTTAATTAAATATATCTATCCTTCATTAAAAATAATAAATCTAGTTTTTGTGGCGTAGAGGACGTCGTGCTCGTTCCAGAAAGTCCAATTTTGTGAAAATCGGAGCTCGGAGTCAAAAGTTATGGCCGTTTGAAGTTTCACGGGTCAAACGTTGACTTTTCTTCTTTGCCTTCGGCCAATTCGGCTTTTCGCGTCCCTCCGCGTACCGCATGTAATTTTGGCCTGGATGTCCCAGAACGAAAATCTCCTGCTTCGGTCGATTCGGGCTTCCTTGTTCCTGTTTGAGGTGAAGACACGTGGCGAGATTCCATTCGTTGGCGGCTCTTTCGGCTTTTCGCGTCCCACGCGTACTTTTGGCCCAACTGTCCTGGACGAAAGTCCCTTGTTTCGGCCGAATCAGCTGGTTCGCGTCCTCTGCGTACTTTTGGCCCGGATGTCCCAAACTGTCTGGGACAAATATCTCCGAACCGCCCGAAATGGACCGACTTGCGCCAAACCGGCCGATCCGCGTCCCGCGCGTACTTTTGGCCCAGCTGTCCCAAACCACGCGAAACAAAAGACTTAGGCAATTTTTTCCCTCTTTCAGCCGATTCGGCTTTTCGCGTCCCACGCGTCCCGATGTCCCAACTGTCCCGCAGACCGACTAGGACTTAGGATTTTCTTCATTTTTTCGGCCCCCGCTTGGTTCACGAACCTCAGTCATTTCAGACCCAAAATGCCTCAACACAGTCCGGAACCTTATTTTTTGTTGTTGGGATTTCTTCTTGGGTGGGGGAGTTAAAAAAAAGGCCGAGGGGACCCCGAAAAACATGATTTTGGACCTCGAATCAATCTTACTCGCTCGGGACTGAATAATCTGATGCGTGTTATCAAAATTACCTTGAGGGTGAATTTTGGATAACACTATGCTAACCTAACATGTGCATAAAATGATAGCTAACATAAATTAATACAAAAGAGAAATAGGAAACTACTCTATGCAGAATGACAAGTTGAGTCATATCACTTACCTGTTGGGGGTTGGTTACTGATGCATCTATTTCCCAAAGGACCATACATCAAGAGAGAATATCTTTTAGGTGGAGAAGGGGAAACAATCAAGTCTTAACTCACTATAGGTGAACCAAGAGTGCAAACAAACCAATCCAACAAGAAGAATATCCAATCCAAGAGTCAAGGTGCAAGAAATCCAAGAGATGAGCGAGGAAATGCAAGTTGACGCAAAAGAGTAGAGAAAATGGCAAGTTCTTGTATTTTTTATGTGATGTCCTTGATATGCTATGTCGATGATGTGATGACATGCCATAATGGTGTGCATATATAGGATGCAATCTCCCACAGGCGATAACGTTGCTTAAGGAAAAACCTAACACCGACACCATTGGCCTAATCGAAGGTGTCGGCTAGAGAAACGAACACTATCAGTTTAGCCGAAGGTGTTGGATAGGCAGACCTAAATGTTAAAGATGATGCAAAAGAGTTGTCATGGATCAAGTAAGTCGATGAAAGGTTGAAAATAAAAGTAAGAAGATAATAGCAAAAAGGAGCTTAAATGGGACCAAAATCCATTCTCTCTCCATGTATCATCCCTAACGCAATGGTTACGTGAATAACCATACCCATATCTCAGAATGAGCCCCTTAAGGAACCCATTCCCAAAAATAGATGCATTAGTGACCTCTAACCTGAAAGAGAAATTGTTAGTCACAAATATGAAAATATAAAGCGTAAAAAATTAGGTGTATACACTTTCTTTAATAGTAGCAAATAAATCATCTTCATCCATATCCTCAATATTATTCAAGTTTGGTAATCTTCCATTTAGAAATATTTCTTCCTCTCCTTGAGCATAATCAAAATCTTCATCCCTTGCTATTTGTTCATCATTTCCTTAGAATTTTTCATTTATTAAATATTTAGCTTGAAATTCTTCTTGTTCTTGAAGTGCTTGTTGAGTATGAATAACTTCAAGAGTTTGTTGAGTTTGAATAGATCCATGATTTGAAGAGAAATTTGTTCCTTTTTAACTTGTTTACTTTGTTTATCTTTTCATTGTATTGCTTTTCCTTTTTAGGTTCTCTATTTTTATCTACCTTCCTTACTCTTATATGTTTTTAACCTTTAACCCATTACATACCATATTGCCTACTAAATTGCAACAATTTGATTTAATAATTTAATTTTAAAAAAATGAAGTAAAAAAATGATTTCATATTAGAACTAATAAGAGAAAATGGAATCAAATTCAACTAACCGAAACCTTGATTGATTAGAAATTTGAAGTAAATAAAATAATTTAATTTCATATTTAAACTATTTGAAACAAGTGATTTTTTTAACAAAATGAAACTACTTAATCGAAATTGCAAAATTGAAGTAAATAAAATAGTTTAATTTCATACTTAAAAACTAAAGGAAATAAATGAAAACAAGTTTAACTAAACAAATTTTTTTGATTGATTATGACATATAAGTCAAATATATAATTTCATATTTAAACTAAAGGAAATAATTGAAATTAAATTTAAAAAGAAACAAAACAACTCAAGTTTGATTGTAAAATTGAAGTAAAAATATTAATTTGATATCAGATTTAAACTAAAGAAAATAATTGAAAACAAATTCAACTAAACAAAATAACCCGATTGATTACAAAATATGCAATGTCTATTATATAGTCACTACGAATTAAAAGAAAATTTGCATCTTACATTTTTATTTCCATTATTGAATTTATTAACACCACATATATATTTTTTGCTCTGTTTGAGCATTCTTTCTTATATCTAGGATATGAAATGTCAATCCTATTTTTTATTAAATTTTTCCCATGCTCATATTGAATTACATGTTCAACATTTTCAAAAATTAGGCTAAATCCTATGGAGTATGAACACAATGTTTTAAAATTAGAAATGAAAACTCTGAGAGGGTCATTAACTGTAATTTTTTTCACAATTTTATCTTTTATCTAAAGAATATTGATATTTAGACCCTATGATGGACACTATAAATTACATACTACTTTCTACAAAACTCTTCTTCACATTGAAGTTGTTTAATAGGGAGTGTCCATGTGGGAGAGTTAAGGGTACTTGAATGTTTGACTGATACCTAGTCATCATATTACCAATATAGCTCTGCAAACACAAATCACTTTAATCATAATTATAAATGTAAAATCAAAATAAACACAAAGATCAATATACAATTCAATTATTTTAAATATTAGGCCCATAAAAATATCATGATCATAAGGCTCCTTCAACATATATTGAATACTTTATCGAATGTGTGTATAAAGCAGCCGTGCAATATACATTGGGAGTTCCCTTGTTAGGTTTCTTTAAAAACCTTTTGTATACACAATGTTGCTCCCAACATGGGATGTGATATAATTTATTCTTAGAGATAAATCTCATCCACAAATCCCAGCTCCTGGTATCAAATGAGGCACTTACAATCCTTTTAACCAAGTTAGAAAAATGTCAAAAAAATCCCCGTAATAGTTCTTTAGTTCATGTACTTTAAATTTACCAAAATTTAATTTCTATATTTGAGCTATTTAGTCATTAATATTTAAACAAAAGTAGATCTAAATTACATTAAATTTCAATGTAAAAAATATTGAAAATGATTTTTTTAAAACAAAGTAATGAATTAATAATATATTTAAGAATTAATAAAATTCAACTTCAGAAAGCATTTTAAACATCAAATTACAAGGAAAATATTAACTTAATAGAAAATTATTAAAATATTAATGATGTAATATAACTAATATGGGCGATAGTGATGAACACTTGCTGATTCATATAATGGGTAATGACATGGTTTTAGTTTAAGGAAATATTCATATGCAATTACTCTTCATGAAACCTTTTTAATATTATGTCTAACAATGCAAGACAAAACACTCATAATCATGAGAGATGTATTTAGCATTAATATTATAGTACACATTCAAAAATATAAAAATGTATTAAAATGTAAATGAGATATAATTACAATCTATCTTGGGAATGGACTTGATGTTTACCCTATCAATAATATAACCCAAAAAATTATAGTGAAAGGCTTTCGAACAAGCTTTGTGGATGGTAAGGCCAACCACATACTATGAAGTTTTAAATAATTCATAAAGAAAGTCATTTAACACTAGTAAATTTTCATACGACTTTTGATAGTTTCTCTCAATGTGAAAATAAATTAATTAGATAATGATAAGAAATTATAACTTGACATGACATGATGTACATAAAATTTGGAAAAATAAGATCTCTAGCTAGGGTATGTTCAAGGAATGTGAAGAACTATAGTTTGTGATAAAATCTTGAAGGATACCAAGTAAATCCATAAATTTTTTTGATACAACTTAGATAGAATCTATTTGGTCTATAGGATAAATTTGGGTTTAAGGTTTTGAACGAATTCCTTGGAGACTCTATCACCTGTCTAAATCTAGTGCATAAAGTAGCATATTTTATAACCTCTAACCTCATGCAATTACACCAACATTATTCTTTGTAAAATTCTAGAGCATAGATGTACTTCCATAACATTGTTAACATGAGTAATTTTAAGCTCATATGTGCTATAAGATAACTCTTCACCAAAGGTTCTATGAGATTGATAGTGATTTTAAAGTAAACAATTTTCTTGCCAAATATCCTCAAGAAGGCATTCATGTATTTGATGAAATATTATGAGGTCAAAAAAACTAAACTTTGTCATAGGAAGGTCTAGGAACATCGTTCAAAACTTTGTATACATGGGTGTATGTCTTATCAAGTGGTATAAGATAACCATTGAGATAAAGTTAGTTTATGAAGAACTTGGACAATTTTCCTCCATATGAAAAATAACATTTAATTAGATAAGGTAAAATTTATAACGTCAAACAAAAAATTGATTAGTCTATCAAATTTGGTATCAAAAGATAATAAGTCTTGTTCATCCAACATAGTCTTTCTAGGTGTTTGAGGACCTTGTCATTCCCTTTTCCAAAGAATCAACTAAGTGAACTGATGGGAATCACTTGAGATATAAAACTATAAGCTTCTTGTGAATATTAAACCAGGTTTCTCACTTTCCAACACACTAGCACATGTGGAAAAACCGATGAGCGAATTCTTCAATATTGAAATCCCACGACAAATTATAACAAGATAATAGAAAATAGTATGCCAACCAAAGCCATAAAATTGTTCATTTAATGAGATCACTAACATAAAAAAACCAACTATGAACCCCCAATTGATGATTTTTGAATTTTAATTTGGTGAAAGAAATAGTAATAGAACTTTAGCAATTTGGTGTAAACAATTTTGTGGTAAAGATTTGTAGTTAAAAAACCAATGAATTTGGTAATTATTTGTTATAAAAAAATCAATAATTTGCAATGAAATGAGTTCTAATTTGTAAAAAAATTAAATTGTATAATAAATTACAAAAATTCTAATTTTAATACACAATTGATTCATTTACAATAAATAGTTGAACAACATAATCAAACATATGTTTAAACTGCAAACTAGACCTTTACACACAAGATTAGAGAAAAAACAAAATTTCATATTAGTATGTGCATGGAAAGAATTTTTTGGGTGATTATTTGGTACAGTTATGGTTGTAACCCTTATGTCCGTAACTATTTAGTGGAAACCTAGTGACACACTTGTGTCATGAAAAATTGTCGTCAAATCCTATACATCAATTTCTGTCGTGTAAGTGTTATGTTGGTGTTTTGAAAAAGCGGTTTTAGGGTCATTGTTATGGGTTTTGTAGTTATCAGTCCACAATACATAATTTTCTTTTTAACAATTTAAACACGTTTTCAATTTTTTTTTAAAAAAATTCAATGACATGCGTGTTTCTTTTTCATTTTTACTATATTTTTTAGACACACATTAAAAATATAAATATACATTATCAATTTTTGGAATAATATCCCATGCTATAAAAAAGTGAGATTCACACAAACATGTTTTTTTCTCTATCTACACTACTTTCAATTTTGAGTGTGCGACAAAAAATACTTAACTTTCTAAAAGTTTTGTTTAAATAATTAAATTAAAATTATATTTTCATTTAAAAATTATAAATTTTTTTATTTGCACTACAATATTGAAAATACAACATGTCTTCAAAAACAATTATTTTAATAATTATATCTCATTATCATACATGTGTGTGTAAATATATCATTCCCATATGCTAGTTTGCACAAATAAACTAGTGTGTTACACAATAAGACAAAATATGTTAATATTGTTTAGCTTTTAATAAAAAATAACAATATTCTACACTCAAATTTGTTTTTTATATTTACACTATTGTAAAATTCTAAATCGATGTATTACTTATTGTCACTCAATCTTGCATAAACTCTAATTTTTAAGAAAATACATGTCACTTCTCTATATAAAAATAGGCCACATATTTGTGCACTCAACCTCTTTTGATTTTGATATAGGAGCAACCTCCATAATTTGTAAATAGGTTCAGTTAGCATCAATTTTGGTTTGAAAACATGTTTGTAGGTTTAGAAGGTCATATGAAGTCATATATAGTAGTTTGTATGTGTGAATCCCTTTACAAGCTCAAATTTAACACTTTCCCTCCAAAACTGTGAATTTGAATTTTAAAGGCTATTTCAAGAATAAGTCAGGAGCTTGCAAGGTATTTCTTGTAGGTACTTTTAGGAGTGTTAATTCATGGAAATAGATTCCTAGAGAGGTCTAAGTGGTCATAATTGAGTGTGTAAAATAAGTCTAACTCTTGGAGTCCTTAGTTTGAGCCATGGTGTTGTCCTAAGGGTTATTCTTAAGACTAAAGGAAGTCTGAAAAGTCAGCAAGATTGAATTATAAGGGCCTTGTAAGAAAAGTATTCAAATGTCATTTTTGTAACTGATTGAGGTTCATATCATTCCAATGGTCAAGGTTAATGGAAATTGGAGCTCTAAGACAATTTGAAGTAATAATTGTTTTATTGTACACAAAGTTGGACAACTGGTTGATTCCTATGGTTTTTGAATAAAAATTGTATATTATTTGAACAAACACTTAATCCTTGTGGAACTCATGTTGTCTGAATAAATTAGATGTCAAGACTAAGTAATCATTGTGGTACAGTTTCTTGGTAGTTTGATTAATAGTAGGCTCTTGTTTTGTTGATAAGTTAAATGAGACGTACGGATTTGGAGTTGGAAGTAATTGTGTAAGAGTCGTGTCCTTGTGAGGTATTAATGTCTTATGGAAAGAGTGATTTGTTAAACCAAAGGAGGATTTAGAAGATAGTACAAAGAGATTATGATTCAAATTAGTTTTAACAGGTACATCATACCTGCCTACAGTCCCTAGATACTTAATTGTAGAATTTTTGGTTAAACTTGGTGTAGGAAAATCTTGGACAATGTGAGTATACTCTGTTTACATGAGGCAGAGTATGAGATTTTTGAGATGAATGATCTAATATTGGATGCATTTAAACCTATGATGTTAATTTCCCAGAGGCTTAGATACATAGTAAACATACCTCTAAGGAAGGAAATCCAAGCATTTTTGGAAACAATTTTTCATGTTTTAAGCACATTTTTATAGTTCTCGGGATCCAATGGTAGATTAAGAACTCCTTAAACTAGGGATTGGGGTGATAAATTTGAGTTTACGCATGAAAGGAACCATCATAGTTGAATCATTGAAACATTGTATAAATAAATTTTGTGAGGTCTCACTATCAATTTAGACGATGTGAGATTAGGATCAAATTTGTGAGTCTTCTACAATAGGAATTTGACAGGATTTCATAATACGAATTTGTTAGCACTTTGAATTGACCTATTTATGATGTTCTCGGGTTGTCATGAGTGAATCATAACTAGGAGCTTAGAGTTAGTAACAACTTATAACAAAGAATATAGGTCCCAAAATTTCAAGATAACAATGCCCAAAGGATTAAGAGTCCTTCAACTAATTACATGAATAGTTTTTTGTTTTGCATAGGTAGGAAGGAAAAATGACCTATAACAATGTTTAACAGTCCTTAGAAGGTTTGATGAGAAAATAGTCAGTTGGAGGACCTATTATGACTGAGGGATGAGTTACAAACTTGAAAAAGTTGTATTTATCCATTGAGTTCAACCTTGAGTGAACTTTAAGGGGTCAGAGCTTTAAAAGTTCTTATTGGGTGCTCTACAATTTGAGACACCTGATTCTCTTGTCTAGTGAAGATTCATTTTTCTATCAAGTAAATATGCAATGCTTTTAAGGCTTCCCCAGACCTTAATAAAGGTTTGACCCAAGGTATAAGAATTGAGAAAGGCTGTAGGACTATAACTGAGGGTGAAGGAAATAAGATATTGAAACCTTAGATTTTGCAATACATCCCAATAAGTTTCAATACTAATGGGAATAACCTAGATATCTAGTATTCTAGGGCTTCTTGAGACCTAGTTTGAAGACTTGACAAATATTTCTAGAGGGGAATTTTTACAAAATAGCCTGCCCCAAAACTTTGTAAAGGAGTTGAGAAGCCCATACTAAGGGAAGTTTTGCAAACAAAGATAGAGTTTGTTTAAGGTAAGATATTCTTGAATCAGGTGTACCATAAACCATGTTTATACAAGGCTAGAAGAAGCCCTTCTACTAATTTTGCAAGTTTATAGTTAAGGATTGATGATTCTGTCCACATTAATCTCACATTGGAGGAGTGAATATCAAGAAGTGCATAAGGATTTGTATCAGGGATTGAGAAGGATTTAGGACATATTAGGTGATTGAGGTTAGCCTTGACTCAAAAGGGAGCATTCGACACTTGGAATGGTGAGATTCTTGAATTTTTTGAGTGCTAATTTTCCATTTTTTGATCATAATAAACTAGATAGTTGATTAAATTTGTTCTAGATCTGCATCATTTTGGTATCAGAGCGTGTAATTAGGTTCTTGAAAAGAGGATAATACTTGTCTTGAAAAAGTGATTATAGGTAGAAGACAATATGGTGTACGTGAATAGAGATGAAGAAGTCGGATCTTGGGAAGAAAATATGGAAAAGATGATGGATAGTTATGTTGATGATAAGATTAGACTGATCATGGAGGAAACTCAGAGGAAGATGAGAGTTGAGATGAGCTACATATAGAGGACATGAGCACAAGAAACTAGAGTGTCAATTTTTAGGTAAATGTCTACAAGTGTCATAATATTTGCAAAACACAAGGCACATGAGTTTTATGGGATGAATACAGAGATGAGGATGGATAGAGGTGAGAGATGATTGATAAGATGTATACAAGATAAAAACAATGTCACTTTTTTATATGAAAAAGAGTTTTTTTGAAACCAAGAAAATTAGTGAATGAGATAACTCAAAGAAGGTGTTTGTTTAGAACTACATCTAAAGATAAAGGAAATTTTTGTAAGGTTGTTATTGACAGTGGAAGCACAAATAATCTTGTTTCATTTGAGATGGTAGAGAAAATAGAACTGAAGATTACTATACAACCTAACACATATTAGGTCTCATGTATGTAAAAGAGGACATCATATATTGGTTAGGGAATAATGTCAAGGTATGAGTTTCACATTGGAAGGTATAAAGACAAAGTTTTGTGTGATATGGCTCCAATGGATGTTTTTCATGTGTTGTTAGGCATACCAGGGCAGTATGATAGGAAATGAATGCATGATGGAAAGGAGAACACATACACTATTATATCACTAATAGGATTTAGTCCATACACTTTCACCTATTAAAGGAGAGACAAGAACCATAGGTAGGAATAGTCATGATTCTATTAGAAAAGACATGCTTGGTGCAAAAAAAAGAAGCATGTGAAAATCAAATGATGAGGGTTGTTAAGCCTTACATATATGATGTAATAACTAATTTTGAGGATAATAGTGCATGCATGAAGTAAGAAGTGGGATTTATATTTTGTGAGAGGGTAATAAATCTTGAGGAGAAAGATTTTTTTGAGATTAGTGAGGAGAACGAGAGAGAGAAACAGAAAAAGACAAAGCATAGTTATAAAGAGAGTGAACAAGAGTTAGACAAGGTCTTAGAAGAGGCCTTATAATTGCTTCTACAACCTTGTAATAATAAGCATGAGGTATTACATAAGGCAGTACTCAAAGAGAAAGGTGAAGAGAGAACTAAGAAATATATTCTAGTGAAGCAAGATAAAAGTAAAGGAGTGATAAGAGAAGCACCTAGTGAAGTTCTTGAGAAAACAAGAGAATGAAAAATGAATCAAAGGTTAGATTATGAGGATGAAATGGAAAAAGAGGAGAGAGAAATAGATAAGTATAATGAACAAGATAAATGAGGAAGTTGTGAAGGAATATGAGCAAGAACAAGTCCAAGAAGAGACATGCAAGCCTTCAAATTTGAATTATAATTTTCTCTTGAGTTTTGAATGTGTGAGTAAGAAAGAATTGAATGAAGAAATGGATTATTTTTTAAAGAGAATGAGGAAGATGGAATATCATTGGTAAAATGAAGTTATTATGAAGGAAGGTACATGCGGATTTACAAATTAGAATGAGGGATAATGCCAAGAGAAGCTATTGAAATCACAAATTTCAAGCAAAGCACGGAAAGGAATAGAGTATGAGGAAGTGTGGAGGCATTCAACTCTAGAAAATGGTGGAGATAGTCTTATAAAACATGAACACATATCCCAAAAATAAAAGAGATACCAATGACATGAAGGAAGTAACTATCCAATAAAAATGGTAAGAAAAAAGGTGAATGAAATTCAGTATTTTCAAGATTATTTTGACTTCAATAAGGTATATATAGATTTGACAGTTGAGGTGGAAGAAAAACCATCCATCAAAGATGAATTTTTCAAGTCAAAATCAGTGTATTCTAACTGTGAAAGTGAGAAAAAAAGTAAAATAAAGGATGGTAGAGGAAGTATAACAGTCCTAGATGGAAAATTTTCATATTATTTAAACATAGAGCAGGTGAATGACCTCAAACATGAGGACAAAAGGACTCAAAAAATTCTTAAGATCACTTTCTTGGAAAAGTACATGATTAATACAATTATGAAGAAGACGTTTGTTAGAAACATGGAGGAGTTAATAAAGATGTGGGAAGCTTGGCATGCGGTGAAGATACCTCTTAAGTGGATCGTCGTCAATTGGAAGAAGATGAAGAAAAGAGAAGAAAGTTTGCAAATACAAATTTTGGGAAAAATTCTTCTTTTCCCTGGGAGTATGATGTAGGATCATCCTCCCTAATATATAAATAGGGTGATGTAGCATCAATTTTGGATTTAAAACTTGTTTTTAGTTTTATGAGGTCCTAGGAAGTCATCTAGAGTGGATTCTATGTGTGAATCCCTTTACAAGTTCAAGTTTCACACTTTCCCTCCAAAACTATGAATTTGAATTTTAAAGGCTATTTTGGCATGAGTTAGGAGTTTAAGATGTCTTGTAGGTCCTTTAGGAGTGTTAAGCATGGAATAAGACCTATAAAGGTCTAGGCGGTCTTAATTTAGTGTTTACAAGGGTCTTGAGTCTTAGTTTAAGACACGAAGTTGTCTATGGGCTCATAAGACCAAGGGTCTAAAAAGGAGAAAGATTCAATTTTAAGGGCTTATGAATGTATTTAAACCATTTTTTAACTAATTGGTCCTCCTTCCATTCAAATGAGAATCAAGGAAGGAATTTAAATATAGTTTGAAGAATAACTTTTTGTGTACACACAATTTTAATGGTTGATTCTCATGTTTTTTGTGTATTTTAAGGATCAAGAACTTATACATGTTGTCTGATAAAGAGAGCTCAAGAAAGAAGTGATTATGGTAAAATTTTTGGTGTTTGATTATAATGATCTTGTGAGGTTTCATTGATTTTAGTGTATGATTTTGCTAGGGATCTTTTAACAGGTTTGTTGTAGGTATTGAGGTCTTATTAAAGGGGAAATTGGTTATACAGAGGAAGAAATCAAATATATTACCAAGATCTTATGATTAAACCTTTTTTAAGACATACTCAGAGTACCAAAGTCCTTAGAGACTTAATTGAGGGATATTTGTTAAATGTTTTGCAAGAAACCCCTTGAAAGTTGAATATACCCTGATTTAGAGCCAAAGCACAAGATTTTTGAGAAGAATGAACTAATTTGTAAACATTTATACCTTGCTGTTAGTTTGAGAGGTTTAGTCACGTAAACATAGAGTTAAGGAAGGTGATCAAGAGTTTTGGAAATAAATTTTCTCGTTTTGAGGAGATTTTTATACTTCTCAGGCTCCACAGGTAGATTAAACCCTTAAACAAGGGTTTGGGGTGATAAATTTGAGTTTCCTTTAAAATGAACCATCAAAAATCATTGAAACATAGTATAAATATCTATCATGAGGTTCCTTAAGATATAGTGAAGGAATTGTATCAAATTTCTCACTCTTCTTAAAGATTTCTTTGATAGTTTGTAATAGGAACTGAAGACTACTAAAAGTTTCCAAGCAAAGATAAACTAACAAGACTAACACCACATAGTCTAATTGAATAAATTCTTATTGAATCTAACAATAGTTACATCAATGATTAAAGCTTAATGGAATGCTTGAAAGAACTAACATGATATATCAATTCAAATCTTTAGCTAAAGCATGCCTACTAGTAATATTCAATTGCTTAACTAACTTAGACCTAAATAGATCTAGGAGCAATCAAATTGGGGGTTTGTTGCTACTCCAAGGAAGGTGAGATGGTCTCTCCAACAATGACTACAAGATCATATTGGATACCCATCTACTAACCCCATTGAAAGACTTGAGGCAAGGATTGAGCTTGGTTATTAATCATATTTCTTATATGATATGCAAATCAAAGCATGGTGTAAAGTTTAAAGGTATGTGGTTAGTCATTTTTATAGTTTTTCCTTTGAGGAAAACTAACATCTTGGTGCATGTGGGACTAAAAGAAAAAAATTAGATTAAGAATTTATAATCCTGATTAAGGCTTTCTAATCATGATTAGTGAATTAACAAGTGATTAGGATGTGAGGAGCCTTAATCAACCACTTAGGGTCAATTAGGAGGCTAGATAAGATTTTGAAGCCTGTTAAGATGTTATGGAGGGGAAGTGGGGTGATTTTGAGTGGTTGGAAGAGGGGTTTGAGCCAATAATAGGGTATATTGATCAAAACAAGGGTAAAATAGGCTTAATTAGCTAATAATCGCTAATTGTCTGTTTGGAAGAGGATTTTGACTTACAATTTGTCGTAAAGTGGCATCCTGAATGCGAAAGAGGATAGGTAATCAACAAATGCGTTGTTAATTGACCAAAATGGTAAGAAACGTTAGTTAATTAGAAGAAATCACTAATTATAACAGAAATGGTAAGAATGAGAGTGATTTGTGTGCTTTTGGCAATAAGATTGCAAAAGCGGAATTTAGGTGTCTACATTTTCCCCTGTTTGAGGTGAAGTAAGTAACTTCACTTCAAATATAGTAGACAAGTATAAACAAGTAAATTTTTGAAGAAAAATTAGTAGGATGAAGGATGCCCCCTTGAGTGTCAATGGGGTGATAGAATAATTCAATCGACGATCAGAAAATATGATCGAAAATGGATAGAAGAAATAGGACAGGGAATAAACATGATTGTTTATTACCCCAGGTGATTTGGAAGAAAAATTAATAGTGATAAGACATGAAAGTGGAGAATAGGAATAGCTCTTTGCATCCAATATTTAATAAGCAACTTTTATTTCATCATTTTGCCCCTATGATCTACATCATCGACCTTTATTAAAATAAATAAAAGTGTAAAATAACATGAAAAGCTATATTACTAACATTTGTTCATTGCTAAAAATATGTAACTCCATGCAACATACATAATGCAATGCAATATGAGAAACTAAAACTGATATTTAACTCCATGCAACATACATAATGCAATGCAATAGATAAAGTAAACCAGCCAACCTAACAGAGAAATAAGTACAATCACACATACTAAACAAACAACGTTCAAGACAGTTACACCAATGTTTTTGTTATCAAGCTTCAGTTCCTGAATGTTCGTGTTGTAACGATAAGGGTTAAAAATGGTGCCCCAAGCAAGGATACATGTGAGGGGAATAACGGAGGACACAAGTAGTCCCATGGAAAGCATTCATGCACTATGACACAGTCTCTGGCAACTCACTGTTGCACGAGAGTACCAACATAGTAAGCAAGCCAGCTTTGTTAATGGAGGTAGATCATGATGATCTGCAAGTCGTTTGAGACAAGAACAAGAAAGAACCTAAGAAATATGTTTTTGTAGGAAAATTTTTGATGTTTGAGGATAATGCATTTGATACAAGCTTCAAGCTGTGTGCATGTCATTTACCAATTTTTGAAAAAGTTTTGAATTTTTACAATTTTTTGGATTTTTTTAATGATTTTACCAAATTTTTTGGGTTTTTGATTGATTTTACCAATTTGTTTGGGTTTTAAACATATTTGAAATGTTTTTGATGATTTTCCAAAACATTATTTGAATGCTTTTTGATGGTTTTGAAACATATTTGAATTTTTTTATTTTATTTAGATGTTTGTTTTTTTTGAAGCATATGTACAGGGATTTTTTATAGAAGAAACATGATGATGCCCCAATGACAGATGGGATGTACAAGGAATGCATGCAAGGATGCAGCAAGTGTCTAGATGGGCATGTATAGAAAGAATGCAGAATCTTCATGTAAGAAAGTTGGAAAAAGGTGCCCCCAAAATGGATAGATGAGGCAATATTCAACAGATAGTAGAACTCTTCACACCATGAAGTTGTGAATGTAGCAGGAAGCCTTCACAATGAAGAAAGATTAACATGATGCATGAATCATGAGAGCCAAGAAGTGGGCTAGAGTAAGAGTCTGAGAAAGGTCTAAAAAAAGACACTTCGTAACATACTAACTCCTGTTTGGCTCATAGAAGCACAGTGTAGAAAGAATGGAAGATTATTTTTGTGAAAGGGTAAAAAAGGTTTTTGAAACATGGAAAAAAGGTAAATGATTTATACACATGGATGTTTGTGAATGATTATAGAAGAAAAATGCTATGAATTCTACAGATAGATATAGTAAATGTAGTAAAGTCCTCGCGATGAAGAAGTGATTAGCCAAAGGCATAAATCATGAGACAAGATACAGACTAGAGTAAGAGTATTGAACAAGGTACCCCAAAAGAGACACTTGGTAACATACTAATCTTGTTTGCTTTTCATTTAGAGATCCAATGTGTGCATGTGGAAATTTATTACCTCTTGGAGGGAAGATTTGATAGACAACAAGTGAAGACACCCTATGATGAAATGTGTAGGAATGATTTATTTTTCAAAGTTGATTTTTTTTGTGGATGGATTTGTGGAAGGAGATCCGTACATTGCTCTGATGTCATCCAGATGCATCTATAGCCCTGACGAGGAGATGTATTTGATTCTAATCACAACATTTCTCTACTTCCAGTTCAGACATGTCCATAGCCTTGGTAGAGATTATTGGAAATACCCCAAGAGAGAGTTATATATCAATTTGCTTTTTCTTTTAGCTTTGGCTTTTTGATTTGATTGATTTTATTTTACTTTCTAAAAACTTATTTCAGCTCTCTTGTTTAACAAGGGGTTAAGAACCATTGATGGCTTGATGGAAGGAGGTGGAAGTGCTTGTGATGAAGACATTGGCTAGTGTCAACAAATATGTCCAAAATTTCTTCGCAACAAGTTTTTTAGATGTTGATTGTGATAGGATCTCTATGAGGTCAGTCATTATTTAATTTACTAAGGTGATGAAATACCAAGGCCAAATGGATACCATAGAGATAAATGTCACAAAATGTGTGTGAATTGGCTAACCAAAATATCATCGAAGGGATGAACATGGTAGGAAGACTTGTAAAAGAGTAGAAAGAAAAGGAAGAAAGAACATCCATGTGTATGCAATACCTGATTGCAATGTTTGTTCATTTACCTTTGATATTTTTTGAACTTTTTCTGTTTTTCATTTTTTAATACTTTTGAGTTTTTTTTATTTTGGGAAATTGGGACCAATCAATATCAATCTATGTGATAAGATCCAACAACAATGTTAGCGATTTCCTTGATAAGGAAGATTAAGCATGTTTTCTTATCAATAGTCATATTATCCCTGATTTCAATGATTGTAGTGAGCTCATACTCAATAAATGACTTGTTTTATGTTTAAATGTGGATTTTGCATGTGGGAGGTTGAGGTCCCTATCCAAATTTTTCTGCACTTTGTGCCATACTTAATGGTTGCGTTGATGTGCATTCTTGAATTGTGTTTGATTCTGAACTTTATGATTGTTTAAATTGTTGGGAGCTTTGGAGATCTTGGAATTTTTAATCATAGCTTGGATGAAGGAACTAGTTTGGGTTTCCTGTAAGCTAATACATGACTTTTATAATCCCGAGAAGTGGAAGAAGAAAGTGGATGAATAGAATTGATGTGATAAATGATGGTGGGTTTGTACACAATCATTGATAGAAGGAAAATGTGATGGACATGAAGGATACGGTCCAAGAATTGAAGAGGATGGGCTACCAAAAGGTGTCCCATAGATTGAAGATAAAGGGCTATTAGGATGTGGCCCTAAGATCAAAGATGAAGGAACTTCCTGGAGGTCTCCCATATATCAGAAGATGATGGGCTACTAGGACATGGCCCAAGAATCAAAGATGAGGGGTTTCTAGGATGTGCCCCAATATAGATGAAGATGGGTTACTGTCAGGAGGTGATCCACATATAGAAGAAGATGGGATACCAGGAGGTGTCCTCATAGATTGAAGATGAAGGGATTTATAGGATGTGCCCATAGTATAGAAGATGATGGGCTACTAGGAGGTGGCCCAAGAATAGAAGAAGATGGGCTACTAAGAGGTGAGCCACATATAGATGATGAAGGGACTACCTGGAGGTGTCCCATATATAGAAGAAGATGATGGGCTACTAGGTGGTGAGCCCAAGGTGAGTTTTTGATTGAAGAATCTGTGATAGGATAAAGAATAGATTGGTGTCCCATGAGAAGATAGATGTGGATCAATGCTGAGACTCAAGAATTTCATCATACAATGAAGAATGTGAAGGCAAGGACTAATAAGAGGAGGATCCTGCATATAGAAGAATCCTGATGGTATTATTCTATGATGTGACCAACATAATCAACTTCTTTCCCACAATATGAGGAACATATCGAGGTGAGTAAAGATCATATCTTGATGAGTGATTCTCTAGGGGAATGTCATCGAATGTGAGACCATGAATAGGATTGATTTCATCATTCTGAGGTGAAATTGATCGGCATGGTGTAGTTTTTTTTGACCATGAGGAGGTTGACTAGAAGAAACAGGTCCAATTGATGTGGAAGATTGAGAATATGATGAATCAAGAGATGAAGTAGGATCTAGATGTCTCGAGTAGAATCAATATGTAGATTTAGAACTGATTGGAATTGGCTTTCAATAGAAGATGGTATATTGCTGGTGAGAAAATGAGGATAAGATCAGCATAATTATCAAATAGGAGTCATATGAGGTCTTAGCGATAGGATTCACTTATATGATTTGACATGGGAGTCGATAGAAATCTGATAAGGTATGGCTTAGGATGATTGTGACATGGGAGTTCGACTTAGAAGATGATTGTGACACGGGTGTGAATTAGGATGAATGTGACGTGGGTGTCGACTTAGAAGTATTTGGATTCACCCAAATCTTCAACTGAAGGAAGAGGTTGTCGAGGTGGTGAATAAGGGAGGTCCTATAAAGCAAGGGAGGACCAGTGACTCAAGAACCAAATTAGATGTTTGATTGGTAAGACTTGGAGCCACATGAATCTTCAAAGGAGGAAGATGTCATTTAGGTGACTGATAAGGGGAGTCCTAAAAAGAGAGGGAGAATTGTAACTTAAGATTCAAATGAGGTGAATTTCCTCAGATGAGAATATTTAGAAGGATTGAGGTGAATCCAAAGAATCAGAAGAATAATTTGGATTGGAATTAGAAGAAGAGTGGGGGGAACCTAAATAATAATTTGGATCAGAAACGTCCAAACCATACCATTGACTATGAGATGAAGGTGGGGAACATGGTACTTGAATGGGTTCTCTAACATGAAGAACCAAACGAGGTTTAGCCATGATGGGTATCCTTTGATGGGAATGCCAAAACTTTGATTCCTTAGTCTTCATACGTATAAGGAACCTCATTTTCGATAGTTAGTCATTACTTGGTGTTTATGGGATACAAATGTCTAGACTCGAGATAGTGTGATTGAACTCCTTCAATTGGAAGGAAGTCTTGTGTCGATTTGGGTAGCACAATGGAAACCAACTAGACATTTTGATAACATGGGCCCTAGACAAACCAAGCAGCGTAACCATGTCAAATCGTTACAAAGAATACCAAACAATAAATGGTCACAAATCTGAAGGATTAATATGAACCCAAGGATATCAAAGAATAAAGAATGATATACCCTAACAAGGTAATATATGACCAAGAGGATACCTAGAACAAGACAATGAAGTACAAGACTCAAATCCAGTCACAATAATAGTTTACTCCCTATTTTTCTGAGATAGGTTTAAAACAAATAGTGACAACACAATATCACCAGTTAGGTCAAGTTTGAAACAAACAAGACCTAAATGCTAAGAGAGTGTTGATGCGATCCTCCAACAAGGTATACTAAAAACCAGTTTCTAGACACTAACAAAGTCTAAGTCTTGTAAAATGGAAGATACAAATGTGAGTAGCGTAACAATGCTATTTGGACACGTTAATCAAAGCTTTGCAAGAAATCAATATTTTAGTATCAAAATGGTGTTATAGCAATGCTAACAAAGTAACCTCAACACTTACAAAACTCAAGACAAGGCTAAGATGTAAAAACTATGCCTAAGTATATCAAGGAATTATTATGCATGCGAGCAACATAACAATACAATCTAGAGATTTAGGTCAAGTTTCACAATGGAAACAAGATGTAAATATCACAATTATATGGCTATAATGTGGGTAGTGTAAAAACTCAAAAGAAGTTAGTGATAAGACAACCTAACTACAATGATAATAAGTCTCAATATGGGTTTGAGACAAGAGGGCCTACTAGACCATGATGACGTACCATTCACACTTTCAACACTTGCATTCCAACATTGCAACCTAGTCATGCAAGTAGACTACAAAAGTGGTGGACACGATTATCTCTAGTGGTATTCACGTGTGTATGTTTGTTATTTCTTTTGTCCCAAAATGAGCAACAAGAAAACAAAGGAGTAGACCAAGTGGTGATGAAAAATACTTGGTGTAACTTTGGTAGAGTTTCGCCTTATCTTAGGACAAGTGAAAAACTAGGACAAAGTAACACTAAATAGATTTTGTGATGAAATGTCACGTGGTTTCAACTTTAAGAGATTCTTTTCCTTGTTCAAAAAATAAGAGTTTGAATCCAAAAAATTTGTCACTTTGTGAGAGCTCTCAAGTATAATATCTAAGACAAAATTGGCTCCAAGCTGAAAAGCTTCCTATTAGTTCTCTCACCTAGGTTGTCACAAACTACCTCTGTGAGCTCGATTTACCAAGAAAGTCACACTAACTAATCTTGGAGTATCTCAAATTTACTTTACCCCCTTCAATATAATGAGAAAAAATTGTGTTCAGTTGTATTTTCACTGGGGTCGCAATGGAGGTAACTTTGAATCTAATCTCTCAAGGCATACTAATCAATTGGGTAGTGTGGAGCACTTTCCCATTTCATTCACAAGGTTCCCTCTTGCGTGAACTACTTTGGGGTTCCTAGGAGCATTACTATTGTTATCTTAAGGCTTATGCCAAAGGAAGTTTCTCCTAGTTAAGTGGACAAGTTTTAGCTCTTAACCAAACCTGACGCATATAATGTTTTGCAAAGTTGGTGTATTTTCTTATCTTTTGGATTAAGCAATTTGGTTTTAGACCACCGTTTAGCAACCTACAACACACAGTGAATGTTAGAATTTGGTTTGAAGAGAGTTCTCCTTTCTTTAGCTAGCGTTAGGTCCTTCACACAAATGGTTAGTAGTTCAAAAATATCTACAATATCATAGAAAGAGGATTAAATGTTGTTTTTGATTCTCAAGATCGTCCAAGGATGCGAGAGAAGAGCATACACAACAAGTAACCCAACTATATAGTAATGAAAAATCTTGTAAATCAAATAACCACCATAAAACTTTGTAAATAAAGGTTTATTCCCAATTAATCCAAGTTCTTTTTAATGAAAGACTAAATTTGTTTTTGGTTCCCAAGCATCACACTAGGTGTAAGAGAAGAGCATACACAAACTTTAGCCTTGGTTATTTATCAAGTGAAAAATATCTTAAACTAAAAGATCATGTACATACCAAAATGAAAGTTTATTCCCTTAAGCATAACAATGAATGATGATTTTTCCTACTTACTCTAAATTAGCAAAAAGAAGGTTTAGAGGTGCTTTTGATTCTCAAGATCACACAAAGTGCAAGAGAAGAGCATACACAACCCTATTCCAAACTCATACAAAGCATGAAAAAAAATCACTCATCAAACCCTAAGCTAATTTGTTAGAAATCACTTCTAAAACCCTAAAATCAGAATATTGACAACAATAGCAGCTAAAAATCCCTGGAAAATGACATAAACACTAAAAACCAGAAGTTGAAATTTTGAACTTTGAGAAAATTTTACCTGAGTGCGCCAGCGTTCCTCCTAGTGCAGTAGCACGTCCTATAGAGCATGGGTGCACATCCCTTAAAGCACCAACGTATCACATATATTTATGCACAAGTGTACACCTCTAGTCAAATTTACACAGTTCAATATTGCACAGGTGCACGACTAGAGAGGCATATGCACATACTTTGAAGCACTAGTGCAAGTTACACACAAAGGTCAAAAAATAAAGTGATGCACAGGCGTGGTCAGTAAGGCACAAGTGTGTCCCATCTAAAGCATAGTGATCGGTGTCTAGTAGAGCACATAGGCAACAACCTTTGGAGTGTGGGTGCACCCCTTTGAGTGTAGGCGTGCACACCTTCCTGTAGGTGGTAAAAAATATGGATTTTGATAAGAAAAATCTGAAAAAGATCAAATCTTTGGACTTTTGCTAGGAATTTTGACAGCACTTCACCTCCTTATATCCTGTAAAGAACATCAAAATGCAACATCTACTACTAATCTAGTTTTAAACAACTATCAAAATGAAAATTGATCTACAAAACTTTGAAATTTACTCTAAAAAGCTTGAAAGTAATCTAGAAAACTTGAGACTAATTATAATATGTGAAACTAATCCGAGAAAACTTGAAACTAATCTAGAAAACTTGAAACTAATCTAGAAAACTTGAAACCTAAACTAGAAAGATTGAAATCTAAAAACTTTGAAACTAAGTTAAAAAGCTTAAAAATGAATGCAATGGGGTATGGTCCCACTAGGACATGCCAAATGAAGACTACTAAAAGTTTCAAGGAAAGATTAAACTAACAAGACTAACACCACATAGTCTAATTGAGCAAATTCTTATTGAATCTAACAATAGTTACATCAAATGATTAAAGCTTAATGGAATGTCTTGAAACAACTAACATGATATATCAATCTATCTTAGCTAAATCATGCCTACTATAATATGCTCAATTGCTTAACTAACTTAGACCTAAATAGATCTAGGAGCAATCAAATTGGGAGGTTTGTTGCTACTCCAAGGAAGGTGAGATGGTCTCTCCAACAATGACTACAAGATCATATTGGATACCCATCTACTAACCCCATTGAAGACTTGAGGCAAGGATTGAGCTTGGCTATTAATCATATTTCTTATATGATATGCAAATTCAAAGCATGGTGTAAAGTTTAAAGGTATGTGGTTAGTCCTTTTTATAGTTTTTCTTTGAGGAAAACTAGCATCTTGGTGCATGTGGGACTAAAATCACAAATTAGATTAAGAATTGCTAATCATTATTAAGGCTTGCTAATCATGATTAGTGAATTAACAAGTGATTAAGATGTGAGGAGCCATAATCAACCACTTATGGGTCAATTAGGAGGCTAGGATAAGCTTTTGAAGCTTTCTGAGATGTTGTGGAAGGAAGTGGGGTGATTTTGAGTGGTTGGAAGAGGGGTTTGAGCCAATAATAGGGTATATTGACCAAAACAAGGGTAAAATAGGCTTAATTAGCTAATAATCAGTTAATTGTCTATTTGGAAGAGGATTTTGACTTACAATTTGTCGTAAAGTGTCATCCTGAATGTGAAAATAGGATAGGTAATCAAAAAATTGCATTGTTAAATTGACCAAAATGGTAAGAAACATTAGTTAATTAGAGGAAATCACTAATTATAACAGAAATGGTAAGAATGAGAATGATTTGTGTGCTTTTGGCAATAATATTGCAAAAGCGAAATTTAGGTGTCTACAGGAACAGTAGCATACAAAATTGCATGTTTAGGATGATAAGGTATTCATGATTGAATAATTTCTAGAAGTAGTTGAAGATAGAAATTAAATTCATGGATTTTAGATAAAATGGACAACCAATCCCAAAATGATTGAGATATTGAAGATCCCAAAGTTCTCTGTTATGCATGACAGTGAGGAAGAGTGATTTGTTAGAGTGTTTAAAAATCTTAGTGTTAGATGAGAAAAAAACTAGTTGGAGGCCCTGAAGACTGAGGTAGGAGTTGAAAACTTGAAAAAATAATCTTTACATTATCTTTTGACTGATTTAAAAGGCTTCATAGCTTTATTTTTTTCGTATTTCTCCGTAGTTTGTGACAATGATGCTCTTTTAGTGAAGACACAGTTTTGTGTCAAGTAATTGGGAAAGGCTTAAAGGGAAGACCTTCCAAGGTGACCCAAGGTCTAAAATTGGGGTTGTAGGACTGTAATTAGTTGAGAAAAGGGAATCTTAAATAAAAAATTCAAGATCTCCCCAATAAGTTTCAATTTGTGCTAAGGGAATAGTCAATATCCTATCTAGGGCTTCTTTAGACCTAGTTTGAAGACATTAAAAAAGATTTTAGAGGGATATTTTTGCAAAATAACCTTTCCTAAAAATTTGTACAAAGATAAAAATCTCAAATGGGTTTCCAAACAATAATTAGTTTTTCAATAATCCATTCTTGAAAAGATATACTAGATACAATGTTTATGCAAGGCTAGAAGAAGCCCTTAGGACAATTTTGCCAAAATGGAGTTAAATTGGTGATTCTCTCCACATTGATTAAAATTGGAGGATGAATTAGAATTGAATAAGGATTTGTATCAGGGATAAACAAGGATTTAGGCCCTATTAGGTGATTGAGGTTAACCTTAACTCAAAAGGGAGCATTCTAGACTTGGGACTGGTGAAATTTTTGACTTCCAAAGTGTTGATTTTTAATTTTTTGATCACACTAAACTAGATAGTTGATTAAAGTTGTTATATCTCTGCATCATTTTTGTATCAGACCATGTAAAAGGTTCTTTAAAATAAAAAATATTATTTTTAAGAAGTTATTAAAAGAATAAGAGAAGATGGTACAAGTGAAAATAGAGGGAGGGCCATCTTTGGAAGAGAAGATGGATAAGATTATGGATGTATTTATGAGAAGATTGAATTATATAGAGGAAAATCAGAGGGTAATGAGGATGGAAATGAGTCTCATGTAGAGGAGAGAGACAAGTGACATAGCACAATTTACAGATAAGTGTCACATGTGTCAGAAATATGTAGGACATAAGGCATATGAGTGCAAAGAGATGGATAAAGAGATGAGAGATGATGATAGAGCTGCTGATCAGATGTTCCCAGACAGAGGTAAGTCTTTTTTTACACATAATAGTAACTTTAAAACCAAGTAAAGTGGTGAATGATTATAATGTAAAGAATATGTTTGTTTATAACTATATGTAAAGCTAAAGAAAAATGTTGTAATGTTGTCATTGATAGTGGGAGTACAAAGAATCTTGTGTCTTTTGAAATGGTAGAGAAGCTTGGAATGAAAATGACCATGCACCCTAACCCATATCAAGTCTCATGGATTTAGAAAGGACATCCTATTTTGGTTAGGGAACAATGTCAGGTAGAGTTCCATATTGGGAGGTATAAAGATAAAGTTTTGTGATTTGGTTCCAATGGATGTTTGAAATGTGTTGTTGGGAAGACCATGGAATTATGAAAGAAAAGTATTGCATGTTGGAAATAAGAATGTGTACAATATTATATCATAAACATGAGTCAGTCATACACTTTAACCTATCAAAGGAGAGTAGGAACCACAAGCAGGATTAGTCATGATGCTATCAACAAAGAAATATTTGATGTAGAGAAAGGAAGCATGCAAAGGGACAATTTTGAGGGATATTAAGAATTATATAACATATTTGATAGTTGGTTTGGAAGATGATAATGCATGTATAAAACAATAATTAAATTTTTTAGTTCTTTGAAGAAACACGAAGAGTTGAAAAGATTGAACCTTGTGAGGTTAGTGAGGAAAAAGAGAGAGAGAAAAAATAATAGATAGAGCAGAGGTATAAAGGGAGTGAACAAGAGGTAGACCAAGTATTAGAAGATGCCTTAGAGTTATTTTTACATCCTAATGATGGAAATCATGGTGTAGTGCACAAAAAAGAACTTAAGAAGAAAAATGAAGAGAGAACTGAGAAAGATGATATAGTGAAACAAAAGAAATGTGAAAGGAATGATAAATAAGTAAAGGGCGATGAAAATAATGAGAAAGAGTTAAGTATAGTGAAGGTGATGAATGAGGAAACTATGAAAAAGGATAAGTAAGAATAAGTTATAAGAAAAAAGAGAAGAGGCATGTAAGCCTCAAAATTTTGATGCTAACATTGTATTGAAGTTTGAGTGTGTAGGTATGAATGAGTTGAAAGAAGATAATCAAACAATCTACAAGGAAAGTTGCAAAAATAACCTTGGAATATGTGCAAAAGTAGCCCAATAAGCAATGAAAGTGCAAAATAAAGAGGCAAGAAAGTATGGAATGGGGATGAAGGAAAATAAAATGGATGAAAATCAATATTTTAAGGGCTGATCTATTCTTAAAGGAGGTATATACAAGTATGATAACTAGTATGGAGGAAGAACCATCAAGAAAAGATGAACTTTAAATTCTAAGTCAACATATTCCAACCTTGAAAATGAAGAGAAAGGAAAAGAGGAGGATGGAGCAGGAAATACATTAGTCATAAATGAAGGAAGTTCATCTTATTTAAACATGGAGCAGGGGATTGACCTTAATAATAAGGACAAGAAGACTCAAAACAACCTTAAGACCACCTTCTTAGGAAAATACATGTGCAATGTAAGGATGAAGAAGTCTGTGAGCAGTATAGAAGAGTTTCTAAATACATGGGAGGATTGGCATGCAGTCAAGATATTTCTGCAAAGGATCATCATTAGCTGGAAGAAAAGGAAAAAGGAATAGACTAGTTTGCAAACACAAGCTATGGGGAAACTTCTTATTTTCCCTGGGAGTATGATGTAAGAGCATCCTCCCTGATTTCTAAATAGGGTTAGTTAGCATCAATTTTTATTTGAAAACATGTTTTTAGGTTTAGGAGGTCATATGAAGTCATGTAGAGTGGTTTGTATGTGTGAAGTCCTTTACAAGTTCAAATTTCACACTTTCCCTCAAAAACTGTGAATTTGAATTTTAAAGGGCTTATTTTGGCATGAGTTAGGAGTTTAAGATGTCTTGTAGGTCCTTTAGGAGTGTTAAGCATGGACTAATACCTATAAAGGTTCAGGAGGTCTTAATTTAGTGTTTATAGGGGTCTTGAGTTTTAGTTTAAACCCATGAAACTATTTAAGGTCTCATAAGACCAAGGGTCTAAAAATGAACAAAATTCAATTTTAAGAGATTATGAATGTATTTAAAACATTTTTTAGCTAATTGAGCCTCTTTCCATTCGATTGAGAATCAAGGAAGGAATTTAAAGATACTTTGAAGAATTTTTTTTTGTGTACACACAATTTTAATGGCAGATTCTCATGATTTTTATGTATTTTAAGGATCAAGAACTTGTGCATGTTGTCTGATAAAGAGAGATAAATAAAGCAATGATTGTGTTAAGAGTTTTGGTGTTTAATTATAATGATCTTGTGAGGTTTCATTCATTTGAGCATATGATTTTGTTAGGAGTCTTTTAATAGGTCTGTTGTAGGTATTGAGGTCTTATTAAAGGGGAAATTGGTTATACAGAGGAAGAAATAGAAGATATTACCAAGATATTATGATTCAATTTTTTTTTAAGACATACTCAGAGTTCCCAAGTCCTTAGAGACTTAATTGAGGGAAATTTGTTAAACGTTTTGTAAGAAACCGCTTGACAGTTGAATATACCTTGCTTTAGAGCCAGAGCATGAGAATTTTGAGATGAATGATCTAATTTAATAAGCATTTCCACGTTGCTATTAGTTTGAGAGGTTTATTCACATAAACATGAAGCTAAGGAAGATGATCAAGAGTTTTAGAAATAAATTTGCATGTTTTGAGGAGATTTTTATACTTCTCGGGCTCCATAGGTAGATTAAACCCTTAAACAAGGGTTTAGGATGATAAATTTGAGTTTCGTTTGAAATGAACCATAAAAAAAATTGAAACATAGTATAAATCTCTGCCACAAGGTTTCTTCAGATAAAGTGAAGGAATTGTATCAAATTTTTCAGTCTTCTTCAATATTTTTTGGCAGTTTGTAATAGGAACTGTAACACCCAAAATTGCATGTTTAGGATGATAAGGTTCTCTTGATTGAATCATTTCTAGAAGGATTTAGAGCTAGAAATTTACAGCATGGATTTTAGATAAAATCCATAACCAGGCCCAAAAGGATTGATACCTTAAATATCATAAAGTTATTTTTTATACATGAAAGTGAGGAAGGTTGACCTGTAACAGTGTTTAAAAAGCTTAGAGTTTGATGAGAAAAGAACAGTTGGAGGCCCTGAAGACCGAGGTAGGAGTTAAAAACTTGAAAAAATAATATTTAAATTATCCTTTGACTGATTAGAAGGTTTCAAAGCATTGTTTTTTCTTATTTCTCCACAATTTGTGACAGTGATGCTCTATTAGTGAAGACAAAATTTTGTGTCGAGTAACTAGCAAGGGTTTGAAGGGAAGACCTTCTAAGGTGAACCCAAGGTATAAAATTGGGGTTTGTAGGAATTTAATTAGTTGAGAAAAGAGAATCTTAAATAAAATTGCAAGATCTCCCAATAAGTTTCAATTTGTGCTAAGGGAATAGCCTCCTATCTAGGGCTTCCTGAGACCTAGTTTGATGACTTGACAAAGATTTTAGAGGGGATTTTTTGCAAAAATAACCCATCCTAAAACTTTTTACACAACTAGAACCCTTAAATGGGTTTCCAAACAGGGAGGTAGTTTGTTTAATAAGCCCATTCTTGAAAAATGTATACTAGATACAATGTTTATGTAAGGCTAGAAGAAGCCCTTAGGACAATTTTGGTAAAATGGAATTAAATTGGTGATTCTCTCTAGATTGATTCAAATTGGAGGATAAATTAGACTTCAATAAGGATTTTTGTCAGGGATCAAGAAATATTTAGGTCCTATTACGTGACTGACGTTAACCTTGACTCAAAAGGGAGCATTCTAGACTTGGAATGGTGAGATTATTGACTTCAAAAGTGCTCATTTTGAATTTTCTGATCATACTAAACGAGATAGTTGATTAAAGTTGTTCTATCTTTGCATCATATTTAGTCACAATTTCTTGTTTACACGATCATTTTTACTTTTTACTGCCTAACATGAAATTTGAAGCACCTAGATCCTTATATAAAGTTGAGATGAACACTAATAATTAACTTGATTGATTATTTTTTTATTTTTACTAATTAATAACATGTCATCTACATACTATACTATGATAATTGTTTTTCACTTTGTTGTTGAAAATAAACTCAAAGAACAACTTTGCTTCTTCCAAGCCCAAGTCCCAACACATGCCTACTAAAATTCTAGTCCCCACATTCTTGGTGATTTCTTCAATTTATAAAGATAATTATTCAACCTATATATTTCTAGCTACTTCACGTAGATTTCCTACTAAATCTAACCATGTAAAAATTTGTATTAATATCCATTTTTTCTATTTCTAGATCAAAATTAGTAACAACTAAAATAAATCTAATAGGATGCGATCCTATAAAATTTATATTTTATTATGAATCTAAATGTACAGAAATGATATAAATGAAATAAACTGAAATATGAATGCTAAATAATTTATTTTGATTTTATAAATGAAAGGAAATAAGAGGGATAAGGTACCTACCTAAATTTTACTTACCTCGTAGTGACACATGAATGGAAAGTGTGATGAAATAGAAAAAACTGACCGTCATAACGAAGCACATAAAAATGCATTAGGAATAAATATGACATGACTGAGGCACCTGTGGAGGGATATGGGCACCATGTGGGAACCCTGGTCTTGATTCTAGGTGCTTTTGGTTGTAGAAAATTCTGGGACCTAGTTCTGATAGGGTCGCTAGGTCTTCGTAATTATTCACCTTTGCTCGTGTGAGTGTCATACTTGGTTCGTTGATGTCACCGTAAAATTTCAATGAAGAATCACCTGCAAAAAACCCAAACAAAACATAAAACCCTAAAAATGAAAGATGTAAATGAAGGGTTCAGACTGTCCTTAGATGCCACAATGGTGGTCTTATAGCTAAGCGCTGCACTACATCTTAGACCCAATATAGTTATGTGTGCTTGTGTGTGCAATAGTGCTCCTAGGTCTCCCTTAATTGCCAATGCCACCAAGATAGGGGTAATAACTAGATAAAAATACAAATGGTGGATGGAATAGAATGAAATCCCCTTCCTATGCAATGTGTATGTAGAGTAATAACCCAAATTCAGTCCCTTGCTCTATGTATATAGATATCCCTTGATAAGAGTAGTCCCCCTATATGATGGTATGTATGTTGTGTTTATATAGGGATATTTTGTACGAATTTTAACAATAATAACCCAACATGTCAACTAGTACCTTGGGATATGAGAGGGAAAACCAAAAATACCAACCTCAAATGTAAAAATTAAGATCAAACACAAAGAGGACAAGGGTGCTCAAGATGGACAGGGGCACCTAGCACCACCATCCAACCCTGGGCATTATTTCCCAGAGACCAGTGACGATAGATGAGTGAGAATTAATAGACAGGGATCCCCGAGACCTGACTAGAAATGTGTGTATGAGTGACTAGCGTATAAGACAAACAAAAATAAATACCAAAAAGATAAACAAATGGACTATGTAATGGGTTTTCAGTGAATAATTTTCTTACACAAGATCCATATATAAAACAACATACTTTAAGGTATAATAATAGTAGTAAGTGCATGATTTTGTGTCTAAATTTGTCCCCACTTTATGTTGGTGAGAGAAATATCGGTAGCATAGAGCATATAGAAATGCATATATGATAATTTTAGAGAAGCCCATGTCATTGTAAAGTACGTGAAGAGTATAGTAGAAATATGTGCCAAGTGAGAACATATAACACGATGAATCATGGATCAACGTGTTGATCCATGTGGCGTGACGAGGGACATGAGACCAATATGAGGAGCACTAAATGAGATAGATGATGTCAATAGTGAATGATTGGAGATTGGGTGATTTTTTTTGCTAATTGAAATGTGATAGGGAAGTGGGTGATCAATTTCTAACCCGATTGTTTGTGTGAATGTTTGAAAAACTAAGGATTTGGGCATCCTGCTGCTAGAGGAAGGGTGTAGGGAAAGAAGTATAGTGTCTCTCCAACTTTAACCACATACTCAAAAGATCTAGCTGCTGAAGATGAAAAGAAATCAAAATGTGGTGAGTTTGGATCCATATTTTTTCGATCAAACATGATAAACCATATAGGAGCAGTATAGGAAAGGAAATGAACTCTCATTTCCCCCACTCCATGGGTGCCGCCGCAATGTATTTCTTCCAAGTTATGTCATCTGGAACTAACCACAAAATGTAAAGTAATTCCCCGTGTTAGGTCATTTGGGAACGCGGTGATGTAACTCCCAAGTTAGGTCATCTAGGATGATAAATGCACAGTGTTCGTGTCAATATGATGAATCTGTTGGTAAAATTTATATTGTTTCGAGTTGTATATATGTGATTGATTGATTGGTTGATTACTCATGGCGAGATTTTATGATTTTTTCCCCCAGGTTAGGCCATTAGGAGGAATCACTAACAGGTGATGTGAAATGTCATGTGTTGTATGGATAATTTGTTTGATAATTACGAATTATGGATGTAGATCGATCACATAGTGATGTAAGGGGAATTGTAAGATGACCCCAATTGTATGCCCCCCTTTCGGTGAAAGGGGAGAATAGTGATGAGAATGAATGTAGAGCTGAAAGTAATCACCTAATGATGTGATAATAAGCATGGGATTGATATCGCAAAAGGTTGTGTATGTTAAGTGTAGATAATGGTTAGTAGGAATATATTGCATGTGAGATGTATATGATAGAAAAGTAGGGAGAATTCTGAAAATATTTCCGCAATCAAGACAAAAATCAAAGTAGGTATTCTCAAGATATGGGTGAAACTGTACGATATGTATTAGTTGGGATGATAAGCATGAATAATGACCATAGCGTAGTGATTGATGAAGAGTTACTAAAAATAGTAATTTGATAAAGTAATTAGGGACTTCATTTGACTTTTGTGCGAGTGTGATAGTGAGATCTGAGTTTATAAGGATGCCACAAGTTAGAGAAATACGACTGAGTTGATACAGGATGGTGGTGATGGCTGTGGCATCAAGTATGATGATGGAGTTGGTAAGCATGAGTTTTTTAGAAAATGTATTGGTATTAGTCATTTTTAGTGATTTTTGGTGAAATTTTTGTTTTTGAGTTTTTGGTATTTTAGACCTTGATAAGAGTGGTGAATGCATTAATGACCTCTTGGTTAGAAGTGTGGCATGCCTAGACATGGGCACTAATTTCTTGCTCCTCGGCGCCCCATTCCTGAGAGCATGAGAATAACCTAGAGTGTTGTAAATGTGAATGTTTTATGTATATTGATGTCGTAAGTGGTTTATTTTGATTATGGGTGACATGCTAATGTTTTTTTTTTGTGGTGTGCAGAGGAATATCCATTTGAGGGAGTTTCGTGAAGGCCGCCATTTGAGTACATTGCTCAGATTGGGGTTGTTAGATGAGGAGTTGGGATTTATTGGATCATGCTAGTTTGTGGTGTTGGTACCAAAATTGATTCTCCCTCAGAAGCTGAGCAGCATCACAGGTTTGGCAGGAAGCTTAGAGACAAAACAGAGCATGTAGTATGTCATTTTGTAGCTGGGGATGAAATGCAGCTTGCTCTTTATCACTCAGATGTGGAGAAATGGGTAGCATCCGCAAGAGGATTTGACCTATCCTCACTACTTTATGGTTGTGCCTTTCAACTAGGGTGAGAGGACCCTTTTGTATCCTGTTGTTTATGGAGGAGATGGAGATGTCCTTCCTTGTGAAGTATTAAGAAGACCTTGAAGAAAATATGATCAATGCAACAAAACCTAACTCTCACGAGTTGTCACTCTAGATAATGGAGATATTTTCTAAGCAAGGTTCAGGCCACTAAAGACAATGAAAACCTGATTGTTTTTGCATGTTTTGGTAGTAAAAATTATGCATTTGTATATGTACATGACAAATAGGGGTAGTATGGGTATGATTAATTGTTTTTGAATGAATTTTGGTGGGAGGTGAAGCAGGATAAAGTTGATTATACCAAATCTTTGAGGAATTTTTTACAAAAATGGAAAAATTGAAGAGCAGAATGAATTCAGAGTAGCCAGGATGTTCCTTTAACCAAAATATGTGCTTCAATGGAGGCCCAAATCAGCAATTATCACAAAAAATTCAAGGATCCAAAATGAAGGCTCAAATTGGAAAACTTAAATGAACATTATCAATCTTTGTTTAATCATGCTTAAGATACCCTCAAAGGCTAACAAACAATCTTATGGTCATGCTAGGAGTCACAGTGATTTTAAATTTGTTTATTTCACTATCAAATGAAAGCTCTTCTGATAATTGAAATTGAAAATGCCACTAAACTATCACAAGGATAAGATCTTGTGTGATTCACATAGATTTCAATGTAAGAATGCAATAGGAACAAGAAAAACTACTTGCAGGCAATTCAGGAGCGAAGAAAACACAAATTTTGCCCAAGAATAACACAAATTAACTCAAGTTTGGTTAAATTTATCAGCAGGGGAAAGTTTCTCAAATAATCTCAGAGCTTGTCAATGGTTGTACACTCACAACCACCTTGACATGATCAAATTTAACACAAAAGAGATAAAAAGGCTTCTTCAGATAGTGTCTTAGAAAGACGGGCTCTATTAAGCTTTTCTCTTAGGAAATCAGTTTCTAACTCCTAACACTTCTATGTTCACAAATTCCCAACCCTTTTCATGGTAAAATCATGCCTATTTATATCATTTTACAATAGGTCCTTTTCCCCCAAAACCAGAGACATTGAGTGCATCAGTTCTTGTCATGATCCCAACCACGATTCCCAGAATCAGATCTGTAAAAAGTTGTGAGGTGCTCAGGGGGCAGATCTCTTCGAACATATCTCCCACATTCAACTCCTTCCTCTAGTAGATCACTTTTCCCTCTACTCACCAACCACTTCCGCCCCTAATCTGTCAAATCTAGTTCTTTGCATGCCTAGGAAGAATAAATGGAAAATCAAATCGAGCCCAAAGGTTAGATCTAATCTTAATGGTAAAAGATGTCCCTAGATCTTTCTCACTAAACCTAGATATGAAAAGGTCTTTCACATTTGCAAAGGAAAGAAAAATCGGGCCGAATCTGACAGTCAGATTGGCATATTAATGGTGAGATACGTTTACAGGCCTTCCCCACCAAACCAAGATGCCAGATTAATGTTCCTCTTCTTTTGGCATGCAAGAGACCATCCAAGAAATGATAAAAACCAAAAGAATACATGTCCCCAGGAGCTCTAGAGTGAAAATGGTGGAAAATAAAATACAGATGCACATCTTTCATTTATTTCTACTTTGAATTTGGACCATCCATGTGTGGGAGATCCATTTTAAAGTGAACCTGCGAGTTCCTTTTTTCCTTTTACAAATTTTGGGAAAATGTAAATTTTTCACATTTTGCTCCACACCTCCAGCCCTTCTTCCATTGACCAGGGAAACATATTGACTATTTTCTGTTGGGTCCTAAAGGAACATGCCATTTTGATGTTTTAATCCTTTTGGTAACAAGAGGAAAAAAATTTCATGTTGCGCTTGATGGTCCGCTTCCCCACTCCTTTGAATTTTCAAAGCCAACATTGACCTTCCTTTTGTTGGGTTTACCGGCCATTTTTGATACTTTAATCCATTAAGAGGCAAAAAATCCAAGTTGCCCCCGATGGTCCACTTCCCCACCCTTTGAATTTTCAAACTGCTACATGTCACCAGTGGTGCATCTTGAGATGGTCCCCAAAAGTTAAGATCTTGAATGAGCGCGGGCTCACCACATGTCCTGGCTTAGAAAAATTTGTTTGAAGGCTTAAAACTCAGTGGAAGGTGCCATGTGTCAGGGTCTGAGGCAATCTCCTTTGGCTGTTGAATAGTCCAAGAAAAATACAAAGTGGGTGGAAGCCTCCACGTGTATTTATGACACAATTTCAACATAGATACCCAAATCCAGAGATCCTGAACGAGCGTGGGCTTCACCATGTGTCCTTGACTTTCGCCAAACTATACCAGGTGCATAAAAATTTGTATAAGTCTAAGCAAAAGTAGAGGAAACCTCCACGTGTCCTCCTGACGCAACTCCAATGGTCAAACCAAAAAGTAAATCTTCAAATGAGTGTCGTTCCTCCATGTGGAAAAGTTTTGGGTTAAAATTTTCCACAAATTTTAGGAGTGCCTTGCAGAGTTGCATCAAATAAAAAATGAACATGTGGACACCCTCAATGGGGAAAATAAGAAATTTTCCGCACCACTTAAAATTCACTTTAATCAGATCCTAGTGGGGCCACGGGGTGAATTCAAACTTTTTACCAAAGTAGCCAAAAGGAACAAGTTCAAAAACAAACCCGCCACACCCCATAAAATTAGAAGAAGCCACATAAGCACCAAAAGAACCAATCAAAAATGAGTGGAGCCACGGGACCAAATTTTCCTTTTTGCCAAAAAATAAAAAAGTGATAAGTTAAAGAATTTTCCTACCATCCCCTGACCAACCAAAAGAAGCCACATGACCGCCAAATGCTGAGGAATAATTTTGACAGGAAAAGGACACCCGTTAGACCATCAAAAAACATAGAAATCCACCATTCATGCCAAGAACCTGACTTTTTTCGCTAAGGATGATTTTTTTTGAGACAAAGCCAAGTGAACCATGGTTCCGAGCATCTTTCAACCATGGGTTTGGATTTTCAAAGGCATACAAATGTAAATTGATCATTTTCAAGCTTCCATAGTCGAGGAAAAACAAGAAAAATGGCAGAACCCACAAATTTTGAAGAAATTAGGGTAGAAATAGGGAAAACTTAGAGAATTGTTCAAGGAGGGACATGAAAATGGATTCTACAAAAAATTTGAGGCATTTAAAAGGAAGTAGAAACTTTCAGAACACCCATATCGAGAGACAAAATGTTTCAGACATGCAGATAGAGGAGAGATAATGGAAAATGGGGCAAGACAAATCTGAGCACCAACATCGGCTCCAACTCAGGGATGTGCACTCCTTGCGAGTGCCACAAGAATAAAGGTAGACCAAGTGCCAAAATATCCATTGGGAAAAGGAGTCAACTTGAAGAGCACAAAACTAGGACCATCCCCCAAAAATGAACAGAGAAACCAAAAAAATAGGTGACCAGGGGCTAGAAACAAGAACACGAAAGATAGAAAACAAACCAACAAACTATACATTGTACAGATGATGTTCACCTTGGTTCCAGGGAATCAATCCAAGAAATGCTTCAAATGCCTACCATTAACAGGAAATTCAAGCAATTCCCCATCTAAGTCCTTCAGGAATAAGGTATGTTCTGTCGACACTAAAATTTTCCTCCGTAATTTCTATTTCATTAACGTATGTATTAGGAATAGGATGTTGTTAAGTATAATTAGTAGTAGCGTCTGATAGAAGATAACGGCACCGTCAGTACGGTGCCGCCAATAATGTGGAGTACAGTAACAATAAAAGTAAAATAGGAATGTTGTAAAAAGTAAATATTTTTCGTAAGTGGTCCGGTAATGTTAAAATGTCAAAGTTTGGGTAATTAGAGAAGTAGGGTCTACATGATTAGGAATTATAAATATTATATTGGTAATAAAGACAAGGAGTGAGGTCATAAATATTTTGTGTATTCTATTTGTAAAAAGTCTAAAAATGTGGAACCCATGTAAAATGATAAGGTTTATCTTATCTTAACAGATAAGCTTACATGTACAGATAAGAGTTAAGGTATGGAATATGATTCGTCAGAGTGGATTTCTTATCCTATCTTAGAGATAAGATGGATAATCCTGGAAGTTCTATAAATAGAGAGGCTACCCCCCTCATTTAGCATAGAAGGAAGTAGTGAGAAATATTGTAGGAAGTGTGCGAAAGAAGCCATCAGTTTAAAGGTGTGTTGAAGAAGCCATTAAGAGGTGTAATTGTAAAGTTTCTCCCATAGTCTTGGTGAAAGGCAAGTGAAGTCAATAACACTTGAAGTACCTCATGGGTGAGATTGTAACAGTTTCATGTTAATATTATAATTTATTTTGATATTTCAGATTTGTCATCATTCTGTCTTATCATAGTCGATGGTATTCTTGTGTTATGTTGTTGTTTTGTTTCCAGATTACATCCACCAAACTAAAGGCTGTGCATTAGTAAATAATAATAGCACGAGGAGTTCCCGGTGAAGAATTATCATAGTGCCGGATTGGTGATGACAGTTCACCAATTCTAATATCAATGGAGTAAGGGCCCATCCATAAAGCATCAAGTTTTCCATGCTTGCCCTTATCTTCATGCCTGCTATCCCATAGTAGCACGAGATCTCCAAAATTGAAAGCTCTTGGGGTGACCTTCTTGTTGAATAGCTTCTTCAACTTCTCTCTGAACTTTACATGCATTTGGTGGGATGCCCTCCTTTCTTCATCAAGCTCAACAATCTGGTTAATGCAGGCATCATATGGACTTACCTCTCACTCTTCCAGTTGTTGCATGAATTGATATGAGGATAATTGCATATGTAGGGGTAGTAGGGCATGAGTTCCATATACCAACTCAAATGGGCTCTTTCCAGTGGCTCTTTTAACAGTAATGTAGTCTACCTAGACAAAAAAATTCAACTGCTTAGCCCACTTTTCTCTTGTTCAGATCCAAGGTTCTTCTGATAATCTTCAGCAAATTTTTATTACTGGACTCAGCTTGTCCATTTCCTTGGGGATTATAATTAGATGCATATGTCAAGTTGATCCCATATTCTTTACACATTACCACCAAAGGTTTAGCTCTAAAGCTCATGGAATTGTCAGTAATAATCTTGACTGGAACCCCAAACCTGTAGATGATATGGTTCAACATAAAATCCATGAAAATTTGGTGTTTTTCTCTGTTGGTGGGGATTGCCTCCACCCATTTGGTGAGGTAATCAGTGGCTACAAGAATCCACTTATGGCCAACACTTAAAGGGTTTGAAATCTCATCAAATGAAATCCATCCCCCATTGCTTGAATGGGGCTTCAATGGATACAAGCTGCAAAGGAAGGGAGCCTAAAGCTTTCAGTCTTCCAAAGAAGTGCTGACAACTCTCACATCTTCTAACCAAAAGAGTTGTATCCTTGAAGAGGGTTGGCCACTAATCACTAGCCCTTAAGATTTTGTGTGCTGTGACTCTTCCAACAAAGTGCCCCCCACAAAATCCTCCATGAAGATCAATAATTATCTTGGGGGCTTCATCTTCAATAATGCACCTTAAGATAACTCCCTCAAGGTTCTTCCAAGCTAACCCATAATTAGTAATGACATATTTCTGGGAAGCCAACTTAAGAGTTCTTTTCTGGTTCTTACTTAAATACTCAGGGAGGTTCATATGTCTGAGATAAAAAATTACATCTTTGTATCAATTAGAACTCATCAATTTTTCAAAAACATTTACCCTACCTTCTTCTACCTCATTTACCTCAATATTTTGCAAGTCTCTCAGCCATAAGCTTAGCCAAGCCAAAACCTCTCACCAGCTTTGTGGTTTAGATATCCATGTCATATTCTTGCAACTTGTTCACCCACCTACATCTTCTTCTTGATACTTCCATCTCTGATAAGATGTCTTTCATCATGGTGTGGGGAACATAAACAACAATCTTAGAACTCAAAATGTAAGGCCTGAAAACATTTGTTGCTTTTACCAAGGTAAATACTTGTTTCTTGATAATAGTGTATTTCAGCTCAACCCCCTGCAATGCCTTACTGAAAAAGGCAATTGGCCTCTCAGCCCCTTCATTATATTTCTGCAACAGGACAGATGCAATAGTGTTCTTTGAAGCAAAAGAGAACAATTGAAAGGGCTTCTTATAATCCGGAGCTGTTAGAATAGGTGCATGCTTTAGTGTCTCTTTAATCCCATTGAAATCTTGAATGGCATCCTCTTCCCATGTGATGACCTAGTCCTTCTGTAACATGGAAGTGATTGGAATGGTCAACTCAGCAAAATTTGATATAAATCTTTTGATGAAGTTTATCTTCCCAAAGAAGGACTGAATTCCTTTCTTGGTTCTTGGGATCGAAACCTTGCTGATGGCCTCTACCCTTTCTGGATCAATCATCACCCCCTCTTGTGACACAATGTGACCGAGCAAATTTTCCTTTTGCACTCCAAAATGGCACTTCTTTGGATTGAGTGAAATGCCATGTTCTCTGCACCTTATCAACATTTTTTCCAAGTGCAACAAGTGATCACTTCTCTTTCTAGAGAATACAACTACATCATCTTGGTAGAAAACAATAAAATCATTGATGTAACCAACAAAAGCAACATCCATTGCTCTTTGAAAATTTGCTCCAACATTCATCAGTCCAAAGGGCATCCTGACATATACATATGTTCCCCAAGGGGTGGTAAAGGATGTTTTAATCCTCTTTAATTCCCTCACCACAACTTGGTTATAACCAGAGAAACCATCTAGGGTAGAAAGTAGCTCAAAACCATTCACTAGCTGCAACATGTTTTCCATGTTTGGTAAAGGATAATTATCCTTCATTGATGCTCTGTTCAGATTTCAGAAATCAACACACAACCTAATGTCACCATTCTTCTTTCTGACTGGTACTAGGTTTATAACCCAAGAGGAATACCTTATGGGCTGAATAATCCCTCCATCCCTTAGTTTCTTCAGTTCCTCATATATCTTAAGAGATAAGAGTGGGTTGATTGGCCTCTATTTCTGCCTGAATGGTTATGCATTGGAATCTAAGGGAATCTCATGTTGAAACAAATCCTCTCTATATGCCTTCATATCAGAATAAGTCCAAGCCATGCAATCTTGATATTTTTTCAGTAATTGGATGTAGGACTACTTCTCCTCCCTGCTGAGATTGCTGCCTAACCAAATCTTCCTTGGTTTCTCCTTTGTGCCAAGGTCATGCTCCTTAATATCCCTTGAGGCTGCCATGCATCTGTTAACAATGCAATCAACATTATCAAAATTGGACTCAAGAGTAACCGGCCCTCTGGGAATGATATTAGTCTTTAGTTGGATGATGAATTTTCCAAACAAGGTTTCTTTACCCTCTGCTACACACACCATTGACTCCTAATCAATATTCTGATCAACAAACTCCTCTTTGTTCTGCATAAATCTTTTGACCTATGCATCATCATCAAAAACTTTCCAATGCTTAATATTGTCAGGTACAGATGGCCTAGTTAGCACTTCAACATTATACTCATAATATGGGGACATTGCACAATTATCAAACTGAGATCCTAGTATTGCAAGTTTTTCTGCCAAATCATTAAACTTCCTATCATGATGCACAATGTTGAATGAAACAAACATCTCAATGAAATCCAAAACTACATGCATGTATTGTTTCATTCACTGATTCTTTGTGGCATATAGTTTTCTGACTTGCTTTACAATTAATTCCGAATCTCCCTTGAAAATGATGTCTTTAACACCATATTTCCAAGAAATCCTTAGACCTAACAATATTTCCTCATACTCAACAATGTTATTAGTGCACTCGAAGTTGAGTTTGAAAGAAAAGACAAACTCTTCCTATCCTGGGGAGATCAGAACATCACCAACACCATTTCCAAACTTGGAGCAAGCTCCATCAAACAATAAAGTCCATAAGATCCTACCTATTCAAGACATTTGCATTCTTCAATCTTGTGCTCCTTTCCATCAGCAAATCTTATAAAGTTATCAACATCAACACTTGTGTACAATACTTCATAAGATGCATTTTTGGGATCTTCAATAAGGTGTAACATATTCTTTTCTCCATACAAATTGACAAGGCTTCCCTTAATTGGAATGGTAGAATAGGACATGTCCATTTGAACACTCCCACCAACAATTGTAGCAAATTTCCTAGATAACAACATACCCCACTTGGCTGGGCAATCAACAATAACCACATCAAGCTTCAAATTTCTTCCTGGATAGGCAACAAGTTATACCACCATACCCTTCACACATCCCCACCACTGGCACCTCTCTAGAATCCATGGCAGTACAATTCCCATATGCTACTATTACTTTGATATTCAGCTCATTCATGACTTCCAGAGGCATAACATTACATGATGCCACTGAGTCAAACATATAGTTGTGTAGAAATCTATCTTTAATGATCAGAGTGGTGAAGAACGGATCTACATTTAGATGAGAATCTACCAAGGATGTCCCCAAATAAACCTCAGGTGGTTCATCTAACTCTTCTAATGCTTGGTGGTGCCTCTAGTTCTTTAATGACCGACGGAGTCTCCACAATGTTTTTATTTCTACCTAGGGCAGTCTTCTCCTCTTTCAGTCCAAAATACTCCAATGACCTCATCTTGTGCTCAGGAATCCTGAATAACTCAACAATTGGGACTAAGATCTTGATCTAACTCAAGACTTTGTTAATATCATAAGGGATAGACTTTGGCAAGGCGACATTGGAAGGAAGGTGGACATGCTCATTAGATGGCACAAAATTTATGATAGCTTGGGCATGAGGAGGGGTGCAATTTTTGTTTGTGACAACAAGGCCCTTGGAAAATGCATCTTTCTTATGAGCCTCTTTAGGAACATTTGAAAGCAATGGAGTTTTTGGCTTGGCCTGAGGCCCTGTCCCTTTGACAACCCCAATCTTTGTGTTGTGTTCCTTTTCTTGAGCCACAACAACATTCATCAACAACTTCCTATCCTCCTTAGATGGGATGCCTCCATCATACTTCTTTATCATTAAAGCACTTAGATATTCAAATTCATTATTGGGAAATTCGAAAGCTTGTACAATATCTACTTCTAAAGTATGAGAGGGAGGAAAAATAGGTACCCGGTGGATGCAATCCCAAAAATCAGTAGCAATTCTTGCACTTATTACCTCAGTTGAAGTTGCCCCTTGTTGTGAGCTCATGGAGAAACCCATCATGCAAACATCATCATCATTATCATCACTTGCTTATTCTTCTTCTTGCTGATCTTCCTCACATGGAGCATGGGGCATGAAACATCTGTCAAACCAATCAATGACATCTGTTTCCTCCACAATAGAAACTTTGGAAGCCAAAGGATTAGGTACCATTTTGTTTTCCCTGGCCTGGGACTACTTATTTCTAAATCCAACATGTCCCTTGCTTCTATCATCAGATCTTTGCTGATTTGTGAACCTATCTTGGCCATGTTTCTTGTGTTGAGGTTGTGAACTCTACCCAATTCCCTTTTCTACCCAGGCTAATTTGTATGATATTTCTTTGAAAACCCCTACCAAAGTTTTTACAACTTCCTTCAAATTAGCAACTGAGTAGCATCATAGGTATGGCAGGAAGATTAGAGACAAGCAAAGCATGTAGTATGTCATTTTGTAGCCAGGGATGAAATGCAGCTTGCTCTTTGTCACTCAGATGTGGAGAAATGGGTAGCACCCGTAAGAGGATTTGACCTATCCTCACTACTTTATGGTTGTGCCTTTTAACTAGGGTGAGAGGACCCTTTTATAGCCTACTGTTTATGGAGGAGATGGAGATGTCCCTCCTTGTGAAGTATTAAGAATACCTTGAAGAAAATATCAATGTAACAAAACCTAACTCTCACGAGTTGTCACTCTAGATAATGAGATATTTTCTAAGAAAGGTTTAGGCCACTATAGAAAATGAAAACCTGAATGTTTCAACATATTTTGGTAGTAAAATTTACGCATTGTATACGTACATGACAAACAGGGGTAGTATGGGTATGATTAATTGTTTTTTGAATGAATTTTGGTGGGAGGTGAAGCAGGATAAAGTTGATTATACCAAATCTTTGAGAACTTTTACAAAAATAGAAAAATAGAATAGTAGAATGCTTTCAGAGTAGCTAGGATGTTTCTTTAACCAGAATATGTGCTTCAATGGAGGCCTAGATCAGCACTTTTCACACAAACTTCAAGGATCTAAAATGAAGGCTCAAATTGGAAAACTCAGCTGAAAATTATCAATCTCTATTTCATCACACCTAAGATACCCTTAAAGGCTAAAAAACAATCTTATAGTCATGCTAGGAGTCACAATGATTTTAAATTTGTTTATTTCACAATAAAATGAAATCTCTTTTGATAAATGACATTGCAAATGCCACCAAACTATCACAAGGATAATATATTGTGTGATTCACACAGATCTCAATGTAAGAATGCAACAGGAAAAAGAAAAACTACTTGCATGCATTCAGGAGTGAAGCAAACACAAATTTTGCTCAAGAATAACACAAATTAAATCAAGTTTGGTTAAATTTATCAGTAGGGAAGATTTTCTCAAACAATCTTAGAGCTTGTCAATGGCTATACACTCGCAACCACCTTGACATGATCAAATGTAACAAAAAAGAGATAAAAAGGCTTCTTCAGATGGTTTCTCAGAAAGATGGACTCTATCAAGATTTTCTCATAGGAAATTAGTTTCTGACTCCTAACACTTCTACATTCACAAACTCCCAACCCTTTTCATGGAAAAATCATGCCTATTTATATCATTTTACAACAGGGCCTTTTCCCCCCAAAATAAAAGACATTGAGTGTATCAATGCTTGCCATGATCTCGATCGCGATTCACAGAATCAGATCTGTAAAAAGTTATTAGGTGCTTAGGGGGCAGATCGCTTCAAACATCTACAACATTTAACTCCTTCCTCTAGTAGATCACTTTTCCCTTTACTCGCCAACCACTTCTGCCCCTATTCTGTCAAATCTAATTCTTTGCATGCCCAGGAAAAATAAATGGAAAATCAAATCGAGCCCAAAGGTTAGATCTCATCTTAATGGTAAAATATGTCCCTAGATCTTTCTCACGAAACCTAGATATCAATAGGTCTTTCGTGTGCCAAGGAAAGAACAATCAGGCTGAATCTGATAGTCAAATTGCATATTAATGGTGAGAGACATTTACAGGCCTTCCACACCAAAACCAGAATGCTAGATTAAAGTTCCTCTTCATTTGACATGTAGGAGACTCCAAGAAATGATAAAAAACCAAGAGAATACGTGTCCCCATGAGCTCTGGAGTGAAAATGGCACAAAAATTAGATACAGATGCACAACTGCTGTTGATTTCTACTTTGAATTTGGACTGTCCATGTGGGAGATCCATTTTAGAGTGGGCCTACGGGTTCCTTTTTTCCTTTTAAAAATTTTGGGAAAATGTAAAATTTTCACATTTTACTTCGCACCTCCACCCTTCTGCCATTGACCAGGGAAAAATATTGACTATTTTCTGTTGGGTCTGCCAGCCATTTTGATGTTTTAATCCTTTTGGTAACAAGAGGAAAAAAATCCAAGTTGCCCTCAATGGTCCACTTCCCTGCCCCTTTGAATTTTCAAAGCCAAGCTTGACCTCTCTTTTTTCAGGCTTGCGGGCCATTTTGATACTTTAATCCTTAAGAGGAAAAAAATCCAAGTTGCCTCCGATGGTCCACTTCCCCACCCTTTGAATTTTCAAACTGCCATGTGTCACAATGGTGCATCTTGAGATGATCCCCAAAATTTGAGATCTTGAATGAGCGTGGGCTCACCATGTGTCCTGGCCTGACAAAATTTATTTGAAGGCTTAAAGCTCAGCAGAAGGCGCCATGTGTCAGGGTTCGAGGAAATCTCCTTTGGCTATTGAAAAGTCTAAGCAAAATATAAAGTGGGCAGAATCCTCCACGTGTCTTTATGGCACATTTTCAACATAGAGACCCAAAACGGAGATCTTGAACGAGCGCGGGCTCACCACGTGTCCCTATTCTGCCAAACTGTACCAACTGCATAAAAATTTGTCTAAGTCTGGGTAAAGCAGTGGAAACCTCCACGTGTCCTCCCAGTGCAACTCCAAGGTCAAACCAAAAAGAAAATCTTCAAATGAGTGCCATTCCTCCATGTGGACAAGTTTTGGGTTAAAAATTTCCACAAAGTTTAGGAGTACCCTGCCGAGCCACATCAAATAAAAAATGAACATGTGGACAACCTCACGGCAAAAATAAGAAATTTTCCCCACCACTTAAATTCACTTTATTCAGAGCATGGTGGGGCCACGGGGTGAATTCAAACTTTTTTCCAAAGTATTCAAAAGGAACAAGTTCAAAAACAAACCCGCTATGCCCCATTTAATTAGAAGAAGCCACGTAAGCACCAAAAGAACTAATCAGAAATGAGCGGAGCCACGGGACCAAATTTTCCTTTTTGCCATAAAAGAAAAAAGTGATAAGTTAAAGCATTTTCCCACTATCCCCTGACCAACCAAAAGAAGCCACGTGACCACCGAATGCTTAGGAATAATTTTGACAGGAAAAGGACACCCACCAGATCGTCAAAAACATAAAAATCCACCATTCATGCCCATAACCCAAATTTTTTTTCTAAGGATGAATTTTTTTGAGAAAAAACTAAGTGAATCATGGTTCCGAGCATCTTTCTACCATGTGTTTAGATTTTCAAAGGCATACAAATGTAAATTAATCATTTTCGAGCTTCCATGGTTGATAAAAAAAGGAAAAACGACAGAGCGTGTGGATTTTGAAGAAATTAGGGCAAAAATGGGGAAAACTTAGAGACTTCTTCAAGGAGGGACATGACAATGGATTCTACAAACAATTCGAGGCATTGTAAATGAAGTAGAAACTTTCAGAACATCCATATTGAGAGAAAAAATGTTTTAGACACCCAGACATGAAAATAATGGCAAATGGGGCAAGACAAATATGAGCACCAACATGTGGCATATAACAAGGATTGGGGATGTGCTCCATAATATTCCTATGCTTATAGCATTGTGTGAGAGGTGGTGTGCATATACATGTAAATTTTTGTTACCTATAGGGGAGATGACGATTACACTAGAGGATGTATATTACATACTGCGATTTCCCTATTATTGGAGAGAGGGTACAAGTTATGGCAGTGGATGATATATAAAGGAAAATGAGGTGGTAATTTTGTGGGGAATCATATTCCTACCGAGGCTCATATTATCCTAGATGCTATTCCGAGATCAGGTGTTCCATGATTGCAGAAGTTTATTTTTGTCGTGATAATGTCATTGATTGAAATAAAGGGTGGTGGTGTGGGCATATTATATAATATGCATGATATCTATTGCCAGATTGAGGAGGAGAGTAATATGTTTTTCCTGGGAATGGTGTGTGTTGGCCCACTTGTATAGGGATCTATATCAATTTACATAGGAGGATCATGGAGGTGGCATTGGTGCTATGACATTATTGCATGTATGGGACTACCAGAACATATTGTAGTGTTGAAGCCAATCGATGGGACCTCGAGAAGAGTGGGCGAGGTTAGACATTTTTTTTTCAGGAGATTGGTAGGTATGTATGGAAGGAAGATGGAAACAGATGCTTATAGAGCTTTGATAGATTAGCTAGGACCAAAGGCCATTGTATGAAGGCCATATCAAGACTACAAAGGATGGGTGAAGGATGCTATAGAATTTATAATGCATGCATCATACTATGTGGTTAGAGGAGCACGTTCCAAAGGTGGATGAGTTTATTTCAGGTTGAGAGTGTGTCACAATAGTTTGGTATGGCTTAGAATGTGACCTCAGAGCCATATGTGTGGTTACGATCCATGGGGCCCCCGAGGAGGGCTGGAGGTAGACCATGCCCCACAGGAGTACAACTAGTACCTCTAGAGCTAGATGAGGTGATAAATTTAGTAGATAGAGATAATGTAGGATTTACAGAGGCATACCATGCATGGTGGGGCCTCACATTGGTGGGTATAATTATTTCTAGTCTTTCATAAGTGGTGGGAGCACTGCCAAGAGGAGGAGTAGAGGGGCAAGAAACCTGCCCCCAGTGATGTAGTGGTTGTGATAGTGGAGCATGAGTATTTATATAGTTTGGTTGTATGATTTGGTACTTGATTGTGTGATGGGTATGGTTTTCTAATGCATTGTTCTTGTGATTGCAAGTGATGCACATGGGTCATTAATTTTGGACACATCTATCCACACATTGATGCTAAATGTACCTATCGATATAATAACAAGTGGAGGTATGTAAGAGTGCATAGATGATAATGCGGATGAACATGCCCATTTTTTTGACCCACTAGAAATAAAAAGCAATGACATATTCCATACTACTAGAGTGAGAGGGATGAGGCTCATGAGGAGACACAATGAGCTAGAGAGGTGGTGGGTAGGGGCCCTCTAGTGCATATGTATTTACACATTTTATTGAGATTTAGATTTGGTTTACAGAGCAGTATATGGAGAACACACTATTATGTATGAAAGTAGAGAGATATAGGGACCATGACCAATGACGTAGAGTGAGTGCTGAGGCTTCTAGTTCTCGAGATCTTGCAGCTGTAGATAGTGATAGAGATGATGAGATATGATGTATTGATGTAGTGATGGATTGATGTAGGGGGAATTAATCCCCAGTGATGAGATTATTTATAACTATTATTCGATGTATAGGTATATGGATTATTGATCTATGTCAATTTTATTCGATGTTTATTGTTGTGATGTTTGTAACACACATTTAGATGTATGATGTGTTTAATTATTGTTGTTCTGGTCATTGCATTATTTTAGTTGTTGATGATGATATATGATGTATGTAATGTGATGGTGATGATAGAATAAATATAGCATATGTGTAATGTTATGATGTACGTAATGTGATGTTGATGATAAAAGAAATGTAGTATATGTGTAATGTTATGATGAATGATAAAGTAAAAATGAATAATGTTGGAGTAGGAAATGGTTGTAATAGTGTAGAATAGTGTATGTTAGTATGAGGAGTAAGGGGAGAATATAATGGAGATGCCCCCAGTGTAGAGATGATAGGGTTCATTGATATAAGACCCCTCAATAGTCAAGAATGAACCATATAGAAAGAGTGCGTCATCGGGAAATGATTGGGTATTGTGCACTAGATGAATCAAGAATGTGCATGAAGAGAGGTTTTTATCGTAACATATTCCTCAACAATCATGTAAGAACCGTAATAAAATGAGTGCGTCATCGGGGGGTAAGGTGATAAAAAAAACCTACTAAATACCAAACTGGTGTGAAGTAGAAGAAGCATGTGGAATGAAAGCAACACGAGCATATGAGACGAACTGAATATCAATTGGAGCAATGGTTGGATGTAGAGATGCTGAGGGCTGTGGAAGTCAATGTGTGGTGGTAGCATGATGAGGAAGGATGAGATGGTGCAGTGATGGATCGATGTGATGGAGAGCATTCATGAGTAATAACATGTGGTAGTGGATGAATAATGACCTTAGAACTAGATAGAGGAGATAACTCAATCGGAGTAATAGCATTCCTATGAGGGAGTGGAGATATATACCTCTCAGGTAAGTGAGATCCAAAAAAAATGATGGCCTTGTCTTCTAATTGTTGCACAAGCAATCATGAAGGGCATAACAATCATTATCCCTATGGCCATTGATATGGTGCTGGGCACTACAAGCGCTGAGGTGAATGATGCTGATTAGAAGAAAAATATATTAAATGCCTATCAAGTAATGTATGAAACACATCATGGGACCTGATTAACTAAAATGTGGATATTCTAGTGTAATCTATTATTATGCATAATAATAAATAACAAATAAGTAAATAAATAAAGTAATCCAAGACACTAAACAAGTAAAAATATGAAACACTAAAGATAAAGAGGGTTAGGAAAGGCCTTAGCTGATTCGATGACTACTCCGGACTATGTTGTAGTGAAGACCAGATAAACAAAATACAAGAATGAATGCACAAGAGCTTCAGGAAGTACATATTTGGAATAATAGGCTAGGACTGGGGAACCTAGAGAAGGAGCACTTGGGGCTCTCTGGTATGATATATGTGTGCCTTGGTTTTGTGAAAAATATCTGTAAACCTCCTCTGAGGTGTCACTGAATTATCACGTGTTAGCTTCCTATTGGGTGGATGTCGCTATAAATAAAAGATGAAGAAGAGACATGTAAAGCCCTAAAGAAAAGCATCAAAAACCCTAAAAAAGAAAGATGCATATGAATGGGTCGGTTTGTCCTCAATCACCAAATAGATGGAATTATCACTTATTGCTGCACTACATCTCATACCCAATGTAGTTCTAGGTGTGTGTGTGTGAAAATTATTCCCTAAGTGCTCTTTATCCAGTCGAACATTATGAATTAGTGAGCAAGTAACTAGATGTAGAATGTAATAAATGTGTGCATGGAAACAATATACTCCCCTCTTATGAAGTGTGGTGTAGATGAACCAACCTTGTGTACCTTGTGATGGAGCTAGATGGATGTAAATGTAGTTATAAATACCATTGATGGATGCAACCTTAGGTGGTGATAGTAAGTGCTTAGTGCTTGGTCCCTCATTATGGTCACATAAATTTATATTTATATGATTCTTTTGTTAGTGTGAGTTATCCTATGTGTCCTCCTCTCATATTGGAGGGTCATCTCACATGGGTTAGGTTTTAGGGTTAGGTTTAGGGTTTCATGTGTGTCATGCACTAGTGTTACTCAACACCCTATATGTACCCCTTTACTATTCATTTATGAGTTAGGTTTAGGGTTAGGTTTAGGGTTTCATGTGTGTCATGCATTAGGGTTACTCAACACCCTATATGTACCCCTTTACTATTCATTTATGAGCATGCCAAGACACTTTGTTGTAATTTCCTCTATATGCAAGTTTTTTTTCTGTTGAGTAAGTTCTTCTATTACTGATCAATTCTTTCTTGCAATCACTGGAGCTATCATGATTCCATTGGAGTGTAACTACTTTGTGGTGCCTCGTTTCTGATTCGATTCTCGCAAAATATTTTCATGGTATCAGAGCTACATGACTTACCATCACAGCAAAATCTCAAGTTGATGGTGGAGATGGATCTCATCATGTTAATCAGTTGTTATGCTAATACCCCTCCCGCACGATGGAGCCAAGTATACACTCAATCAAGCCCAACAACATTAGGAGGAAGTGACATCAGAAATTTCCTAGGAGGTCATCCATCCCAACACTACTCTGGGGCTGACACACTTAACTACCTAGTATCAGAGATGCATGACTTGCCGTCACACCAAATGTTTGAGCTTTTGGTGTGACAACAATTCGTGTAGCTCTGATACCATGAAATGAGTTTGTGAGAATCGAATCAGAAATGAGGCACCATGAAGTAGTTGCACTCTAACTAACACTATCAGAAACTAACACTGTCGTGTCATTACCCATCATGATTTGAGACATTCCACAAGGTTCGATGTTGGAAAACTCAACATGTGAAGAACCCTTGTGGTGTGAGGCACCGGAATCTATAATCCATGTCACATGAAGGAGCAACTCTGGCTACAAGGGATTTTCCTTTCTTCTTATAATTTCATAGCACCTTTTGTAGCAGAAGACTATGGGCCTTCGGACCACTTTGTTTTATTGATTCAGGAACACTTATTTTATTTTTCTCAAGTAAATGATATAAGTGATCAATCTATTTCCAAAAACAAGTGTTGCTTTACATGACCACAAATTCTTGCAATAGGAACACAAAATACTTGCTTTTCTGTACCTTAGACTCAGAAGTCGAAGTGTTTGTGTCATTTTTAGGATTGATCTTGGTTTCTTTCTTAGGTGGATCCTTAGTTTCTTTATCCTTTTCAGTCTTATTTCCCTTACTAGTACTTGCTACAAGGGCATGTGACTTGGACTTGAGAGACCCCATTTGAATGAGTTTGTCCTGATTCTCAAATGAGTTGGGACAAAAAATAGTCAAAGGAGAGCATAGTCCAAGTATCGCCCAACAGCAGCTTTTGTAGCGTAGAAAGTTTGTCACGAAGATAGAATATTTGGGGACCTAGCTTAGAGAGAATCAATACAAGATGCAATTGAGACTCTTTCTTTTCTACTTGACATCCTTTTTAACAATAATCTAATGTGGACAAATTTTGAGAAGAAAGCTTGTAGGTTTTCAAAGTCACTAGGATTTAACCCTAGTAGTTCGTTTTCCAACTCATGCACTCTCATGTCATCTAGTTGTCCAAATATCACATCCAACATTTTCCACGCAGATTTAGGTGTTTTCAACGCCTGATTGTGGAAGAGACAAGTCAGGAGAAACAAACATGCAAAGAAGACCTAAGCTTCATCACTACAATTTAACCACTTATATTTAAAATAGGTGACATCATCTGGTTAAGTCTCAGTTCCCATGGTGATGCGGACATAACCCTTTACCCCTTAGTTTTATTATTATTTTTGATCTCCATTTCGAAAAAGCTTAAATGTGCGTAAGAAAAGGAATTGAAAGTGCATCCATAGTGAGAGAGAGAGAAAGAAATGTAGAAAAGAAAACACAACCACCTAGGACCATAACAACCCCCCTGCTTTTGGCACTTTATATCCTTTAGTGCGTTGACCCAAAATCGGGTCCATGCGTGTGGGTTTGAAACACTTGGTAACTTATCTTGCAATTAGCGTAATAATGCGTAAGAGAGGAGACCACAAAGGTGTTTCATGGAGTGCAAACTGGAAAAGGAAACCGTAAACAAGCACAAGCAAAAAATGAAGAAAGGAGGAGGAAAGCCAACCCTAGTGGTGAGAAAAAATGTCTCACGGGGAAACAATGTGAAACCCCTTTGTCCTACAATCACATGGTGGTGGACGTGCTCACTAAGTGTACAAAATAAAAGGGTGAAATTGAACAAGGTTTGGGAAAAGAATGAGTTCAGATATTAAGAAAACTGGAAAGACAATGACCAGAATGCGGTACTTATAAAAATTAAAGTGATTAACAAGAAATAATTATCCCTCTCCATCCAGAGTTTGAGCTCCAACATGTAACATTGATTAAATCATTTGGTGCCTTCAGAACTGGGCAATGAGTCATATATCTCCCCCCAGGTTATAGTTAACAACAAAAAGTGTCGAACAATTGATGAGTGGAAGGGTTCACACCCAAGGTGTCAGCCTAGGGGCGCACAACGGATTTAAAAAGTCGACCTTAAACACATTTGTGCCCAAGGCACAGGTCGAGGGATGCTCATCGTGAAACGTGTCAGACTATGCTAAATAGGGTTCCTGCCCGTACGTTGTGAGGATGGGGATTAGCACAACCAATCAGTGCCCAACAACATTATCCTGGAAGTCACACCGGGAATCTTCGGCACTCAGGGAAGGTCACCCATACACAGAAAGCTTTGGGACATGGCAAATTATGTGTGCCCAAGGCGTAGGCTAGAGGTACATGAATGTGAAAGTGTCGACATGCCAAAATTCGATCTGAAGGTAAAAAGAGCTGGATCTCATCATGTTAATCAGCTACTACGTCAATACCCTCCCGCACGATGGTGAAGATCCATACACCAAGATGCAGGATGGGGGCCAACAACACAAATTTCTTTGACACTGCGAATATCTCGAGAGGTCACCAAGCACTACTCTAGGACTAGCGTGCAAACTAACTTGGTATCAGAAAAATTTGATTGCCTTTCCCACACATAAAAACTGCTCGACATAATTGATGGATGCGCCGAGGGCTCATCTTGTAAGAAAGCAACATTTTTGTTTATGCTGATAGGAAGATTTAGGAACGAAAGAATTCCACATGGCCAAAACTATTTAGATGGCCATGAAAACTTTTCACTAGGGAGCTCGGATTCACGCAAGGTTGGAATTTTAGGAAAGATTACGAGGTCCTCTGTCCAACTACGAATGGATATCTTTAATTGGGTGAGTAAAAAGTTTTTTCAAAATTGCAAAATATAATTCACCATTTTTTGGGTTTGCAAAGGTCCTCACCTACCGCCATAATGAGATGAATTAAATGCAACTTGGAGGTGGATGGGGTAGATTTTGTAATTCCTCTCTCTTTTCTCTCCCATTATTCCCATAAATTGTACAGGAGGGGATTCTTTCTAAAGGTTGGAAATTCTTGTTTTGCCCCTCCCGGGAGGGTGTTCTCTTTGGAAGGTGAATTTGTGGAGTTCAAACCTCCCATCTAAAACTGTAATGCAACTTTTCCTGTGATGGCATTTTGTCAGTGTATTGTATCATATTTGAAGAAAATAATGCATGTCTGTGGATGATTCTCAACCCTCTCTGAGAAATGTCCCATTTACATCCTCTTGATCTTTCACTACAAATTTTGTTATCTGTGTATGATCTTGCATTGCAGTTTTAATGGTTTGTGTTTATTGGCAAGACAGGTGTTCTTCATTCCTCGGTGCACCAACCTTTGAACTTTAGGTTTTATTTCAGCTGCATCTTCTTACCCTGCATGATCCTTGGAAAGTTAGTTTAGGTTTTTGAGTAAACCCTCTACATTTTTACATGTGCATTTGAATAGAGGAATAGGAACCGGCCTTCATCTGGAGAGATTTTCCAATTCGCGAGGTCCCACAATTGGGAAAAGTTCCATGTTCTGCAATCACAACTGAGAAGAATCAACCCATCGAGTTGCAAACATTTAGGGGGTGCTGATGATTCGCACCATGTATAAGTTCTTCGCATGTTGAGTTTTCCAACATCGAACCTTGTGGAATGTCCCAAATCATGATGGGTAATGACACAACAGTGTCGGTTTCCGGTAGTGGATCGGTAGAGATGGATGGGGGAACATTTAACCAAGTGTTGAGTGTTCCTGATCTCTCTACCAATCTCCTATCGGTTTACCAAATTACTCACCTTGGTGAAGGAATGTGAGTGGAATTTGGTCCTAACTCGGTGATTATTCATGAGCTTAACAATGATACTACAGTGGCTGAGGGAAAGGTAGATCACCATTCACGGTTGTACACCTTCTCCCACTTTACTTCTGATTCTATGCCCACTGCCTTGCTCACTCATGTAAATGAGGTTAGTAAGCTATGGCATGAGCATTTTGGACATCTAAATTATCACTACCTTGAACAATTGAGCCAAAATGAAATGGTCAACGGGTTGCCTCGTGTCAAGTTTTTCTAAGGGTCTTTGTGAGGGTTGTACCCTTGGAAAGCATCCTGAAAAGAACTTTGACAAAGGAAAAGCCTAGAGAGCCACTCATCCTTTGGATCTTGTTCACAGCGATGTTTCTGGTCCATTTCCTTCTCCTTTGTTTACTAGAGCTCTTTATGTGCTAACCTTCATTGATGACTATTCGCGATATACTTGGGTATATTTTCTTAAGCTTAAGTCTGAAGTCTTTGAACATTTTCAAGACTTTAAGGCTCTTGCTGAGAAACAAGTGAACGGTCTATCAAGGTTCTTCGAACCGAATAATGGAGGTGAATATGTAAACAATAGGTTCATGGATTTCTGTACTTCTGAAGGGATCTCTTTGCAGCATACAGTTGCTTATAGCCCTTCGCAGAATGGAGTCGCAGAAAGAAAGAACCGTACTCTTAAGGAGATGGCCACTTGTATGATTCACTCAAAGTCTCTTCCTCCATAGTATTGGGCTGAAGCAGTGAATTGTGCAAATTACATTCAGAACCATGTTCCACACAAGGCAGTAAGAGGGATGACACCCTTTGAAGTCTGGTTTGGATGCAAGCCTGATGTTGAGCACTTTCGAGTCTTCAGATCCAAGGCTATGGCTCAGATTCCCAAGAAGAAACACAAGGCTTTGGAACCACAATCCAAACCTTGTATCTTTGTAGGGTATCCTGATGGCGTGAAGGGATATCGATTGATGAATCCTACTTCTCATGAACTATATATTGAGAGAAGTGTTAAGTTTGATGAGTCTTCTTCGACTTCTACTTCTCCACCTATTGAGGTTCTTCAGCTCGCTGATTCAGATTCTGACTCATCAAATGATGATGTTGTTGAGCATGCTCCTCTTCTTGATCCTCCTGACCATCAAACCTTTGAGTCTTCTGATTCTGATAGTAGTGATGATCGAGGACTATGTCCCTTCTCATTGAAGTGAAGAATCTTCTGACTCTGAGCTTGATCCTCCTGGTCCCCTTTGGGCTAGGAAAACTTTACAAAGTGCTGGAGATTTAGTTGGAGATACTTCAGATATGAGACGTACTCGCTTAGATTTCATTGGACCCCACTCTTTCTTCACCTCTGCTTTTGATCCACAATCTTTCCGGGAGGCTTCTGGTATTCCTGAGTGGGATTCTACCATGGATGAGGAGTATTCCTCTCTCATGAAGAACGATACTTGGGATCTCACCACTCTTCCGAAAGGAAGAAAAATCGTTCGGTGTAAGTGGGTGTTCCAAACAAAGTATGGAGTAGATGGAGATGTCAAAAATTTTAAAGCGTGATTAGTAGCTAAGGGTTTCTCCCAGATAGCTGGGGTTGATTATACAGAAACCTTTGCTCCAGTTGCGAAGATGACTTCTATTCGACTGACCCTAGCCATTGCCGCAATGAATAGATGGAAAGTCCATCAAATGGATGTTAAGAGTGCCTTCCTTCATGGTGACCTAGAGGAAGAGATCTATATGGAACAACCTCTGGGTTATGTCCAAGATCCCTCCCTCGTTTTTAAGTTAAAGAAGTCTCTTTATGGCCTTAAACAAGCCCCTCGGGCTTGGTATGCCAAGATGGACTCCTTCTTACTTACATCAGGGTTTACTAGGTGTCACTCTGATCCAAATGTTTATATTCTATGGCAAGATGACTCCATACTCATTCTTGTTCTCTATGTTGATGACTTGTTGATCACAGGAAGCTCTTCCTCTATTATTGATTATGTGAAGATCACCTTAGCCCAACAAGTTTTCCATGACTAACTTAGGTCTGCTTCATTACTTTCCTTGGGATCTAGATTTCACAATCTGACTCAGGAATCTTGATTTCACAACCTAAGTATGCTCTTGATTTGCTAGCTCATTTTCAGATGTCTGATTGCAAGTCTTCTCCTACTCCTTTTCTTTTCCGGCGTTAAGTTGGTTTCAAATTGCTCTACTCCCTTGGTTGATGGTACTCTTTATCGACAGTTGGTGGGGAGCTTGATTTACTTGACTCACACTCGACCAGATTTATTATATGTTGTTGGGATCATGTCCAGATTCATGCAGGAGCCACATGAACTACATTGGAAAGCAGCTAAATGGATCCTTCATTATGTTCATGGCACTTATGTTGATGACATTCACTATCATTGGAGGGGTAGATATTGACTTGATTGGGTTCACAGATTCTGATTGGGCCGGTGACTTAGATCATCGGAAATCTACTTCTGGCTATAGTTTCTCTCTTGGTTCGGGTCCTATTAGTTGGTCTAGCAAGAAGCAGAATGTAATTGTGATATCATCTACAGAGGTAGAATATAAAGGAGTAGTTAACGCTGCCACAGAAGCTATTTGGCTACAGGGGTATTCTGACAGATTTTGGCATCCACTTTCGGCGGCCTACCATTATCTACTGTGATAACACGAGCACATCTCTATTTACAGAAATCTAGTTCAACATCAGTGGACGAAGCACATTGAGATCCATATGCACTTCATACGGGAGCTTATTCATGATGGTATCATTGACATTCAGTACATTCAGACAACTGATCAGATTGTAGATTTATTCACCAAGCCTTTCACTAAGATGAAGTTTCTTCACTTACAGTCTCTTCTTGGGGTGAGGTCTTCTGTAGCTGCTCATCTTCTTTGGGCTATGTAGTCCTTCTTTTCTTCTTCTTCTTCTAGGAAGATTGTGTTTGTATATGGGCACCTTATCAGGCCTTTAGTTGTCGGGCCCCATTGACACATCTTTCTTAGTTGTTTAGGAGTGTCTTCCCTTTTCTGTCTGACTCATCTAAGCCACTACCCCAACTTCGATGAAGGGGGGGTGTTAGTGTGAGTTATCCTATGTGTCCTCCTCTCATATTGGAGGGTCATCTCACATTGGGTTAGGTTTAGGATTAGGTTTAGGGTTTCATGTGTGTCATGCACTAGGGTTACTCAGCACCCTATATGTACCCCTTTACTATTCATTTATGAGCATGCCAAGACACTCCGCTATCTTTATGTTAGGAATTAATAATATCTAATGCGGAAATAATTCCTCAAAATTGCAATAATAAGAAGTATGGATAGAATTATAGAAATGAAAAATGCACAACACGTGGAAAACAATATTTAATGTGGTTCACCCAATGTGGGCTACATCCACCAAGAACACCTGCTCAGATTTTATTACAAGCCAAAATTCTTCACAATTACAATAATTAGATCTTTTTTAGAGCTGCGCTCAACAAACCCTCCTGAATTCACACTTGAATTCTGCACACACTATTCTCCTTCACAAAACAAACTCATATAAAATCCTATGATCAGTGTGGCATTATTTAAAACTACCTTCAATAGGTAGCCGAAGAGGTGGTTTTACAAAACAATGGGTACTGAAAAAACCATAGGCCCAAAAAATAGCCCATAACGGTTACCCATTACCCATGGATTAATAAACCACCCATGAAAATTTACTTTAGGGGATTCACCACCTGAACCCCCTTGAATCGGCGAGTGGGACCGCCTTGTAACACATGGAAGGTGTACCCAAACTCTAACATGAAAACATGCTCCACAAACATAACACTTTCCTCTATATGCAAGCTTTGTTTCTGTTGAGAAAGTTCTTCTATTATTGATCAATTCTTTCTTGTAATCACTGGAGCTATCACGATTCTGTTGGAGTGCAACTACTTCATGGTGCCTCATTTCTGATTCCATTCTCGCAAACTCTTTTCATCTCTTGCTTTAATTTTGTAATTAACCCTGAAAAGAATGAACACTAAAAATATGAACAACTCAAATGGCTAGAAAGTTCCCAAAAGGTAAGAGTAAAGTGGAAATAGGATCAGGGTGCCCTAGAGGGGACTAGGGCGCCTAAGGGGTCCCAATCCTAGCTAGGCACCCCAATCAATTAAATAGGAAAAATGTAGAATGAAAATACAGATTGGGTAAGTGTAGGTGAAGGGTCAAAAGTAACGATATAAAGCAAAGTAAAAATGCCAAAGACATGGGTTAATTATTACCCTTTTCACTCAAGAAAATTATGTCCATAGTAGTATGATATCATGACTAAATAATCAATCAAAGTGTGTTATTTTGTGTCTACATTTTCCCCCACTTTATGTTGGTGAGTGGAAATCTTGGTAACATAAAGTAGGTGGATATGCGTGCTTGATAATCCATGTAGAGTGATGTAGAATGTGTGCCAAATCACTAGACTTTATTAAGTGTGGAGTGACAAAAAAATATGGAGCATGGAGACTAAAGATGCAAAAGTGCAAAAAGTGATGAGAGTGAACGCAGGGTGAAAGTGCATATGTAGATTCCAATGTGTGTAGTGTACCTACATGGTTAGTATCGTATGTGTGATGTACTCGCCATGTGTGTGTCATTGATTGCTTGCTTCCCATATGTCCACAGACTTGCAAAAGAGAAGAAAATCAAGTAGTCAAATACACATGTATATGTGTAAAAAACCATGTGAAAATATGTATGTATATAGTAAAAAGAATGTAAATGGAAATATGAAAATGTAAAAGGAACATGCACACCTGATCCATGATGAGAGAAAGGGTGTAGAAAAGGATATCTTGTAACTTTTGATGAAGTGTGAGTTTTTTGGGTGATCTCACGCCATTGTCGCCAAAAAAGTATAGGGAGAAAGATGCATTATTCTCTAAGTTGTAATTACTTCCTTGAGAATGGTAAAGATCATCTATGTACTACTTGGTTTTTTGGGTGATCTGATGCTGCTGAACTAAGTGGTATCGGGTGGAAAGTAAACTGTATCCTCCAACATGTAACTACTCCCTAGAATGTTAAAGACAATCTGTCCTATAAAATCCGATGTATATGGAGTTCATAGACTAGTTTGAATTCACTCGTTGTATAACCCACCATGTCAAGGATGGAAATTGAACTGAAGTGTACTCATGTAGAGAATTGTGTAGTGTGTAAAACCCCAAATGATGCCCCCCCCTTTGGGGGTGCATGTGATGTCACATATAGGAGGATGGTGCCCCAAAAGATGAATGACCACGTAAACTATTCCCTGCAGGGAATGCACTTGGTAGAAACCAAGGCACATGCAAATGAATGGATAGAACAAAAGTGCTAGTACAAACATGCATTCATGTAGAAGACAAGTATAAGCTACTGAAAAAATGTAGAAGCTAAAAAGCAAGTAAACATGCAAGAAGCCAATCATAGACCACAAAAAGTGGGTTGTAAACATGGGACATCACTCACGATGTTGCAAGACACTCAAGGCCATAATGGCTACATACAACAAACAAGTGTGCACACTAAACATAGGGAAAGGCCCAAAAATAATAGAAAATAATAGAAGAGCATAGCAAAAAAAACCAAATATTCATGGTAGCTAGTAATCCTGCAAACAAATGATGCACATGAAGTACACGTTAGCATGTTAGAAAGATAACCCATATGTAAAAAAAATGTATAAGAAAGGAATGTAGAATGCTAAGTATGAAATGAAACAATAACACTTGTAAGATACGAATGTGGATGCCCCCAACAAACATTGTGGGACTGGTAAGAGGTAAGCATCCATGTTGCATGTAAGAGACCTATATCTATGATCACAAGTAGCAAAAGATGTGAACACACATGTGTGTATGATAAAGATAATGACATATAAGATACTTATCTAGCATGTGTAATAAGTGAACGTGAACATGAACAAGAAAATGCAAGTAAGAGTAAAAGAAACCAAAATATGCAACATGCCGTGGATGAATGGAATGAATGCAAGATGGATGATAGGATCCGGCGTGCCCCCCAAGTATGTAAGCGATGGAGATTTAGTCAAAATATGCTAAGTGGATCAATTTAAGGAGTAGTTTCTTTGACAAAAGTGATTGGACGTTGAGGAGAGGACTGGATAGGGTCCTTAATTTGTGAGAGTCGAAAAATGTCAACTAGAGTGTGTTTGCCTTGTGTAATGAGCAGTTGTTTGATGACCACAGATGAATTGATAGGTGGAGGTATTGCATTGATATTTAAAGGGGATTTCTTAGTTTGGCTCTGTAATATTGTAGGTGGCTTAATAGGAGGAAGTGTTGAAGTAATTTAGAGATGTGGTTTCTTGACTTGAGTAGATTGTGTAGGTAGTACCCAAGTGATGGAAGAAGGAACACTAGAAGTGATGACGTGATGCTCATTAGACATAGATGAAACAGATTTAGGAACCCATCAAGATGTAGAATTTTTAGATGGGCATGCAACAAAATGTTGTGCAATGAATGAGATAAATCCTTGACACTCAAGGTGTTTTATTCTCTATTGTAAAGCATAATAGTCATTGTCATTATGACCATTCATTTGATTATAATTACAATATGGACACCCTTGATATTTTTCTAGCTGATAAGGAGGATGAGTAGGTGGTAAAGTGATCAATTGATGACTAAGGATATCAGTAAGAATGTTATGTTGCTGAGTATTTTGATCAAATGTGAGAGGCTCTAGTAATTGTATGAATTAAGGATCATTGATATGAACACATGTAGTAGACATAGAATGAAGAGGAGATATAGAAGGATAACAAACATGATCCTGAGAAACATCCTTAAGATGTTGGATTTCAGATTTGAGAGATATAATCATGGATTCCATAGCCTGAATTTGTCTTGGAATAAAGAGTGCAAAGATTGAATTGAGTCCAACATAGATTGATGGGATGGAGGATCACAATAACTAGGGATTTCAAATAAACAATAAAAAATAACACTTACTTGATGCAGAGGCATATCTCAGGGAAGATACATGGTGTCTAGGGACTTATTAAGAAAAAATTAGCAATTTGGATGCATTTGAAGTAAATCAGACAAGGAAATTTCAACAAATTTAGGAGCCATGATAGAAAATATGAGAAATTCCCTAGAACGAAGGTGGGTTTGAAGATCAGGTTCACCAAAATGATGAACTAAAATGTGGATATTCTAGTGTAATATAATATTATACATAACAATAAATAAAAATCTAAGTAAATAAAGAAAGTAACCTAAGGCACTAAACAAGTAAGAATATGAAACCCTAAATATAAAGAGGGATAAGAAAGTCCTTAGCTGATTCGATGACTATTCGAGACTGTGTTACAGTGAAGACTAGATAAATACAATGTGGGAAAAACTACACAAGAGCTCTAGAAAGTACAAATATGGAACAATAGGCTGGAATGGGGCACCTGGAGAAGGACTGGGGTGCTCGGGGCACTCTAGTTTGAGATCTGGGCTCCCAAGTCTTTGAAAAATATTTGTTAACCTCCTCCAAGGTGTCGTTGAATGATTTCCTATGTTAGATTCATATCACGGTGGATGTCGTTGTACTGTGCTAGATGTCACTTTAAATCAAAGATGAAGAAGAGACCTGCAAAAAAACCAAGCCAAACATCAAAACCCTAAAAAATAGATATGCATATGAAGGGGTGCAAACTATCCTCAACTACCAAATAGATGGAATTATCACTGAGTGCTGCACTACATCTCATACCTAATGTAGTTCTAGGTGTGTGTGTGTGTGTGTGTGTGTGTGTGTGTGTGTGTGTGTGTGTGTGTGTGTGTGTGTGTGTGTGTGTGTGTGTGGTGTGTGTGTGTGTGTGTGTGTGTGAAGATTGTGCACTAGGTGCTCTTGTGCTAGTCAAACTTTATCAAGTAGCAAGTAAGTAACTAGATGTAGAATGTCATAACTGTGTGCATGGAAATAATAGACTCCCTTCCTATGAAGTGTGATGCAGATGAACCAACCTTGTGTGCCTTGTGATGGAGCTAGATGGGTGTAAATGTAGCTATAAATGCCTTTGATGGATGCAACCTTAGGTGGTGATAGTAAGTGCTTAGTGCTTGGTCCCTCATTATGGTCAAATAACTTTATCTTTATATGGTTCTCTTACTTTAATTTCATAAATAACCTCAAAAAGGATGACCAATAAAACTATAAGAAGCTAAAACGACTAGAAAGTTCCCAAAAGGTGAGATTAAAGTGCAAATAGGACTAGGGCACCTGGGGTGCCCCTGTCCTTAGTTGGGTACCCCAGTTAGAAATAGGAAAAACACTGAATGATAATATAGACTGGGTAAGTGCTTTGTGAAGGGTCAAAAGTAATGACAAAAATCAAAGTAAAAATGCCAAAGACGTGTTAATTATTACTCATTTCACTTAAGAACCATATGAATAGTATTATGAGACCAAGACTAAATAATGACTCAAAGTGCGTTATTTTGTGTCTACTAGGCCTAGCGTGATGAGAAAAATGTAATGGTTCCTATGAGATAGGAGGAGAAGTATGAGGTGTATCCCCACGTCGCAGAGGAGATGAAGTACATTTACGCAATGGAGAAGGTTGGTCTTTCTTAAGAGGACAATATGGATACTATGTAGGACCTCAACATGTGGGAGAAGAGAAGGACTAGATGATGTAGCAATAACAACAATATGATGAGGATCTATAACATGTGTAGGAATGATATATTTTGCTGAGTCAATGACCTTATATCATATAAGCGTGAATGATTCACATGCGTTATATTGAAATCATTGTTTTAAGGGAGAAATCAAACCATGACAAAAGATAAATTTCTTCTCTAAGTCAATAGGTTGAAAAATTAGTTGGTGCATACAAACATTAAATCACAAAATCTAATCCATGATATGTTCTGTTTTTTCCTGAATGTAAGCTAGGTAAATGATCATAGGTGACTCTAGGGCTGTTGTTGATGATGAAGCAATGGAGGAAAGATTCTTCCATCTCAAAATAAGTACTAGTATATCCAAAGGGTAGATGGGTGTAATATTGGAGAGAATCATTTGTGAGACTATGGTGAAAGGATTTAAGTAATATTCTCGATCATTAGAATATGAATCCATAGGCATATGATAATGCTTGAGATGTAAATATGGATTTGAGTACCATCAAAACATGTAAATGTAGGCATAAAAAAATCCTTAGGAAATACTGAGTTGTGAATATTTTTGGGAATATGATTTCCATGTAGTGAATTATTATCGATGGATACATAGTAGGCCTTGTTTTCTAATGTGAGAGATTAGACTTAAGACTGTAAATGACTAACAAAATGCATGAGGGATAGTATATCCTATGAAGGAATAGTAGAGGATGGCAATAATGTGTTAAACGGTCATAATTTTCCCTTATGAGTAATCATAGGATATTATCAAGAGAAGAAATAGGAGATTCCAATCCTAAGGGAACACTAGAAGGTGGTTCCAAAGGAGTAATAGGTGACGAAGGACATGGAACATCCATAGAAGTAGTAGGAATAACATTAGAAACATCCCTAGGAGAGGAAGCATCAAATAAAGATGTGATAGTAAGAGGAGGTGATGTAATAGACAAAGATCAAGTGGCATGAGGAGATGGAATAATATATGGAGATGACTCATGCATGTTATTAAATACAACCTCAGAAGACAATGAAAATGGAGCAAGGGATTCACACTCCGTAGTATGCAAGGAAGTAGAATTATGACTATCAATTGTGTCATCGAAATCAAAGAGAGAATCAGATAGAATAATATCATTAAGTGTATCATCAACATATTATGAAGGATAGTGCAAACTAGTATGCGATGTATCATGAGAAAAAGTTTCAGAAATATAAGAAAAATGAGATGTAGCTAGAGTAATGTCATGACTATAAAGAGAATCAACATGCACATGTGAATTATTGTTAAGGAAAAACATGAAATTAATGAGAGTATCACCTAGATTTTCTTTGGAAATTTCAGAAGGAGGATCATGGATAATGAAATAAGATGGTGTACAATGAGTGAAGCTCATCGGATGAGAAACAATTCCAATGGTAGAATTATCAAAGCTAGTAGGCACATTGCATTCATTAAGAGTTGTTGAATATGATCCAACACTTGTAACATCACGATATAGGGTAGTGAGACCAATTATGGTTACCTCATCATAGATATTATTAACACTCACATGAGGCATAACTAGCTGAGAAGGAGAAGAACTATCCTTAGCCATGAGGGTTTCAATGGATCCTAGAGAAAATATTCTTAAGCTATAGGTTCACCAAAATGATTCTATAACATTTTTTATTTTATTATGAATCTAAATGTAAAGAAATGATATAAATGAAATTAACTGAAATATGAATGCTCAATAATTTATTTTGATTTTATAAATGAAAGGAAATAAGAGGGATACGATACCTACATGAATTTGACTTACCTCGCAGTGACCCAAGACTAGATAGTGTGATGAAATAGAATAATAGATCATCGTAACAAAGAATAGAAAAATGTAGCAAGAGTAAATATGACTGGATTGGGGCTCCTGTGGAGGGATAGGGGTGCCTATGGGCACCATAGTCTTGATTATGGGCACTTTTGTCTATAGAAAATGTCAAGAATTGGTTTTGATAGGGTTTCTAGGTCTTCGTAATTATTCACCTTTGGTTGTGTGAGTGTCGCACTTGGTTCACTGATGTCACCATGAACCTAAAAATGAAGAATCACCTGCAAAATCCCAAATAAAACATCAAACCCTAAAATAGAAAGATGTAAATGAAGGGTTTGTACTATCCTCAGATGCCACAATGGTGGTATTACATTTGAGTGCTACACTACATCGTATATCCAATGCATTTCTGTGTGCTTGTGTCTTCAATAATGTTCCTAGGTCTCCCTTGCGCTAATGATGCCAAGATAGGGGAAATAATTAGATAAAAATGAAAATGGTGGATGGAATAGAATGAACTCCTCTTCTTATGCTGTGTGTATGTAGAGTAATAGTGCCCAAATGTAGTCCCTTGCTCTATGTAGATAGCTAGCCCTTGATAAGAGTAGTCCACCCATATGATGGTATGTATGTTGTGTTTATATAGAGATATCTTGTTCTAATTTCAACACTAATGACCTGACATGCCAACTAGTATCTCAGGAGATGAGAGGGAAAATTGAAAAGGAAAATATCAAATGTCAAAAATAAGATCAAATATAAAGAGGACAAGGGTGCCTAGGATGGATAGGGGTGCCTAACGCCACTCTCCAATCGTGAGTTTTATTATCTAGAGACCAGTGACGACATATAAGTGATAATTGATAGACATGGATCCCTGTGACTTGACTAGAACTATGTGTATGAGTGATCAACGTGCAAGAAAAACAAGAAAAATATATGGACTATGGAATGGGTCATCAGTGAATACTTTTCTTACTCAAGATCCATATATTAAACAACATACTTTTGGGTATAATAATAGTAGCAAGTGTGTGATTTTGTGTCTACAGAATGCAACTTAGCAACAAGAGGAATATTATCACAAAAATATAGTCCCTCTACTTATGAGAACTCCTTTGATACTAGGTTCTATTTATACTTCTCCATTTTCGAATATGCATTTTAATTCTAAAATACCCATTCATGTCTAATATGTTTTCTTCTAGGAGGTAAATTTACCAAGTCTCATTTATGGTTCTTATTTAAGAACTCCATTTATTCCCCCATAGTATTCTTCCAAGAATTATATTATTTTGATTCAAAATAATCCTTCAGAATCATGTCATTATTAGTAAGAGATAATATTGAAAAAATAAATGTAAAATGGAAATCATGAGAGCTATACATATCATGCACCGTTCTTACCCAATATGATATTCTCAAAAGTAGAGTTTTTGGTTATGCATCTTTAGGTCCCTCCTCCCCCGCTTCATTTGAATTGTCCTCTTGCAATTATTTTTCTAGTTTATATTTTGTAGTTGCATCAAAATCAGACACAGATTCACCCTCTTCTAGTTCAACGTGAACTTTTTTATTACCATCCTTTGATTTTTTTACTTCTAAAAAATACCCTTAACTTCTCTAAATATTACATTATGGTTGTAAAAAGCCTTATCTGTTTTTATATTCCATAACTTATATCATTTTACACCATTAGAGTATCCAATAAACATGCACTTGTAATATTCATAATCTAGTTATGCCATTTTCATTTTCGGAATATACATATAAGTAACTTACAATCAAATACCCTTAAATTTCAAATTATGTGTTTCTTACCTATCTATGCTTCATGTGAAGTTTTATCTTCAAGAGAGGATATGGGTTATATATTGGTTAGGTAACAAGTATTTGGGTTATATATTGGTTAGGTAACAAGCAGTTGTCACTACTTCTACCTATAATTTATCATCCAAACCTACACACCTGAGCTTATTTTTACCTTTATCCAATATATTTTTGTTTATTTTTTTGTAACTTCATTTTGTTGTGGCGTATATGGAGTTGTATTATACATTTCTATTCCACATTATTTATTGATTTTATCAAAGGCATTAGAGAAATATTTACCACCATTATCAATTCTCAAAACCTTTATATATTGTTTTTCTTATTTTCTACAAGATCCTTAAACTCTTTGAACTTTTGAAAACCTCACAATTGTTCCATATAAAATATAACCAGGCCTTCCTTGAGAAATAATCTATAAAACTCATATAATACATTTATATTTTCGTATTGATGAAACTTTTATAGGTTTGAACACATCACTATGTATTAAATGTAGAATTCCTTTTGATCTTATAACACTTTTATGAAAATTTTCTTTGTTTTATTTCTAAAAACACAATGCTCACATATATCAAAATATATAAGAAAACCAAAAATTACTTCAACCATACCTTTGGTTTTTAATGCATGAAGGAATTTCTCTCCAATATGTCCCATCTTTTGATACCATAGGATTGTCTTTTTTCCAAGAGATGTAAAGGTAATATTTGTAGCTTTCTTATCCTCCAAAACAAAAAATCTATAATACTAATCACTTATAGTTCTTGCATTAAGCTTGAACGCGTTTTCCTATACGGAATCCCCTTGTTAGTACCATTTCTCCTTGAACCATATTATAATTAACCTTAGTAAATACTACCTGCACACCCGCATAATTGCCTCTAGGAATCTCTGGTACTTTCAATTTCATGATCATATTCCAGGCTGAACACAATATTCTTATGCATCCATTTCACATGTTAGGTGTAGCTGGCATATTCGGCGGCTCTCTATTTAGTGCTATGCATGGTTCCTTGGTAACTTCGAGTTTGATCAGGGAAACCACCGAAAATGAGTCCACTAATGCAGGTTACAAATTTGGTCAAGAAGAAGAAACTTACAATATTGTAGCAGCTCACGGTTATTTCGGCCGATTGATATTCCAATATGCTAGTTTCAACAACTCCCGTTCTCTACATTTATTTTTAGCTGCTTGGCCAGTAGTAGGTATCTGGTTTACTGCTCTAGGCATCAGCACTATGGCATTCAACTTAAATGGATTCAATTTCAACCAATTTGTTGTTGATAGTCAAGGTCATGTAATTAACACTTGGGCCGATATCATTAATCGTACTAACCTTGGTATGGAAGTTATGCACAAACGTAACGCTCACAACTTCCCTATGGATCTAGCTACTGTTGAAGCTAATTCTATAGACAGCTAATTAATCAATCCGATGGATTGTTAGCGTATTTAAATCCTGGAAAATAAAAATAGTACCAAACATTTTTGAAAGGCTTGGTACTATTTTTTTCCGTCTAAACATTTATTGCAAACAGAGCATAATAAATGCTTATTATGCATCCAGCAGGAATTGAACCCGCGACTTCCCAATTATGAGTTGGGTGCTTTTACCATTCAGCCATGGATGCTAGATAAAGCAAATAAAGTTTATACTATATATATATATATATATATATATATATATATATATATATATATATATATATATATATATATATATAATCTTATATTAGGTACCCAATCTGATTCTCTTATTATTCAATTCATGCCTATTGCTTTCAATAAATAAAGTAATATGACTCACTTGTTCGAGAGCTGCAAGAAGGTTATTGATCTTGCAAAACTTTGATGTCCGGTCAGAACTTGTCAGCTTAACTGATCAACTAATATTATTAGTTAGTTTTTAGTTTTTTTTGGGGACTTAGAAAATTCCATTCTTGGAAGTAATGACTGTAGACAGAGACTGTCTATTGGTTTGGGGCAGATGTAGCCAAGTGGTCCAAAGGCAGTGGATTGTGAATCCACCACGCACGGGTTCAATCCTCTTCATTCGCCCACTGACGAGATGAAAATATTTGTCGCATTTCATAGTATGATTTTATTCTAGATAGGAGGGAGCTCAAAAACAAGGTGAAGCGATGGAATATGTGAATAAATAAGGCAAAGTTAAACTGAAAATTAGATCGAACGAATAAGAATAATGAAAAAGTTCGGGCGATCAAAAAGAAATAAGAGATCAAAAGATGAAAATAGCAGTTTATGGAAAAGGCAGAATTGGCAAATCAACGACTAGTTGTAATATATCAATTACCCTAGCCAGACGTGGTGAAAGAGTCTTACAAATTGGATGTGATCCCAAACATGATAGTACTTTTACTCTGATAGGATTTTTGATACCTACAATTATAGATACTTTGCAATCCAAGGATTATCATTATGAGGATATTTGGTCCGAAGATGTAATCCATAAGGGTTATGGAGGGGTAGATTGTGTGGAAGCTAGAGGGCCACCAACAGGAGCTGGATGTGGGGGATATGTAGTAGGAGAGACTGTCAAATTGTTAAAAAAATTAAATACATTTTACGAATATAATGTAATATTATTTGATGTATTAGGTGACGTGGTTTGTGGAGGTTTTGCTGCTCCATTGAACTATGCAGATTACTGTGTAATTATTACAGATAATGGATTTGACACATTATTTGCAGCTAATTGTATTACTTCCTCTATTAGGGAAAAAGCTCATGCACATCCACTCCGATTAGTAGGCTTGGTTGGAAATCGTACCTCTAAAAGAGATCTTATTAATAAATATGTAGAAGCCTACCCAATGCCTGTAATAGAAGTGTTACCTCTTATTGAAGATATTCGAGTTTCAAGAGTCAAGGGGAAAACCTTATTTGAAATGGTTGGATCCGAACCATCTCTTAACTATGTGTGTGAATATTATTTAAACATAGGGGATCAAATATTGTCCCAACCAGAAGGTATTGTACCAAAGGATATTCCAGATTCATCTTACTCACATCTATTATATTTCTCGTGAAACCTAGAATGTACATAATACCAAGGAAGGATTTAATCCATCCATATCTAAAACCTCAACATGAATCTTCCATGACCTTTGATCTTGTAGGTCAAGATATTTACCAAGAATAATTCACCTCCATTTATCCTTTTATATTAACAGTTTAAATCTCGATGAGGATTTATATGAAAATATGCATCCAACTCAATCAACCATGCACCATCACATGAGTGTGAGCTAGATATTATCAGTAACAAATCCCCCTAGTCTTCACTAGAGGGTTTTGTATCTAAAGATCCAAAATCATCAAATCGCTGACCCTTTTCTACCTTTTTATATTTATAATATTTATTGAAATGCGCCATTTTCCCATAGTTCCAACATTTCCTCTTATCTTATGGTATAGTCTATGATTTAATTCTAGACTTTGACTATCCTTACTTTTTCTTGCTTTTGTCTTGGGTAAAACCTCTAAAAAACAATACATCCTTGAATTGATAATTCAAAATGGATTTATACCTCATTTTTTTTAACAATAAATCTAAAAATACATCCTCAACTAATAGCTTTTTAATATTATTAGTAATATCCATAACTAGATTATCCCAAGATTTAGGTAAAGAGCACAATAGATTAATACAAGTTTCACATTCTTCCATTTTAGTATCAACAAAAATTAACTAGATTACCATAATATTAAGTATGTTCAAATTTTCTATGACACATTCTATAACACCCACAAGTTCCATGTACAAAAACTGAGATAAAATCCAATAACAAATTAGGAAAAATTACGAAATATATATATTTTGTTTAAAACGGTTTGCATCCAGATAACTAACAACTAGATTAAATATTTCTCATTTAATAAATTCCACATATTCGCAAAGTTTTTGTGACTAAATTTATAATTAGATATTATTAATTCCTTCCAAATCATTTTAGGTTTAAATCCCCTTCTAGGGTTCCCATTAATTTCCATTAATTAAATCTTATAATTCATTATTTAAGTTGCCCCTTTTCACAGAATTATTTAATTTACCCTTATAGTTCTAATTTCATTTACAAAATCATTTATTTATAACAATAAATGTCACAAAAATGTTTCTAAATTCTTAATACCCTTAAGTGACCCCCAATCACCTATTACCCATAACATTTTATTAAATACTACTTCCACAAAAAACCCCATCACTTAAGTGATGTAGGGTTTATTCCCAACCCTTAGATTAGATGGATGAGGACCCTTAGATCTAGGTATTCTAGAAATAACCCTAAATATCCTTACGGGGTCTTCTTATTCTTCTTATGATCCTAAACTCACTCATTTGCTCCATTTTGTTTTGTAGGTTTTGGGAGCATGAAGGCCATGGAAGGATGCTCAAGCTCAGGGATGGATACACACATTTTTAGTTGCTTATTTACATTTGCAACCCTATCCTAGGTTTTACTCATATTATTAATATTTGTTTGTGTATTTTCTTGAGTTTACCCTATTTGGGTATGGGAATTTTTGCCCCATTTTATTTTTGGTTTTAAGAATGAAGTATACACACAAATCTAGGATTATAGACACACACATAGACACACACAAACACACACACACACACACATACACACACACACATTTTATAGGCTAAGTGATTATATGGGAGCGACCGACAAAAAAATACAATACTGCGCTATTAAAAAAATAGTGGCCACAACCTATTACATGGTGCAGAGTATATAATTGCGGTTTAAATGGGTTAGAGGAAGGGGCTCTGCCCCCACCCCAACCCTTATTAATAGTAAGGGTTGGGGTGGGGACGATGCCCCTCACCCCAACCCATTGTAAATCTATATAAACTGTAGCCCTTACGAGCCATACACAAATTCAAACAATTTTTTATTATTATTATATAAAATTTGCATTGATAAATCCACTCATCTATGAATACAACTTTTCAATATAAAAAAGTATTTAATAGTATATATATAATTATATTGGTATATGTTTTGTGTGTGTTATCTTAACATAAACAATCAATCAAGTTTATTGTATAGTAAAATATAAGTGCAAAGTAATTATAAATTTATACTTATTCCTAAATGTGGAGAAGTTACAAATATTTCTTTGATTTAACACAAAATATAAAAATTTCTCTTAAACTTGTCTGAAATTTGACTTTAACATTTAACATTCCAACATACTAATTTTTACAATAAATGAGAAGGTATTTCCTTTATTTTTTCAATACAATGACATCCTTTACCAAAGAAAAAAAGTATAACTTCAACATACAATTCCATTAAAATAACACTAATATTTTAAAATGAGATCATATTAAACTCTTTAGTTAAATATTTAAGTTTGAATATAATCTTTTCCCATTCCAAATAAGGATGGTTTCCATTAGTAAATCAAATACACTCATGATCTAAAATTACAAGTTTGAAGGAAGTTTAATATCAATCAAATACAACTTCACATGCCCCCTTTCCAACATGAGAACTTCTTGAATAACCAATACAAATTAGTTTTATGAAATAACTTTACAATAAGATGAGGATTAAAATACAATTTACACAAGCCCTCCACATAAGTGGAGATAACATGGAATTTTTTTGACAAAGGTAGGATTCCTTCTTGTCTTCTTCAAAATGAAACTATGTCCAAACTTCGCTTGAGCTCCACCATTTTCCAGAATCCAAGCACAAAAAAAAAGAGGATTAGGCAACACTCTCCACCCAACCAATAATCCAATGATAAGGAGAAACCTTCCTCCTCATTGGCCCCCGAGCCCCAAAAATGAAGCAATAAGAGGTAAAAGGAAACCAAGGAAAATTTTACATGGCTTCAACAACAACCATTCAAACAAACTTTCAAAACAATAAGCATAATAAAAAAATCACACAAACATACAAAATTCCCAAGAAAAAAGGCTTCCAATCCAAGCGAAGGGAGAGAAGAAACACAAAGAATCACTTATTCCTCTCAATGGTATTAGGCACTCACCTTAAAATCATCCAAAATCCCAAATCACATACCAACGAGACTCTTATGCCTCCCTCAAAACTCTTATGCCTCCCTCAATAAACATAACAATATAAATAAGAAATATTTATTATCATCACAAGGTGGGAAACCCAACCCAAAACTCCCTCCAAATGCAAAACATAAACTCTTATCCCTCCCTCAATAGAGTTGCATTTTATTTCTCCTAAACAACCTTAAGTCCATTCTACTTGCAAAACCAAAACATACAACATACATTCATTTACAACCATTTACACAACAAATAGAAATAAAAATACATGGGTGAAGTACCTACATTTCCATTACAAGAGTATCCAATCCACAACCCAAGATCCAAGCTTTTTCCAAATCCAACACAAGCACAAAACAATATTACAAGCTTCAAAAAAGGCTCCAAAAGCAATCTCCTCCAAAATTTAAGAGTGAAAAATAAAACATGTAACCCCAAAACCATCAAATAACCTTGAATAAATAGAAAAGGGAAAGAGGAGGGTGAGGTGGCTCCATGTAGGATACCACAGTAATTCTCCTCAACTCCACATCACATGTTCAAACCCCAAACCCAAAGCTCATTAAATTGGTGGTTGAGGAAATGAAAATGCTCTTACACACAAAAACTCTTACCCACACCTCTAAAGGACACAATTAAAAGCTCATGTAAGAAAGTGTAATAAATATCACCTTTTACCATCAAAATCACATAATGGGATTTATTTTTGACCCCTTATCCCATAGGTATAGTTGGTAGGTGAAATTAAGAGGTGTGGGACAAGCTTAACTTGTCCCACAAGCCTCAAAAAGTGGCCCTTAAGCCAAAATCCGATTTTGACATCCAAGGTTGAGTACACAACACTAAAACCAATAAAATCCTTTCAAATCAAAAATAAAATCAAGGACAATCTACAAAAATTAAATACCCCTTGGTCACATCCCAAATTAGTTTTATTAACAAGATTAATCAGACCAAAATAAGAGCACATTAACTAACAATAATAAAACAGAATCAGATACTCAACAATAATTAAAATCACATACTCACAAATTACACATTTACCTAAGGTCAAAGTTGAGGCCACCCCCACTAATGGGGACCTCCTAAAAATGGTCAACATTCGAACCCCCTACCCAAAACAAAAGTTTCTAAGGTGACCTAGTTGTCAATACCCAAAAATTCTTTCATTATTAGTCTCTTATCCCTTTTTTTTTTTTGTGTTACAATTTCTTGCAAAACTCAAAACAATACCTCTCTGGCCTCATGGCCATATCAATGACATCAACACAATAAAAAACACACATATACATACACACATTCACACACATATATATATATATCCATTCACATCATCAAATAGCATCGACTAAAATCACTAAAGTCAAGCATTTCACCAATTGTTTACTATTTCAAGACAATTACAATTTTTTCATTTCATCAATCAACAAATGAGATCACAAGACTAGATAGCATCGTCTAACAAAATATATGTATCAAAATCCAATGTGTTCAGTATATTTATTAGAAGTGTCAGTATACTCTAGATCATCATCAATACTAAAATATCAATCCATGCATATAATTCACACTATGAGTCACCACATATCCATAATAAAATATCTATAATTTCTATCTATCAATGTCTAATATCAAATATCATAACAATGTCCAGGTCTCCAATCCAAAGCAAGCAAAATCCTAGTAAGATCAATGTTGTATATGAGTGGGCACTACATCTCCCTCCCCTTAGATGAATTCCTCCTGGAAGTCACATTTTAGAGGTAGGGAAACAAGCATACAAGTAGGAGTCACGTATTTCGAAGTGGTTTATTTAGTGGGCACTACATCCCCCTGCCCCTTGAGACTTGAATTTGGTTCAACTCTTTAGAAAGTCATAGGGAAGGGAGGCTATACGGTATAGATACCAAATCTCCTCCCAAAAAATTGCTAACGATCAAACTTTCAAAATAGCCTACTATGAGTTTAGCTAAGATACAACACAAAACATTTAAATAGGAGAATAGTTGATGGAAATCCTAATGAATAAAAACTAAGGTCCAAGAAGAATAGGAAAATGTCATGTACATAGGGTGTCCATGTAGCCACACATGGATACAACACACGGTAACAAGGGAGAATAAGACTTCCACTTAGGTTGAATTTCATACTACAAATTTTAGTAATCTAATATGAGATTAACAACTACCAAGTCATGACCTTCAATTTGTACGAGAAAACACACCTAATCATAGGTCTAAAAAATTTAGGATTACACACGATGAGGTTTAATAGCAATGAACACACCTACATTTAATCTAACCTTTACTAGGAAAGAGACTAATCATTAGCAGTCCTTCATATAATTCAGAAGGTATGACTTAAATTTTCATGGTAACATAAAACATACTCTTGCCCACAAGGTTTCCTTAACTCAAATTTGTACCTGAATATCGTAACCCACAACCACACATCCTGGATTTATAAGCTCAATCAACTAGATGACATTTCCCATTTTTCTCTCTCATCTTTTTTTGAAAGAGCAATCTTAGCTCATACTACAATATCGACCACAAGAGATAAGATTCACTCAATATAACAACAACATTTCATAACCTATGCCTGCCTTAGCTCAAAATAGTCTTAAAATGAACATAACTTAATATTATATCACATAGGAACACTCAAGTGAGTTAGGAGAAAATTAAGCAACAAGTGAGGTCCAACTAAAAATTTACGAGAATAAAATCTACAAGACATTCCTAAAGACACTTACGGAAATATCCTGCACCATTCTCTTCCCAAGGACAAGGGGGAAAATAACATCATAGTTCTCCAAAAGGAAAAAGGATTCCGAAATTCCTCCATATCCTTAACATATGTTGCCTACGCTTATTAATAAGCCTAGGTCACCAATGACATACTCCAACACAAGAAGGACACCTTCCTAATAACTCAGAAGATAAATACTTGCTTTCGAAAGGGTCATAATTTATACACATGTCAAGATAAGAGCAATAAGGGTACCATGGCCTGAAAGACCCAACAAGGAGGACTACTCACATTTGATGTTTAAAGGTGAGTAAAACATGACTAGAACACCATCACTATCAACAAAGAACTCTATTATAACAAGGTGATAATCTTGGTATGGATACTTCTAAAATTTCATACTAATAAGGGATGTCTAAAAATAATATACCATGTGTCTTGTGTTATAAATGGATACATAGGGTCCATTGATATGAACATAACAAGGGGGGTTTACCCATTCTATCATCAAGGTTGACAACTTGAGTTCCTTACAAGTATCGCACTATCTAATTTTTTTGGAATACCAATCTAGCATTGAAGCAACTCATTCTTTCATGATATATGGTTATGATACTACATAGCATGTCAATCATCATAAACGATCATGATAACTTTACATTAATAACATATGTTTGATATAGTTAAGGGGGTATGTAGATTCAATACATTTTTTCTAATGTTTCAACATTATTTGCAACAACTCAAAATCTGTAGGGTGCTATTAGAGATCAGGTATTCATACAGTAGCTCAAAGAAACATTTTCAATTAGTTCTGAGCATTTAGATTAGATCCTTTATAAATTTTAGGGCATGCAATAAGAAATTTTATACATAATTAAGGTGGTTTAGTTACTTACATTCTACTTGTGTTCTAAATCCCATAAATTTATCCGTTCCATATTCCAAATTATAAGACATAAGCTATAATTACATTTGCCAAGCATATTTGTTATAAGTTTTCTAATTAATGCATTCTTTATATTACGATATCCTATATTTTGTGTCATTAGGGTCATCACCAATGTTGACATGATTTCTCTCCATTCTATATAGGTGGAAAATTTTATTCATTCTACTTATAGGGGAAGTATAATAGTTTTCTTACTATTTTCACAAAGTTTAATTTCTTCTATTATACCCACAAAGTCGGAGTAAGGATCCACCTTCCTAGTGTGAAAATTTAATTATAAGTTTTGAAGGTCCAAGCCTCCTAATTAGAGATCTAATATGCTCAAGTTTTTCACATTAACAATTGAATTTTAATTAGTAGGAAGAGCCAAGCATATCACATTACTGCATTTTTATAGAAACAAGAGAGTCATTAACTAAACGAAGAACACAAACCAAGTTGTAAAAGATGTTACTCAAATAACTACATGCATCACCGATGAACTCTACAGTGGGTCTCCACATGTGTCAATAGGATTTATGATGGAGAGGCACACATTATAGAACTTACCAATTCACTTTTATGAGTTCAAGGAGGTTTATATCACTATGAGGGAGAAAAAATAATGTTTACATCTTATACTCAAAATAGGTTTACTATATAAGAAAGGATAGTTTCCCAAAAAAACTTATATCCACACAAAATTCCATCAACCAAGAAATCAAGGCAGCAAAGGGGAGATATTAATCCATATGCACCACACTTCCTCACAGGGAGGAAAACAAAATTGCAAGAGAATTGTCAACTAATTTACCCAAACATAGCCTCTAAGGCCAAGAGTTATATACTTAGATGAAAGAGCATGACATAACCATAGCTAAGGTCGGACTCCTACAACTTATACAACCTAAAACTCTTCAAGAACAAGGTCCAAAAGGGACCCAAATGCATCCACAACTGCCTAAACATAACTTGGTACTAATATATTATAGTGTGGTATATGTTAAACAATACAAGAGATCAAGGAAAGGGTATATCCATGTATGAGTTATTGAGAGCAAAACATGCACACTTGTTTAAGAACAAATGCTATGAAGGGTATTAAGAATAACCATATTTACCCAAGATACATACATTCCACTATCGATCTTTTCTAAAATAAAACAAGGGAAGCCATGTTAGAACTCCGGTATACCCATCAGTGGACCATCACACTCGCAACAATACACTATTCACCAAACACCTATAATTATCCTAGAGTTAGTCCATCCCTAAAAAAATTCCATAAGTCCGTAGACGAAAAATCACATCATATTTTGACAATGAACAAAGCTCCTACCAAGGTGCATAAAGATACACAACCATTATTAAAACTGCCAAATATACCACATGACACAGATGAAATATCTCCCTTGAAAGAACAAGTATCAAAAGGGTCACTCCAATGATCCTAAGTACACAAAGTTCAATCATTCCAAAACCAAAGGCATGACTTGAAGCACCTAAGAATATAAACAAGGCACCTAGGGTGTACCCCCATACGACAAGAGATCACAATACAAACATAGTGTAGAACTAAACTCATTTGCAGACAAGATAAGGGTACCACATAACATTCTTGATAACATTTAGCCAAGTGGCCAATGAGATAAACGACCTCTGAGTCACAAATCAAAGTAAAATCTCAAGAAATGTTGGAAATTAAGAAAATGGCTAAGTAGCCGCATTGCAATCCTTGAAAATCTTGCAATAAGATAAAAATAACAAGAAGAGTCTAAGAGATTTTCAATCAAATCATAAAATAAAATTCTGTCCCTTAATAAAAGAACTTAAGTATTACGAATATAAAACATATAAAATATCCACATCACATTCACTTCGCAGCCCTTCATGGGCCGCCAGTAGGGGTGGCTAAGTACATGCATTGCAGATCTAAGAACACACAATAAGACAAAACTATAATCAATTCTCAAGACCATTCTTAATATCTACTCTCTTCATAAAAGAATTTAAGTACACAATAAAACATAGGAACCATCAACCAAATCACTTCTAACCCTTCATGGGTTGCCGGAGGGCTACTGAACAACTAAGCTCAACCTCAAAGTAAACCTACAAACTAGATCTACAAATGACTTCATCTAGATATCTAATCCACAAGTATTAAGTCCTCAGAGACAACAATAGCCCTGACAAATCCGGGTAGTATATTTCCACAAGGGCTCTATGGGGTCAACTTTTGCACCATCTACATGACTCCATAACCAAGGAACTAAAATAATAGGACACGTACAATTTTGCAAGGAATTTTTTTTGGCAAAGTTTGACCCTCGAACACTATGGAAAGAAATTAATTTTCAAGTGATATCAAAAAATGTAATTTTATATAGCATTTCCCATTCGCATAACCGGTATGGAAGTTGAATCACTTCACCCACCTCAGAAGACCTTTACAACAATCTGAACAAATTTATTATTGTTATTATTAATTTAATCCAGAGGTTCAAGTGTCATAGGTTTAAGTTTCACTAACTAGTTGTTGTGTTCCCATGTTTTCCTAGGGTCCAAGCATTGAGCCCAAGGCTCTGATACCAAGTGTAACGCCCACAATTTCCACAAAACAAAACCCAATAATTAATTAGGAAAAATTATGGAATAATATTTTTTTGTTTAAAAGGGTTTGTATCAAGGTAACTAACAACTAGTTTAAATATTTCTCATTTAATAAATTCCACATATTCGCAAAGTTGTTGTGACTAAATTAATAATTAGATTATTATTAATTCCTTCCAAATCAACTCGGGTTTAAATCCCCCTTCTAGGGTTCCTGTTATTTCACATTATTTAAAATATACTTATAAGTTGGCTTAGTTCTTACCATTAATAACTTAATAACAAGCTGAGAGCCCACATAAGGTTTCATCTAAAATACATATTTAAATTTATAACTAAGCTTAAAAAGTTATCTAATTACTCATTAACCGAGACAAAATTAATATATCCTTAACAATAATGTCATTTATTTACTTAATAACCTAACTCAAGGTCTCAACTTACCCTAACCTTAAGTGGCCCCCTTGTCACCCATTACCCATACCTTTTAATTAAATTTTTCATTTCCACAAAAATGCTCATCGCTTAAAGTGATGTAGGGTGAAATATCATCACCATTAGATTTAATCATTATGGGCCCTTGGATCTAGTAGCTTCTTGTATATGTCCTCAAAAGAACCCTAAAAATCCTTATGGGGTCTTCTTATTCTTTCTTTTACCCTAAATTCATTCATTTGCCTCCATTTTTTTTACTAGATTTTGAGAGCATGGAGGCCATAGAGGATATTGAAGGTTGAGCCTCCAAGATTTTCTTGGTTTAGATGGATATACACACACATTTTTAGTTGCTTTAATTTCCATTTGCATCCCTCTCCTAGGATTTGCTAAGATTATTATTTGTTATTTGTAATTTTTTTGAAATTTACCCTATTTGGTTATGGGTATTTTGCCCCATTTTATTTCTAATTTAATTAAGTGATCCTTATATAGACAATCACTGTAATATGGTTTTTTTTTACCCATATTTATATACATATCTATTATACTTAATGATTATAATGGGGTAATATATTTATAAATAAATACAATTTATCTAAGTATTTATAAAATTACCATGGAGGCCACATTTTGTTCTACTTTACATTTAAACCATGTCACTAAGTTCATTTATTATAGTTGGGGGGAATTTTCTTAAGTTTACCCTATTCGGGTATGGGTATTTTTTCCAAGAATTTATTTAAAAAATTCTATATACATATTCATCATATTATATAGAGTAGCAGGAAAAAACAATATCTTTTTAATAACCCAATGCATATTAATGAAGTATATATTATTTTTTAACCCCAACCCTTATTAATAAGTATTGGGGTTCTTTCCGCCCCTATTGCAACCCATTGTAAAATTTTATACATGTAGTTCCTTTTACGAGCCACAACAACAACATACATTTCGATTACAAGAAGGAACTAATCTTTTATAAAAGCAGATTTTATTACACTTCTTAAAGTCAAATATTCTAATTTCAAGTATAACAATGTTCCCATTTCCAAATAAGGATGGTTTCCATTAGTAAATCAAATAACTTATGATATAAAATTACAATTTTGAAGGAAGTTTACATATCAATCAAATACAACTTTAGATGTCCTCCTTTCAACATGAGCACTTCTTGAATAACATACAATTTAGTTTTAATAAATTTACAAGAAGATGTTTTTTAAAATACAAGTTACAAGCCTTCCACTTAAGTGGAAACAACATGGAAATTGTTTTAAAAAGGTATGATTCCTTCTTGTCCTCTTCAAAATGAAAATCTGTCCAAACTTCAACTTGAGCTTCACCATTTCTCCAGAATCCAATCACAACAATAAAATAAGGGGAGTATGAAACTCTCTCCACCAAACCTATAATCCAATGAGAAGGAGAAACCTATCCTCCTCATTGGCCCCCGAGCCCCAAAAATGAAGCAATAAGAGGTATAAGGCAACCAAGAAACCTTTTACATGCCTTCCACAACAATCATTCAAAAAAACTTTCAACACAATAAGCATAATGCAAAAATCACAACAAACATATAATTTTCCCAAGCACAAAGGCTTCAAATCCAAGCCAAGGAGAGAGAAGAAACATGGGGATTCACTTATGTCTCCCAAAGGGATTATGTTTCACCTTAAAAGCCTCCAAAATCCTAAATCACATACTCAACAAGAATCTTATGCCTCCCTCAAGTTCTCTTATGCATGCCTCAAAAATCGTATGCCTCCCTGAAAAATATATCAAGATAAATAAGAAACTTTATCATTATCACAAGGTGGGAAACCCAACCCAAACTCCCTCAAAATGCAAAACATAAAATCTTATCCCTCCCTCAATATATCCCCATTTTATTTATCCTACACAACCTTAAGGCCATTCTATCCCAAAACCAAAACATACAACATGCATTCATTTACAAGCACATTTGCACAACAAATAGAAATAAAAATACATGGGTGAAGTCCTTACCTTGCCATTGCACGAGTATCCAATCCAAAACCCAAGCTCTAAGATTTTTCTAAATCCAACACAAGCACAAACCAATCTTCCAAGCTTCAAAAAAATGCTCCAAAAGTAATCTCCTCCAAAATACAAGAGTGAAAAATAAAACATGTAACCCCAAAACCATCAAATAACCTTGAATAAATAGAAAAGGGAAAGAGGAGGGTGAGGTGGCTCCATGTAGGATGCCACATCACTTCTCCTCAACTCCACATCACATGGTCAAACCCCAAACCCAAAGCTCAATAAATTGGTGGTTGAGGAAATGACAAGCCTCTTACACACACAAACTCTTACCCACACCTCTAAAGGACAAAATTAAAAGCTCATGTAAGAAAGTGCAATAAATTTCACCTTTTAAGCTTCCAAATCACATAATGGGGCCTATATTTTGACCCCTTAACTCATATGTGTAGTTGGTAGGTGAATTAAGAGGTGTGGGACAAGCTTAACTTGTCCCACAAGCCTCCAAAAATAGCCCTGAAGCCAAAATCCGAGTTTGAGATGCAAGGTTGAGTATACAACACTAAAACCAATAAAATCCTTTCAAATCCAAAATAAAATCAAGGAAAATCTACCAAAATTAAATACCCCTTGATCACATCCCAAATTAATTCAATTAAAAAGATTAGTTATATTAAATAGAGCACATTAAATAACAATAATAAACTGAATCACATTACAATAATAACTTGCATACTCACAAATTATTAAAATGAAGAGGAAAAATAAATTTTTTACCCAAGGTCACATTTGAGGCCACCCTCCCAATGCGGAACTCCTAACAATTATCAACAACATAACAACATAAACAAAACATAAGTTGCCAAGGTGACCTGTTGTCAATACCTAAAATTCTTTGATTGTTGGTCTCCTATTGTAACGACCCAAAAAACCACACACGAACAACACAGTGAAATACATGATAACTTTTTTTTTTTTTTGACTTGCTTGACACATAACATGACGCAACATGTCGTCACAAAGGATACAACTAACACTGTGAACAACTTGATACAAGGATGGCCATAAAGGCAGCACAGAAACGTTCACACCTATCAAGGACAATACATTTTTTTTTGACAAGGCAACATAGAAGTCCAATCACAAAACACACTTACAGTTAGGGCCAACCACAATGAGATATTCTTGAGGGTTATTTATTTTAAAAGGACATCTTGCAATTCTTAGCTTACGTTTTCAAGGAGGCTCAAGATAAGATTCGTACAATTCATCTTACCAAGCTAAGTTTATTCCTTTGACACTGAGTAATTATCTTTAAATCTTCTCTATTATGACATTTATTTTCTTAATTCGTTTATCAAGAAAAAGGAGTATTTAAATTCCACAAGGCCATCTGCTCACCACTAACGCTACTAAGATTCGTTCTTTCCCACAAGACAACATGGTTTTAAGTTCAACACACTTAAGAGAAGAGATACAAGGTGCCTTGGAAAAGGGTTAGAGGGAGAAGGTCGAGATGAAACATCTTTAGGACCTCATTAGTTATTGCCAGTATTTAATTGAAGCTAGGGCTCTTAACCAGAATTATCAACAACTTTACTTAGGCTTCGCTAAAAGTATTAACAAGGAGTAAAAATTTACTTTCCAAATGGTGATGAGAAAGATGGTGAGGTCTCCAATTTGTTTTCTCTGGCTTATTAAATCTTATCATCTTCAAACAACTAACAGTTCATTTCACCTTAGGGTCATTTTACAAATTTCACCGCAAAAGGAATAATGTTCACTAGAGGAGCTAGGGTTATCATGATATAAAGTTTACTTGCAATGATAGTCTTGCCCTTGATTACTTAAAGAATTACTTGCTCTCAAGTTGGTGACCCCTATGTTACTTTATTTGAATACAAATTTTAATTTAACTTCCAGAAGTATTAAACAATCCCATGTTAGTTTACTTATGACACTTTATTACTAAGTCATATCAAGGTTTAACTCAAAATTTATTCTCAAGGCAAGGTTGTAGCAACACTCATTTACAAGAACCAAACAAGGTTACATCAATTCTTAAAATACTGATACTCCAACAAAGTCACTCAACAACAATAGCCAAATTTTCTTATAATTTCAATGATGGTCAAACAATACAAGGTTTCCAAAGTTCAGATGACAAAGTCCACAATACTTTATACTAAGACATTAATCCTCTTTTAATCTTTCCACTGGACGTTAACAATAGTTGAACAACATAAAAAGGTTTCGAGCAAAGGAACTTCTCAACTGAGGTTGATGACAAAAGTCTACAATTCTATCCCTTATCTACACGCAAAATCCATCTGCAGCAAATTTTCTACAAGAGTCAGTTCACGAGAACTGAGCAAGATAAGGCTACACAAAACCACCATAACTATTATCTGTCAATATCATGAAAAGGAAGCACTTTATTACAAGAATTTGGGTCAAACCTCTAAACACTATCAACACATCAAGTTATAATAAAGTCTTCATCATGCCAATCAAAGAAGGAGAAGACCTTGTACTTCAGTTAGGAGTAAAAGCAAACGAAAGTATAGCAATCGTAAGAGAATGGCCCTTGGCCCTATAAGGAGAAAACAAATAATCTAGCAAACAACAGAATTCCCATCAAGTAAGTAATTAAACCATAATTACAAGATTAAGATTTGATATATACACCAACCATCTAGAAATTTATCAAAGGTACCAAACGCATAGACTAAATTAATATATTTCTAAAAGAACAAGAGTTGATCGGACCCAAGAAAGGGGAACCACGGGTTTCAAAAGTTGACACAAAAAGCCATGTATAATCGAGTTTCAAACCGGAAAATCGAATAAAGTATACACACAACATAAGTTTTCAAGGCGAAAGCAAAGTATATTAGTTTTGACCAATAACTACAAAGATTTTCCAATCATCCAAGAAGGGTCAAAGTCTTACAGGCTAGTAGCAAACACGCGAGAGAAGAAGGGGGTTCCATCCACCAAGAGTATACAATAATGTCATCAACATTTTTTTTATAACACTAAAGATTTACAAACCTCCACTACAATACTAATGTTTGGTTAATTTAAAATAAATTACCCATATCCCAAAACAACCATATTTTATGGCAACCCTTGGTAACACAGTCAACCGTCACACAAATAGATACAAACATAATTTCTAAGTGACATTATCAAAACAAAACCTTCCGCTATGAATCCATAAGATTATCAAATGAAAGCTGAGTTTTTCCTGAAGATTAGTCACATTTAAGGAAATTTCCATCACAAACTATTACGGTAATTACGTGCATAAAAACCGACCAATATTAATTAATAGCGTTAACATTACAAGGGAGAAAATAATGCCAGTTAGGAAAAATAGAAGAGCGCCATCAGCAATAATTCTAAGAGGGGGATTAGACCAAACTATTATAGTGTCAACGAGGTATTGGATTCGCACAATGAAACCTCCAGCTTAGTTGATCCGAAAAGCTAGTTATGGTTCAAGTTGATAGGGATGGTCAAGGTACTTCTCGAGGATGGCCTTAAAAGCCTAGAAACAAGATGAAAGATAGTATAAGAGTCTAAACACGTGAGACGGAAAAACACATTGCACACAAACCTTTTCATTCTACCAGTTTTAATACCAAAACTCTAAGCTGGCCAGCCCACGCATTGCTCACACAATCCTACAACATTTCTTTCTCGATGCCAAAAGGTTATCAAAGGGACTTGCGAAGGGGCTAACAAAAAAAACGTCAAAAGACAACTTGGGTGCTAGGGAGGAGCTTCATAGTTATCGTAACTTACTTCCATAATATCGAAAATACTAGTTGATCAACATAATAACTTGCAACTCAATCACAGAGAAGAATTAATACATAAACAAACAGACGAAGGTCTATCATTCGAGTAAGAGAAACATAACATTCAGAGGAGAGGGCACACACATCCTTTCGACCAACATACTGTCAACGATAAAAGCTAAAACAAGAAGAAACAAGCAGAAAGGGGAAATCTCCCATCATGACATCTAACTGACATATCAATGCAAGGAAAAAGTGGTTCAATTACGCAATAATTGGAAATATAATAGCAGTAGAAAGGTGTAGAAATATCTTTCCTTTTCCTCCAGATTCAACAAGTTTCATGGACACCACCCGAAACAACAACAACAATCCTCAGGTCGAATCTCCCCTTTTATAGGCTGGCACTCAAGCTCCATTCTCGTCTATGCTTTGCCTGGGCAGAGAGCTCCAAATTAGCCCTAGAACTTCTATAGGCCCCATTTTTGGCAATATGAGAGTCACAACATACATGTGTGTTCTTGTGCTGATGAGAGGTGTCTTTGGTCATGATTTGACAAGTCAACACACAGTAATGCTTCTCACAATGACCACAACAGGTTTTTTTTTTCTGTTCCTCTTCTTTGTACATAAAAAAAAAAACTTGTATTAGGCATATAACCACTCCATATTTCCCACATGGAATACATGTATCTGATTCTTCACCTCTATTCTGGACCATCTGGGGTTCTTTTGCAACCCATGCTCTCTCATCTTTTTCTCACTTTTGCCATGTCATCCCATAGCCTAGCTGCACCATATATGTTGACATCAGCACAAAATATCCAGGATTTTCAGGATTCAACTTAAAAATACAATCTGCCACACATTCTCCAAGCTCCATATTGGAATGAATTCTACATGCCCCAAGCAAGGTGGCCCACACAGCAGCATTAGGCTTTATTGGCATTTGATCAAATACTCGACGTGCAATTCTAATATTCCCACATTTGAAATACATGTCTACAAGGGCATTCATTACTATAATAAAACAAATCAAAACCACTTCTTAGTATGAAGACGTGGATCTCCTTCCCCTGATACAAATTTGACAGGTGGGAAATTACTGGAAGAACAGTTGCAATGGTAACATTGTTGGGTTTTGTGTCAGCCAGATGCATTTGTTGAAAGAGATCTAAACTTTCCTCATAATGTCCACTCTGTGCATACCCTGCAATCACTGTATTCCATGGCACTACTATTTTCTCAGTCATTGTGTGAAACATATGGCAAGCATTATCTGAACTTCCACATTTGGCATACAAGTCAATAAGGGAATTTTGCACGGTAGCATTTGACTCAAAACCATTACGTATTGCAGAGCCATGGATCTCCTGGTAACACTCTTACTGTCACTTAATCGATTTTGATAAAAATACCTTGAAGGAGAATCTTGAATTTGAGGATGCAGTCGATACTGAACAGATAACAACATAGTTGGACAACCTGCTTGTTGGAGGCGCTAAAAAAGGCTTCTATTTTCTGTAACGTGCATGCTACCTGGCTATTTAATGTGCAGGCCGTGCTGTGGATCCCCGACTAGAACACACAGCCGTAGCACCCAATGAAAGTGGAGGTAACACATCTACTTCACTAGTTGAAGCTTCATTTAGCCGCCATACCAAACCCAAAGCTGCACCCAAGTCGCAGAGAAGGAGATAACAAAAGAAAAATAAAGAGGGTTCGTTTAGCAGGAAGAAGGAACAAAACTGCGTAGAAAGGATAAAACAACACCCAAACATGTCTCCCTCCTTCCAAGGGCCTGCATCCCGAGAAAAAACATGCCCAACCCTCCACCTAATGCCTTGAACTTTCTCCTAGCGTGAACCACACAGTCAATAGCCAGAGTAACGTGTTGCAGGCAGTCAACCAGAACAAAGAAGATTTGCAAATCAGAAAAATCAATGAGTGCGGCCACCAACCAGAAGGACTCCACCGACTCCTCACACAAGGTACAAACATGACAGTCATAATAGTTGGCAGGTTGGGTGGTTGGGAGGAGGCCAAGGTGGTAGTGGAGGGTAGGTAACAGAAATGGAAGGCGATGCCCAACGGGGCATTACACCTATCCCTTTTTTTGTTGTATTACAATTTCCTGTAAAAATCAAAACAATACCTCTCTGGCCTCATGGCCATATCAATGACATCAAAACAATAAAACACACATATACATATCCATTCACATAATAAAAAAACATAACTAAATCATCACTAAAATCAAGCAATTCACCAATTATTTAACATTTCATGATATATCAATTCTATCATTTCATCAATCAACAATGAGATCACAGACTAGCTGGATTGTCTATCAAAGTCTATGTATCAAAATCCAATGTGTCAGTACAAAATATAAGGTAGTAAATCTTGATCATCATCAATACTGAAATATCAATCCACACATAGAATTAACACTATGATTCACCACATATCCTTAATCAAATATCTATGATGTCTGTCTATCAATGTCTAATGATCAAATATGATAAAAAAGTCCAGGTCTCCAATCCAAAGTAAGTAAAATCCTAGTAAGATTAATGTAGAAGAGGAGTGAGGACTACATAGTCATTGTCATTCATTCTCAATAAATGTAAAATTTTCCAAAGAAATCATTTATTCACTAGAGACTTAATTTCATAAAACTTCTCTAGCTTCGCCCATATAACATGGGTTTTTTTCTTTATTGATACATTAAAAAAATGAATATGATAGATAAAGATTATATAAATCTTTGCCTTCCTATAAATATTTACCTAATCCTCTATCTTCATATCCACAGAAATGATTGTAGACACAACAATCCATTGATCTATAACCACAAGAAGATATTCCATCTTGAGCTTCCATAACTCAAAATGTTTGGTAATAAAATTTTCAATTTCAATCCTTGCACTTCTAGTCATGTTCATCTACTAAAAAATATTACTCGTATGTAAAACTCCCTCTTAAAAAAAAGATTATTGAGATCCTAGTTCAAAAATCATAAATCTTCACACAAAGTTACAACCTAGCTATGATGCCAAATGAATAAAATTTGACTCGATAAACAAATACATGAGGATAAACACTTCACATAATATTTTAGATAAATAGAAAACAGAGAAATGACATACAAAAGATAGCACAATACACAAGATTTATCCTTAGAAACTCTTTTAGGAAAAAAGTCAATGTAGGAATTTATCTTCCTTATTGTATATTAACTTAACCATTTTACCATACAATAACATAATTCTATATTTTGATCTATCATACTACATATCCAACTATATATAAACACATCACTAGGTAACTATCACAATGATATTATAATACAATGGGTTCTAAAACGATGGGCCAATAATACAATTGATAATGGTTCCTCATTAATATGAGTTAGCTAACCACATATATAATAACATAAATTAAGCCATCTGTACGGGTCCAAAATCCTATAAAATACCCTAAATTATTTTGTTGGGGGCTATTTCCTCAATCCATTAACTAGGGTGATGCGTTAGACTCCACATGTTGTGTTAAGATGTATAATATAGAAGGGTGTAACTCATGTAAATTATACAACAAATTCAAGACATGAGGTACTCCCCATAAACGATTTTTCTTGATTTTAATTATATGTATCTCCTAGGATATTTCTAAAGTTGTATCATTGGTGAACTCTCTATGTGTATGTGTTCTTTTATGAATCAATAATAAATTTATTGTGATCCTATGTTTTGTTTTATATATGATATTATTCCATGTGTAACTTTGAGGTCTAAATGATTGAAGGAATATATTAATTGGGATCACTGACTATGTTTGCATGAGGTTGATATGTGTTTCAATTGAATACTTTGTTGGATCCTAATATTTTGGTTATTGTTATCATTTGAAAAATTATGTTTTTAATTCTCTAAGTGATTTGGTAGAGGATTCTAATAGATACATAAGTGGGCTTTATCCTAGTGAATGATATAATTACATCTGTTACGATTATTTTCTTTTTAAAATACTTTACATAAATATTGATATATTTCTCTTATAATGGTATCATGTTTAAATTTAGATCCAAGAAAGAAAGAATATACAAGACCTCAAAGGGATTGAATATTCTCATGAGAATGGAACCAATTGGCATGAAACTAATTAAAATTTTCCTTCTCATACTACTGCGGCTATGCTTAGAAGGGTTTAAATTTCTTAGTCGAGGTTGAGGTATACACCATTTAAGTTCTTATTTTATAAGAGTTAATGATTTTAATCCTGTAATTGAGAATGTCAAATAAAGGGGCCTTCCTTGGGGTTGGGATCAAACCAAATTTTGAGAAGTGCAAAAGTTATGAATTATTCTATAGGAATGAATAGGTATGTTAGCTATGACTGTGGGTATTGATGGTCTTACTATTTATTTGGTCGATATACTTTTCCAAGTTATTTAGTGAGGATATGAATTCATATCAAAGACATGGCTATGAATCAATGGTAAAGTTTTAAAATGTCTCCTTGGTCATATTATGTTCTTATTTATAGGACAATGATTTCCATATTTTGATAAATTCTTGGGTTTTCTCATGCTTGGTTTATTTTTGGTTGATGAAATTACCCAAGTTGTCCTCAAGTAAATCATGATTTTGTATATATTGAGTTAATATATTTACTAGATCTTCTAGTTCAAATATTGATCTTGAATTTATTTGGTTTTACCTTTATAAATCATTACACATGAGGGTTTTTGATAAAAGTTCAGTAAATGCATAAAATTTTGTTTTAAGCCAATCTTTTTATAGATTTCCAAAATCTTTAACATGAAGGGTGGGATCAAATAACTTGTCATAGGTGATATTTGGGGTTATTACCATCACATATTTGGAATATATATAAGGTGCTAAAGGTTCATTTTTGAGAATTTGGAGTACCTTATTATGAATGGGTGGTTGGGGGATATGGTTCCCACATATATCCATAAGGAGGAAGAGGAGTAAATTGATTTGGCACTCCTTAAAATATATGATGTGATATAAATTGGTGATTTAAACCAAGTGGCCTTAAATTTAAATAAATTGGTTATTTGTAGATGTATTCATGTTAGTTATATGATATAAGACCTTTATAATCATTTTAATTGAAACCATTGACATAATTTAGTAACTTTTCTAGCACATTAATGAACTAGGTTGAGGTAGTACATTATCAAGGGTGATATTATAATATTTGAAGTTGTATATAGAATTGTAGATGACGAAAGGATAAAACAAGTCATACTTTGGTTTTCCCAAGGGTTACTAACCTATTTAATTTAGAGGGAGTACGAAGGAATTTTTTTAAGATTCCAAGTGAGGTTGAATATGTTGTACAAATAATTGAAATTAAAGATGATACTTGATGAATTATTGGATTTTAGATGTGAGGTCATCATAAATCTTCTTTCTCACATTCTTTCTTTATATCCTCGATAGGTCGACTTTGTTAACTATCTTGATAACTATTTGTAAATTAAGAAGTAGGAATGGATTTTTTTAAAGAAATAAGATTAATGTTTTGTTTTGATAAAAGATACCATTTAGTAGCCTCCAATTGAAAATTGTAAAGAAATAAGATTAATGTTTTGTTTTGATAAAAGATACCATTTAGTAGCCTCCAATTGAAAATTGTAAAGATGTTACAATGACGAGATTAAAATGTACATTATAGGGTTTATAAAGGAAGAAAATAAATTTGGAAATCAAGATATTCCTAAAAAAATCCATAATGGTAAGAATGTATAAAATAGAAAAATGTTAATGTGACTTAATCGAAAATCTAGAAATATTCATGTCAAGTTCACCTATATGTATGTAAGATACACATGATCTTTAGGGTCTTATTTAAATTAGGATAACATAAAATGCCATTCTAGAATGAACACACAAAAGATGCCAACCGAAAAGAGGTATGAGTCTATAAGAAAGAGTCATTGGCATAATAGGTTCTCATATATCTAAAAGACATGTCTATAATCAATCACTAAGGATATGAGATGTAGGGTTGAAAACTTGTTTACTCTAAAGGAAATATGAAGAATATTGTTGAAATAATTCAAGAGAGATTGAAGATGTTGTGGATCCTCCACTTGAAATTGAGGATGCTATTTGATGAATTATTTCATTTTACATGATATCATCATAATCCTTTTACTCATATTCTTAATCTATATCCCTGATAAGTTGAATTCGTTGACTATCTTGATATATACTTGTAAATTTAGAAGAATTAGGAATTGATATATTAAAGGAAATCCATTCTTATATTGCTTTTCCAAGGGTTGCAAATCTATTTACTCTATAGGGAGTAAATAGGTTTGTAATGATTTCCCGGAGGAATATTTTTTTCCCAAGGCTTACAAATCTTTTTATTCATACATTCCAATAGATATTGAAGATGTTATGGTGATTCTACTTGAAATTGAGGATGATCTTTGATGTATTTTTGCATTTCAGATGTGAGATCATCATAATATTTGTTCTCTATATCTTTGATAGGTTGAAGTTGTTGATCATATTGATACGTGATTGAAACTTGAGAAGAAGTAGGAATGAATTTTGCTAATGAAATAAGATTAAGGTTGAGTTTGGAAAAACAAGACCATTCAGTGGACTCTAGTTGAAAATTGTAAGGACGGTACAATAAATTGATTAAAATGTAAATTTTAGAATTTCTAAAGGGCAAAAATAACTTTAGCAAAGAAGATATTATTGAAAAATTGGAAATAATACGGATGTTAAAAAAAGAAAAATGTTAATTTGAACTAATCAATAGTGGAGTAAGATTCATGTTAGGTTCACCTAAAAGAATGTAAGATACAAATGATCTATATGAGATCCTTTTTGCATTAAGATAAAATAAATACAATTCTAGAGTGAAAACACAATTTTTTTTTTTCAAAAAGAGGTATAGGGGTACAAGAACCTCATTGGCATAAGAGTTTATAACAGATCTAAAAGGGATATCTATACTCAATCACTAAGGATATGAGATGTAGGTCTTACCTAGAGCCTAGGGGCATGATTAGGAAAAATAAAGAGCTAGTGGTACATATGCCATTTTGTCATACTCATGCATTATCTAATCTAATGCATGTTGCAAGGATGACCTCTAGGGAAATTAATGAGTTGTGATATTAAGAGATGTAAGCAATAACGACATTCCACACTATCTTGTATAGAACATGATAGAGTGAAAATCAATCATAAACCGAGCAAAGGAAAGAGTTAATGCCAAAAAGATAGAAAAAAATAAATATTAATATGACCTAATCATTAGTGGAGTTAGGCTTATGTTAGGCTCATCACAATGTATATAAGCCAAGAATGATATATAGAGAATACTTTTTAAATTAAGATGAAGTAAAAGAACATTCTAGAGCCAAGACACACAAGAAGCCAACCCACACAGAGGTAAGAGGATATAAGCAAGAGTCATTGGTATATGAGGTTGTAATGGATATACTAAGAATATCTGCACTCAATCACTAAAGATATGGTATATAAAGTTTAACTAGATCCTATGCACTACTCAATAGTGTCATCTAGTATATGAAATTAAGCCTTTTTAAAGATACAATCAATTACTATGTTGCAACATTAATAATATGTAATATTTTACTTATTAAATAATATATTTATTATTTAAATAGAATATATAAAGAGAATCCTATAAATATTTTCATGGATGTTGGTAATATAAGATACCGCATAGGAGTTCATATGGACCTAGTCAAGACTAGGATCCATGTCATCCAAGAATGGTCTACTCTACAGAATTATCTCCGAGAGCTCTATAACTTCTAAGGGTTTAAAAATTTATATAAGAGGTTTCTACTTGGGTTTTCCAACATCACTTTATTATTGCATCTCGTCCTTCAAGTGCAATTGCTAGTAATATTCATTAATCAAACCGATGCTCTATCAACGACATCCTCCACAAAATCTTGAATATTCTTATCAGAAGACCCACCTTTCACCATTGCCTGCTTAGCCAGTACCTTCCACCGCAAAGCATTCTTCCTCAATTCAACGCCTTGTTCCATTTCCATAACCGTCCTGATCGATTTCTCCACCTCATCCCTTCCTATCAGCCCACCCGCACCCTTCTTCAATCTCATTCCAGTCTTCCACACGTCTTGAATATATTTACAATTAGTGGTCTGATCACTCCACTGAGGAAAAACCAAGACAGGCACCCCAGAGCTCAGGCTCTCTAGCGTGGAATTCCATCCGCCGTGCATCATAAACACTCCCACAGAAGGATGACAGAGAACCGCCATTTGTGGGCACCATGGCACAACTAATCCTCGATCCGCAGTTTCTTCGAGAAATCCGTCAGGAAAATCTCGTGGACTGGTATTTTCTTGTTTCTTATCAGCAGGACGGATCACCCACAAGAAGGGATACCCGCTGGCCTTCAGCCCAAGGGCGATTTCCGTATTCTGGTCTTTGGAAAGGACGGCCATGCTGCCAAAGGAGACATATACAACAGTTGATTTTCCCTTTGTATTGAGCCAGTCCCTGCAGTTTTCCGCCTTCCACATATCCATGCCAGCATCTGTGTCTTGTGGATTGTTTCCGTCCAAAAAAGCCGTAGGAAGTTGAGGGCCTATCGTTCGGATTCTAAGGAGTGAGTCCATAGATTTTATTTCGGATGTTTCCAGTTCCCTGAAGGAGTTTCCTAATATCCAGGTGGCCTGAGAAATGGTAGTGAATTGGTCCAGCGCCAACTGCAACAAAGATTGGCTTGAATTACAAGGCATGTCTGCTTGATTCAGCGGTGGAAGTCCCGGTATTACCATCTCTTTCTCTGTTTCACCATTTGCTTTGTCCACTGAAAAATGTACAGTTTCAACAAAAATCACGCAACGCTGATATACACAAAATTTCATACTTCAAAAATATTGATATTGTCCTTTACCTAAACCTCTCACAAGTTAGCAAGTTGAATGGTTGACTATACAATTGGTTGACTATACAATTGTTGATTAGCAAGTTGATATTGGTTGACTATACAAGTTGAATGGTTGAAATGTTAAATAGTTTATTGATTAGCCATCATTTCAACTATGTTTATATATATATATTGTGATCAACTTACAAAGATCAAAGATGAATCTAGAACATACGAGTACATTAAGTTTCTCTAAAAAAACAAAGTGTATAGAGTAGAACTTGCCCAATTGGAAATGAAAAAATAATTCGGGTAGCAGAAGTTTTTAACAATACATAAAATCGTAGTAAGATAAATTTTCATATCGTGTGCGCAAGAAGGTTTTCGATTTTGTTTTTTTTTTTCAATTGTATGAAATATTAACAACCACCCAAATTTTTTTCCATTCCTAATTAGACATGTTTGAGTAGCATTTGTACGTTTTATTCAAGTTCTTTTGACAATTTGAAAGAGGTTGGAAATGCTTAAGAAACACATGCACACTACCCAAAATTACATGTCTGCCCAATTAGAAATGGGATTTTTTGTTGGGGAAGCTATAAGTGTGCGTGCTTGAATTGGAAGAGTTTATCCATCACATATATTTGAAAGGTTGAATGGTCAACCAACCAATTGACAATTTACCATTTTTGGGGTGATTTCATTAATTGGTTAACCATTCAACCTTGTAAACATATGCGATCTTTATGTTGATTGGGTAGAATCTACCCAACTAGAAACAATTTTTTTTTGGGAGAAACTATGGTACACATAGGTGTGACTACAATGTGCTAGAACACCATCATGCACATTATGAGAATATATTCCATTTGCTAAAACCAATTTTCCTTTTATTGTATATTGTTCTTTAATTTTTGCTAAGTTAATTATTTATTTTTAGTATAGTTGAGTTTATTTTTGCATAATAAAAAGTAATGCAATCACTGTAGTTAAGAATAGGAACAACCGTGCAATGACGATAGCTAAAATTATATTTGTCAGGATATTTTAAAAAGAAAATAAGGCCATGCAATGGCTACGCATGCTTTACAATTAGATTAGATTATTATTTAAAAAGTAGTAGTTCTATTATAAATTATAATTATCTATATTTTGGAAAAGTATGTGTACACACAAATTCATAAATACTTGTAATACATGAATTACTTTAGAATTAGAAGAATTAGAAATATTGTATTGATCTATGTTTTCTTGGGTTGTATATGGCGGGTTATGACTATGAGTTATTTGATTGTTGCCACAAAATTGAAGATCACAAAGAGTGAAGGTACTATAAATAGCATCAAAAGCAACCAAGTGCAAGGGAAAGACACTATTAGAAGCACCCAAGGGAAAAAAAGATAGAAATTAAAATTATTCAAGAAGAAGAGGTGGTTCAACTGCAAGAGGAAGAGATAGAGGAAGATTTGATAAGAAAAATATTCAATGTTAGTATTGCCACATGTATGGTCACTTTGAATGGGAATGTAGAATAAAAGAAAGAAAAGAAGGAAGAAGTGCTAATTATGCTATTGAGGACAATGAAGATTATCTGTGTAATTTGTTTCTTTCATATGATAAAGATGAAATCAATCATAAAGAGGTTTGGTACTTAGATTCAGGTTGTTCCAATCACATGACATGGAATAATGAATTATTTTCTACATTGGATAGAAGTTTCAAGACTAAGATCAAACTTGGTAATGAAAAATCATTGGAGGTTGTAGCAAAAGGAACCATGGAGGTGAGTACTAGAGAAGGTAATAAACGTGTTAATGATATTTATTATACTCCAAATAAAAAATATAATTTGTCGAGTTTTGGATATCTATGCGAAAAGAACTATAATGTGGTTTTTGGTGATAATCAAATTGTAATATATGATAAGAGTCAAGGAAATAAGGTTGTTACAATCGTACCTATGTCTAAGAATAAGATGCTCCCATTGAATTTTGAAGAACATAATAACAACCTTTGCCAATATGACATATGAAGATAAGAGTTGTTTGTGGCATCTAAGGTATAGATATTTGTATTTTTAAAGTTTGAAGTTACTAATATAACAAGAATTAGTGTATGGTTTGCCAAGGTTGAAGAGAGAGAAGATATTTGTGAAGGTTGTGCTAAAGGAAAATATGCAAGAGAAAAGTTTCCAAAAGGAATTGCATGGAGAGCTCATTATCCACTAAAATTGCTTTACTATGATATTTGTGGTCCTATGCAAACAAATGTTTGGGTAAGAAATCATATTTTGTTACATTTATTGATGATTATTAATGCAGAGTGTTGGGTTTATTTTTTGAAATGGAAAAGTGAAATATTTAAGAGGTTTAAAGCCCTCGTGGAGAACGGAAGTGGTTAAAGAATAAAGTTCTTAAGAACTAGTCATGGAGGTGAATTTTGTTCAAAAGATTTTATGTATTATTATGATTTGAATAGCAGCAAAAGGCAGCTCAAAACTACCTAAACTAAAAAAATGTAGTTGAAAGGAAGAGTTGTATAGTTGTTGAAATGGAAAGAGGCATGTTACAAATGAAGGGATTGAACAAATTTTTTTGGGGTGATGGAGTTGCTACAAAAGTATATATTCTCAATCAAAGTCACACTAGTGCACTTGACATGATGACTTAATATGAAACATGGTATGAAAAAAAAGCCTAATGTCAATTATTTCAAAGTTTTTAGTTGTTTAGCCTATGCTCATGTACTTGATAAGAAAAGAAAGAAATTAGATCCAAAGAGTGATCTGTCTTCTATTTTGTTGGGTATATTGAACAAATAAAAGCATATATACTTTATAATTTTATCACTATTTTTTGTTTGTATCAAGTTATGTTAATTTTGATGAAGGGGGAGTGTATCACAATTAAAAATAAAAATGGCATAGTGATAAGTCTAAAACGTTTTGTAATGATGATATTGTTGATGAAAAAATCACTAGTTTTTCAATTCCAAGTGCAACAAGTCAACCAAATAGCCCATCATCTAGTTATTGTATTCCAAGTGCAAGTGAAACTTCAAGTCTAAGTTATTAAATGAAGGTAAGAACCCTCAGTGAAATTTATAAAAGTACAAGGAGTCAAGCATATGAAGAGTCTCCAATAGGTGAGATGGTAAATTATGCTTTATTTACACAAGCTGATTTCGAAACATAATGTCTTGAAGCTGTGTGTATTAATGATATTTGGGTGCAAGAAATGAAATGATAAATGGATTCCATTCATAGGAATGATACATGGGAGCTTACAAAACTTCCTCATGACAAGTAGTGTATTGGTACTAAATGGGTCTACAAGACTAAGTACTATAGTGATGGCAGTGTTGAAAGACACAATGCACCTTTAGTTGCAAAAGGATTCACTCAAAGGTATGCCACCGATTAGGAAAATACATTTGCACTAGCGGCAAGACAAGAGACCATTAGAATGATGATTTCACTAGTAACTAAAAAAAAATGGAGCATACATCACATGGATGTGAAAAGTTCCTTCTTGAATGGGTACTTAGAAGAGGAAGTCAATGTATAGAAGACACAAGGTTTTGAACTACAAGGTAAAGAAGACAAAGTCTATGAGTTGAATAAGGCTTTGTATGGCCTTAATAAAGCATGAGAAGCATAATATTCCTGAATTGATGGATATTTTCAAAAAAATGGCTTCAAGAGAAGCAAAACTGAGACTACTATTTACTACAAGCAAGAAGGTTATAATATTTTCATTGTAAGGTTGTATGTTGATGATTTTTGTATATATGAGAAACAATTATAATACAAAGGATGAATTAAAAATTGCTATGATGCCTGAATTTGAAATGAAATATTTAGGCCTTATGCAATACTTCCATGGAATGGAAGTTCATCAAAGTAATTTTCATTTGTCAAACAAATTATGTAAAAGATGTGTTGAAATTTTTTAGTATGGTTGATTGTAAGCCATTCATTACTTCAATTGTTCATGGAGTTATGTTAAGTAGAGAGGATGGTGCTGGAACAATTGATGAGACCACTTACAAAAGTATTGTTGCAAGCTTAATGTTTCTAACTCATACAAGACCATATATTTCTTATCTCGTTTCAAGGAATATGTTTGGGCCATCCGAGATTCATATGAAGGTAGCCAAACAGATATTAAGTTATGTCAAGGACATTAATTTTGGTATTCATTATCAAGCTAATAAAAAACTTGAAATTATTGGTTTTAGTGATTTTGATTGGGGAGGTAGTTTGGATGACTGAAAGTCAACATCCGGAAATCATTTTTCACTTGGTTTGGGTTTGGTTACATGGAATTCAAAGAAGAAAAAATCAATTTTTCTTTCATCTACTGAAGTAGAATATATCACAGTCACTTCAACGGGTACACAAGTATTATGGCTTCAAAAAGTTTTAGAAGAAATTGGGGAGAAGCACAATCAACTTACAATGATTTTTTGTGACAACATAAGTGCTATCAAATTAGCCAAAAATCCAATCCATCATAGTCAGTCAAAGCATTTCGATTTGAAGTACCACTTCATTCGATATTTGGATCAAAAGAAAGAGATAGACTTGAAGTATATAAACACTAAAGAACAAGTGACAAATATATTCACTAAAGTTGTTGTAAAAGTTGAATTTTTGAAACTCCTAGATGAAGTTGTTAGTCCACTCAACATCAAGGGGGAGAATGTTGGTTAATTGCTGTTGAGTTAATTATTTATTTTTAGTGTAGTTGAGTTTATTTTTGCACAATAAAAAACAATGCAATGGTTGTAGTTAAGAATAGGAGTAGCCATCCAATGGTTGTAATTAAAGTTAGATTTGTTAGGATATTTTAAAAAGAGAATAAAAACATGTTATGGCTATGCATGCTTTAAAATTAGATTACATTATTATTAGAAAATAATAGTTCTATTTTTAAAGTATATATACATGTGATTCCATAAATACTTGTAACGAGTAAATTATTGTAGAACTAGATGAATTATAAAATTTGTGTTGATCTATGTTTTTCTTCAACTGTATACAACAATTTAATTATTGCTCTGAATTATTTGATTAGTTCATGTTTATGAATATTGAAATTCTTTTCTACTCATTATTATAAATCTTCAATTCATACAAATTATGAGATTATAATACATTTGATAGAAGCAATTTACCTTTTATGAGATTATAATACATTTGATAGAACCAATTTACCTTTAATTGTATATATTAACCAAAAAATTCTCACACATTATTATTATCATTTTTATTCATCCATGGAGAGAATGAAACAATGAAAGCATATATGATCTAGACTTGTTGGTGCTCTTTACAAAGTGCATATGAGAGTAACATAAACCATCTCTGAACAAAAATATCTCGGCAGATAAATTATATTATATTGAATGGTAGAAAGCTTAATGCATTTTAAACAAAACTTACCCACTCCGCTGTGATAATGGTAATAGATGGAGTAAACAGCGCAGGATTGCGTCCAGAAAAACGCCGAAGGGATACAAAACTTGTTTACAACCAGAGGAACCCATTCCAGCAATCCGTCGTAGACAATGCAGCTCACATTATCGAGCCTCTCTATCAAGTTTTCAAAGGACAGAGCCCCAGCCCTTCTCAACGCACGTATTGCCATCTCGATGTCTTTCATCCCGTCAAAATCAGGAGGAAACCCGTCTGAGATTGTTTCAATCTTGATATCGTGAAGCTTAGGCAAACCACGGCCATGAGCAGCATCACACATCCGCTCTCTAATTGTCTCCGTGGTGACGAAGGTCACATGGAGGTTCTTAGAGACCAGTCTCTTGGCAAACTCCATCATTGGATTCATATGACCCTGGGCTGGATAAGAGAGCACCACCACGTGAGGCCGCTTAGGTCTTGCCGACCCCATCTTCCTCAGCAATCTCTGTAACAACAGTAGACTAGAACTCCTAATATATAGTTAATTCCAGAGAAGGATACATTCTAACCACACAATGTGGTACGTGAAGAAGCACATGACTCGAAGTAATTATGTACTGTAGTTGTCAGGAAGCTTGGCTCTTACGGTGTTCCAGATTCAATATCTAGTCTAAAGTGTGAGAAAAAAACGAGGATACAAGGATATTAAAGGTGAAGCTGATGTGCTTTGTTTTTGTTTCGAGGTAAAATGCCAAACGAGCTTACGAAAGCACTTACGTAAATGCATCATGATTCATGGTTGAGGAGTATTCGCGGCTCACGTACTTTGTAGTGGGATAAGTGGGATGGTGAGAGATGGTTATTAAGATATTCAATAATTTGTGTTGAAGATTTGGTGAGGTGTAATTTCATTTGTTTTTAGATTAGTAAGTGCATGTAAAACATGCCATGGAAATGTCAAAAGGGATGTGTAGAAGATTTTGGACTTGGGGAACGGAATATTAAAGGAGGAAGAGTGGCGATTAAGAAGGGGTTTGAGGGATGAGAAGTAAATGGGTGGAAAAAATGTTGGGGGGAACCATTGTGTGAAACTCTTCCTTCTTACGACAAAGCACATATGAATCACATGTTATTTTCACCAACCATTTAAAAGAGAAAGGGTGCGGTGTGCAGGTTGTTGAGGCAACGCACATTGGAGATATCTTAGAAAGCAAGGCGTGGTCGACGAGTACTTCCAAGTGAAACTTGCATATGTTTGAATCTCAAACTCTACATATGTTAGATATGGAAACTCTATGTTAAGGTTTCTTTATGTCACTAATTTCATGCACATTTGTGATTAGCATTTCTCTTTATTGATTTAGGTAGTGATTAAGGTTTCCCTAATCAACAATCTTGATGACGTCGGCTATCAATGACCAATGACACAAAACCTCAACCTTCCATTTTCCTCGATGTGTGTTAGACATAGGCACCGAGACTCCCATTTGAAAATTCCTATCAGTGTAATTAATGTTTAAGGCATTAGAAAATGTGGAAAATTATTGTTTATGTGGGTGTCTAGGTTCTCCTTCAACCCTCTAGCTCATCCAAGGTTATAAATAGGGAACATTTCAATTTGAAGATTATAATTGAGATGACCAGTTGTTAAAATTTGCTCGCATCAATCTAGTTTAGAAAAACAACTATCAACATGATTTTGTGTTAACATTATAAATTAAACAACTAGTTTCATGCAATATTGTTTGTGGATAATTTGTTATAACTTACCTATCTTTTGTGTGTGGATATATGTGATAGTGTTTGCTTTTACAATTTGAATTTTGTTGACATAATGGAAGATTTGTGAATTGTTTGTTCATTTCCATTAAATGATTGATACCTAAGGTTTTTCCACCCCCAACATTGAAAACTACATCTACAAAATCCACTTCCATTAAGCTTTAATGTTTGCTTATGTGTTTCTCTACAATCCCATTTTGGTCCAGTTGCGAGGATGGTAGCGAAGGTATGCATTTTTTTAGATGGAATCAAATAATAGAAAAACATGAAACGTATATGTTGGTTGGAAGAAATAGCTAAGTATTAGCCATGCGTGGAGGTTAGGAGCCGTATGCAAGAGTGCACACATGGATAGAAGGAAACAATTAAACTAAAGGGTGTGCCAAAGCATGTGCACAAAAACATGGATTGAAGATAGGCTGATGCGTGAAGGTGTGCCCAATATGAGGAAGAGGTCAGCGCACATATGCTTTTTTATTTTTTAAAGAAAAAAAAGAGTTGGATAAGCATGTATAAGGGTGAAGAAAGACGAAGGAAGAAGCGTCACCAGACAAAGGAATTGCATGTTCTGAGAAAGTAGGGTGTTAAGATTGTAGCAGGGCACACATCCCATCAATTTGAAAAATGAACTAGTTGGGGAAAAGAATGATAGAACCAAGGTGAGCACCGAAGGAAAAGAAAAAGGTTGTTAATGAGGCACCCGACGATTGGTTCTTAGAGATGCAATACCACCATAAGTGATTATTGGGAATCCTTGGGCATCAAAGCTTCATAGTTGTAATATTAGTGAGTATAACCACCGTGTAAAGTGGCACGAGGCGGCCTCAAATAAGGATATCTTGCACGATTTAAGTATGAGGATTGCGGAAGGGTAGAGAATATTGGATGACTCTGTGCACAGAACCTTGGAGGAAGTGGGGAGTGCTACAACTATTTGAATTTCCCTACTTTGGGAGGCCCGTGTGTGTTTGTTCCAATGGCTAATGTCGCGCGTACATGAGGACTACTTTTTGATGCGCCCGAATTAGCAGGAACTTGACAAGGTCATAACTTGAGCTCCGGGTGTCCGTTTGAGTCCTTTTTTTTTTGAAACCATGTGTTTCGATGAGACGAACGCAGCGGCAACCCACCCTACCAGTTGGGGCAAGTTATCGACACGTTTTCGGGCCCTAAATCCGCCATCTCGAGGCCGAAAATTAGGATTTAAGTTATAGTTTGGTTTTTTCCTATTTTTGAGCATTAGTTAATTTTAGTCTATTAATTGCATTGTGAGTTATAAAGTTGGCAATTCCTCTAATTTAGGGATGTAGAAGATGCGTGGCAATTTCTGTGCCCGTAGGAATAAGCATGCGAACTTACTAAGAATAGCAGGTTCTAGTAAACTGCTAAAAATAGTAATTTCCGCCACCTAGAGTAGATTTAGTCAGAGTTAGCTAGAGTTTACTGGGTAACTCGAGTTGGGAGTTATTTTCCTATTTAGGAAACATTGTAATTGATTATTTCATAACGAAGAAGGAGATCTATTTTCTTTTGGAGTTCATTTTATTGCAGTTTATCTGGTTGTTCTTAATTTGGCTACATTACTTTTACTTTGTGGGAAGAAGGATGAAGTTGAATATGAGGATAATTAACAGAGTCACAGGTCTGCGTGACACAAGGGAATAAATAGAGATGGATCTACAAGATGGCCCAAAGATTGAAGAAACAACCATGTTGTTGCAATACGAGAGGGGAAATCACACATTCGACATTAACAAGATTGATGACCCTAATGCTAGAGTGTCTATGCGCCTAATGAGTTATAAATTGGGAGCCTCAAAGTACATGAAATAGGTAAATAAAAAAATCATGTGTGCGGACCCTTATGCACTGACATGTTCCTCCGTATTGTTCTCACCTTTGCACATCAACCTATCTTCAATCCCTGCTCTTGTGCACATGCTTTCACACACCCTCCAGTTTAACTATTTCCTTTTATCCATGTGCACTCTTACGCGCAGCTCCTAACCTCCGCACATGGCAAATACTTAGCCATTTCTTCTAACCAACAATATATGTTTGAGTACAACACACTTCTACCCTTTTCCATCATGCCCTTCAACTCACCCTCATTGAATCCAACTTATCCTATCTATTAAAAGACAACATAGAATTAAAAAAATCGATCACCATTGTTGTTTGAGCCATGGATGTCCAAAACCTTGAGTTGGTGCTTGCGCATAAATTATATACCATGCTTTCACCTATTTTTACCCATTTTTATTTTCTACGACACTTATGATAAATTAAAACACATAATAATGTGATTATAGTAACCCCTCAAAGTTACAACTCTAATAAAAAACAAGGCTTTTCAAGTTGGTAGCTATTAAGAAAAAATTGATGTTTAACAAACATTGCCTTAAATAGACAATAATTAGAAAAGGTGACATGTGGTCCATATGTCACATGTCGGAAGGAAAACAAGGATCACATATGTTCTCTCTAATAGATTTCCCAACCCAAAAATCTCCTTCCTCAACCCCCTCTTTTCATTATGAATCTTCCCCCATCCAAGTTTTCACCTTTAATATTTCAACTTTAACTTCTTCAACACCTCCCTATCACCGACTCTAGTACAATGTCCAAGTGCAATTAATAGTAATGATGAATAATTAGACTTACATTTCCAACACGGTACATTAGAGTGAAACATGTTTTCCTGACATGGAATTCTTAGCCGAGTAATATTAGGACATCATAAACCATCATTTTCTTAAATAAGAAAGAATACTCAAAGTAAGGAAACTTGATTTCTATTTTCTTTAAATGCGTTTGGGTGTGTAGGTCTTGACATTAACAATAATACACTATATTGGGTCCATTCATTGTAATATTTTTTTTTATTATTGGCAAATAGTTTTTTGAAAGGGACTATACCCTTGATTACAAAAGAAGGCCTAAAAGCCAGGATAAGCAAGAGAACCAAAGTGAAAAGGATCAGAATCCAAATGTTACAATGATGTTCAAAGTAGCTAAAAAACAGCTACCAAAACGAGACAGAACATCAAAATTACTGCAAAAAAGTAGTAAAGGATCCACAAAAAAATAGCAAGAAAATAAACAAGGACAGCAGAATCAACTGCAGCTACTTCCTAGTAGCTTTGTCTATGATGGTTTTGATATTCTTCCAGGATTTAAACATACCCAATGTAGTCATATGGGCAGCGTCATTAGAATCCAGCTGCTCCAAGGTATTCTTGCTTTCTTTATCAGTACCCCAAAGAGTTGCCGGCACTCTGCTTTCATTGTAATATTTTTGGTATGGGAGATGATGTTTTAACTTTCCTTTGTCACGGTAGTCATCTTCTCCAGAAGAGGAAAGAAGGATATGATGTATTTTTTGTGGTATATAAAGGGTTAGTTATTTCCAATGTAGGTGGAACTTTGACACTTTTTAATAATATCACTTTAATAGGTTTGTCTAGTTGTATATTTTTTTAATTTTTGAGAGGTGAAAAATTTGGGTAGATATTCTGATAGATATCTATAAGGTTTTATTAAAATATTTTCCATATCGAGAAGAAAAAGAGGAGAGAATATTTCATGGGTGGTCCATACAGATGATGAAATAAGTACTGAATAATATGAGTAAAATAAAAAATAGTATCAAGGTGAGTCAACTTAATCAAAATTAGTATCGATCTTAAGAATAATATTGTTCTACGTCTTTTTTTAGCCATATGGAGGGGTATCTTAGTCAGTGTTGTTAAATTTTCAGTTAGTTTTAGGGTTCCAACAATAGGCCCTTACACAACTAAAAGAAATGATTTTTTTTAGAAAATATGGGGAAAATGGGCTTTGTTATTTTTTCATTATATATTTTTTATTTTTTCAAGATTTTTGATTAGACAACATTTAATGTGTTAGGTAAGACCAAGACATGAATGGACAGATGGAAATAAAATTTGGAAACAAAATGTTGGGAAATAAATGCATGCATGCTCCACATCTATTCCACACCTCACATTATTCATACACATATAATAACTATTCTCTATGCTCTGCTTTATCATATCGACATCACTCACATTATTTACATGAATGCATTTTGCACTAGAAGGGGTCAAAATAAAAAATACACATAATCCAATAAGTTCCATGTTAAAACTATTATTTCGACATTAAAATTTTAATAGCCAAAATCGACAACGTAAAAGATGATAATATGATTGGTCATCATCATAAGTTCATACCTAAGAAAAAATGCATAACCATGTTTTTCTTGAAATTGCTATTGACCTGAATTTTCCCTAAGAAACTGTTGGAAAATATAAAATTAAAATTCACTAGCAATATGACACATAAAATGTTTGGTTATTTGTAGATTCCATGATCCAACATAGATTATTGTAGTAAAAATTTGCTTATTACGAATAAAAATGACATTTCAATATCTCCTGGAGAAATCAACTCTATATTTTATGCTACGAAACCCAACAAAAAAGCATAAAAAATCCATCAGCTATAGTAATATTCCAATTAAAAAGTATGGAACACTCATTCACCACCACGTGTGAGATAGAATGTGCATGAATATCATTTAGCAATACCTTTAGGGTAAATATTTAAAAGATATCGTTTGGGTCAAAAGGTCCTTAGTTTATTGGTGATGATGTATGGCTTTTAATGAGCCCATTAGGGATCGGCATGGAGAAGCTCAACATGGAGATGCATTGATGCCCCTTACTCATAGTTGGTAATCTAGTGCCTAGTCGTATGCACTAACATAAGAAAATCTCTCCTTTGGAATTCACACCCTAAATAATTTTAAGAAATATTAAATAATATATAGAAAATTAAACAAAATTTATTAAAAATTCGTAATAATTGTTAATATTTCAAAATTGGAGAGGCATTGATGCACATTACTCTAGCTTCTTGTCCCGGAAACACCCGACATGGAGAGGCATGGATGCCCCTTACTCGACATGAGAAAAGATGACGATAATCTATGTAATATAGTGTGCAATTGTGTGCACTACACATAAAAAAACTCTCCTTTAGAATTCAAACCCTAAATAATTTTAAGAAAATATTAAATAATATATAGAAAATTAAACAAAATTTATTAAAAATTCATAAAAATTGTTAATATTACAAAATTATAGCTAAAGAAATTGGCCCAGAGACACTTGACACAAAGAGGTGTAGATGCCTCTTACTCGTAGCTTCTTGGTTGAAGTCGATCACTAGTTTAGTTATACATTGTTGTATGTTTCCTCCGAAGCATGAGCATAGATGTCGATAATCTATGTAATTTAGTGCCCAGTTGTGTGCACTACACATAAAAAATATCTCCTTTAAAGTTCAAACCCTAAATAAAATTAAGAAAATATTAAATAATATTTAGAAAATTGAACAAAATTTAGTAAAAAATCATAACAATTGTTAATATTACAAAATTATAGAAAATTGAATTATGAGGGCACATAGAGGGATATGTTATTTCCCATGTTCTAATACAAATATAAGATAATAATAAGTAAGAAGGGACAGGAAGTTATTAATAATAGCAATATCTAAGAAGAGAAAAACTACTACTCTATTTACAAAATTCACTGTAAATCTTGTTCTTTATACATATTTTTTGATTGAAAAGTGTGATTTTATATATAAAAATAAGAGATATACAATACCAATCATATAAAAATTGAGTGGAGAATGTCATGCCCAGAATGCCAAACACATCAAGCTAGATAATCCTCAAGAAAGAGGCCAACTTATATCAAAACCACTATAAAAATGCGATAATCAATCAAAAAAGGCAAACAAAACAAGGAGCCCAAAAACACTAGGTCACAATCACAAACATGGAGGATGGAGGAGGATACAAAGGGTTGTCTAGTTTGTCAGCTGAGCTAGAGCCAGAGGGGTGAGCCGAGTCTAGGATGGGCTCCTACCCACTTTCTTGTTGTTTATGCTGCTTCTTGGAAACCTTAGTAGACGACTGAGAGGGAGAAATGACAAGATCCAAATGTGGGAATTTTCCATATTGAGGGGCATTCTAACCAGTGCTACTAGAATCAACAAGCAGACCAAAGAGCCCACCAAGAGAAGGGAAAGGGGGACAAGAGTGAGGAGACCACCATCGGCTAGGAGAGGGGATCTACTAGCTCTGAGAGCGACATCTGTGAATCCCCCAGCCCCAGGAAAGATAAGGAGAGCAACACAGATGAGGAAGTGAGTGGAATTGGGAAAGAGCATATGAAGGAATGCGATTGACCGCATAGGGGATGAAAACCCAGTGGTCAAATAAGTGCTTCTAGGTGGGGATCAAATCGAGCATACATGGTTCCTTCATACATTTGTGTTCCCCTACATTTATATCTTTTTAAAGTATGAAATAAACACTTTAAAAATAGAAAATGAAGTGATTTGAATTTACTATAACATTTGGAGAAACTTTGATACAGGATTTAAAGATAGTTTAAAGTTACCACAGTAACAACTAAGAGTTAAATAAAAAGAAATTTGTATAATATAGAATCCATATCTATATAATCAGAATTAGTGATAGGTATCTTTAGCCCATCATTAAATACCTCACTATATATTTTTTTACAAGAAAATAGATAATTTCATTCTATATTCACCCATTATAAATTGACTATAATATGAGATATAAAAATAAGGTAACCATTGAATTCAATAATGTGCTCTTATTTTATTTTTGAAAATAATATTTTTTAAAAATTAGCTGGTTAACATTGATTAATAGTAAATATTATAGTTTTTTTAAAAAACATTATATTATATTAACAATTTTTTTGATTAATATTATATTATTTCATTATTTTTAGATTAATATAGTATTAAAGTTTTGATTTAAATACTATTTCATTCAATAGTTTAATATTATATTATTTAATTATTTTTTATAAATAATTATTTATAATGTTGATTAATAGTGTTTATATTTAGTTTTTTGATCACTTCCACTGCTATCACTTTCGTTACCCACATCACCTCTACTTACCCACCACTCCTATCACCACTTCGTCACTTCCTAATTCATGATCGTAAACCTCAAAAAATCATGTCATCGTAAACCTCACATAATCATGTCATCAAAATGAATTGAGATGCCTATCATGGATTCATGTTTTCTATTTTAAAACCCTCAACCTAATAAGGGGAGTGATGATTTTCATATTTATTTTTAAATCTAAGATCTCCATTGAGAACATATCTAACCTCATAAGCCTTCACAATACCAGTGGGTAGAGTATCATTTTCTTGCTCACCTAAGGCTGTGCTACCTTTTATTTCTATCGCCCCAACATAACACTAAGATACCCATGAGAATCCTCAAAGAGTACAACATTAGGGAGGGAAAAGAAAATGAACCTTATTTAATATAAAATCACATTCACTTTTAATATCATCGAGTAGTTAGTCGAGCATAGGGACAACATTCCCTACCATTAGATATGAAAATTTTGACAAATCTAGTATTCAAACTAAAACCCCTAATTTCTCCTATGTTCAAATTCAAACCGGATACCTTCATACTCTTTGAATCCATGTATACCACACGTTCAAATTCAAAGTGAATTGGATGTTTTCCCTATGATGTTAATCATGATATATTTATCATCAAATCCAATATGTTCTACTTTTATATCACATGATACTATAAAGATGTAACGTAGAAGGGAATGAATAAACAATTTCATTTCTCAAACTACAACCATAGGATGAAATAATTACAAAACCTAACAATGAAATAATCGTACTAATACATAAAAGGGTGGATAGAGTCATGCAAATGAAAAAATCAACCCATAGTGTTTATAAATAAAAAATACCTCTCATGGGGCTTGATGAAAATCACATACATAAATCCATCGAGAATATTGATGAATATTTCCTTGCTAAGCACAAATATAACATCCCCACAAGGATGACGATAAACCTAAACTCTTTATATAGTAGGAAAGTAATTTCATATTGCACTATTTGTAGCAAACCATCATCAACATGTCAATGTAGAACATGGAGGAATCTTGATAGATTTTATTGATATGAAATAATCAAATTACATGGATTTCCATATGCTATAATATTTATATATACTAGACAAAAAATATTACAAACAACATTGTTATATGGGTGCAATAATACCCAACAAACATACACGTGAATACAAAATAAATAATATGGTTATAGAAAACTAAGCATATAACAACTAATTACCTAAGTAATAAAAAATCACCTATAATAACTATGATAATAATAAAAAATGTAAAATTACTCTACACTATGGGGTTTACCTAAAATTTCCCCGCTTAATTTTACATTTCCTCAAGAGAAGAGGAGAGAATCTCTTTAAGCATCTCAATTTTTTCACGTGCAAGTGAAGTCTTCTTGAAGATATATTTTCTTTGTTTAGAAGTTGGGAAAAAATGAAGTTGAATATTGTATCTCAAATCATGGTCACATATGAAATGTACACATACCTCAATGTGATTTTTCCTCTCATGAAACATTGGATTGCAAATAAGTTTTAGAACACCTTTAGTATCAACGTACAACGTGGTATATTTCTCCTATTGTAGTCCAAGTCCTCAAGTATGCGACATAGCCATATTGCTTCAAATAAAACTCCATTTACAACACAATATTTGTCTTCTGTGGAAGATCGAGAAAACAAGTTTTGTTTCTTGTTTCCCCATGATATTGGACTAGATTCCAAAAAGAATACAACTCCAAAATTGGATTTCCTATCATCAATGTTACCTTCATGATGTGATTCTGAATATCCTAGTAAGAAGAATTGATCATTGTTCTTGTACTCTAGGCTAAAATCCATAGTACCCTTGAGATATCTCAAGATCCACCTTATTTCCTTCGAATGAACAAATATTGGTTCCCATATGAACTGGGAAAGATAGATGACCATAAATATGCTATCTATCCTATTATATGTCAGGTAAATGAGACTCTCGATCAACTATCTTGATAGAGAGTTGAATTTACTAATGGATATGGATATGTATGAGACAACTAAAGTCTTGTCTCCATAGGTATGGAAATTAGTGTGAAGTCCATCATCCTAAATTTCTTGAGTGTAGTCTTGGCATATTTCAACTAAGAAAAAAAGGTACGATTCTCCTTCTAGAATATTTCTAGAACAAGACAATAGTGCATTAGCCTGATATCTATCATGTCGAACAATCGATTAATAATTTTCTTCATTGCATCAATCATCTTTACTATGTTACCAGTGATGACTAGATCATCGACACATGTAACAACAATGACAATATCCCCCTTTTTTTTGAGGTAGAGATTGGGATCATATGGTTTCCTCTCCAATCCATACTGAATGAGATGCTCATCGATCTTGATGTACCATGCTCGGGAGTCTGTTTAAAACCATATAATGATTTGACAAGTCTACATACCTTTTCTTATTTTCCAAGTATTACAAAACCTTTTGGTTGAGTCATCTAGAATTATTCCTTTAAGTTTCCATTCAGAAAGACACTTTTCACGCCCATCTGGTGAAATTTCCATAAAAATGTGCAAATAAAGAAAAGATCATTCTGATCATTTTGATCTTACCTATGGGAGAAAAATGTCTCATCGTAGTCTATGCCTTCCTTCTGAGCATACCCCTTTACTACTAGTCTCTCTTTGTACTTGTCAATGCTCCCATCTACTTTGTACTTTATTTTGAAAATCCATCTGTATCCAATGGGATTCTTCCCTAGTGGAAGATTGAGAATTTTTCAGTTGTTTTTATTCATCACTAATTGATACATAACATTCATGACATCTTTCCAAGTTGTAGATTATAGGTCTTCCTGAATTGTAGATGGCTTAATGAATTCAACAAATCTACTCATTAGGGAAAAACTTACCTCTTCACGAGATTTGTTGTGATTCTATGGTCCAAGAGTGGATGTGTTCAGAGGACCATCCAATTTTGCATCTCAAATCATGTTTTTATATCATTAAGGAATATGTTGAATTATTCCCATGGGTTTTGGTCCTAAAAAATCATCACCATCATCCCTATCATCAATGTCATCATCAATGGGAACATCGAATTCTATTTTCAATACAGAGGTGCTTTATACATATGGTGATTTTTTTGAAGAATCCTTAGCTTATTTATTCTCAAAAAAATACATCCCTATTGGCGTAAAATTTTCTGGTCTTTTGGATCCATCAATAGGTACCTAGGAGCTTCTTCACTGTATCTAATGAAGATGTATTTCTCTTCTTTTAGATCCATCTTATTTTTATTCTACTTGGGAATGTGTATGCTTGCTTTGTACCCGAATACTCAGAGGTGTGCAATGGATGGTTTCCATTCTAATCACGCCTCATGTGGTTTTACCCCATCAAGAGAAACAATGCAAACTCTATTCAAAAAATAGACTGTAATCTTCACTTCTTCATTCCAAAATGTCTTTGCAAGTCCCGAATAATCTATCATGAATCACACCATCTCCATGATAGTATGATTACTTCTCTCAACAACACAATTTTTCTGTAGTGTATGTGGAGGAGGAATTTATCAATGAATCCCATGAGCTTCCACAAAGGATTTGAACTCATTAATGATGAATTTACTCCCTCGATCTAAGTGGAGAGAGTTGATTTTTTGACAATCCTCGTTTTCAACAACCACTTTGAAATTTTTTATGTTATTAAAAGCTTCATCCTTAAGAAGAAGACAATAAATATAAATTTTTTAGAATAATCATTAACATAAAGCATCTAATTTTGGCAGCACTTCGCCTCCTTTATACCTACAAGGAATACTCAACACATGAAAACTCAACACAACAAGTTATTTCAATGTGTTAAAAAGAGGTTAGTATGAAAAACATAAGCTTAACAAAAAAAGCTAAAGAATGCATGTGAGACAAAGGAGTGTCCCATTGGGCATGTCATATGTATGCATAAGATTGAATTAATCTAAGGTAATGAAAGGAAAATAACACCAAGTAGATCCCTAACTTATTTAATCAACACCATAAACATCATAATAAAGCTACAAAGGAAAAGCTTAAGAAATGTGCATCAAATATTAAATCATTAAATTCAAAACACTAGTTTTATATTTGGATATGCTTTGTAATTGTAGGCACTCTTTTAGTGAGTTGAATGTAGCTACATGCGATCAAATGAAATCTTCATGGAAGAGGAAGAGATCTCACCAATATGGCTTAATTGCCATGTTTGGTTAATCTCTTACTACTCTTTGCCAAGTAGAAGATGAAAATGATTGTTTGATCAGTAAGCCTTCCAAGATTTATATGCTCTTATCATATGCAAATGTCTTACAAGGACATGGTGTAAGTTTGGACAAGGTATACTAGGTTCTTTATATAGATTTCCATTTTTGGATAAACTTGCAACTTAGTGAATGTGAGATAAAGGTAAAGTAGAATAAGAAATGGATAATTATGATTAACAGATATTAATTGGTGCTTAGGAACTCATGGGAGTTGAAGGTGATTTAATTAATAAACTAGGATTAATAAATATGCCAAATAAAGCTTTTAGAAGCCATTTGTAGATGATTTAGAAGGAAATTAGTAGAATTTGAAGGGTTTGAAAGGGGTATTTAACTAATAATAAGGTTTATTAATTAAATATGACATTAAAAGGCTTAATTAATTAATTAAAAGAGGATTATAACTAATGAAGTGTTGTTAATTGGCACCCAGGATGGGGGAAGACTAGTTAATTAATGAAGTGTCATTAATTGACTGAAATGAAGGGGAATGTTAGCTTAATAGTTAGAAATCAATAATTATAATAAAATGATGGGAAAGAGGATAATTAGTGTAATTTAAGTATTAAATCTACGTAGTAATATTTAAGTGTCTACATTTTCCCCTTTGGATGTGGTGTAGCACAAGTAACAAGATTTTAAAGATAGTAGACATTTACATGCTGATTAAACTAAAATGGAAATATGGGGGCCTAATTTAGTTTAATCTAATGTTATGAAAAGCAATACAAATAACAACTAAATAAATGAAATAAATGACCAAGAAACTAAGTAAATAGAAATGTGAAACCCTAATGAACAAGGAGGGTTAGAAGATGCTTAGCTGATTTGATGAGCTCGCGAGACTGTGTCACAGAGATGAATGGATAAATAGAGGAGGAAGCAACTTTGCATGAGCCCAAAAAAGTGCATATATGAGAATTCTGAGTAGATTGGGTGCATCTGGGAAGGATGAGGGAACTTGGGGCATCCTGGTCTGAGATCTGGGTGCCCTGATTTGTGCAAGAGGTCCAGAAACCAAATTTCCATAGGGTCACTAAGTGATGTCAAAGAATTCACTTCTTATCACGTATATTTCACTGAACTACATTAGATGTCACTGGTAAATCAAGAGATAAAGAAGAGACATGCAAAACCCCAAGCCAAGCATCAAAACCCTGAAAAAAGAAAGATGCATATGAAGGGTTCAGACTGTCCTCAGTGGCCACAATGGTGGACTTACTAACTAAGTGTTGCACTACATTTCAGACCCAATGTAGTTCTAGATGTGTGTGTACAATTTGTGCCCTAGTGCTCTTGTGCCAGTCACACTTTGTGAAGTAGCGAGTAATAACTAGATGTAAAAATGTAAATAGATGGTGGATGGAATAGAATAAATTTCCCTCCTATGTAGTGTGATGCAGATGAACCAACCTTCTCCCTTGTGATGGAGCTAGATGGATGAAAATGGAGCTCTAGATGCCTTGGATGGATACAACCTTAGGTGGTGATAGTAGTGCCTAGTGCTTGGTCCCTCTTATGGTCTCATAACTTTATATTTATATGGTTATCTTGATCTAATTTCGTAATTAACCCCGAAAAGGCCGACCACTAAAAATATGGAAAGACTCAAATGACTAGAAAGTGCCCAAAAGATGGAGGTAAAGTGGAAAAGGATCATGACACCTTGAGTGGGACCAGAGGTGCTTGGGGCACCCCAGTATTGGGATGGATGCACCCTAGTCAGGGATAAAATGAGCATAAAATGATCAAAGTTTTTGGGAAAGTACATGTGAAGGTCAGAAGTGATGATAGAAATTAATAGTAAAATGGCCAAAGGACATGGGTTAATTAGTACTTTCTTCACTCAAAAACCATATGAATAGTAGTATGAGATTGGGACTAAATAATACCCAAAGTGCATGATTTTGTGTCTACATTTTCCCCCATTTTATGTTGGTGAGTGGAACTCTTAGTAACATAAAGTAGATAGAGATGTGTACCTAATGTCCATGTAGAGTTATGTAGAAAGTGTGCCAAAGGACTAGAAAAAGCGTGGAATGAAAAAAAGATGGAGCGTGGAGACTAAAGATGCAAAAGTGTAAAAAGTGATGAGAGTGAACCTAGGGCAGAAATACATGTGTATTGTCTTATGTGTGTGATGTACCTGCATGTTAGTATGAGGTGTGTGCTACCATAAAATGTTGTTGTTTTTGTTGACGCCATTGTTGTTGTTTGTTGTTATTTACTACTTGCTTCCCATACAGACGAACCTACAAAGGAGAAGATGATCAAGTAGTCAAATACACATGTATATGTGTAAAAATGCATGTATATAGTAAAAATAATATAATAAAAGTATGAAAAATGAAAAAGGAACATGTGCACCTGATCTGTGATGAGAGAAAGGGTGTAGAAAGGATATCCTGTACTATCAGTGTGCAAGTTTTTTGGGTGATCTCATGCCACTGTGGCTGAAGAAGTGTAGGGAGAAAGTTGCATTATTCTCCAACCTGTAACTACTTCCCTGATAATGTATGAAGAGATCTCTGTACTACCTAGTTTTTTGGGTGATCCGATGCATCACTGGCCAAAGTAGTGTAGGGAGGAAAGTCCGTTGTATCCTCCAACCTATAACTTATCCCCAAGAATTCTAAGGATAACCTGTCCTGTAAAAGCCATTGTGTATGGATTTTCATAGACTGGTCTGAACCCACTCATTGTATAACCCACTGTGTCAAGGATGGAAATTGAATTGAACTATACCGATGTAGAGCGTTGTGTAGTGTGTAAACCCCAAATGATGCCCCCCCTCTTTAGGGGCGCATGCGATGTATTGCAGATAGGAGGATGCGGCCCAAAAGAGGACCGACCATGTAAATTGTGCCCTGTAGGGGGAAGGGAACACACTTGGTAGAAACCAAGGCAAACAAACAAGTGGCTAGAAAAAAGTGTTAGTACAGAACAAGCATGCATGTAGAAGATCAAGTGTAAGCTACCAAACAATGTAGAAGCTAGAAGGCAAGTAAACATGCAAGAAGCCAATCATAGACCACCAAGGTGGGTTACAAACATGGGACATCACTCACGATGTCGTAAGAAACTCAAGGCCATAATGGATGCATACAAAAAACAAGTGTGCACACCAAACAAAGGGCAAGGCCACATGCAATAGAAAATAATAGACAAACAATAGACTAAAAAAATAGATAGCCATGGAAGCAAGTAATCCTGTAAAACAAATGTTGCACATGAAGCACCCGTTAGCATGTTAGAAAGATAACCATATGTCAAAAGTGTGTATAACCAATAAAGTAGTGTGCTATGAGTACAAAATGAAACAATAACACCTGTAGTGACAAATGTGGATGCCCCCAACAACCGTTGTGGGAGTGGTAGGAGCCAAGCATCCATGATGTACATATAAGAGATCTATATCTTTGATCACAAATAGAAAAGGACATGAACGCACATGTGTGTATGGTAAATATAATGACATATAAGAGATCTATCTAGCATGTGTAATAAATGACCATGTACAAGAAAATGCAAGCAAGAGTAAAGCAACCAAGATATGCAACATGTTGTGGATGGATGGAATGGAATGCAAGATGGATGATAGGATCCGCGTGCCCTTGAGTGAATGGAGTTGTATGTAATGAGGTTCATTTAGTTTTCCCCCTTAAAATTCAAGAATGAACTCATAAACGAGAGTGCGTCATCAGGAAATGGTCAAGTGTGTGTTGTGTCTAATGCACTGTGATGAGTGTGTATGTGTGGTGATGATATGTGACCTAGAGATGAAGATGTGCGTGACCTTATAGCTAAAGTGTATATCATGACAAGATGAGTATAGGAGTGATGATGTAGCCTAAAGCGTATATCACTACAAGATGAATAGGGAGGGAGTATCCTAAAGTGGTGATGATAAGTGACCATTTAGCCTATAATGTATGTCACTAACCTAGGAATGTCACATGATAGAAGGTTGAATGATGAATGTGTGAGTATGATGAGGTCCATTTGATTTGTAAACCCTTGGTAGTCAAGTATGGACCAAGGAACTAGAGTGCTTTTAATCATAGGGTAGTGAGTGCAACATTAGAAGTAGATGTGTATAGTATATGTGCGATGATGATAGAAGACCATGTAGATGGTTAACATGAATGTGTGAGTGATGATGCAATTTATAGTGTACAATGTCGAATATGTGACCAAGAATAGAGTGTTCATAGTAGTGAGTACACGTTAGATGTATGCATATAGGATAATGAGTAATGATGTATAAGCATGTCGTAGTCAACTGATGATAGAAAATGGAAGATGTGTACAATAACATAATAGTGTGAAATACTAGGTATGTAGTATGTAATGAATATGTATGTAATGCTAGACTCATAGATAGAAGTGTAACAATGTATTGAATACTGATATATGTAGATGTATAAACGTGAAGCATCAAAATGATGTAGACTAAATATAGAATGCATGATGTATGAAACAAGATGTGTGAATAGATGCAATGTGTAGTACCTATTGTGCAGTGTTTGGGGTTCATGTGTAGTATGCTCTCAACAGTCAAGTGTGAACGGAGAAGCACAAGAGTGTGTCATCGAGAAATGACGATGCTAATATATAGATTAATATGTATATGTTATGAAGATGGATGCATGATAATGTAAAAATGAAAGATGTGCATTGATGCTAGCTTGGGGGATGTGTTGAATGCTATGCCCCTCAAGTGTGTAATATGAATAATGCAATTATGTAAGTTCATCTAGATCAGGTCGTCATTTTTAGGGTCATAGTCGAATGGATAAGCATTAGAGACCTGATAAGCAATGGTGTCAGGTTATCACGTAATGAGCCATTGAGGCATAAGTTTTACATACCCATTGACATATTCCTCATCAGTGAATGGAGGAAGTGGACATCCAGTGGGCAACCAACGAGTGATGATTTTATTTATAGCCAAGAAAGGAACTATTGTAAATAAAGACACGACCAAAAGGAATAGGAAATGAGATGTTTGTATGATCAAGATTAGAGTACCCCTAATGTAATCAAAAATGATTTTCCTAATGTAAGTGGTGCAGATGAAGGATCAGGTAAAAGGAATACTGTGAGGTGAAAGAGGCGTACACCATAAGTGGAAGTGATGTGAAACTAAACTTGGTTTCATGAGTTTAAAGATGAGGAGTGTGTGGTGGAGGATAAAGGTCCTCAAAATAAAACCTAGTCGAATCAAACCCTCATGTGTACATATAGTGTCATCACAAGTAGGATCAAATAGAATATTTCCCAATATGAATCATTCATGAAGAGCATACAAGTAAATGGTGGGGGTGCTAATGTAGGGTGGTACATGTGAAGGTGTAGGAGATAGAGTGAAGTTGATAGAATGGAAAGGCCCTGATAAAGAATCATAGCAATAGTAGTAGTGGGTGGTGGCATGGTAGCACAAGAAACTGCAACTATGACACAAATTAACACCTCTAAGTGGTGGCAAGTGAGCTGGTTCATCCATAGGTTGAGGATCATCTATAGCATCAGTGTGTGGAATAGGAAGACTAGTATTAGGAGCTCGATAACAATATTGGAATGGATCATGGTCTTTAAAAAATAGTATATTCATATGTCGTCATGAGATGAATTTGACATAATGATGAGATGGTAGAAGCAACAAATTTCATGGCATGAAGCCATGTTCTACCAAGAAAACATTTGTAGGAGACTGAGGAAGTCAATGACGAACTGAACACAATGTTGACAGTTTTTGGTCCTATGGTGATAGGTAATGTAATATGACCAATGCATGGATGAAGCTAAACCCATCATATGCATGCAGTGAAAGACAAGATGGAAAAACATTATGAGCAGAATGACCTAGCTTCTCAAGGAATGACATGGGACAAAAGCTTGACTTCAGATCCATTATCAATTAAAGTGTGTTTGACATTTACATTGTGAATGCGACACATGATATGCAAATAGGTGGGTAATTTTCAAAAGTGCGATCATCAACGAGAGGATTGGATTTAAATATTATGTGTTAAGAAAATGCATCTACAAAAGTTTGGATAGGACTACAGTCAGGATGCATATCAACACGAATGTGAGTAGTAACAAGAAGATGTTGGACTCTATGCCTTAAATTAGGATTTACAAGAAATGTAATCATTGATTGAGATACTCATGATGACTAGACTCTAGGATGACAAGTAAAGAATGAGGATCCAAAATGGAGTGGGAAGATCAAAGTAGGGGTTCACAAAAATGATTAAACTAAAATGGAAAATGGGAGCTTAATTTAGTTTAATCTAATGTTATGAAAAGTGGTAAATAATAGCTAAATAAATAAAGAAATGACCCAAGCAAACTAAGTAAATAGAAATGTGAAACACCCTAATATTCAAAGAGGGTTAGAAAGGCCTTAGCTGATTCAACAGAGCTGGTTGAGATTGTGTCGCATAGATGACTGAATACCAGATAAAAGAATGAAACAACTATGCCACATAGGATATCCAAAAAAGTACAGATTTAAGCTGTTTGAGTAGACTGTGGAGCCTGGGAAGGGAGGGTACCTGGAGTGCCCTAGTATGAGATCTAGGTGCCCTAGTCTATAGAGGTCTAGAGAACCTCCTCCAGGGTGTCTGAGTGATGTGAAGCCTTCAATTCCTTTCACATTAATGTCGCTAAACTGCATTGGATGTCGCTTGATAAATCAAAGATGAAGAAGGTACCTACAAAACCCCAAGCCAAACATCAAAACCCTAAAAAATAAATATCCATATGAAGGGGTCAAATTTTCCTCAACTTCCAAATGATGGAATTATCACTGAGCGTTGCACTACATCTCAAGCCCAATGTAGTTCTAGGTGTGTGTGTGAAAATAGTGCCCTAGGTGCTCTTGTGTCAGTTGCACTTTGTGAAGTAGCGAGAAATAACTAGATGTATAAATGTAAATAGATGGTGGATGGAATAGAATAAACTCCCCTCTTATGCAGTGTGATGCAGATGAACCATTCTTGTCCCTTGTGATAGAGCTAGATGGATGTAAATGAGCTCTATATGCCTAAGATGGATGTAACCTTAGGTTGATAATAGTAGTTCCTAGTGCTTTGTACCTAATTATGGTCTTATAACTTTATATTTATATGGTTATCTTGATCTAATTTCATAATTAACACTGAAAAGGCCGACCACTAAAAATATTGAAAGATCAAACTGCTAGAAAGTGACCAAAAGATGTGTGCAAAGTGGAGAAAGGATCAAGGAGCCCCAAATGGGACTAGGGCACCTGGGGTTCCCCAATACTAGCCTGGGTACCCCAGTCAGAGGTATAATGATGTAGAATGATGAAAAAAGACTGAGAAAGTATGTGCGAAGGTCGGGAGTGACAATAGAAAGAAAAGTAAAATGGCCAAAGGACATGGGTTAATTAATACTTTCTTCACTCAAAATATGAATAGTAGCATGATATTAGGACTAAATAATACCCAAAGTGCGTGATTTTGTGTCTACACATAAAATTAAATTTTGTAATGGTAGAAGAAAAAATAGTAGGATGGAGGATTCCCCCTTGAGTGATAATGGGGTGATAGAAAAGGGCGATTGACACTTGAAAAGAAGAAAAATTATCACAATAGAAGAATAAGACACTGCAACAATTGGGATTTGAACTAGGTGTGGATGGCCATTATTTAAATTGATTTATTAAGTAGGAGTCCATGCCTCAAGTGAGAGAACCAAGGGAGGTGGAAGAATTTCAAAATTATAGGTAAAAGGGAAGATAAGATAGATGGAGTATGGGAAAATTGTGACGTAGCTGATGTACCATCTAGCTTGGAAGTAATTATTTATTTTATACAAACATACAAAAAAATTGTATAATGACATGAAATTCCATAATACTGATTTTTGTTCCATGCAAAAGGAATGACTAAAAGTAAAATACATAAAGTAAATAACTGTGAGAAAGTAAACAAACAGGAAATCAAACAAACAAGCAAAAACAAACATACTCAAACAAACAACGTTCAAGAGAGTTATACCAATGTTTTTTTATCCAAATTTAGTTCCAAAATGTTCGAGTTAAACGAAAAGGATTAATATTATTCCCCAAGCAAGAATACACGTAAGGGAATAATCAGAGGACATATAAGTCCCATAAAAAATAAACATACACTATGAAACTTCCTCAAGCAACGATATATACAAGGGAAGACAAACATAACAAGAAAACTAGCTTTTTAATGAAGGAAGATCAAGATGATCCACATGTCATGTGCTAGAATGAGAAAACATTAAAGTAGGATGTTTTGTAGGATACTTTTTGATTTTAAGGATGTGTTGATGTTATATCAATTTTTTCAATTTTTGAAGGTTTTACCGAAGCTATGTACATGAAAATGAAGATTCAAAGATTCCCTCAAGAAGAGGTGAGAATATACAAGGGTGAATTTTGCACGTATATACAAGAAGAAGATAATCCGAATCAAGGACAAGATGGATAAGTTCAACAAGATGATGAACTCAAACCAATGAAATGCTAGGAAGGAGCGTGCATGCCCCTAGTGCAAGCTAGCCAAGAAACACATGATAGAAAATAAGTAGAAGATATTTTTTTGAAAGGGGAAAAAGTTTCCCTAAAACATGGTAAAAAGGAAATATTATACACATGGATGTTATGAACAAAAAATAAGAATAGTGTGAATTCTATAGAATGATATGAAAAATGTAGCTAGAAGACTTGCGATGAAAAAGTGATGAGCCACTAGGAACAAATCATGAGACAAAATAAGGACTAAAGAAAGAGTCTTAACAAGGTCCAAACAATACCTAGTAACACACTAATCCTATTTTCTCATCGAGATTAAATGTGTGCACATGGAAATGAATTGATTCTCGAAGTGAAGATTTAATAGGCATCAAGTGAGGAAAAACTAGCCAATGTGTAGGAATGATTGATTTAGAAATTTGATTGGTGATCGAGGGTGGAAGGAGAGTCGTACATTTCTCCATTGCCAATCAGGCATCCATATCCCCAAAAGAGATGTATTTGATTCTAGTTGCAAAATTATGTAGACAAAAAATCATGCAGTTTGGATAATTTTCTAGTCCTGATTACATACTAATATTCATATGATTCCTAAGTAAGAAATTACTAATCAACCCATGTCTTTGGCCATATTTTCTTTCATTCTACTGCAACTTTTGGTCTTGCACAACTTCTTTCTTAGTATGACCTCCGACCCTTCAATTTATCTGAGTCTGGACACCAGCACCCGGCCAGGACATCAGTTCTAGGCATCCACGTCCCCTATAGGTGCCCCTAGCCTCTTTGTACTTTACTCAAATATTTTGGATCCATTATATCCATTTGAGCATCTTATCTTATTGGTAGTCAAAATTTTCGGGGTTAATTACGAAATTTAAGCAAGGGAATCATATAAATATAAATTTATGTGATCATAATAAGGGACTAAGCATTAAGCATTAGCTATCACAACCTAAGGTTTCATCCAAAGGCTATTTAAGAGCATTCAAGCATCCATTCTATCATCCATTCAAGGGTAAGGGACTAAATTATTCTTCATAAACTTCAAAGGAGGGGAGTCTATTCTATTCCATGCACACATATATTGCATCTTTTTACATCTAGCTACTTTGTTCACTATCAAGTGCGATATGCACAAAATCCACCTAGGTAATGACTCCACACACACATACACCTAGAACTAGATTAGGTCTGAAATGTAGTGCATAACTTAGTCATAAGATAACTTATTTGATAGATGAGGAAAATACAAACCCTGATTTTGCATCTTTCTTTTTTAGGATTTGATTTCTCTTTGATGGTTTTATAGAAAATTATTTCAATGCATGTTTACAACGACCTTGAAAATCATTGTGTGACCTCATAGTGATCAAAGATGAAGGAAAACAAACACATTATGACCAGTTATAGGTGGTTTTCTAAGTATTTTCACAGTCACAGGAGCATACTACAGGTCTATGCACCCACAAACGCCCCTGCCCCTTTCTAGCATATTCCTCCTGATATACATTTTCCCAAGATTTGGTGCCATAGTCTATGCTTTGTATTTTCTAGTTTTCCATCTTTGTGCACCTTTGGGATCTCTGGGAACTAGCTATGTCATTCTATCATTTCTTTTAAACTAGGGTTTCAATATTTTATAGCTTATATTTCTTGGATCATATATATTCTTATTGCATATTCATTGTACTGCTACAATAACAATCAAATTAAGCATTTTCATAGCATTTATTATTAATTCTATTGATCACATTCATCTATTTCCAACAAAGCATCCATGGTTCTGATATAGATACTAGAAATACCCCAAGAGAGTTATATATTTATTTGCTTTTGATTTTTGATTTTTTTTAATTTCTAAAAAATATTTCATCTCTCTCGATTGTTTTGATAAGGGGTTAAGAATAAATGATGGCTTGATGGAAGGTCATGGAAGTGATTGTGATGATGAATTTGGCTATTTTCAAAAAATAAGCCCAAAAGGTCTTTGCAACATGTTTATAAAATGTATGATAGTGATAGGATCTATAAGAGGTCATTCATTCTTTAATTTACCAAGGTAATGAAAGACCAAGGTCAAATAAATACATTAGATATAAAATGTCACACAATGAGCATGAAAAAATATCATTGAAGGGATGGACATGGTGGGATATTTATAGAGGAAAATGAAAATAAAAGAAAGAGCATCCATTTTTATGCAATACCTGATTGTAATGTTTAATCTTTATACCTTTGATTTGTTTGTAATGTTTTAGGTTTTCTCATTTTTTGATTTTTGATTTTTTAATTTTTTTTTTACAGTAATGTGAAGGGGAAAAACCACATAGAGAGAAGATGCCAATGTGGATAGATAGGGGGAAAAATATCCATGGTAGGGTAGGAATAATATGATAGAATGAATGGGAAAATTGGGACCAATAATGTCACTTCGTGTGACAGGATCCAATAACAATGTTTGAAATTTATTTGATGAGGGAGACTAGGAGATTTTACTTATCAAGAGTGATATTATCTCTAATCTCGATGATCCTTATGAGATAATACTCGATAAGTGAAAATGACTTATCTTGAAACATGGATTTTATATGTGGGAGATTGAGTTCCCTATCCATAAATTTTTGCACTTTGCACCATACTTTTTGTTGACATTGGTGTGAATTTTTGAATCGCGTTTGTGTATTGAATTTTTGGGTGTTGGAGTTTTGGTAGATTTTGAGCTCTTCAGATTTTTGATCTTAGCTTGATGAAGAAAATATTTATGTCTCATACCAACTAATGGATGATTTTTTTGGTCCCAAGAAGTGTGAGAAGAAATTGGATGTTTTGGATTAATGATGGGAATGTTAGGAATGATGGTGGGATTCTCACAATTATTGATAAAGTGATGATATGATAGATGATGAGGATAAGGTACAAGGATTGAAGAGAATATGCCAGTAGGAGGAAGTGTGAGAATTAAGGATGGTGGGCTATCAGGAGGTGATCCACAGATAAAAGAAAAAGGGATACTAGGCCGTGGCTTAAGGATAGAAGATAATGGGTTACTAGGAGGTGACCAAAGTATAGAATATAATGGAGGCGACCCAAAATTATAAGAATATCAAGGAATAATCAGAGGTGATCCACTAAGCGATGGGGATAATGGGATACTAGGAGGTGACCCAAGTATAGAAGATAATGGGATACTAAGAGGTGACCCATAAATAGAAGAAGATGAAGGGATATTCGTAGGTGAACCAATAAGTGATGATGATTGAGGAGGTGTGCTAGATATAAAATGGTTGGGTAATGATAATATAGGAGGGGAATTCAGGATATACCCCGTCATTTCACCATGTAATGGGAAATGTGAAGATGGAAGAACAAGAGGAGGTTCTTATTTGATAATCTTAAGCTCTTCCTATGTTTTTTAAAAATATAATCCTTTCTCGTGATCGTATAGAGGAATTTCATCATGTAGCCCCATGAATTATATGATTTCTTCTTCATTTTAAATGAAATCAACAGGTATGGGTTGTTGTTGGTCGATGATAGAATGTTGATTGGAAGAAAGGGGTCCAACAAGTGCCGAAGATTGAGAAGATGCTTGATGATGTAGATGAGGGGAAGGTTTGACCTTATTTTTCCCATAAAGGTATTGAATAATGATTTGAAAATATATCTTAGCATCTTGTTTCTTGTGACTAGTTTGACATGAATGCAAACATTGGTATTTAGAAGATTGATAAGGATGATAACATAAAACATGGTTGAAAGGGATCTAGGGCCGAAGAGATATTGGATTTTGATTGATAGAATATGAATCAAGAGATGAAGTAGATTTGGATTTGGAAGTCTCACGAGTTTAAGAAGATGCGGATTTGAAATAAGTTGGTATTAGTTTTCCTAAAAGATGAAATAATGTATGTAAATAAAGAGGATTACGTAGAAAGTCAGCATATTGTGATGTAGGGGTTGAATTAGATGATTGATTAGAGGAATTTTGATTCACACTAATCTTCAAAGGAGGAAGACGTTGTTGAGGTGAATGATAAAGGGGTCTTGTGGAGAAAGAGAGGACCGCAAATCAGGAGTAGAATTATAGGAATGATGTGGAGAATTTATGGTGGTAAAAATCCTTAGAGGAGGAAAATTTCATTGAGGTGACTTATTATTCCTTAGAAAAACATTAATTAGATGAGGCTCAGGAGACTAATGGGAGTTATAAGAATAACATGGATTAGAATAATCAAGAGAATAGGTTTGATGAAGAGGATTAAAAGGATATGAATGATTAAGATAATCACAATCATACCATGAATTAGAAGCATTAGAATCATACCACTGACAATGAGATGAAGTTGGGGAAGGGGGGTAACAGAATGGGTTCCCTAGTGTGAAGAAACAATTGAGGTTTATTCATGATAGGCATATTTTGATGTGAATTCCAAAACCTAGGTTCCCTATTTTAGTTAATGTGAGGAACTATGTGATATCTAGTGATGGTTGGCATTATTGGGTCCAAATTCCTAGACCTAGATTGTTTGATTGAAATACTTTAAATGGAAGGAAGTTTCATGTTGATTCGAGAAGTGTAATGGTGCCCAGATAGACATTTTGAAAATATGGGGATTCTTGTGTGATTTTCCTAAGGGAATATAAGGAAAACATACATCGTGATGACAAAATCTTGATGATCTAGCAAGATTTGGAAAAAAAATTCAAGTGTGAAAGTCAAATTGGGGGATTAAAATTTAGCAGTGTAATGGCTGCAAAGGATTTTTTTCCAAGATTGTGAAATGTATACTGTAAGGTCACCAAGAAAAATCTGCAATGTTTTGGACAAAGGAATGACTACAAAGTAAAATTTTCTCTATGTTTAAACTAGCTAAAAAGCTGTTTGATAATGTAATAACACAATTTAAATATTTAAATCGAGTTTTGAATGAATAATATTTAAGTATTAAAAGGGGGTTGAATTGATTTGGATAATGTAACAACATAAAGTGTACACTTAAATCAATTTTAATAAACAATAAACTTCAAGTCCTGAAAATGGTTGATACACATGTGAGCAGCGTAACAATAAATTTTCAATACTTATATCAAGTTTAAGACAACAATATGTAAGTATTAAAAAGGTATTAACACAAGGAAAGCAGCATAACAACACACTTTCAACACTCAACTCAAGTTTTAAGAAAACAAGGTTTAAGTATAAAAAATGTTTGATATAATGTGAGCAGCGTAACAATACAATTTTGAAATTTAAATCAAGTTTTAAGAAAACAAGATTTAAGTATTAAAAATGGTTTGATACAATGCAGGCAACATAATGACCAAAAAGTGAGATTAAGGTGAGATCTTTCCTATAAGTGAGACGTCTCAATGTTTGTTTTAAGACAACCACCAAAATTTTAAAAGTGTAACAACACTCTTTCAACACTCAAATGAAGTTTTTTAGGAAAAACAGATTTAAGTGGGTACAAAAAATGTCGACACATTTTTGGAAACAATTCATGTAACATTCCTTAATTTAGTACATTAGAACAATTTTTTTTTTTTTTTTGATAAGTGCTTCCTAGTTCTAAATACATAATTTAGAACTCACAGATCAAAACAATCATTCTTATATAAGATAACCATATGCAGCTGTAATGACTCGGTATACCACCGATCTATTCATTCCATGACTTGGTAATCTACCGATCTATTCATGGGTATCATAGAGTTGGCATTTTTATTTTAACACCACACTCTTGCGGTTCTCTTCCCTAAACTGGGATTTCAGAATGCTTTGCCCAAGGAACCTATCTGAATAATTGTTACCATTATTATCGGCATCACGTCCCTTAGACTAGGTGACATAGGACAACGCAATCAACAGCTTGCGATAATTTGGCCAAAGATTTGAAACGTACTGTTTATGTCTCGTATTCCTTGACGGCATACTCATCAATCTGGGATACGTCCTTCACCCCACTCCGATGTTATATAAAATGTCTTACGCTGACTTCTGTCAGCCTCCCCTGTCCCAAGTCATTCACTCAGGAACAAATTAATAACATGTCAACGTTAGAAGGATGCTCTCGAGGACTAGGGATAAGCTGACATACTGGGTCAACCCTAGTTATCCCTGTGTGTCAAGGTACCCCGAGTCTCCAAGGGCAACCTCATAACATGACCATGTTCCTAACCAGGTCCAGAGTAAAAACTTGTTCGCGTTTAAGGTGTAAATCTTAACGATCAATGCAAAGGGTGCCGCCATAAGTCACCTGCATTGTTGTATCCTCGAGAAGATCCTAATCTTCTCAAAGGTACAACCCTACAGTTGACATGTGCCGACATCCTACAAAACCTCCTCGAAAAGATCTACTTAACTTAAGGTGTTACTTACATTGAGTTGTAATTATGCTTTAAGACTCTCCTTTCTTTGTAGTCTTTTCCCAACCCCTGCGTTCCTCACCTTTGAGTTGCCTTATTTATATAAGATCCATTTCACAGAGAGATGTGTAATAAGAATTGAGATCTCGTCAAGGAGTTCATTGAATCACATTAATCTTAATCAACAAATTTGGCAGTAGCCCTATGCTATCTCATAAGGGTGCTAACTATACCCCTATAGTTTTATATCAGTTCTCAAAATTTAAAATCATCAGTTGTCTTGACTTAGATCATGGATAGGGAGTATTAGATTACCCTTCCTATTTCAACTACCTATAAAGGTGTAGTTTAACCTTAACTTCCCGTAAATAGTGGACTAATTATTATAATTTAGCCATATTCAAAACATAAAAGAATTACTAATCATTTACAAGTATTTAGTCACATAATCATTACAAGGCCTACTTAGAGAATCCAAATATCTCCAAGGTATACAATAATAAAAATTCACTTAAAAACAATCGAATCAAAGAGGATCAAGCCATCACAATACAAATGCAGCCACATAGTAACAATCCCCTCATTTCATTTATTTCTAAGCCAAACAATTACAATCTATGCATTCAACATATTTGATACAATACTCAACAACAAAAGAACAACTTTCTTCATATAGTAAAATTAGAGAAATCAAGTTGGAATTCATCATAAAACCAAATTAAGCAATCTGAGTATCATATCAGATCTGCATGCCTTTACCACTTACGAAAATCATCTGCAAAAATTACAAACACGGTTCGGTGAACTGAGCATGATAAGCACTAATTCTTAAAACAATTGCATTCTACCAATTTCTCTCATTAAACAACCTGTTTAAATGACATCATTTCTTCAAATACTTAACATAAATCAGACTAATCATCATTCTGTAATTCTAACATGACTTTTAACGCATGACTCATATTATAGTTACCAATTAATCCTAAATACGCTTCAGATGATTCATCATATATATTAGAGACTAGGAGAACAAAATGAATCCAAAACATCCATCCATCTGAATCCCAAGGACAACAATAATCCAACAAATTATTCCATTCAAAAATGAATATCCTATCAATTCGTGTATCCAACAGGTATGTTTTTTTTTTAACAATTCCTCAAAGGCAGATTATAACTTTCATCAAGTACAACTGACGAGATTCCTTTAAAAAAATTACATTATTTCAATGGTATTGACAAATACACTACTTTACTGCAATATATATTTTTACCAGTCTCTCCCTACAGTTTAACAGTCTTTCCTTCTTAAGCCCATACTATAGAGTTCACATAAGGAATACAAAAGAAGAAAGCAGTCAAAGTTTCTAGACAAGGAGAGAATATTTTATTATTCCTATAGTTATATATATCAACATATACTTTAATGCTGAGGAGAAAGAAACAGAGACATTCAAATTTCCATTCCAATCATATTCAGGACTGTACCGACTTCTCAAGAATAATGCAATTACATTATACACATGCGACTAAATCAGTCGAGATAACAAGAAGAAACTACAGTTTCATCTAAATTAAATAATGAAAATCACCTGTAGCTATTAAGCAATACAAGAGCTCTCACGACAAACAGTAATAAATAATCCAACCATAATAGGCTTAACAAAAATTTCCATATCATTCATCAAACATGAAAATACCCAACGCCATCGCCTGACATGGCACAACTAGGAAATCTTTATCTCAGTCAAACACGAGACTAGATAACACTATAAACAAATGATGTATCCATATGCAAACACAGCGACATTCCCACTGAGTCGAAACACATACATACACAACAACATTTAACTGAGTCTAATCCCTACGAATATACAACAAGGACTTATATCAGAAGCCAATTTCATAATATAAGCTCAACAAAGTTTTAACCGAAGTCACCTCCATAACAGAAGTTACCTCCATAACATAAGCTCAACAAGGTTTAACCGAAGTCGATCTAAAATGAAAATACAACAGGGACTCAAATAGAGTCGAGTTTGTAATGTAACCCAGCACACATTCCATAGAATCGAACTAAATATAAACACAACAACATTAAGAAAGAGTCGAATCAATATGCATGCACAGTGAGGACTTAAATCAGAATTCGAGCCAACACGCAACACATCAAGGACTTCATCAGGAGTTGTGTTCACATGGGAATACTGCAAGGACTCCAACAGAGTCATATCAAACCAGTACTCACAACCAGGGTTTCGATTGAAGTCGAATTCATATGACAACAATTCAAGTACTCCAACAGAGTCAATACCAATATGTAATCACAACAAAGCTTCTACAGAAGTCGAAAACATAAGATACATTTCAAGGACTCCAACAGAGTCAATACCAATATGTAATCACAACAAAGCTTCTACAGAAGTCGAAAACATAAGATACGTTTCAAGGACTCCAACAGAGTCATTTTCATAAATAATCCTTACAAACCTTCAACGGTGTCTAACCAAAATTGAAAACACAGTAAGGACTTCAACAGAAGTCACGTTCAAGTAAAACAATCATAGCAAGCATTCCAATCAGAAGAAATTTTAAGTAAACCCAGCAAGATTCAACAGGATTCAACAACATGATAACACAGCTGCGTCTTCAGCCGAAAATGAATCCAAAAAGAAGAAATAAATACAGTAGACATTTCAACAGAGTCTTTGCATAACCAGAGATTCCTAAATCCACAGGAAAAGAAGAACCAATACTTTGCTTCAAACCAACTATACTAAAATCACCTGAACAGAGTTGTTTTAATGAAAGCATTTGAAGGAAAGCAAGATTTTTAAAAATTAGGGCCTATCATGCCTGATAGTGTCGCTTAAAAATCCGAAGAAGACCTCTGAATGTGCTCACGCCTTCTCTTCTTCTTCCACGATAGATTAAACAATAATAAAGTGTTACCTTCATGCCTTATAAACTTTCCCCGACAGAGAAAAGAGCTAGATATTCTCAAAGTTTCCATGCAACACAGAGTAGACTAGTTCGAAGAACCAGTGATCAAGCAGAGAGAAAAATGGAACGCATGGAAAACCAAAATACCAACCAATTTTCCATTTGCATGCCTTCCTAAGCAATCCGCGCTCGGGAACCGAAGTTCATCAATTGCATTAACTCCTAAATTCCCACCTATTCTCCATTGCCACCGACCGCCAAAGTTGGCGATTTCCAAATGAAAACAAACAACCATTCCCAAATTTGGTAATACTGCCACGTCAGGTCACAATAGCCGTTAGTAACCTCCGCCAAATCCCAAGTCCTTCATCCTTATCCACCTCATAAATGCCATGGAAACCACTGCCCATGACTCGCGCCCCTTCATAGGTCCCCTTCTATCCATTATCATTAGTTAAGATAGGTTAGAAACATAGGTTAGATCATAAGGTAAGACATTAGTCTTACTTCCATAGTGCTAGGTGTAGCTAACCTTAGGAGCATTAAGCTTATAGTTTTAGGGCTAGGTTATATTAGCAATAATTCAACCAATAGGTTATAGTTTAGGTTAAGGTTAAAAACCTTAATGAATCCAGTCTAGGTCTCCCAAGTAAGACCGATCAGTATTAGAACCAAACAGGGTATAGTTTTCTTGTAATGGATTCTATCTGGCATTACAAATTAAGCTTGCAGTATACACCAGAATTTCTTACCTGACTCAAGGTCTACGCCCTCCTGATATTACGATATCTGGAACCAAATTCATTTAACAAATTCAGCCTGAGTTAAACTCTGGAATTTCTCATTCAACTCATTCAGACCTTGCAACTTTCGTAAGGTCAATAATTTTTGTTCATCCTGAATAAACCTAAAACATCTCTTAGATCAATGCAACTGATCCAAGGCTGAGTCATAAGGATGGATAAATCCACAATTCATCCCGAAATCAAATTAAACTCAGGTACTAAAAAATGAAAGAAATAAAAGAGTCCAAGCATATTCTGACTCAGTCAAAGATCTTCAAGAGCAAAGAAGATACAATCCATATCAAGCATGACTTCACAATCAAGGAAACACATCCTTATACCAAAGAAATCATATATCAACACTTGAATACTCAGGAGGAAGTAACAATAATTTAGGGTGTTACAATTCAAGTTGCTCTTTTTTGACCAATAATGCCAAAATATAAAAGGGAATTTATGATTGGTGATGAAACGTATGTGGCACAACTTTGGAAAAGTTTTGCCTTGTTCAATAACAAGGTAAAAACTAGGACAAGGTTTTACTTTGTAGGATTTGTGATGAAAGATATGAGGCACAAATTCAATGAAATTTCACCTTGTTTGAAAAACATGGTTTTAACTCCAAGGAACTCTTTCTTTGTAATGGATCTTTGTAATTATCAATTTGGATAATGGTAAAGTTGGCCTCAATGCTAAATGAATCCCTAGGCTTTTGTTCTCAACACTCACCAATATATTGTTTAAGAGAGGCACGCTGTTGAGTAGACAATATTGTCCTAAGGAGAATACACACATATGATTCACGTGTGGGAATAAGGAGCACTTGAAGGCATGGAAGGATATGAAAGGAAACATGTGCCAGGATGGTTTGATTCGAGACTTATCCATTTTCATGGATACGAACTATTTTTGGGAGATCGCGTGCGGAGCACACATCGGGATGGAGACTCTTGCAAAACGTAAATTCTATTTTGGGAACATACGAATGATAATCTCCATGAATGAGTTCAAAATAATAATAGAATTACTTCTTCCAGTAAACTATAGGATGCCATTTATTAGTGTAATTGCATGTGTGCATGTTATTGTAAAGGCACATGACTATTATTAGCATGCGACCTATTTTGGGAAGTGTGTAGGTGGTGAAGGGAATGTCCCTACCCCTATAAATATGTGGTGAACTATGTAGTTAGATAGACTGAGAGTGAATTATTGTAGAGTTTTACTATTGGATCTGATGCACGCATGACTTATGGTAATACTTTGTAATGTAAGAAGCTTCTGTGTATTAAAGTGTTTAATGGAATGGAGTATATTACATGGATACTGGTGTTAGTCATGAATCTAACTAGTTCTTGTATGGTTAATCTTATTATAGTTATTTATTAATTCATGATTCTCTAAGATCTAAATATAGTTAGGCACTGTGGAATGTTTATGGTTATTTGTGGTAATGAATATGTTGTATCTACATCACACTAACATCCTGCACAAGAAAATATAAAGAGAGGCATGGTACCTTTACATGCTTTGGGTGAGCACTCAACTTAGGCTGGGTGATGTGCGAGTGCACCTAGGTTTTTATGGGTTTATATAGTGGATTCTAGGCTTAATCATTGGTTTTGTTGTCGGGACCTCTTTTTCAGCTGTTTTCAGGATGTTTCGCGATGAAGACATACTAATTGAACTTAGCAAGTGTTGAGTAGTGGATAAAGGACCTGGAAGAAGAGTATGCTCAAAGGTTAAAAATTGGATCTGAGTTTGACGCACGTGCGTGGGTGGAATAAAATTTATAATATTGTGTGTATGAGATATTATTTTCTATCTTTCTTGTAGAGCTATAAGAGTGGATAGTTTCTTATGCATATAAAATGAATTAGAGGTATTGCAAACTTTTCTGGATCCAGGAAGAGTTTTTGGCCCTTTATGATGCTTATTTGATTTGGACATGCGCTCTAGATACTTGGTTCCATTGTGTTTTGAATAGTTATATTTTTGAGTACTAAATTTCCACTTATTATTACCCAGAGGTAGTTGAGTTCCAGTTTCTACGTTATCTAAGCGGAACTTATCTGTAAGACATTCCACTACTGATTAAAATCTTGATGGTAACCCTGAACTTGGAAGAGAAGCTGATGGCTAGCTAAACCCCACCATGTGTGGGGGCAGGAACAAGTTTTGTGAAAGATGGTGGACTAAGCATTGGAGAGGCAGAGAGAAGATAGGTGGCTTAAGTATAATGAGGCACACGAGAGGGAGGTAAAGAAGCAACGTGATATTACAGAGTGGATGACGTTGAGGAGAGAGATGGCTCGTGAAGGATTTGAATCTCACGAAGGAGGCATGAAGCCAAAGCATCAAGAACTCCCCCATTTCAGAAAGCATAATAAGGAACCCTCCTCGTCCTCACATGGGAGTGCTCCAGTAGAGACAACCTGGGATGTGGTCACGCATCTGAATCTATATGGAAACCTATCCCTTGCGCTTGTATTTCTAGTATCTAGTACAACCAGTAGTCAACAAGATAGTTTGGGTAGTAGAAGAGTATGAGTAAGTCAAGTAGAAAGTAGATAAATAGCAGGGAAAACATCTTCTTTGTTTTTTTGAGGTACCTTTGTAGGCACATCGTCATCACAGAACTCAAGTGCATAAAATTTTGGACTCACTTCTAGGAGTAGTACCACTTCACAAACTGTAGGAGTTTAGTTTAGTACCACTTTTGGGACTCATGGAAGTACATCCATTGGTCCACTTCTGACTAAAGGTGGATGATCAAGGGATATATGTGGCTCTAGCTCTGGTGGATTTGGTGGTTATGAAGTTAGAGGTAACATGGGAGGTTGTGGATCAGGTGGGCAGGGTTCGTACCAACCCCATAATATTTACATGGAAATGTATCTTCATCTTCCAAAGTATAGGGGCATAGAAGATGTTGCTGAACATGTTTACATGTGTGAGATAATGTGGCACAAAAAAATATTTATGACTTCTGAACGCAAGGAAAGTTATTTTGCAACTACATTACAAGGATGCCCACATAATTGGTACAAGAAGTTTGACCTTAATTAGACTTGTATAGATTATGCAAAATTATAGAATGATTTATTTAAGGAGTTTCATATCCATAAGTTTGAGTAGAAGAGAATAAGCATGCTCAAGGATATTAAGTAGGGCACTACTGAGAGTGTTCAGGAATTTGATTCCCATTTGAAGACATATTGTCTAAACTTTCTTATGATATTCATACAAGACAACATGCACAATGGTTCATTGGGGGCTTGATCACACCTTTTAGGAGGGCGTTGTCACATAAGACTTAGAAGGACCTGCACAAAGCACTTGAAGCATATTTGCACTTTGAAGCAGTTGGGAGTATAGACACTAGAGTGAGACCATTATTGGAGGCACAAATTGCAGCTATGATAAAGCAATTGGAGAAACAATCGGTAAATTCAACACATGAGATGCACACTAGGATTTGGTGTAGAAATTTTGAAGTGGAAGGGCACACAAAAGATATTTTTCTTTGCAGATCAGTGTGTTCATTACTATTGGACTGTGAGATATGTCATTTGGACCATGATGTAAGTCGCTACCCATTATTACAATGCATGATAAGGAAAAAATTATCTTTCTATTGTAAAATTTCTTAGTCCACGACTCACGATACAAAATACTATATGTTGATTTGTCATATCCATGATGCCATAGATATTGGTGTGTGACATACTGGATTATTAGATAGTTTTAAAGGTAAAAGTGAGCACCATGATCATAATCACACTCAAGCACACTATGATTGGAATGAAGGGCACTTTGAAGGAGGTTGTGGCAGAGGTCGAGGATACTGTGATGGATTTGGGGGTGGAGGCCATGGTGGTGGATGAGGTTAGTTCCCTCACGGAACGTGTTTTACATGTGGATCTCTTGACCACTTCAAGCACGAATGTCCTTAGAATATTACTTGTTCTTTTTGTGGGAATAATCATAGCTATGAGTAGTGCCTGAACTTATATGAGCATATTAGTAAGCAACATAAATAAGAGAATAAAGGCACAAGGATGGTTAGAATACAACATGTTGCCAAAATCATTAGTGGATGCTAAAGCTGGCACAAGAACCTGAGGTATTACTTGTGAAGATTACTACATGCATTGAAGTTGTGCACGCTAGAGAGGCATTACAAAAAAATCCTACCATCACCAAGGAGGAAGTTTTACATGAAAAGTACCTAGATCTTGCACATCAGAAGGAATTTTATCAGGAAACCATGGAGGTACTCAGAAATGTTCAGGGTGAAATACAATGTTTCAAGGAACAGTGATGAAAGTTAGAAAAAAACAAGACATCAGAGACATTCTAATTGGATATTGATGACTTAAAAGAGGTATGCAAGATGCTGTGCCAGGATAATATCATTCCATTATTAGGTAATTGGCTAAAGGGAAACACTCTACACGTAAGTATTGAGAATGGAAGGCAGATCCTACATGATAATCTTCCCCCTCATAGTCTGGATTATGAAAAGGATATCACTTTGAATGTTGTTGTGGATGGGTGGCTCTTGAGTAATATATTGATTGATACAAGTGCGGAAGTGAATGTTATTACTTTAACTGCATGGGTAAAGATGGGAAGACCTTCATTACAACCATCCTCTAATGTACTATTAATGGCCAATCGAACTAAGGCCGCTCCCATAGGATTTTTAAAGGATGCATACATTACTATACAAGGGGCCAAGTTATCTTTGGAATTTGAGGTCTTAGCACTTGCAGAAGCAGACAACTTCCTAGCTCTACTTGGGCGCCCTTGGTGTTATGCAAATAATGTTGGTTTACGGTTCAACACGGGGTATATAAGTTTTGAGAAGAAGGAAGAAAGAGTCATTATCCCTTTGAGAGATGGGAAATATGTACCTTATGTTGAACCTTTGAGTGAGGAATACTTGAACCTAATTTATGTACATGCGATTTGGGACCCAAAAGTACTTGAACCATCTAAGGAAGAAATCCTTTAGTGGGAAGATACACAGTCTATTAGTGATATTACTAGTATTTCTTGTGACAATTGGGAACATGAAACCTATGAGATGGTTGGGCATGAAGTGAGAAGAAAATTTGTGTGGAGAAGCAAACCCTCATTGTGTTAGGAGGATAGGTAACTCTGTACCTCGATACACTGGAGATAGGGAGACCCTATGGTATTCCTACATGTCCATGGAGGAGTAGTGAATGGATCAAGTAGAAAGAATAAATATGTTAGTATATACCCTGCGTGGGACAGTCCAGCGCACTAGTTGGATGATTCATAGGGATAATCTAATGGAATGGAATGAAGTCAGGATTTCTCTAACCACTCGGTTCTTCAAGAGAAATGTGCCTACTAAAATCTTTCATGTATCATGGTAATCAACATGTTCAGCACCACGTTTAGTAGTGTGAGAGACTCTAGACAGAGGGGCAAGAAGCTTTACCACCTTCACTATGGGTGCACAAGATTTATTCCACTTTATAAGGTGGCACACGAGACTTGGTGTGTTTATGTAGAGCTACATATGGAGACTAGAAATTGGTAGGACTTGATTATAGGAATGACCCATACTTTTGACTACTTATCTACTAAACCTTTGGTGGAAGAAGCATTAAGGGTCATAAAGCACTTAACTAAGGGAGACAGTACGAATGCTGAAGAACTCACTCAGGATTTATTTGGTGAGGTAGACTCAAGAGCGCATTTTGATGAAGTAGAAGAGACAGATGCCACACTACTTAAGCACAGCTATGCTTTGAGAAGGAAAAAGGTAAGATGGTCTACATAGTAGATGATGAAGAAGTAGAAAACCTAGATATAGATTATTCAGTAGGTATGCGTGAGGTGTTAGACAGTGTGGATTAAACGTTCGTGCCCCCTATAATGAACCTATGAAGACCAAGATAAAGTGAACATTGGCATATGATGTTGGAACCTAAGGAGGCAATAATTGGGGATTATTAAACTGATTCTAAAGTGGACAAAGATAATTGAGTTACTACGGGATATTTTTAGGACTTATTTCCTATGGGGCTACCATGAGTTGAAAGGATTGCATGAGCCATTAGGGGAGATGAAGATTAAACTAAAGGAAGGTACATGTACCTATTTAGGAAGAGACCTTAAAGGATGAACCCTAACACCTGCACGTAAAAGTTAAGGAAGAAATTGACAAAATGCTTAAATATGGCATCATCAAGCCCGTAGAGCAATTAGAGTGGGTTAGCACCATAGTGATGAGTATAAAAAAGATGGTTGGATTAGGATTTGTGTGGATTACAGGGAACTAAATGTTGCATGTGTGATTGATCACCTTTCCTACACCTTTCACAAAGGAAATATTAGAAGGCATTGCAGGGCGCAAAGTTTATTCTTTTATAGATGGATTCTCTGTGTATCATCATGTTAGAATTACACAGGGGGATCAAGAGAAGATGAATTTCACCACTGAATGGGGAATTTTTTCATATATTGTGATGCCCTTTGGTTTGAAAAATGTGCCTACTGTATTTTAACACATAGTTGTTTAAGCATTCAAGGATTTTATTCACAACTTCTTGATGGATGAATGGATGGTGTATGCACTTGTTAAGGATCATTGTGATAATTTGTGCCTGATGTTTGAAAGATGTAGACAGTTAAACATCTCTTTAAACATCAAGAATTGTGTGTTTGCTACACCATTTGGAAATTTGTTAGGGCACATCATCTGCAAGGAAGGTTTTTTAGTGGATCCAGCTAAGGTTGTAGTTATTGTAGGCTTGGAAGAACCTACCAATCAGAGTGAGGTGTGCAGATTTTCTGGTCACACAGGGTATTATAGAAAATTTATCAATGTATATACGAAGATTTCACACCCCTTGAAGAGTTAATAAAAGGAAAAAGGACATTCTATTGGGGAGAACCATAGCAACACGCATTTGAGGAATTGAAGGAGAGACTTACAACAGCTTCTATTTTGTGTTATCCTTCATGGAACCAACTGTTTCATGTACATGTGGAGGCCTCTGGCAAAACCATTGGCATAGTGTTAGCTCAACTTGGAGAAGGTATTATAGATCATCCTATCTGATTTTTTAGGAGAAATTTGACTCCTGCAGAACAAAATTATATAATAACAGAGCGCGAGGCCTTTTCAATGATCTATGTGTTGCATAAATTCATACAATACTTGCTAGCAACACCTTTTGTACTTTATACTAATCACATGACATTAAAATACGTGGTAAATAAACACATTTTATAGGGTCGTGTATGTCGATGAGTGCTCTTATTCCAAAAATTTGATTTCACAGTTGTGGTAAAACCAGGTAAAAGTAAATCTGGCCCAGACCACTTATCAAAAATGTCAGATTCATAGTTATACATGTTACATTACACGCCTTTAGAATTGGAGAATATTTTTGTCTTTTTATGCACGGGTATGGCACCAGAGGGGATGAAATAATTGGAAAAGAAACAACTTGCAATTCTCACGACACCCTTTATGTTGATTAGTGGAGATTTATACAAACTAGGCCAAGATGAAGTATTGCATCGGTTTATACTGGAATATGAGCGCACATATATCATGGAAGAGGCTCGTGGTGGTATTGCAGGTAGGCACTATGTAGGTGACGCCACCATGTGAAATATTCTACTCATTGGATTATGGTGGGAGACCTTGTACAAGGATTATAAAGAGTATTGTAAGGTGTGTGATCATTATCATTGCCTTGGTAAACCTGGGGAAAGAGATGAAATGTCATTGAGGCCTATTGCTAGTGCGGAGCCATTTGAGAAATGGCCTATAGACTTTTTAGGTCCTATTTCACCAGCCGTGCATAGAAATGGATCACGTTATATTATCACTTTTATGTACTATCTTACAAGGTGGGCAAAAGTAGCACCTACAAAGGATTGTACAGTAGCTACAGTAGTTAGGTTCTTATGGGAAAATGTTCTTACTAGGTATGGATGTTCGCTGAGCTTGATAAGGGATATGGGCACACACTTTTTTAATGAGACAATCAAAATCTTATTGGATGAATTTATGGTTGTGCACCACAAGAAAACACCCTATCATCCTTAGGCAAACAATACTGTTGAGGCCTTCAACAAGATATTGAGTCAAACCTTGACATAATTTTGTGATGTTTGAAGGAAATATTGGGATGATAAAGTTTATGTTGTGCTTTATGTGTATAGAAAAAATTACAAGAGGTTGAATAAGGCCACACCCTTTCAGTTGGTGTTTGGCGCAGAAGCAGATCTTCCTATGGGATTCATGTTACCTTCTCTACGTATTACATGCGCATGAGGTCTAGCTGATGACAAAACATTAGAAGAAAGAATTAACATGCTAATAAAATTGGATGAGAGGTGCGTCATAGTGTGTTGGAGTCAGAATCAAGAAAAGGCTAGATAGAAGGCACGGCATGACCGACACATCAGGGAAAAAAAGCTTGAGGTTGGAAATATGGTACTACTTTATGATTCTAATTTTCTATGCCATCCAGGGAAGCTCAAGGTGCATTAGTTGAGGACCGTATGTTATCAAATCATATACTTGACTCAGGTGCTTTCCAGTTAGAGGCGCTTGATGGAATGCGGTTACCCGGTTACTTAAACGGGAGTAGGCTAAAGCCCTACTATAAATAAGTCTTCTCGGTGTTTGTAATAAGGCAATATTGCCATTTAGTTTAGGTTTCCCTTTTTGTATTTCCTCTAATGTATTTCCTTATTCATCAATGTGATTTGTAATTTAGTTTTGTGTTTTGTGTAATAAGTGCATTTATGCGCTGAAAGTTAATTACAATATGAAGTATTTTTATGCGTAGAGGACTGCACATACCATTGGTGTGGGGTGGTTGTTATTTGTTATTAACAAATGGGTACACATGAGAATAAACTATTACAAGTGATATTCAAGTAAGGAAAGGCATTGTTAGAAAGGAAATTGATTCTAAAGAAGACCATAGATGGAAATGAATGAATGAACAATATAACATGATGTAAGCAATGACCATGAAAACTACTAGAAGAGGGTGCACTTGCGAGGTACTCGGCACATGGAAGTGTGTGGAAGAGAATTCAGTATCCAGAGGGTAGGAAGGCATGTAAAAAGGTTATAGCTTTGGTGTGAAATTATACCGCACAATTTTTTTTGGAAATTTTGAAAATGGTCAATTAATGAGAGGATTATTGGTAGGTGAAAGAGAAATAAATGCACTAACATTTTGAAAATCTATATAAGGAAAGGATATGGGTTTATTTTTACCTTTTTAGTCACAAGTATTCAAGTGAGCTAAGTGCAACCGAGCCAAGCGGGCCATGTTGAGGTGTGGAGAGTTGCAAAACCAGGCAGGGAGATCAGATTTGTGCACGGAAAAGGCTTACATCCCCATTAGTGAAGTGTTGGAGAAAATAAAAAGTGTTGGGAAGGAGCTAGGGCACGCAGTTTTGAGCTAGGGCACAATATTTCGAGATAGGGTTTGAACTTACTTGACACAAAATAAAAAAGGTGGGATTTTTACGATGGTACCAAAGAAAGCACCTACAATAGGCACAAAAGGAAAGAAAAAGGTGGAATTTGAGGTTGAAATTTCTTCCGAGAGTAATTTTTTAGAGATGCAGTACCCGGAAGGAGTAATAGTTAGAAAATATTGGGATTCCCACATCCACAGATGCAAAGTAAATGACTACAACCACCGCACCACTGATAACAAGGGAGAGTTAGATGCTTTGTTGAATAAGAAGACCAACAAGCACATGGTGGAAGATATGCCAGTGTATGATGGCAATGGGGAAAAGTTTCTTAAGAAGGTTAGAGTTTATCAACTATATAAGCTCCCATATTTTGGAAAAAAGGAACCTTTATACCAATGGCTTATGATCAGAGTCAATGAGGAATTCTTCTATTTGGCTGGACAGAGGGTTAGGATCACATTGGCCCTAATTACAACATTAAGAGGATTGAAGGGAACATGGAAATACATTTTTAGTGATCTGATTGATAAAGCAATGGTTATATCCATAAGCAAGGAGTTAGGGTATACCAAGCATCCACATGGAATGGAAATCAATAGGTTGAGGAAGTACCCTGTGGTGCAGGAAGCCGTACATCTACTCACCAAGCTGAATGATCCAAAGAGATGGCTATAGGTAAATATAATGTGGCTACACATTGAAAAGAAGATGAAAGAGGGATAAACATACAACTTGGCTGGATATATTATATAAATCATTGTTGCGGAGGTGCATGTAGGTGAAAATATAAGTTTTGGTGCCATCCTCTTATCTCTTGCATTTGTAGAAATTGGAGTGCCTAATGGGCTAAAGGAAAAAATTTGGGAATACCCCACAAAGAAGAAGTCACTCATAGAAAGGTTCAAGAAATATTTATGTGAAGGATCAATGAGTGGCCCATTCAAGCAAAGGGCATAAATGTGGTATGACCGAATTCATATGATGTTTGAGGAGGAATGGTGCATTCCAAAGGAAATACCTTCGGTAGTAGGCAAGGAAGTATAGTTCGTAGTGTATCAACACTTCTGCATCACAAATTTTTCCATGAAGGATGGGACATGAAGTCCATGGTGAAAAATACCTTATGCCTTCACATTGCACTACTTCTAGGCCCCAGTTTCTATATTTTTTTATGCACACAAGATGAAATTCAATGCAGACAATGTAGATTGTGACTACCACACTCTCAAGAAAACATATGTATATTCAAGTCAGTTTGTCTACATTGAGAGACTCATTTCAAACGTCTTTAGTATGAAGCCAATAAGTTTGGATATTGGGGACAGTGGAGCTGCGATCATATATATTTAGCTCAATCCTAGGCTAGATAATAATAAGTATGTGGAGAATGAGTTCATGCTCCCAGGTCCACCTAAGGGAAAACATACAATGGATAATGTGCCAGCTCCAAAGTCTAATGTAACCATACAGATAGACGAGGAGGAAGAGGAACACGAAAGTAGTGGAGGCTTGGATCATAGAGGCTGAAGGAAGCCTACAGACAAAGTGGAGAGTGAGTGCATAGATACTCCACCATAGGCATAAGTAGGAGAAGAGTACTTTGACATGGATGTAGTTACTGAAAAGATCCATTTTAAGAAGTTATTTAGAAGAACAAGGAACCAAGGCATGAGAACACCATAGCCTGTAAGAAGATCACCTAGATTCTCCCCTCAGAAAGAGGCACTTGAGAATAAGAGAATTAGAAAGTTAAAGCTAGATGAGGAGGCGGAAGAGAGCACACTTGGAACCCCAGTGCAACTAGAAGATATGGAGGAACCTAGAGATGAACAAATGAAAGATGAAGAGGAAGGGATGAAGGAAGAAGAAGAGACGGTACAAGAGAAACCCAATGCACATGTTACTACTCAGGAAGAAGAAGGGCCAACTCCAAACCTTGGCGATTAGGTTTCTAAAGGGCCAAGAAAAAAGAGAACAAATGAAGAATATGTTGTACCAAGTATGGGCTATGATGAGGACACAAGAAAAATCATCTGCGCCCTGATTTCAGAGCACAGTGGGACTTAAGGAATTGTATGGATGGGAGCTGATGGATCCATACATGGCCACCACATGCACAAGGAAATAATTATCCTAGTCCATGTAGACCCATATGGACGAGCCATATTTCGATGTCTGTGAGGAATCTTGTGTATCAAGGAGAGTGAAGAAGGCACCCCAAAGAAGACACATGACAATCAATTCCTACTCTAATGTCTGATGAGTAGGTGAATAATGCCTTGGTTAAGGTATCTGTAGAGGTAGCATGGAGGAACATTAATAAGGCTTGCCACCATTAGAATGCTACTTGAAGATAACAAGGCAAAAATTACAGAAAAAATGTGTTTAAAAGGAGAAAAGGAACCTAAAAAAAAAGGAATGAGGCCTTCATCAACATGGAAGAAGAAATTTGTGACTATGTTCTAAAAGAAATACCTCTTCTTGAGTATAAGGTACCTAAGAAGTTTCCTTCAACTATGCATTATGTGCGTACATTAGTTGATTTGGTGCTAGAAGATGGACCGATTTGAATTGCAACGCTAAAGAATCCTGAACAAGAAAGAGAAAGAGAAAGATCCTTCGTGGTTAGGAAAATTTCAAATTATGAGGTGTTGTTCCAAAATCTAAAGGATGAACTGAAGAAAGTTGACCAATCTCTAAATACTTGTGTGGCACTAAGAAGCAGTGATAAGGATCAAAACTCTGGTTGAGGATAATGTCATTCTGAAGGCCATGAAAGATGAGACATTGGGACATGTGGAAATGTTGTCACTTGTGAAGTAGAAGCACGAAGCCCTTATAGTAGCCCAAGACCCACATAAGGAGAGAATAAATGAGATTAGCGAATCTCATAGTGCAGAAGATGGATCTTCTAGAGGGAATGATGTCTACTATGGAAAATGTTGTCAGCGTTTTGCAGATTGAGAAGGAAAAAATTACTCAGGATGAATTGGAAGCCATTTCCCACCAAACATCCTAGAGAAAAAAAAAGGACCACATTAGATAACTAGAAGACATTGGAGGCTAAGATTAAAATAGAATATCTAGAATTGATTCCTCCAAGTTGAAGAAGAAGGTGATGCAGAGTAAAGGTCTATTATTTTGTACAATGATTCTTTACATTCTTTCCATTCTTATTCTTTATTCTTTGGAGAACCTCAGAAAGAATCCCCATTTCCAGGATGGTAATGTAAGTTGGTAATGTTGATCAGACAATATTATCCTAAGGAGAAGACACACATAGGATTCACACATGGGAACAAGGCACACTTGAGGGCATGAAAGGATAGGAAAGGAAACACGCGCCAAGACAGGTTGATTCGGGACTTAGCCATTTTCATGGATGCGGGCTATTTTTGGGAGATAATGTGTGGAACACACATCGGGATGGAGACTTGCATGACATGCAAATGTTATTTTGGGAATGAGCGATTGATAAATGCCATGTATGAGTTCAAAATAATAATAGGATTATTTTTTCTAGTTAACTATAGGATGTCTATTCGCACTTGCATATGTACATTTTATTGTAAAGGCGCATGGCTATTATCAGCATGTGACCTATTTTGGGAAGTGTTTAGGTGGTGAAGCGTAAGTCCCCACCCCTACAAATATGTGGTGAAATGTGTAGTTAGATAAATTGAGAGTGAATTATTGTAGAGTTATGCTACTGGATCTAATACACACATGACTTATGGTAATACTTTTTAATGTATGAAGCTTCCATGTATTACAATATTTAATGTAATGGAGTATATATTGGATGGATAATGGTGTTAGACATGACTGTAACTGTATCTTGTATGGTTAATCTTATTATAGTTATTTCTTAATTCATGATTCTCTAAGATCTAGATCTGGTTAGGTACCGTGGAATGTTCATGCTTATTTGTGGTTCTGAATACATTGTATCTTCATCACACTAACATCCTACAAAAGAGACTCTAAAGAGGGGCTTGATACCTTTACATGCTTCGGGTGAGCACTCATCTTAGGCTGGGTGATGTGTCAGCGCACCTAGGTTTTTTCTGGGTTTTATATGGTGGATTCTAGGCTGCATCATACGCTTTTTTAGAATAAATTCTAAACAAAGGATCACTACCCCCAAATATAAAATTAATGAATGAGGCCTCATATGGACAACATTTAACACTCATCATGGGTTTTTTTTAGTAAATTAGGTGATGGGGAACTTCTCATTTCTTCAAACCAGTCCACTCGATGTGTTGAATACTTTGGGGTTCCTATGGTAATCCTCATAATGAGTTTTATGGCTTAAGCCAAGATACTTCCCACTGTTTAAAAGTGGATGGGTTTGACCCTTATCTTAACTTAAAATGTAGTGTGAATGAATGATTAGTTCTTATGTTGATTTAAAATGTGGTTTTGAATACCTTTGGCAACCTATACACAATGTATTAGTAAATGTCTCGATTTTATTCTTTGACAAGTGGAAAGGTCTTGTTTTTAAAAGATTAGTAGTTTTCCTTGCCATAAAAAAAATTCTTAAAAAGAGGATCAAGGTCATTTTTTAATCTCAAGATTGCTCAAAAGCACAAGAGAAGAGAATACACGAAGTTTGATCTAACTAAGTACAGATGCAAAAAATTTAATCAAGGACCATTAAGCAGTTTGAAAAACCAAATTTTAACACAACTTAAATGATGATTTTTTCCCAAGTAAGCCAAAATGTTAGAATGAAAATCAAATTTGTTTTTAATTCTCAATATCACCTGAAATTTCAAAATAAGAGCATATGTGATGTTTGATCTAACTTAAGTAAATGGAAAAACAAACCTAATCAAAGCATTTAAGTGTGTCAAAATAATGTTTAAATAAAAACTCAAATGATTAGTTTTTTCCATGTGAATTATCAAAATATCAAGGGTTAGCCATATTTCCAAATGAAAATCAAAATTTTATAAAAGTATCCAAAATAATTTTTGTTTTCTGATTCTCAAGATCACTCAAAAGCACAAGAGAAGAGAATACGTGGCTTTAATGAATTCATAACATAAAGGAGATTTCTAATAAATATTTAAAATGATAACGCCATTTCTAAACAAATGATAGCCATAATTTTAGAAAAATATCCATAATCATATCCATTTATGATTCTCAAGGTCGCTTGAAAGAGCAAGAGAACAACATATGTGGTGTTGATCACATTAAAATGAATCTAACATGCGAAAAAATTGATCAGTTTTATAAGAAAGAAAACCTTAAATTTTATGTAAGGTTAAACCTTAAAGTTATGTGTTCATTGCATATCTCTTCTCAAGAAATTTCCATTGCAAAAAAACAAAGTTGTTTCGAGTTAGGGAGAAAACATTGTGGCCTCCAGAAGATAGGTTACGCATACACTTTTATAGCCACGGGAATGCACTTAACCTATACTAAAAAATGTTAAAAAAATGTCCCAATTGCTGCAAAAAGGTTAAAATTTTCCCACCAAGATTCAATTTTGATAACAACCCATCTCCTTGATATCTGCAAAGAAGACTAACACTATAAAACACTAACATACATTCTCAAAAACATAAGATTTTCAACAAATTGAAAGAACTGACATGAAAAATGAATCTCTAAAAAAGAAAACATGAAGAAAGCTTGAATTTTTCTCATCAAGATCTCTTTTTGATAGAAACCACCTCCTTTATATGTGTAATGAAGAATGAACACTACCAAACTCTAACATACATGCTCAAAAAAACAAGAAATTGTAACATATTGAAAGAACTAGCATGTAAAATGATGAAAAATGAAACTCTAAAAAATGAAAACATGAATAAAGCTTGATTGTTTCTCATCAATATCCCATTTTGACAAGACTTCGCCTCCTTTTATACTTACAAGGAAGACTCAACACATGTAAATTCAACAAAAAAAGTTTAGAAAAGACAACGTTATTTCAATATATGTTAAAAAGAGATTGGTATGCAAAAAAGAAACTTAACAAAAAAACTAAAGAATGCGTGTGAGACAAAGGGGTGTCCCCACTGGGCATGCTATATGTATGCATGTGATTTGAATTAATCTAAGGTAATGAAAGGATACTATCACCAAGTAGGTACCTAACTTAGTTAATCAACAACATAAACATCATGATAAAGATAGAAAGGAAAAGGTTAACTAATGGGCATCAAACATTGAAACATTAAATGCAAACCAATTTTTTGATATTTAGATATGCTTTGTAATTATAGGTACTCATTTAGTGAGATGAACATAACTATGTGTGATCGAAGGAAATATCCATGGAAGAGGAAGATATGTCACCAATATGGCTTAATTGCCATGTTTGGTTCTTCTCTTACTACTCTTTGCCAAGTTGAAGATGGAAATAGTTTCTCGATCAATAAGCCTTCAAAGATTGAAATGATCTTATCATATGCAGATGTATTATAAGGACATGGTGTAAGTTTGGACAAGGTGTACTAGGATCTTTATATAGATTTCCATTTTTGGAGAAACTTGCAGCATAGTGAATGTGGGATAAAGGTAAAGTAGAAATAGAAATGGATAAGTATGATTAGAAGAGATTAATTAGTGATTAGGAACTCATGGGACTTGGAGGTGATTTAATTAATCAACTAGGATTAATTAATAGACCAAATTAGGCTTATAGATGCCATTTGGAGATGATTTAGAAGGACATTAGTACAATTTGAAGGGTTTCAAAGAGGGATTTAACTAATAAGAAGGTTTATTAGTTAAATATGAGATTAAAAGGCTTAATTAATTAATAATGGTTAATTAATTAATTAAAAGAGGATTTTAACTAATGAAATGTTGTTAATTGAACTCAAGAATGGGGGAGGATAGTTAATTAACAAAGTGTTGTTAATTGACCTAAATGAAGGAGAATGTTATATAATTAGCGGGAAATGGATAATTATAATGAAATGAGGGGAAAGAGGATAATTAGTGTAAGTTTAGAATTAAAACTACATAATCAAATTTAGGTGTTTACATGTAGTGTAAAATAATTCTTCATCATCTGAGTGGTCCTCTTGTTCAATGACATACCTTTTTGATAGGGTTTCTTCCTCCATTTTTCTTTATTATGCCCTTGTTTTTAGCTGAATTGTCCATGTTGAGATTGTTAATTTTTGGGTCTAACTTTGCTTAACGATCCCTTCTTGTACATGTTGTAGCAACAATCTTTTAAATCATGTCCTCTACTGTAAATAAGACATTTTTTCTCTGTCTTTTCACCTTGATGATGATATTTTTTATAATTATTGGAAGATTGAGATTTGTTCTTCCCTTTTGATGAGAAGAAAGTGTTTTATCTTCTTCTCCATTTTTATTGTACATTAATTCTTCTTGTTGCAACAATTTCACCAACTTTTCAAAAATGATGTTCTGATCAGAAAAATTGATTATTTTCATGAAAATCATATATGTGGGAGTAAATACTCTAAAAAAATGGGAACAAGAGAACCATTTGAGATATCCTCTCTCGAGGCTAGAATTGAAGCCCTCAATATTGCAAATCTTCTAAAAAGAATAAACTTTCTCATTATTTTGAGCTACAGTGCATGTAGATGACTCTATAATTTTAATATAATATTTTTCTTATTAGACTTGTACATTACACTCAACTTATCCCCTGCTTATTTTTCCATTCTGACATCTTTAATGGGTGGTTACACTTCATCTAACACACTGAACAAGATGATCAATTTTTCCTTCTGATTGGCCATGTCAAACTGACACTTCTGTGTTGCAGTATCTGGTGATTTGGTTATGGAACCATTTACAATATGACATAGTTCTTTAAAATAAAGTTGATTTTGAATTTTGGTCTTCCACGCGACATAGTTGTCACCACAGAGTAGCTGTGAATTAGGAAAAAATAGTTTGGAGCATTGTTGGCAATAATGAGTGATTAGAATTTTCTTGACTAAATAGTGCATTAGTATAATATATATATGATTGCAATACATTTAAAAAATCAAATTATCCTTTTTGGCAGAACAAATTGATTGGCATAATGTTTTTTGTTTTTGGGCCCTGGTGGCCTCCGAAGCACTATATAGCTCAAAATGAATTTTTTTTGCAAAAAACAAGCAAAAAATGCTTTTTTAGGCACTTCCCCTTTACCAAAGTTACAAAAAATTACTTTTTAAGCCAATTGGGAGAATGTTTTTACCCTTGATTAGAGGTTTATCTGTTATTTATAGTTAGTTGTAGCTAATTTGTTCGATAGGAGTACTTTTGGTGGTGTGACTAAGTTTTAGAGGTCCTCTAAAAAAATCTTGAAAAATGGTTATTGGGAGGGGGTCGACCCATGAGCCTCATACTTCACAATGTCTTAACACAACGTCACTATCCACTTAAAATCCTATGACACATGGGATATGGAGTGAAGTATATAAATGTTAACTATATTTAAAATGGTATACTAAAAGAAGAAGAAGACCTTACCTCTATTTGACTTGCCGTCAAGTTCAGCGTGTTACCATGAAATCTTAGTGAGATGGATTTAGGGTTTTGATCAATTTTTTTAATCCATCGTTAGGAGTTTTGAGCTTAGTTTTTACTGTGGTGTAACCACTATGTTGTTTTTATTACACGTCACAGGTTGGGGGCTCGGTTGTAGTTCAACATGGAAGGGGATATGCTCAATGGTATGAAGGGTCAGTAAGAGTGGCTTGGATCTATTATCCCATTTTTAGTTCATCGATAAAATTGGGATAACCAATACAAATTTCATGTTTAGGACCTGTTGAAATATAAATATTTTCTAAAGTTTTTCCTTGAAAAATGTTTTTTCTTCATGCCTTTGTTGGGTTTTGGTTTTCCTTTACATTTTTCATGTTTTTCACACGATCATTTTCACCCCCAAATACCTGACATACTATAGTATTTCAGGTTTTTATTACATCTGAACATCTAAGTCGGAAAACACATGCTTCATGTCATGTGTTTCCCCAAACCTAAATCATGAATCCCCTTTGAATTCCTTTGTGTCAAGTTTTCAGGACCTAATTACACGTCTGCACGACATGTTTTGTGTGGTCAAACTTCCACCCCCAAGTCTCCACAATTAATGCTAGGGTGGAGTTGATGACCCACATATATCTTATGTGTAATTAATGCAAGATAGTTTATAACTAGATAGAATTTCCATGTCATTTATAATCAGTATGATTTATGCAATTCAGATTTCTCTCCTATTTATGAACCCTAAAAAAACTGGATTGGCATTTTCTTGGAATTTTTAATTATTTTTCTTCGATTTTTCAACTCTTGGTAAGTATTTTCCTTTTTGTTGGTTCATCCTTTTTCCTTTTTGGAGTTTTATCTTGTTTTTTATCATGATTTTCTTTCATCAAGGAGTTGTGCCTAGTTTATTCAATGTTATTTCTCTCTCGCCCCCACTTTTTCCATCTCCTCATTTTTGAAAAAACATTCTTACCATGATAAACATGCCAAAAATCTCAGCATGAAATTTATCAGGATTTTCAACCTATTTATCATGATAAAAACATGAATACAAAAGAAGAAAAATACTTATGTTTTTAACTCAAAATTTGTTTTTAGACTTTTTCGTTATTGAAGCAAGTCCTATTCCTGATAGTGTGTCTAGAGTTTTCAAAGTTCCAATCAAGTTATCTTTCCAAAAAAATAGTATGATTTTGGGGGGGTGCTGAGCAAGGTCCAAGTTCCCCTAGTCTATTGGGATCTTCAAGTTTTAAAGAAAGGTATGATTCGAAAAGTTAGATCTTCTGACAATGTATCAGGATGTTAGGGTTTTATTACATGGGAACAACCTGATTATCTTCCTTGGGCTTCTAGGAAGGATTTCAGGTTATTTTCTTTAGTCAATATCCTCATGTCTAATTCATGAAAGTGTAAGGGAAAGGAAAAAATTATAGAGAAATGAAATATAAATATCAATGGGTTGTTCCTCCCTTTGATATCAATTCAAATGTTGATATTAGAGAAACCTAATTAGGTCACATTGACATGGATTAGATCTAGAAAGAGTTCAAAGTTCCTCTCAGACTGCTTAGTTGTAATGCATCTTACAACAATGGATTTCCCCTGGCTGCTAATTTCCTAATCTCCACTCAATGTACATAGATCATCCTTGTTATTTCTAATAATTATGATTATGAATCCAAATATGTCAAGAACCAAGCTAGTGAGGTGGTGGTTCATTTGGATATCGATTATTTTGATGATCTCCTCAAGCATCCCAATTTTACTGACATATGTCAACGTAGATCCTAATAAGTCTCATTAAGCATGGGTTGAGAACATGGTTGATTTTATCAAACTTATTAAAAAGAAGTATATGGTAAATCCCAAGCCTTATGTATCTATATTTCCCAATACCTTTCCATAAAGTGATTCCATCCTTGAAATTGGTGAGATTATCACACTTTTCCATGAGTAGTCCTATTATTGCGAGCCATATCTATATAATACCTGAAGAGATATAATATAGAGTAGAGAGTTAGTTTTTGGATTCCCTGAGGCTAAAGAATTTTAAGGGTGGATTATCTCTTTATCTTTATAATACAAAAAAATGAGAAATTCTTCAATTGGGGTGAATTAATCAATAATTTTGACTAGAGGGAAATTCTACATGATGTCATATATCACCTATGTTGTAGCTAGATGAGATTGTATTTGGGGCTAACTACAGTGGTTATATAGGCCTTCTGATCATGTCTATAAGTTTTACAATTAGTTGTCCCTTAAAGGAAGCAAGACTCATTTCTAGAGGGTAAATGATGCTTTCTTTTATAACATCATTTATAGGTTGGACACAAATCTTTCCAAGAAAAGGGTTATTGACGCTTCTTGGAATGCAGTTTCTCATTGAGGTTATATCTTCTTATAGTTCCCAACATTCACCTATCTTTAGATAGCATAATTCCAAGGCTTCCAGCTTTGACTCTCTAGATTCCTAAGTGATAAATGGGTCCTTATGGAATTCGTCAGATAATTTTTGGATCTTCACAAGTTCCAAAAAATAAAGCATAAGGTAGGGATTCATTTCCCCATCTGTATTGGATGATACACATTCACATGAATTATTAAGGACAAGAACGTTGTCATTGAGATGCAAGAAGATATCAATAAGATGATGCCTCCTAGGCCCAATTTTGATTATTATGGTGTTTTGAAATATTTTGGAACATTGCAGTTTCATGCCCTTGACATTGAAGACATTTGGGATGATTGCAAAGATGCAGTATCAATTAGGAGAAAAGAAAACAATCAGTTTACCTTGGGGGAAGTAGTAACTTTTAATCTTACTGGCGTTCCTAAGGATCTTGTTGATCATGGAGAGGTCTTAGACTCCATGTATGTGCAACTAAATTTTTAAAGTTTGGAGTTTCCTCTTATCAACTGGTTAGTTAAGGAGTCTGTATACATCAAAGATAGCTTCTCAAATCCTCATTCAAACCCACTCCTAGTTGTATTAATCAAACATTCAGCCCAAAGATCCCCAATTCCCAAAGTTTCTAGTCACTTTTGCATCATAGGTAGGTCCCTCTCATGAAGAAGGAGATAAAAGTGAAGTGTAAGGAAGGAAGTTAAAGTTTAATTTTTACAACAATGGAACTAAGACTCTTCTTCCATATGTTGCTCCTTCCACATCTATTATTTTGGTCAATTCTCCTTCTGCTCAGCATACAAAAGAAGCATTAGTTGGAATCATGATTACCCAACTAGTTCCTTCTTCTCCTTTCATCACTCACATTGTCCTGATTGTTACCTTGCACCTAGAGGTGACTCTTTTCATTGCATCTCCTCCACATATTTATTCTCCTCACCTCTCCTCTCCCTCCATTGTCTTCATCCTTACATATATCATCAGTATCTGCATCAATTTCTCATCTTTATTCTCCATCACCCTCATCTCCTCCCACGTCACTCATGACACAAGTATTCTCATCCCTTTGCCCCCTCTCAATTGGGATAAGTATGACTTTGGGTTCTCCTCACTCATTTATTTTTCCCTCTCCTTCTACTTCTCTTTCTTCCATGCCTTCTTCTCCTCCCTCATCCTTAGTCATGGCCACTGCTATCTTTTCTACTCCTCCATCTCTGGTAACCACTTTTCCTACTCCCCCTAGTACCAAGTTGATGATTATTGTTCCTTATCCACATGTACCCTCTTCCTTTGTTCCCTCTTGGCTAGTTATCCAAACCCTAATAAAGAGAAGCAGTCATCCCTACCGAGTTATTTGATTTTAGTTCATCGACTCCTACTCCTTCATGCACATCTAAGATAATAAATACCATATCTCACATCACAATTGATGCATTTGGTCAAAGGTTTTATGGGATCATGGTGCTTACTGTTGACAAGACCAAGGAAGATATTATGGCTTTCAAATACTAGATAACCAAGGTGACACTTGGAAAGGTTACAATTGAAGGTAAGAAGTAATATGTGCAAGAAACCATTAATAATATCTTCAAGAAACTCAAGGAATCTAGGGTTATGAAAGATCACTTGAAGGATAAATTGGAGCAATTGACAACCATCTTTCTTAACCTATCCAAACCAACACAAAATCAGATCCCTTCCCTGAATCCAATAAAATTTTATTTCTCATCCATGCAAAAAATGGAAAAGATTAATAGAAAGAGTAGAGCAATGGACAACTGGATATAACATCTCATGACTCAAGGAAGAAGATTGATCACGGATGCTATTGATACCTATAATGACATTGAGAAGGAAAGGTTAGATGTTGAAAAAATGAATAATGAACTCATGGAATCGCATGGAAATTGGGAGTTGACCTTAGAAGCTCTAAGTGAGCTTAAAAAGGTTAGTTCAGATATATTTCTTGGAGAAGGAGTAATTAATGATAGGGATTAACACTTCAAATTTAGTAAGGCCATTATATTTCAAGTCAAGATTCTCTAATAATCTTGTGAGAAGTATTAAAGTCCAAGGACAAATAAATTGATGCTACCAATGACATTACCTTTATCTCATGCGCACTCTTTTTCCAAACCTATGCCACCTTCTAACTGTAGATCAGAGTCATATTTCAGAGTACTGTAGGCTTCTTCTTCATTCATGGAGTGGTCTGACTTCCAATGCTCCTCTTTCTGTCCTTCCCAAGGGTAGGAACATTGTTTGATGCAAAGGGATTATATTCAGTCTTGGTGCAGAGGACCACATCATCAACACACTTCTTAGACGATCTTCTTGTTCTATCTTCTTTCTCTCTCTATTTTTGAGTATGATTGTATTTGGGTACCTTATCAGACCATGTTTCTGGGACCCATTTCTTCTCCTTCTTCTCTGGTATTCTTGAGTGAGTTTTTCTTTTATCTCTTGTAAGTGGATGTTTTCCCTTAGGGGTTTTTTCCTCCATTACTTGAGATATTTATTGTACATGGTTACCTCATTAGGCATCATTTTCGGGACCCATTCTTCTCCTCTTTATCTTTTCCAAAAATATTGTTGTTTGTACATGGGCACTGAAGAAAAGAAAATCGACACACAACCTTCTTTCGCACCCGACCTCCTGAAGTCATGCCAGTAAAGCTGATGTTGAAATTATGGATGACTGGATATAGGAGAATCAATGACTAAGATCTAGTAGTGTGATTTCCTAGTGGCTAAAGCAACAACATGGAGATTTAGAGGTTATGAATGGGTAGCGTAAATTCCCTATGGTTTGTTTACCTAACCAAATATAAATGTTAAACTAGTTTGAAGTGTCCAAATTAACTAAGATGAAATTAACAATCAATTATAATACTAAAAAAGGGAAGATAATATAAAAAAACCAACAAAACTAAAACATTACAATCATATACAACAAATTTCTTTTGCTTTAAACAAACAAATCCTAAACAAGAAAAGTAGCCGGATGTGGCTATTTGCATGTGCAATTGTGTATTAAGTCTAAACTAATTTAAAATAAGATTTTTTCCCATTAATCTATGATATGTAGATAACTTCCTACAAAAATGATTCCCTCCAAATCCATAGGGATAAGAATAATAAGATCCATCACCGAGAGCTGCTATGAAAGGTGTAAACCCTATTAGAAATTAATTGCCCACTTGCAAATGAAAGGAAATTAATTTATACTCTATTTGATATAATGTAATAGTAATAAATTACAGAAATTAAGGAAATCAAACAACTACAACCTAGAATTCACAGAAAAAAGGTAAATCCAGTTGTGTGATAATTTGTCCCCTCAGTTTGTTTTTTCATTCTTTGTGTTTCCACGTGATTATAAGGAATTAGGAATGCAGAGGCAACAGAAGGAGAAAGCGTTTGAGCAATGAAAACTTGAAAGCAGTCTGGTTGTAATGAAAGTAGAAGAGAGATACACAAGTGAATAGAGTTTGGCTATGCAAGGTGCAAAAAAATTCTCAGGGTATTTTCTTGAAAATAAAAATGAATAAATAGAAGGTTGGTCATAGAGTGCACACACACACTTGGCAGAAATGGGATGCCAAATCATCACATAAAGAGACAGTTATTTATGCAATCAAAAATTACAAGTGAAAGAAGAGTTAAACATGAACAAATCAAGCCCAAATTTAAGAAATTTGACTAAGAAATGCGTCTAAAAACTAAACTGGAGTTGAGTTACACGCGTACAAAGAATAAGTGAACATTCTATAAAATTCACATAGGAACGCTGCCTAGCATAGGGCGGTAGTTACAAAATCACCGCCCTATCTAGGAAATGTTTATAGGACCACCACCCAGGAATAACGACTATTTCATAATTGTTTGCCAAAACACAAGGAAAATGAAGTGGGAAGTTGCAAAAAAGTAAGGGTAAGCTAAGTAAAGTATACTAGGATACAAATATAAGTGTCAATGAGGTATAGGAACTCAAACACCTTTGGATAAGACATGAATCATCATCAGGGAATTTATAACCATCTTCCATCAATGTAGCACCTGAAAATTTGGGTGTGTACATATTGCCCCCACGGAGAACAATTTTGACCATGAAGAGGAGTAAAATGTAGAGTTTGAGTATGGAATTCCCAAAATGGGGAGTTAGAAGCTATACTTGACACATATGTGTTCAGAAATGTCACCATCCAAGCTCTCGCTACCTGTGAAACGAAAACAAGGCTCAAGTGTAGATAGATATGATATCAAAAAATAAATTCTAAATTAAAATGACAAGAGGACTTACCATTTTTTTAGGGATAGAAATATACCTGTACCAACTCTTCATCCCTGTGGACACACACGCAAATCAAGGTTAAAACAACATATATATATATATATTCATTTTTCAATTCATTTGCACATATCTGATTGGTGATTTTTCGGCTCTGGACCCAAGGTCATTTTTTTGGATGAGAGTATAGTCAAAATAACCAGTACAATGTCGTGATCATGCCCCCATGAGTGAGAGATATATCGACGCAGTTAAAGATTAGTATTTTACAGTTGTTTATTTCAAACGTAAATTCATAAAATGTTGAAAATATTTTCCTAGTGGGGGTTATTTTTGAATTTTTTTTGTTTTAGATTGATCCCTATGGGGTGAAACACATGGGGTAGTATTTTATTTTGTAAAAAATGAGTTATTTTTGTCTTTTTCAAGTTTTTGGGTCAAACTAGATGTCACATCAAACTTGGACACGAGTGATGCCTTGCATAGGGTGGCGGTAATAGGACTGCCACCCTGACAAGGTGGCAGTTACAAGACCACCACCTTGACATGTTGGTGGTTATAGGACCACCACCCTGACATGTTTACAGTTACAGGACCGCTGCCCTATCAGGGTGGCAGTTATAAGACCGCTACCTTGGTAGGGTGGCAATTACAAAATCGTCATTCTACATAGGGAAGTGATTTTGTATTTTTATGGAAGAATGTTAGTTTGACTATGTTAGGCTAATTTTTAAAGATTTTATGATGTTTTGTAATGTTTTTGATGAGATTATCTATTGGAATATGTTACTAAATCACTATTTTTGTTGTTTTAGTGGATGCAGAAGAAGGAGGAATACATCCATTGGAGCTGTGAGAGGGAGTGAGACTGGATCCTAGAGTTCCTTGATTAGTTGGCTCAAGATGAGATATATTTGTTACATCGAGCATGGATATTGAGGACAAGGTAGTCACATTTGTGTGACCTCTTGTCTAATTGGGATGCGGATCAGAAAACTTTACGACATCTAGGTGTTAGGGGAGAGTGGACCATCACTCTCAAGGATGTATACCAGATACTTGAAGTTCCGATACTTGGGAGACATTTGACTCTTGAGACTGCATGGTATAGAGCTAGAGCTAGTATGTGGGCTACCTACATGGGTGATTTTGGGTTGTCAGCGAGAAACAAACAGGGTATACAGATTCATTTTATTGCCTTTTATCTTATCCCCACTATCCGCAAGGACATCATGGGTATTTTGGCTTCACAGTTGATAGAGGATAAGGGCAGAGAAAATTTGTTATATTTCTGGGCTCCCATTATCACACAGATTGAGGTGCATGGACGCACCTATGCCTGGGGAGAAAATATCCTAGGGACCACATATCATGACTTGCACTGGGTGGTCAGATTATAGGGAAAATATTTGATCCATCCCATATTGGTGATGAGATAGGCATATGAGTGGATTATCCCCTAATAGAGGGGAGTTAGGGTATAGGATCCAAGGGTAGTCAGGGCCACTAGATAGAATGGTATGTCAGTACTCAGCGGGCCACACTAGTCAGTAGCTTCATTGACTAGAACTTATTTTCTTGCTACTCCCTACCAGGATATGATAGGGGTATGGGGTCAGGACGGGACGACTATTGCTACTTGTGTTACCACTAGTTAGTTAGTTAACAGATCAACGAGGGTGGAGAATCACCCATTTACAGTCCCCCAACAGTTTGGATTACCGTATGTTGATGTTCTTCCTCCTATGGAAATCATATATAGGAGTGTTAGAGAGAATCGAGATGGCATGCGGGGAGATCACAGTTGGAATATAATGACTCTAGGGGTTCCTATCGCTGTTAGACAATTCATATGTGATTGAAAACAAACTGCTCCCACACCCCTACTTTAGATTGAGGCCACACCCATTCATATCAGGGAGGAGCATGTTCCTATTAAAATATACTTCGAGATCGAGGAAAAGGTGGGGGAAGAGATTGGTGAGGAGATTTGAGAGGAGAATGGAGAGGAGTCAGGTGGTGAGACTCATGAGGAGATGGATGTGGAGGAGGAGAGTGATCCAGAGTGGAGGATGACTTAGGAGATTTTAGTAGATGCCGCAAAAGAGGAGGAGGATGAGTAGGTGACCCTGGTTTCAGGGGATCTACTTCCTTCTATGAGAGGTGGAGATGAGGATTTAGTGATGGGACCGAGGGTAGCCTCAAGAGAGGGGCCTTCACAACATATGCTTGCAAGAGCTCCACCAGCTACATCGAATGATCCCATGTGGATGCCTAGAGATACGAGTATGTAAATACCATTATCTCAACCTTATTAGCTAGAAATCTTAATAGACTATGTGTTATATCTTTTTTTTATAGTTTTCTGACTCGTCATCATTTTCTTTGTTTTGCATCCATTGCTGATGGATAGCGAGACGTTATTCAGAGGGTTTGTGTCAATACCTTATTGCTTCCTACAAGGAAAACCTGAGAGAAGTTGCTAGAGGATGTGGGGTAGGATTTATAGGTTAGCTGCCACACTGACATTTTTGTGCATCTTTGGAAGGTGACAGAGGTCTTACTTACATAACACATGAAGATTACATCGTATGAGATGGCTAAGAGGTTTGGGGGGTAGAGGCATTCATTCACACACCGACGCTGTGACTAGTGGTTGTTCTCACGGTCACTCTCATCACTCAATGTACTCACATCATCGTAGCCATATTAGGAATCCTAGACATGGCCGTGCACCATCTCAGGGATCTCATAATGAGGTATAAGCTTATGAGCCTTTTATTGCTTTGATGCCATTTTGTGAGGCATATACATATATGATTTTTTTTTATATTTTCAGGATCATTACAAGCATTTTGACCACACCTAGAGCATGATGGCATTGTATATAACTTGAATTATTATATATATATATATATATATATATATATATATATATATATATATATATATATATCTTTTTGGTTCAACTATTCCTTGTACTAGAGTTTACTTCTTTCATGGTTTTCTTTGCACATGTACTTAGATGTTTAGACCTTCCAATTTTCTATGCCTTTGGAATGTATGCAATGGATAATGATATGCTTAAATAGAATGATATGTTTTTTGTTTTTAATTTATATGATGCTGATACAGACATGGTGTAATTTTAAAACTTTAGCCTCTGAAGTAATATTTTTTGCTTCTCAATTAGTTGGAAAAATGTAATGATTGATTTGATAATAAAATGAACTCACTCCACTTCTAACTCCATGCAACCGGTAAGATTTTAGGGATCAACATCGAGAGCCATAAGGAACGTGAAATGTATGATTTGTTGAATGAATGTCATGAGAGAAAGACAATATTTTCACAGAAATCCAATTGGAAACCTACAAACTAATTCCACACATAGTTTACTACACAATCCTAAATGCGATTTTCTTGCCAGTTTATCTAGACTTAGATCCGTAGATGGCCACTTGATTGAAAAAATTTGGTTTTAAGGTTTACAAATCTCTTGGAACATACACATATAATTCATTTTGTTGGGATTTGAATTTTCAAATCACTTTTTATTGAAGGACTTGCTTTACTATTTACTAATTTATTTGAAACAACCCCCTACATCTTGCCCCATTCTACCGGTAGGAAGCATGGGATCATCACCAAGGAAAATACATAGGTGAGTAAGGGAACTTACCTGCTTTCCCAACCTCACGCTACAAGTAAGAAGCATGGGCTCATCACCAAAGGTTGGTTGGGAAAGAAAGTGTGGTTTTATTTGTGAATGAAATATTTTTGCATTTGATTTTGACTTATAACCTTTTTTTAACTTTAAGTTGTGATTTTGGGTGGGACTAATTTCCCCTAGCCTCAACCCTATATAACTGATAAGATACGGGGGCTTAACAATGAAGGTTGAGATAGGTGAACAAAAAATCAGGGTAAAATGTTTAGAATGTTTTTTTAATAAAAGAGGTGTTACTAGGAAATATGTGACACAAAGAAGCTTCTAGAACAAACTTATGGGCTAGACCAAACTTATGAGAAAAATAAACCTAAGACAAAAGTAAAATACAAGAAGAACCAAGTCTGCATGCCTTGTTAGGATAATTTTCAAAAATATGTCTTACTTGCTGAACTGATGAAATGATTAAGAAATGTTTGATGATAATATTGTAGATATTTGAAGAAGTATGATAAAATGTTTTTCCAATATATTAGAAGTTACTAAAAGTTTCTTGGAAGATAAGTTATTGATTAAATTTTTTTCATAATGATCTAACATATGAAAATGCAAATACGGATGCAGTAATGTACATGTGGAAATGCAAGTGAGACTACATGTTGTGACGCGTAAGGTGAAGTGAGTTGACAAATGTCAAATTATTCACCCCTAAAATTAGCGGAGAAACATGAAATAAAAAATATTCATTCTCTTGACAAGGGCTTACTATTTTGGGTTTAAAGTTACAACCCCTGCTCAAATTTGTGTATATCCAATCATTAAAATCACTTGTCTGAAAGTGGAGTTTCTGAAACTCTTCATCATAATCCTGATGCATTACATTTAGGTTAGCATGACTATGTTGCTTAAATTTGTTTCCTATGTATACCATACCATTTAACTAAGAATTTTGTTGAATAATGGGGTCATGCCCCATGGACATGGAAAAATTATCTTTAGATGCACTTGGATTGAAACTGGGTTCAGAATAGAACAACCCTTAGAGATGGTTTCGATGGGACTATCCAAATTCTCTTATTCCTTTGTTAATTCTATCATGTTCTCACCTGGACCTAGGTCGTCGGAGGGAAGAGATACTAAACTAAGAAGACTACCCATCCCTTATGGTTAAAACATGAGGAAGATTGGATCATCACTCTCTAGGAGTTTCATGATTTCCATTGTGGTTTTAGTGGACCCTGTTTCCATAGATATTGACTTACCCTTATCAGGTTTTGCTACCTCAAATGCCTTTGGGTCAACATCTTTAGCCTTTAGAATGCTTGGGGTAATTGGAACAAATTATTTTGATGGAGGTGTTTTGTTCAATTGGTTCACAGGAAGTTCATACTCCGAATGGACTCGTTTCTTCTTCTTGAGGTTCACTAAGTGTATATCAAAGGGCTTAGGATCCCCTTGGGTGATGAAGACTTTTCCCAAATGGAGGAATCTAACCTCTTGAAACAAGGTATAAGGGATAACCTTCATTCGATGAATCCAAGGTCTCCCAAGGATCATGTTGTAATTCATTTCCCTATCGTTGATGTTAAAATCCGTCAAGATGGTTTTTGGAGCTAGCATGACCGAAAGAAATATGGTTCCAATTGAGGTTTCCTTCATGTTATCATACCTTCGCAATGTGTTTCTTGTAGAGGAGAAATTAGTATCCCCATATCCTAACTTTTGTAAGAAAGAGAAGGGAACCACATTTACAGCAGCCCCACCATTAATCATGGCTCTCTTAATGCAATTTTGTAAACCTAGACCTATAAATATAAGGTAGGATCACCTCTTCAGGAAATTTCAGTGTCAGATGGCATCTTGTATATGTTAAAAATAAATCCAATATCCCTATCACTCTGTCCTAGAGGATATATGTTAAAATCAATATGATTTATTTGAGCACTTAGAGGAGGTGAAACATGGATTAGATGACCAAGACCTAGTGCATCGAGAAATGCAACATGGTGCGCATGGGAATTCTTCAACAAATCTAAGAACGAGATGTGAGAAAAGGTCTTGTTCAAATCTAATATCAAATCATATGCTCCTACCAGTTTCAAGATTGTAAGAATGTCATCTTGCAAGAGGGAATGAACAGGTAGGGATTGTGAAACATATTCCCTTATCTGAGTTATTGCATTGATTTCTAGTTCAACCTCTAGCTCAACCAACCCCAAGATCTTCGAATTATCATTTTTTCCAAGGTTAGGAACAACTCGAGAGTTATCATAATTTTAGGCCTCATGGTCTTTGTTTGTGATAGGAATGCCCTTGTTCACATTCCGAGGGTTCACCTTGGCGTCCGCTGGATGTTTAGGGAATAGATCTCAGAACATATTCAAGTTTGAATTTTGAGGTGCAAAGGGTCCTGTATGACTAGACTGTGGGTTTGTTTTAGGATTTTCTAAGAACATATCTATAAAGAGCTGCCTTTGGTTTTCGGGAAGTATTTTCAAATTTTTTTTACAATCGCGGAAAGTTCTATCATCATGACCTCAAACCTTACGGAAACCATAATACAGGTTAGGATAGTAATTTCTTAGCCTTTGATAAGCATTTTATTGTTTTTGTTTATAATCAGGGTTTTTTTTGAAGAATGGTAGTGGTTCTTCAGTTAGATCACCTTTAAAGGGAATCTCCTCTGATGTCGATGTGCCAAGCTCTCCCTCTCTATCTCAGATTTTACCCTTAGGCAGTTTGGATGGTTTTTTGGATGCTATGATTTTGGGAGCTCAAGGAAGAGTTAAAAGCTTCACCGATGTGGCTAAATCCTCTGATCTTTATCCTCCAAAGGAAATTTCACATGCCAAATCATCCCCCTCTATATGTTTTGGCCAAACTGTTATGAAAACAAAGGCTTATTTCAAGGAAAAGGGCATTATTTGTAGATTCCACAATTTTATTCCTGGACTGCCCACTCTCCATGATTAGATCTCTTCTTCTTGGAAGCCATTAATGGATGGTAAAGTGGATATTTATCCTTTAACTAGAGGTTTTTTCATTGTTGTCTTTGATATTATCTCTGATCGAGACTTAATTTTTGATAGATTGTGGGACTTCTAATCCCACTTTCTATTCTTGAAGCCATGGTTTCCCTTGTTTAATCCAGTCACTGAAAAATTCCAAATTAGTCATGTTTGGGTCCATCTACCATATCTTCCTTTTTGGTTTTGGGATGATAAATGTTTAATCACCATTGGTGACACTCTAGGTAAAACCTTAGCTATTGACACAAAAATGACTTTGTATGAGTATACTATGTATGCTCGCATTTTAGTTGATATGAACACCTCAATGGATTTTCCTACTTATATTGATCTTATGATGGAGGATAGAATATGGAATCAAAAATTGGATTACGAAGGTTTTCCCTTCAGATGTAAACCTTCTTTTCACTTGGACATCTCACTGTGGATTGTAATAATGGGAAGAAACATGCAAGTAGACACACTTCTTGGTGGAAGAATGTGGATCCAAGTCTGTTGGTTGTTGACAGTCATTCTGATTCTGAGTCTGAAGATGGTTCTATGAATAAGGAATTAGTTTTAGTGGAGGAGGAGGTTCCCCCTTTGTCTAACATTGTAGAGGAGAGTTTTGAGGTTGGTACTTCACCCTCTCCTCTTAGTATTTGATCAAACAACAATAATATAGAAATGAGCTTACTAGTTCACACAACAAAAAATGAAAATCTAATTTCTAGTAATGGTTGGTCTACTGTGAATAGAAGAAAGAAAGGGAACAAAGAATCCCTTAAGATTTTCCTTAGATTCCATGGGAAGGTTTCCCAGGGATGAGCTTTCATGTTTTTGTTTTTGTTGTTAGTTTGTAATGTTAGTTGTGTTTTCCTTGAGTTATGGTGCCATTGGTAGAGGATGCTTCATTATTTTCTCATCGATAAATCTTTTCCTCATTATTATATGGGGTAGGGCCCCTTTACCCTCTTTTTCCCATAATAAAAATATAATCATGATTGTAGTTTTGAAACTGATTGTTATAACCATTGGTCATTGCCCCTTATCCAGAGTTTTGGTAATGATTTGGGGCTTGGGTTGATTTTAATTTTTTGGGGGTCATTTTATATCAACTATGTTGACAGAAGACACAATATTAAGGCCTCTTTGATTTCTCAAGTTGTTATTTTTTTAATTGTGGGTGTTACTACTGTTTGGAAAACCAACATTCTTTTCTTGACTAGTAACACCATTCATGGTAGCACTGTCATTGTGATTTTCACCCTTATGTCCTTGGTTATTGGCTCCATTGTTTTGATGATTTGGATTGTTAGGAGACACAAACTTCCCACTGAGACCATAGGTCTTACACCCACTTTCAATAGCAGCTTGGTTGATTTGAAATGCAACTTCCAAAGCTTCCTCGTAGCTACTAAAAGGAAAAATTTGAACTTCTTCCTTATTCTCTCAATTGATCAAGTGAAGAAAAAAATCAAAAAGTTCCATCTAGTCCATGTTGGGTGTAATTACAGAGGAATAAAGAACTTGGCACCATTTTTGGATGAAATGGGTAGAAGATTCATTTTTCTCCTTTCTAATATATAGAAACTCCCTAATCCATGTACATAACAACTTGTTCTTATCAAACTCTCTAACGAATTCAGAAACAAGTTATTTAAAAGAGTGTATGGAGGTTTCTAGAATCTGATAATACCAATCCAATGTGATTCCTTCAAGGGTTTTTGGAAATATTTTAGCTACCAAAAAATCCCAAGGAAGTAACTCCCCAATAGCCATAACATAGGCCTTGATATGAGTGTTTAGATCTTCTTCTCCCTTAAACTTTGGAAGATCAGGAAATGAGCGTGGAATCATGAAACCACGTATGGTAAAGTTAAGATTCTCATTTAAGTAGTCAATGTAGGTACCCATTGCGTAAGATTCCACCATTGAAGATCCACGATGAAGAGGTAGAGGAGGAGGAGGTGGATAAGTTGCATTATAGGAATTGACCAGAATGTATGGAGCTCCTTGATACGGCACATGAATGGCATATGGGTCCATTTGAGGGAACTTTGAGTACATATGCAAGTAAGGTGGGATAATTCCAAGATATGGAATAACAGGTGTAAAACTAGGGGACATCGCATTTCTTGAGGGAGTGGTATTCAAGAATGCACCATCGACCAGCCCTTGTATAGGATAATCTTGAGAAGGATGAGGACCCATCCCTAGTGTGTCTAATCCCATGAGAAGATCACCTAGACTCTTATGAACTAGATAAACTTGTTATAATTGTTGTTCAATGATAGGGATGTATCCTTTGTTGTCAACTAGGTACCCCATGTTTTTCCCTAATGCATGTGTTGGTTACGATGATTGGGAACTCTCTAATTCTCTAATCCTCCCTAATAAGGTAAAAATGACATCATTAGGAGAGTATTGAGTCCATATTTAGGGTGCCTATGGTGTAAGGTTTGGTTGAGAAGGATAATGATACCCTCTTATGAGCTGCTTAGTTTTGTAATTCTTGTCCTCCTCAAAAATAGGAATCTTAGGATAGGTTGTCGATGTATAAACCTTCATCATATCTAAGGATCCATCTATTTGGTGAAGAGGATTAAATATTCATGCATATATGTTGTCTTCTATTGATTGCATGAAAATGTGAGGTTTTGATAAGATTCTAGGGTAATGACATACATCACTTGTGATATTCACGTGGTTTACATTGGGTTAATCAACCTCTTCTATCCTCACATGACTAATAGGGTTTGAAGTGCAACTAGGAGATGTTTGTATATTTCTCATGTAATTTTCAGTCCACATGGAAAGGGAAGGAGATTGTTATGGTTGAACGTTGGTGTAATAACCATTAGAGCCAAATGGCCCACTAAAATCTCTACTAGACATATTTTAGGGGTATGAAATACCTGCCAAAATAGGGGAGGAAATGGAAAGGTGAGATAATAGCAATGAAAGGAAAGGATAAGAAGGGATAAATATTTCACGTCAGGTTCACTAATTTGTACGAAAGAAAATCAAAACATGACCTTCTTTCACACCCAACCTCCCAAGGTCATGTTAGAACAAATGGTGTGGAATATGTGGATAGATGGCTTTAGCAGAATCAATGAATAAGATCTGGTAGTATGATTTCCTAGTAGTTGAAGCAGAAAAAGGGAGATTTAGAGGCTATGAATGGGTAGCGTAAATTCCCTATGGTTTGTTTACCTAACCAAATCTAAATGTTAAACTAGTTTGAAGTTTCCAAATTAACTAAGATGAAATTAACAATCTATTCTAATACTAAAAAGGGAAGCTAATTTAAACAAACCAACAAAACTAGATCATTACAATCATAGACAAAAAATTGCTTTTTCTCTAAACAAATAAATCCTAAACAAGAAAAGTAGCCGGATGTGGCTATTTACATGTGAAATTGTGTATTAAGTCAAAACTAATTTAAAATAAGAAATTTTCCCATTAATCTATGATATGTAGACAGATTCCTACAGAAATTCTTCCCTCAAAATCCATAGGGATAGGAAGAAGATCCATCACCGAGAGCTGTTATGAAAGGTGTAAAACCCTCTTTAGAAATCAATTAACCACTTGAAAATGAAAGAAAATTGATTTCTACTCTATTTAATATGATGTAACCATAATAAATTGTAGAAATTAAGGAAATCAAACAAAAAATAAAACCTAGAATTCACATAACAAATGTAAATCTAGTTGTTTGATAATTTGTCCCCTCAGTTTGTATTTTTATTCTCTATGTGTCCACGTGAATCCAAGGAATTGGGAATGCAGAGGGCAGCAACATGATAAAGTTCTTAAGCAATGGAAGCTTGAAGGTAGTCTGGTTACAATGCAAGTATAAGAGAGATAACATAAGTGAGTAGAGCTTGGCTATTCAATTTCTAGTAGGATTATTGCAACAATACTATGCAAGATGCAAAAAAATTCTTAGGCCATTTTCTTGAAAACAAGTGATGAATAAATTGAAGGTTGGTTATAGAGTGCACAAGTACACTTGGGCAGTAATGGGATGCCAAATCATCACATTATGTAATAAAAAATTACAAGTGAAAGAGGAGTTAATAATTAAAAAATCAAGCCCAAATTTAGGAAATTTGACTAAGAAATGCAGTCCAAAAACTGAATTGGAGTTGAGTTACACATGTATAAAGCACAAGTGAACATTCTGGAAAATTCACATAGAACCACCACCCTATGTAGGGAGGTAGTTACAAAACCACCAACCTACATAGGTGGCGGTTACAAAACCACCACCCTGCCTAGGCAGCGGTTATATGACCACCACCCAGGGCAGGGTGACAGTTTTGTAACTGTTGGCCAAGAAACAAGGAAAATGAAGTGGGAAGCTACATAAAAGTAAGGGAACAATAAGTAAAGTATACTAGGCTACAAATATAAGCTACGATGAGGCTTAGAAACTCAGAAACCTTCAAAAAATACATGAATCATCATCGGGAGAATTTATAACCATCTTTCATCAATGGAGCATGTGAAAATTTGGGTGCGTACAGGCACCTTATCAGGATTAGTAGTCGAGCCCCCATTGACATATCTTTCTTAGTTATCTAGGGGAGTTATCTTTCAGTTATGAATTTCCATGACCTCTACCTTAGCTTCAATTGAAGGGGAGGTGTTGGTGTATATGGCTAGATGTGTTTTCATTTGATGTCTTATCCACCTAGTTGGTTAGTCATCTCACTTAGTGAGAATAGGTCATAGGTTTGAATAGGTCAATACGGTTGTGTACACGTGTCATGCACAAGAGTTACACAACACTCCTATATATACCCTTTATTTTTTATTTATGAGCATGATAGACACTTCGTTTGTCTTTCTCTACTGGATTCTCACTTTGATTTTGATTTTTTGCTTATTGTGTGAAGGAATTCATGACTCCATTGAAGTGCGACCGTGATCAATGTGTAAAACTTTATGAGTTGATTCTCATAATCCAATCCGACATGTCCAAAGATTCTTTCACATGTTTTGAATGATGGGTTGAATATGTTAGCCGCTCATGATATTTTCAAAATATTTAAGGACTTAGTTGAAAAGGAATCCTCAATGGACAATGATTTTTATTTTAGAGAGATTGATAAATCAATCTTATGTAAGAATGTTTTAAGCAGTTTGGCCAAACTCATTAGGAATTATTAGAAGCTTTTTGGAAAGATGAACAACATATTTGAGACATGCGACATTTTAAATCAATATTCCTATGGACCTGATGAAAAATAAACACAAGATATGATTTGAAAGTTCCAGGAATATCATCTTGAGCAAGAAGAGCTTGATGATGAAAAATATAAATATGATTGAAAGATTTATTACGCTTTTCCTTTTTTGCATCGAATATGTTTATTTTTGAAATGTTAGAACATATTTTAAATTTGCAAGTTGACTGGTTCATTTTATGAGAACCAGTCAAGTGAGCTTTTAATGTGTATTTGCTATTTTTATCCAATCCAAACCACTTCCCCCCTTTCTCTCTTCCCTTTCTCTATAAATGTAAACTTTTGAGGAATTGTAAAGGGTTGGAGATTTTAGGAATAATAGTATAGACATTGGAGTTGTAAAAGAGATAAAAACTTTATATTTTCAATCTTGGTACCAAGGAATATAAGAGATATATTACAAAATTTGTGTTGTGGTATTATTTTCTTCATTTAAGGTATTTTTCTTAAGTTCAATGCATTGTATGGTTGTTTAAATTCCAATATCTTGTTCATTATATCTTTAACACTTTATTACTATTTTATCCCACATGATTATCTTCAGATCTATATTTACCAAGGAGAAAACACTTTTTCACTATTTTTTTCCACACTTATAATCCTCTATCATCACCTCTTTTCTTATATTCTCTTCAATCTTATATTATAAAAGAATAAATCTATTAGGATAAGATCCCAACCCCAAATGTTTATAATAGTGTAAATATTGTAAATATTCATTGGTGTTTTTAGAATAGTAATAAATAGGAAACCTCCCCTTATCTGACAAGGGAATTCGTCCCACCTGTTTTGGTTGAATCCTATATTTTTTATTTGATTAAATATCCAACCAACATGATCAGACTTGAAGAGGGCTGAATACATCTCAGAAAATTTAACCCTTAACTTTGACGTAATGTAAAGTTTGGTCCCATTGGCGTAGAGCTTGGTTTGCATTGATAAAATTGACTCTGACTTTTATGTCATTGAAACTTGAATTTGGAATATCAACATAGTAGGGAGGTAATGTGGATCGATGTAGGGAGGTAGCTTATTGGACTCAAACAACTCACCATTTACAATGTGACTTGGACACACTTTTAGAGAATATGGCTTAGATAATTGATATTTGGGTACAGGTGTCCTTTCATGGAGATCATCACTAGTGCAGTTCAACTAGATTAGAGTGGTATAAAACAACTTGGAAAATGCAAAATGGATCATGTCTTTCCCTGCAATGTAACTTGGTGTCACATACACAACTCCCCCGCAACTTGGTAGTGAAACTTACCTAGCTTTCCAAGGAGATTTTCAGAGCCAACAAAGATAGAAAACTTGCCTCTAAATTTATAGGTTTTTTTAGAGATAGAGTAGACTATTTTTGTCTCCAATTTTAGAGATAAAACCCCTAATGGGGAAATAATTCCTTGATTTTTTTTAAATTTTTTTTGACTTCTAGTGAGTGATGCTTGGTGCAGGAGGTAGTTTCTAGGTGATTCCTCCTTGCCCAATGCACAACATAATTGATTTTTTCTGATAATTTCATGAAAAACTCCTGTATATATTCCAGGTGGTGGAGATGTAGGGAATGGGGTTAGGAAGCTATAGGATGCAACTCTAGATCTCGTTTTCTTATAATGAATTTTGCAATCCTCCTCAAAATCTTCTACAAAATTTCTACACTCCTTTTCTTCATATGGAGGATCCTGCTCTAATACCAAATGTAATGTAGAATAATGAGGAAGCCTATAGTTTTTTTATTGATATGAAATAATCTAATTACATGGATTTCCATATGCCTAAATAATTACATATATTAGACAACAAATATTACAAATAACATTGTTATATGTGTGTAAAAATACCCAACAAACATACAAACATGAATATAAAATAAATAATATGGCTATAACAAATTAACCATATAACAACTAATTACCTAAGTAATAAATAAATCACTTATGGTAACTGTTAGGTTGTGAAGTTTTTTTTCATGTGATATATGTTGTAAATTGTATACTAAAAGTATTGTACACTCTTCATGTATTCTTGCAGGGGTTCAGGGGTAGAAGTTTCTGAGAATTTGTTTTTGAGTAACCAAAAAATGTGGTCTTTTCATGTATTAATTATATGGGGGGTATTTAATCCATAAGTTTATGGGTCGGTTTATTATCCCATAGTATTGTAAAAATACTTAGATAGTTAACCTATTAATGTACTTATAAATATATGGACATAGAATAAGGAGAGATATGGGTGTGTGGAATTCAAGTGTGAATTTGAGACAATTTGTTGAGCATAGCTCCCAAACAAAATTTGTGCATTATAATTGTGAGAAGACTGATCTAAGAGTGGATTATACTCTTGTTGGCTCGTAATAAAATTTGGGCAAATGTTTCTTAGTGGATGTAGCCCACATTGGTTGAAACCACATTAAATCATGTCCTCTTGTTGTGTATTTTTTGTTTAAAGTTTTTGTTGTTGTGATTATGTGGGATTAATTCACATATATTTTTATTTATCCCTAACAATAACAATATAAAAATAGAAAATGTAAAATTAATCTACATTATGGGTTTTTACCTAACACTCTACTAGCCTTATCATCAAACCATAATTACATATATCACCAAAGATTATTGAGAAAAATGATAGCAAATATAAGTGCAAAATAAAAAAGAAATGAAACTTGCTTTGTATTATATTAAAAAATATAGAGCTTGGGATCTTTACACATAATTTAGGGTAGAGCTTCGTTGTTCAAAACATTGCACTACAAGTGACTAGAAAAATAATGGGGGTAAGTGCATGGAAATAGGGGGCCAAAAGGGGGTCTTAAGTGGACAATTTTTTCTAAAAATTATAAATCTTCAACTTGTATGAGTTATTTGAGATAGTTACACTCAAATTTTGAAAATATTATAAGAACATGAATTGCAGCATTTCAATTCTAGTTTATAAATGATTAACTAAAAAAAGAATAGGTTGGGCTAGTTAATCTAATATAAAATGACATGTAAATGCAAAAATGACCCAAGTAAATAATCTAATGAAAGTAGAAACCCCAATATGAAAGAAGAGTGAGGAAGTGACTCAGCTGATTAAAGAAGCTTGTTGGAGTATGTTGCAGAAGTGACTGGAGAAACATAAAGCAGGAATGACTGTGCAGAGTTCTTGAAAAGGATGGATCTGGACTATCTAGCTGAACTAGAGCACTTGGAGAGGTACTGGGGCACCTGCGGGTACTCTAGTTTGCAGAATGGGCTCCCTAGTTTGTACAAAAGGTCTAGAACTAGGTTTTACAGGTTTGACAGGTGGTCCAAAAGCCTCACTATGTGTCTCATCAAATTCACTACACTGTTCCAGCTATTGCTGATAATCCAAGATGTATAGAAGACATACAAAAGACCAAAATAAGTATCAAAACCCTACAAAAAGAATAATGCAAATGAATGGCTTAGATTGAACTTAGCTACAAAAATAGTGGGCTTACTAATTGAGTGCTACATTGCATTTCAGACCCAAATGTAGTTTTGGTGTGTGTGTGTGTGTGTGCACGTATAATGTGCCCTAAGTGATCTTGTGTGTGAAATAGCGAACAATAACTAAATGTATAAAATGCAATAGAATGTGTGCATGGAATAGAATAGAATCCACCCCATATGCTTGTGTGATGCAGATGAACCAACCTTATCTTTGTGATGGAGCTAATGGATGTAAGTGATCTCCAAATGGATATAACTCTAGGTGGATGATAGTAGTGACTAGTGCTTGGTCCCTCATTATGGTCTCATAACTTTATATTTATAGGGTTATCTTGATCTAATTTTTTAATTAACCCCAAAATGGTCAACCACAAAAAAGATAAAGATCTCAAATGGCTAAAAAGAGCTTAAAAAGTGGTGGGAAAGTTAAAAAAGGATCCGGGTGCCTCTGGTGGGACCAGGGTGCCCATGGGAACCCTAATACCAGTATGTGTGCCCCAGTCAAGGATAAAATAATGGAAGATAAACAAAAATGACTAGGCATGTGTGTGTAAAAGGACATGAATGATGAAATAAAAAAAGAGAAGATGGCCAAAAGACAGGGGTTAGTTAGTACTTTCTTCACTCAAAAACCTTATAAATAGTAGTATGATATCAGGATTAAATAATGTCTACAGTACATGATTTTATGTCTACATTTACCCCCACTTTATGTTGGTGAGGAGAAAGATTGATAACATAAAGTAGATAGAGATGTGTACTTGATAATCCATGTAGAGTGATGTAGAAATGCGCTGAAGGACTAGACAAAGTGTTGAATTCTAAAAAGATGATGGAGCATGAAAACTATAGATTAAAAAGTGTAAAATAAAGTGATGAGAGTGCACCTATGGTGGAAACGCGTGTGTAGCTGTTATTTTACTTACATGGTTAGTATGGTGTGTGGTTTTGTGAAGTATTATTATTGATGTTGTTGTTGTTATTGTCCCTGTTTGATTGCATGTTTCTTAAAGGGTTGGACCTACAAGGAGAAAATGATCAAGTAGTCAAATATATATTTATATAAAAATTCAATTTAAAATACGCATGTAAATGTATGTAAATGTAAAGTAAGTAAATGAAAAAGTGTAAATGGAACATGTGCACTTGATCTATGTCAAGAAAGAGAGTGTGAAAGGATAGCCTGTACTATCGGGGTTTTTTGGGTGTATTGATGCCATAGGGTGAAGAAGTATAAGGAAGAATTCTATTGTATCCTCTAGCATTTAACTACTTCCTTGAAAGTGTGTGAAGAGATCTTTGTACGTCATAGTTTTTTGAGAGATTCGAAGACACTGACAAAAGTAGTGTAGGGAGGCACACCCAATGTAACCTCCGAGCTTGTAGTTTCTTCCAAGAATGCTAAGGACACCATGTCCTATTAAAGAAACTATGTATGGAGGTCATAGATTGGTCTGAACCCACTCAATGTATGTAACCCACAATGCCAAGGGTGAAATGTGTACTAAACTGAACCAATGTAAATTTTTTGTATTAGTATGTAAAACAAAAAATAGTGCCCCCCTCTTTTGGGGTGCAAACTGCATCGTTGATAGGAGAATGTGGCCCCAAAATAGGACCAACTTCATGAGCTGTACCTTGGAAAGTGCTTGGTAGAAACCAAGGCACGCAAAAATAAGAAGGCTAGCCAAAGGCAAGTGTTAGTATGAACAAACATGTATATAAAAAACAATGTATAAGCTATGCAAACAATGTGTAAGCTACCAAACAAAGTAATGGAAACACATAAGAAGAAAATTAAGTCTCACAAAGTGAGATGCAAACATGGGACATCACTCACAATGTCATAAGACATGTAAGGCCAACATGGCCATAGACGACAAACACATGTTCACACCAAACATAGGGCAAGGCCCACATAAAAAAAACAATAACAGACAATGTAGCTAACAAGTATGGAAGAAAATATCCCTACATAATAAATGTTGCACATGATACACCGGTTAGCATGTTAGTTAGATAACTAGTATGTCAGAAGCATGTATAACCAAGTAATGTAAAGTGTTAAGTAAAAAATGAAACAATAACACTTGTGAGAGATGAATTTGGATACCCCCAACAAAAAATTCTAGAAGGGTAGAGAGATAGCATTTGTGTTGCATGTATGAGACCTGTATTTGCAATCACAACTAAAAAAAGATGTGAATGTGCATGTATGGATGATATAGATAAATGACATACAAGTAATCTAGTTAGAATGTGTAGTAAAGTGACCATGAGAAAGAAAATGTAAGAAAGAGTAAAAGTAACCATAATATGTAGTATACTATGGATGGATGGAATGGAATGCAAAATGGAGTGATAGGAGTTGCGTGCCCCCCCAAGTGAATGGAAATATATGTAGTAAGGTTAATTTGGTTTTCCCCCGTAGTAGTCAAGAATGAACTGTAAATAAGAGTGCGTCATTGAGAAATGGTCGAATAATGTGTGTTGTGTCTAGTGTGGTGTGATGAGTGTGTATGCATAGTGATGATGATATGTGACATGCATAAGAGATGTGCGTGAACCGTATTGCTGAAGCATATATCATGAAAAAATGAATGTATGAGTGATGATTTATCGCTAAGCTTATATCACTATATGATGAATAGTGAGGAGTGGTGATGTAGCCTAAAGCGTATACTACTACTAAATGAAGGGATAGGGAGTGGTGATGTAGCCGAAAGCGTATATTACTATAAGATGAACAAATAGGAGTGGTGATGTAGCCTAAATTATATACCACTACAATACGAAGGGATATGTGACTATTTAGCCTAAAGCGTATGTCACTAACCTACTAATTTTGCATGATGGAATGCCGAATGGTGAATGTGTGATTATGATTAGGTCCATTTGATTTTTAAACCCTCGAAAGCCGAATATGGACCAAGGAACTAAAGTGCATAATAGGGTAGTACATCACATAAAATATGATGCAGTATATATAATGAATATGAACAATGACCATGTGATGTGTATGAAGTGTATAGTATGGAGTGTAATATGCATAGTATGCCTAAGAGCATATATTATGTAGGATGCAATGCTAGATGAGTATGATGAAGACTAGTAGGATGTATAATTTATAGATATGCAAAATTAGAAAAGATATGGACTAAATGTAGAATGTATGATGCAAGATGTGAAATACAATGTGTGGTGTCTATAGTGCAGTGTGTAGGGTTCATGTGTAGTAATCCCTCAACATTCAAGTGTGAATTGAAGCACAAGAGTGTGTCATCGGGTAATGAAAATGCAATAAAGTATGTATGACTATGTAAGATGAGATGATGCTAAGATGAGGTATGCATGAATGCTAGGAGTGTGATGTAGTACTATGTAATTGTGCTATAATGAGGGGTTTTTTGTGTTAAATTTTATGCCCCTAAGTGCACGCACAAGAAGATCATGTAAATTCATTGAGAAGATCATCATCCTCCGGGTCATAATCGAATGGATAAACATTAGTAACTTGATAAGAAATAATATCTAGTTGATCATGTAATGATCCATTGAGGCATAAGTTATACATACCCATAACATAATCCTCATTAGTAAACGGAGGAAGAAGACAACCATGTGCATACCAATGAGTAAGATTCTGTGTATGACCTAAGAAAGAGATATTGTAGATGAAGATGCATCCAAAAGGCACGGGGAAAGAGATATCAATATAATTTGGATCGAGAGTGCCCCCAATATAATCAAGCCATGATTTCCTTAATGTGAGTGGAGACACACAAGGAGTGCTCGATAGATAGACCATGAGATGAAAGACATGCAATCCATAAGAAACTTTAATACGAACAAATCCATAATAAATATTTGGAGCATGTAGTGTAGGAAATAGATCCTCTAAAGAAAAAACTAAGAGAGCCAAGATATCATGTGTACGTATGGTGTCATCTCATATAGGATTAAATGTAATATGTTACCAATATGGGTCATTCATGAAGAGTGTGTAAATGGTGGGCATGCTAGTGCAGGTGGTACATCTGAAGGTGTAGGAGATAGAGCAATGTCCATAGACTGAATAGACCCTTGATAAGGAATCATAACATAGTAATAATAGGTGTCATAGAAGAAACTACATCTTTCACACAAATGGTACCATCAAGTAGTGGTAAGTGTGGTGGTTCTTCGATAGGTTGGGGATCATTTGTAATATCGGTGCATGGAATAAGAGGACTAGTATTAAGAGCTCGATTGCAATATTGAAATGGATTATGGTCATGAAAAATAGTGTCCTCAATACTCTCATGTAATAATTTAATAAAATTATGGATAATAGAGGCAATAACTTGCATTTCATGAAGCCATGGCCTATCAAGTAGATAGTTGTAAGAAACTAGGAAATCATCAATGAAAAATACAGTGTGGAGAGTCTTAGGAAAAACAATGATAGGCAATGTAATGTGACCAAAACATGGATATAAAGAACCATCATAAGAATGTAGTGAAACACTAGAGGGACTAACATCATGAGTGAAAATATTTAAAGCTTCAAGGAATGAAATAGGAGACAAGTTAAGTTTAGATCCATTATCAATAAAAGTGCACTTAACATCTACATTATGAATACACCATATGATATGTGGAGGCGGGTCATTATCAAAAGTGTGAACATCAGCGGGAAGGTTATATTTAAAAACTAGGTATGAAGAGAATGCATCGGAAAATGCTTGATAAACCAAATTTGGATACATGTCAGCACAAATATGAGTAGCAACAAGAAAGTGTCCGACTCTATGTTGTAAATCAAGATTTACAAGAAAATAATGATTCAATGAGATACTCATGATGACTAAACCCTAGGATGACAAGTAATGAATGAATAACCTAGAAGTGTGAATGATCAAGTCAGGTTCACCAAAATGATTAAATAAAAAATGGAATCTGTTGGGGTAGTTAATCAAATCTAGAACGACTTGTAAATGCAGTAAACAAATATAGAAATGACCCAAGCAACTAATCTAATGAAAGTAGAAACCCCAATATACAAGAAGAGTGAGGAAGTGACTCAGCTGATTAAAGAAGCTTACTAGAATATGTTGTAGAAGTGACTGGAGAAAACAAAAAACAAGAATGACTATCCAGAGGTCCAAAAAAGGATGGATTTGGACTATCTAGCTAGACTAGAGAACCTAGAGAGGGATTGGGGCACTTGCGGCCACTTTGGTCTATAGAATGGACACCCTAGTTTGTTTAAAAGGTTCAAAAATAGGTTTTACAGGTCTGATAGGTGGTCCAAAACCCTCGCTATGTGTTGCATCAGATTCGCTGCACGGCTCTAGATGTCATTGATAATGTAAGATGTATAAAATACCTGCAAAATCCCAAAAGAAGTAACAAATCTTAAAAAAGAAGAATGAAAATGAATGGGTCGGAAATGACCTTAGCTACCACAATAGTGGGCTTACTAACTAAGTTCTACACTATATTTTGGACTGAAATTTAGTTCTGGCATGTGTGTGCATAATGTTCCCTCGATGCTCTTGTGTCAATCGCACTTTGTGAAGTATCGGACAATAACTAAATGTAGAAAATGTAATAGAATGTGTGCATAGAATATAATAGAATCCCCCTTATGTTTTTGTGATGCATATGAACCAGCCTTCTCCTTATGATGAAGTTAATAGATACAAGTGATCTCTAAATGGATGCAACTCTAGGTGGATGATAGCAGTGACTAGTGTTTGGTCCCTCATTATGGTCTCATAACTTTATATTTATAGGGTTATCTTGATCTAGTTTCATAATTAACCCCGAAATAGTCGACCAAAAAAAGATAAAGATATCAAATGGATAGAAATATCTCAAAAAGTGGTGATAAAAACAGATCGGGCTGCCCCTGGTGGGATTAGGGCGCCCCAATACTAGCCTGAATGCCCCAATACCAGCCTGAGTGCCCCATTACTAGCCTAAGCACCCCATTTAAGGATAAAATAAAGGAAGATAGCTGGAATATACTTGGCATGTGTTTGTAAAAGGTCGGGAATGATGAAATTAAATAAGAGAAGATGGCCAAAAGATGAGGGGTTAATTAGCACTTTCTTCAATAATTTTTTTTTCTAAATAGTAGCTTGAGACCGGGACTAAATAATATCTATAGTGCATGATTTTGTGTCTACACTAAAATACTTTTTTTTTTTCTAAAAATTGTTAATTATAAGTGGGTTAAAGATCTAAAATGCCAACAGGTGCTCCTATATAAAAAAACATAGTATATAGTCAATCGTACCCCCCCATTTTTTGAGCACTATTTAGTATTTTTGGAAACCCTTTGGTAGAAAGATAGGTAAGAGCATCTAGTTTGGGATAGAATTTATTTTTGATTTTTTAGTGATTATTTTTTTTAATGATTTTTAAAGTACAAAGATTTTAAATTTTAAAAAAGAAGGGATAGCCAACCATTCCCCCCCTAACTACCTCAAAAAAATGTTGAAAATTAGTTTTTTTTAATATGTATAGAATTAGTCCTAGTTTGGACTGTATAATTTATATTCAATTTTGATTATTAGAAAAAAATACACACAATGAAATATATAAGTGTAAAAAATCAAAAAAATAGGCTTAGAAATACATAGAAAATAATTAGTATGGAGACCTTATACAAAGTCAAAAAAATTGAAAAATCATATATTTAGAAAGAAGAAAGTTTACTCGACCATGTAGTCATTTTTTTAATAAATGTGTTGATCTTTTTTATTGGATTTATTAAGGAGGAAGGAACATTTTACCATTTTATTCAAAACCATGTTATTTACTATGTTTTAGTAGGTCCATGCCTCAGGCTTGGGGATCCAAACCGGATCCAAGCCAATAGGTTTGCCTTGAAAAATGAAAAAAAGTTATAATGCGAGCATGTTTTGATTCTTTATACACGCCATTCCCTCCAACATCCTTTTCCACATCTTTCAGGAGACCTTTTTCGCCACTCTGCCTGGTCTGCACATTCCTATACATTCCTGCACAAATTTTGAGTAGTTGAGGTGGTCCCCTACCCCACTATCTATATTTTTCTAATCATGGGGGATTAAAAATTACATATTGATATGAAGAAGGTCAAGAAAAAGAGGCCAAATAAATTGGAAGACATTAGAATAAAGAAAGTGAAATGGATGCCAAAACTTCATGGAGGGAAAGGTACATCTACTATATCAAATGTACCTCATGTTTTAGAACATGACGATGAAATACATAATGAAATTGAGGAAAATAATGATTTTGAAATAAATATTGATAATGAATTGAATGATAATGTTGTTATGGATAAATAAATTGGTATGAATTCAAATGTTGAACCTTTACATGAGAATCTAAATGTTAATCTTGAAATTTGCATGGAAACATTGAATGAAGAAAGTAACCTTGCTAATGAATCTTCAACTCTAAGAACACGTCATTCCATTTTGTAAAGAAAATCCATTCACGTAATTGAAATTGATGAAAAAATTATTAAACCAATGGCTAACAAAATTTGAAAAGAAAAGCTATGGGAATTTGGGATAATTACTTATAGAAATTAAATGATACAAAAAGATGTAAATTATTTATTACATTGATGAAATTAATTAATATAAGACCTAAAATGAAGACCCTAGGGATAAGAACATTTAATGTTGATGCTCAAATGTGGTAATTGTAGAAAATATATATAAAGCATACCATACTGTAGGTATCAAAAAACACTCCAAAGATAGTAATGCTACACAGTGTGCCCTTACTAATTGAATAGTAAGTGATAAAATAGTTAATAAATGCTTGATTAGAAAAACAAGTAGAGATTTGAAGCTAAACAGAAAAATACTAATGAAAGAAATAGGGAGACACAAAAGTATTGAGTCTTCCAATAAAACTAACTATTGGGCATTCTCTAGTAGAATACCATGGAAAGATAAGGATATATATTATATTCTAAAATAATTACTTGTAAAGTTTTGGAATGAGAACACAAGGGTGTCACTAAATAGAAGAGATACAATAAAAAGAAGAATAGGTTCTTGTAATCATGAAGCACATGTAAAATATTTCTTGGATATGACTCAAACACAATTATTCTCTAAGTTTAAGAATGAAAATATATAAATTAACATTAGCCAAATATTTTTTGAAATAAACAAACCCTTTTATGTGAAAATCAATCATTCACGTACCACTTGTTGTTGTAGACATCATGTTTGAATTTTCAATGCATTATGATATTTTTTGTCAAGTACGTTGTGTTTTACATACTGACATCATGTTGCAGGAGTGTGGATTAAATGTCCCACCAAAATCTGCAAGGGAATTTATTCCTACAATATTTTGTGAAAGATCAATTGGATTTTTTTTATAACAAAGCATGTTTAGATGGAACGTGCAATGTATGTTGTGGCTTGCCAAAATTGAAAAGTTGTATCCATGAGGAGAGTACACATTCAATAGGAAAATAATTAGTTGGTTTCAAAAAATATAAATATGTGGTATATCAATTAAAAGATGGAAAATAATCTAAGAGGTGTGAGCTTGTTGCAAAACAATTACTTGTATCAGAATATATGGTCAAATTCAGAGAGGAAATTTTTATGAGTATGCAAGGCACACACATAGAGCTTGATTATTGGATGAAAAATTCAAATTAATTAAGGACACATTCCCACTTGGTACTATTGTTTCAAGTAGTTAAATTTGTAGAGAATTACTCATTGCAGCCATAAATGGAGGTTCAGTCACAATACTATAACTCAGTGCAAGTTGCTATTTTTATGCATATAACATTCATGAACTCTCTAGAAATCACTAACCAAGATCAAAAATATTAAGAGAGTATCATTTCTACATAAGTGATGATTGTACACATTCTACAAAATATGTGCAAGGGTGTTTCCAGTTTTTTCATGAGAACTTGGCTGAGAGGAAATTATTTTCAATCAACATTACATTTGGTCAGACAACTGCACATCACAATTCAAGAATACGTGGATGTTTTATTGGATAAACAAGATGCACATAACATAAGGTATACAACATATCTAAATTTTTACTAAGAATGAACATGGGAAAGGAGAGCATGATGGTGCAGGAGTATGTGTGAAAAGATCCCTTATAAGAGAAGAATTAAAGTTCAAAGATGGTGCTAAATTTATAAGTGCAGAAAGCATTATTGATTGGTGTAACAAGAACATGGGCCATGAATCTCAAAAGAGTTCAACAATTTGTAGATATTTTTGGTTGATAGAGGAACAACATTTGGAAAGCTATGAATATTGTATGACAGTTATAAGATCAAGTGATATGCACTCATTTCGTAGTTCAAATGTAAATTTTTGCACTATTCATACTAGGTGCATGACATGTTTTTGTATATCATGTATTGATTTTGTGTGGAATGAATGTGAGTCAAAATAGTGGGTGGATGAATGTACTTGTAGACCTCTAATTCCACTTGACACATATCAAGTTCCACGAGCATTACAACTTACAATGTCTTTAGATCATATGACAACATCACCTGACTTTGACCAAGTCTCTGATTTAGTGAATCAAGGTACATACATGTCATGTTATAAATTTATGAATTATGAAATGATAATCTCTTAATGTATTTAAATTTGAATTGATTTTTACTTTGTGATACAAGGAAAGTTTTTACATTTATTGCAACAGAATTTAACGAAGAGGGAACAAACTACTTCTTGTCTTAGTGAATCAAGGTACACACATGTCATGTTATAAATTTATAAATTATGAAATGATAATATCTTCATTTATTTAAATTTGACTTGAGTTTTACTTTGTGATGCAAGGAAAGTTTTTACAATTATTGCGACAAAATTTAACAAAGAGGGAACAAAACACTTCTTGTCTTGTTGTGTAGAGGGAAAATAAAAATTGACTTCCACACTCATTGATGGTGAAAACCTTGAGTATCCCACTAGGTCAATGGTAGTCATTGGAACTTGGCTTCGATGATATCCTATCAAAAAATCAAATAATTGGTTGTTTGAAGACTATGAAATACATAGAAATATACTTCACTATTCACATTTAGTTCTTGCAAAAAATATTTAGTTGATCAAATATCAAGGTAGGCCATCAAACAAGAATCCGTGGAAGGTTTGTGAATTAGATCATGAAGCAATTATTTCTACTGTCAAGAGTAGAGTTGATCCTTGCAGTTCATTGGATTGAATTTCCAAAGGTATGTTCACTTAAGATTAATATATTCATCTACATGAATTTGATTTGAATATTTACTTTAATGATTTTGTTTAAATTTTGTATGTTTTAAAATTCTATTTAATTGTTTACTAACATGTTTACGTAGATTAGTGGTGCCAAAGAATCTTCCACCTTTTAGGTGGTTGGCATCTATTAGTAGAGAATTTATTATTCTCGAAGCTAAGAGAAGCTAGGGAAAATTAAATATTGGAAATGAACAAAAAGAAAAAATTCTCATTTCACCACCTATATTGTATGAAAAATATCTTCTTACAATTCTCATTTCACAACCTATATTGTATGAAAAATGTCTTCTTAACATGTTTCCTAGTACTTGTTTGACATTGAAGGATTTTGGGAGCTGAAACTAAGCCTCACCTAATGTTTACCAATCCATTCCAACATGTATGCCACATAGTCAGTTTTGGTGCCATGAGATTTCATTTACAAAATATTGCATTGGACAACCTTACACTAACTCACACTGCAGTATTTGGCATGGTTGGAAACAATAGGACAGTGAGAGGAATGAATTGAAATGGATAAAATGAGAGAATGGATTTCATTAGAGGGTCCTAACATGGTGGTGTAGGATCATACAATACCTTTCAAGGTGCCACGAAGATCAAGAAATCACCTGACAAACTTATAGTTTTTTTTACTCTCAAGGATCTTAAGGGAATATGCCAACGTACTTGGGAAGTAATGAAATCATTAGGAACAAAAAAAATCCTTTCCCAACATTTACTAGGATACCGCGATGCATGCACGCAGTTGGTTTAGTGCCAGGAGCTTCCGTTTGTAAAATATTTCATTGGACAACATTACACTAACTCACACTACAGTATTTAGCATGGTTGCAAACAATAGTATAGAGAGAGGACCGAATTGAGATAGAGAAACCAAGATAAATAATTTTTTAGAGGGTCGCAACATGGAGGTGTAGGATCAGACGAGACCTTTCAAGGTGCCACAGAGATCAATAAATCACCTGGTGAACTTATAGCCTTTTTTACTCTCAAGGATCTTAAGGGACTACACTCAACCAACATATCTAGGAAGCAATGACATCATTATAAACTAAAAAAAATAGTCATCCATCATTTACTAGGTCAACTTGACGCATGGGCATAGTTAGTTTGGTACCATGAGCTTTCGTTTACAAAATATTGAATTGGACAAACTTACACTGAGTCACACTACAATATTTGGTATAGTTACAAAAATAAGTACAAAGAGAGGACCAAATTGAGATGGAGAAAAACAAGACATGATTTTGTATAGAGTTCTAACATGGAGGTGTAGGATCAGGAGAGATCGTTCAAGATGCCATGGAGACCGATAAATCACCCAACAAACTTATGGTATTTTTTTATCTTAGGGATTTAAGGGACTATGTCTCCAATGACATATCCCAGAAGCATGAGCACCATTGATCACCAAAATAAAGCCTCCCTAAGAATTTTCTATGCCACCCCAATGTCTGAGCGTAGTTGGTTTGGTTCCACAAGCTTCTATTTGTACAATATTACATTAAATAGCCTTACACTGACTCAAACTAGATTATTCGACATGGTTGCAAACAATAAGAAAATGAGAGGATGGGATTGATATGGAAGAACTTTAGATAGGATTTCATAGAGGGTACTAATGCAAAGGTGTAGGATTATACAAGACCTTTCAAGGTACCACATAGATCAAGAAATCACGTGACAAATTTATAGTCTTTTTCACTCTCAGGGATCTTACGAGACTACACCCAACTGACATAGCCAAGAAGCACCGACATCATTGCACACTAAAAAAAATCCTCCTCAAGAATTTACAAGGACTCATTGGCATGTGTGCACAATCAGTTGAGTGCCACGAACTTCCATTTGCAAAATATTACATTGGACAACCTTACACTGATTCAAACTAGACTATTGGACATAGTTCGAAACAATAGGAAAATGAGAGGACCAAATTAAGATAGAGAAAAATAAGATATAATTTTTATAGGGTCCCAATACATAGGTTTAAGATCAGATGATACCTTTCAAGGTGTCACGGAGACCGAGAAATCACCCAACAAACTTATAGTCTTTTTTACTCTTAGGGCTCTTAAGGGACTATTCCTGACTGACGTAGCCAGGAAGCACTGTCATCATTGGGCACCCAAATAAATCCTTCCTAAGAACTTACCAAGCCACTCCAACACATGTACATAGTCAGATTGGTGCCACAAGCTTCCGTTTGCAAAATATTTTATTGGACAACCTTACACTGACTCAAGCTAGACTATTTGGCATGGTTGCAAATAATAGGATAACGAGAGGACCAAATTGAGATAGAGAAAACTGAGACATAATTTTGTAGAGGGTCCCAATGCGGAGGTGTGAGATTAGATAATACCTTTCAAGGTTCCACAGAGACCGAGAAATCACTTGATGAACTTATAGTCTTTTTTGCTCTCAGGGATCTTAAGGGACTACAATCAGCTGACATAGAAGAGAAACATCTTCATCATTGGGAAATGAAGTGAATCCTTAAAAAACATTTACCAGGTCACATTGATGCATGTGCACAGTTGGTTTGGTGCCACGAGATTTTTTTTGAAAAATATTACATTAGACAACATTACACTGACTCAAACTAGACTATTCTACATGGTTGCAAATAATAGGACAACGAGAGGACCAATTGAGATGGAGAAAACTGAGACATAATTTCATAGAGGGTCCCAACATAGAGGTGTAGGATCAAAAGATACCTTTCAAGGTGTTATTGAGATTGAGAAATCACCTAATGAACTTATAGTCTTTTTTACTCTCAGGGATATTAAGGGACTATGCCTAGATGACGTAGCCTGGGAAGTACCGACACCATTGGAAACCAAAACGATGCCTCCCCAAGTGTTTACCAGGACACCCTGATGTGTGTGCATAGTTAGTTTTGTGCCACCAGATTCCATTTGTAAAATATTACATTAGACAACCTTACACTGAATCAAATTAGACTATTCAGCACGGTTGAAAACAATAGGACAACAAGAGGAAATGAATTGAGATGGAGAAAAATGAGATAGGAATTTGTTGGAGGATCCCAAGACAGAGTATGATCATTTGATCCCTTTCAAGGTGCCACAGAGACTGAGAAATCACTAGTGAACTCATAGTATTTTTTTCTCTCAGGGATCCTAAGGGACTATGCTTGATCAACATAGCCTAGAATCACATTGTTGAGCACCTATAATGAAACTTCCCCAAGAATTTAACCTAGGATGCCTTGATGCGTGTGCGTAGTTGGTTCAGTGCCACGAGCTTCCATTTCTAAAATATTGCATTGGGAAACCTTACACTAACTCAAAATGGATTAGTTTAACATGGTTGACAAACAATAGGACAACGAGAGGACTAAATTTAGATGGAGAAAACTTAGATATAGGATTTTCATAGAGGGTCCTAACATGGAGGTGTAGGATTAGATGAGACCTTTCAAGGTGCCATGGAGAGCAAGAAATCACCCAATGAACTTATATCTTGTTTTCTCTCAAGGATCTTAAGGGACTACGCCTGACTAACATAGCATGTAAGCACATACACCATTGGGCACCAAAACAAATCCTCCTCAAGCATTTACTAGGCTACCTCTTCAATGTGTGGTCACATTCGATTTGGTGCCAGGAGCTTTCTTTTTACAAAATATTTCATTGGAAAGCCTTACATTAACTCAAACTCAACTATTCACACATGGTTGCAAACAATAAGAACAACAAGATGACCAAATTGAGATGGAGAAATCTAAGATAGGATTTTGTAGAGGGTCCCAAAATGGAGGTTTAGGATTAGATGAGACATTTGAAGGTGCCATAGAGACTAAGAAATCAGCCCAACTAACTTATAATCTTTTTTGCTCTTCAGGTCTCTTAAGGGACTACGCCTAGGTGACGTAGCCTAGAAGCACGAGAACCATTGGGCACAAAACTGAATCCTCCCTAAGAATTTACTAGACCACCTCGATGCATGTGCATTTTTTGGTGCCATGATATGATTTTTTACAAAATATTGCATTGGGAAGCCTTACACTAACTTAAACTAGAGTATTCAGCTCGGTTGCAAATTTGATAGGACAAAATAGAGGATCGAAATTGAGATTGTGAAAACTCGAGATAAGTATTTTGTAGAGGGTCCCAACTATGGAGGATGTAGCATCATGATGATACCTTTCAAGGTGCCACGGAGATCGAGAAATCACCTGCTGAAAATTATTGTATTTTTTTCTCTCAGGAATCTTAAGGGACTTTCACCTGACCGACGTACCCGGGAAGCACAGGCACCCTTTGGCACCTTAAAAAAGCCTAACAAATGTTTATTGTTGGACCTTGACTGCATGGGTATATTCTGTTCAGTGTCAATAAATTCCATTTTTAAAATATTGTATTGAATAGCCTTACACTGACTCAAATTAGAGTATTGAACACGGTTGCAAATAATAGGAAAATGAGAGGACTGAATTGAGATGAAGAAAACTGAGACCAAAATTTGTAGAGGGTCCCAATACGAAGAGGTATAATCAGATGAGACCTTTTAATATCCCTCAGACACTGAGAATCATCTCACAAAACTTATAGTATTTTTTATTCTCAAGGATCTTAAGGGACTACAGTCTGGATGACACAGCCCAGAAGCATTAGCATTGTGGCATCCAAAATGAAAAATTGGAGTGTTATTACTCATTAAATTTTTTGTATTTTCAAGCATTAATATTGATACTTGATATATTTTTGAACTATGTTTTAAGGTGCATCTCATGATAATAACTTGGAAAGGTGGGCTGTTATGTCATCTTGGAAGAGGAAAAGATGAAGTTACCTTGATATCTATATTTCATGCTAAGGTTCTAAAGAAGGCTGTGATTATGTTAATTATGTGATTCAGAAGATCTCACAAGTTGAATCTAAGATTCAGTTTTGAAGCTTCATCAAAATCAGGATGAGGATCTTTGATCAAGAATTTAAGTATTGCAAGGAAAAGGCAGATTGGTTTAGACATTCCTTCATGTTGAAGGTAACCCATGTTTCTTATTGCTTACACATAGCTCACATGAAGAAGAATAAGGTTAGCTTGTATACTAAAGTCTTTAAATCCCATTGATAAATTCTACACTTAATCATGATATAATCACCTTGGCATAGTGAGAGTTTTGACTCTTGGAATGATTTATTTTTTAATTTAAGTAATTTATTCACTTCATGGGCTGTCTCAAGATACAACAAGGGTTTCAACAAAAAATTATCATTTTGAATTCCTTAATTTTCTTCTCAAAACATGGAAACTTTTACAAGGGCTCTTAGATTCATATAGAAAATTTGGTAATTGTTTGGGATATTAGAATACCCTAATTATTCTTCTAAGTGTGATAATTTTTCTTTGAGTATAAACTCGTAAGGTTTGCGAAGAAAAACTTCAATTTCTTGATAACGAAGTGATGGAAATCCCTAGAAAATGGATAGATAATATATTGACCATACATACTAAGTTAATGTGAAGGAATTTTGTGTATTTGAGTTGTATTTTTTATCTTAACTTTTCTAGTCCTATTAAGGGATAGTTTGAACACAGTGACATACCTAGTTGATAGGGGCAAATTCTAAGAAGTAAGGTGTGAAGTATGAACTAAGTCTTGAAACTTGGAAGGGAGGTAAAAATAGTATATGTGTCTTCAATTAGGTGTTTGAAATAAGTATTGAAACCCTTGGAAGGGTAAATATATGTTTGAATTTTATCAAAGATAGGGTTCCTAATTCAGAGGATGAATTGAACCAAAGAACAAAAGTTGATTTGTAGAGAGGATCAAGGGATGGAGACTTGAAATTTAGGTTACTACACCACAATAAGCCTAAATGGTATTAGTATATGTTAATCAATTTGATGTGATGGTTCTTGATTCATCTCCAAATATAAGGGTCTATTCCAAGGACATTGGTTTCAGAGCTCTTTAAGGTAGTTTTAGGCAACTTAAAGGATAATGATGAATTTCTCGACTTTAACCAATTTTCTGAATATTTGCTCTCTCTCTCTCTTCATGTTTTGGTTCTCTCTCTCATGCTCTCTCTCACTCTCTTTTCCTCTCACACTCTCACTAACTCTTTCTCTATCTCTCACTTTGTCTCTCTCTTTCTCTCTTGCTTTCTCTTTCTCTCTCTCTCACGCCCACTCTCTCACTTATTTTAATCTCACTATCTCTAAATATTCTCTCTATCTCTCTCTCTGATGCTCAATCTCACTCTTTCTTTCTCCTTTTACTTTCTCCCATTATTTATTTCTCTCATGTTATCTCTCTCATTCTCTCTCTCTCTCTCTCTCTATTTGTCTCTCATGCACACTCTCTCCTCTCTCGCTTTACTCTCACTCTCATTTTCTCACTCTCTCATTTCTCTCACACTCTCACTCTCTCTTTCTTTGTCTCTTATCTCTCTCATTTATCTCTCTCTTTCTCTCACACCCACTATCTCTTTCTGTGTCTATCCACTCTTTCGTTCCCTCTCTCTTTCTTTGTATAGTTACATTTTAATTATTATAATTAATGTAATATTACGTTGTCTCCTTACATATGTTTCATTTGAATTATTGAGATTCCAGGAAGTGGATGACATTGAAATTGACATTATATTATTATAATTGATGGCATTGAATGATTATAGTAGTGGAAAAATTGTAAATTGTTACATATATATTTATAATTTCCCATGTTTAAAACTTAAAAAATAACACTAATAATACATATTAACATAACATACATATGAAATCATATCAATCCACTTAGATACATGTATAAAGCATGTTTCATCCACTATACAAGATTTAAAACAAAATATTTTTGTCTCATACATTATATTGATTCAAAAATCCTTGATATCATACAAAATTTGATCAAAATCAATGTCTTAAAAAATCCATGTAGGCATATACAATGATATACATCAACAAAATATAAGTCTACGCCAATATGCCATAAAGGAAAACAACAAAATCTATATACATCTAAACTATGGGGTATCATCAAATAATCTAGTTCTCTTCGGCCACCGGAAGATGACTCAGACACATCAATGGAATTTCCCTTCTTTCGATCAGACCTCCTATGATCAAAGGATGACTTTTATCTCCATCTATTAATAAAAATAAACAACATACCCATTAGTATACAACTTAATGACATATAAAATGACACTAAGTTTAAAAATAAATACTTACTGCAATATGATGATCACTCAAAATCATCCTCTACCTCTCAAGATCATCAAAAACATCAGTAGGAGGTACATGAACTAGAGTTGATTATCAACTCTTCCTATGGAAACCATGATGATGAAAATTATAATATGCATGAATGTCATTTAATTATAATACATGATGTTATTTAATACAATCAATTCATTATGAAAATTACTTTACTAGTGCATACTTATGTAAGAGGCGCAAAAGAAGTCTATGCTTCATAGTAAATTCAATATCTAATGATCATCAAATCTCGATAGGAGACTGTAATGACATCATCAACTAAAAAGGAAAAAGGTAACACACATACAATTTAAACATGACATTATCTTCATACATTAACTATAGTTCATTATCTTCATATATATGATGAATAAAAATAATAAAACTCACATTAGTAAATTCACCAACATGCAAACTCATACTGACATTCACCTATTCAACATCAAATTGTAATTTTAGGATAACATCCCTATATGGAAAACAAATTAACACAATATATTTACTAATTTATTACCAATTTATACCTGAGGGGTTGACATGCCCGCAAACAATTGTGGAGAAGGGGAATGTGACACTGGATGTATAGTTTGACCCTATAATTTTATAAAAATACACACATGACTCATTACTTTTCATTCATAATTGATTAACATTGTTAATTATAATTTTTTTTGATATATATATATATATGATATATATATATATATATATATATATATATATATATTAAATTGTAACTAACTTCATGTAAAATTACCTGCTGGTCAATACCAAAGGTCGAATCCAGTAGAACATTTGTGATGATGATATTGTCCAACATAGAATCACAATGTTCCTCCTCTAATTGAACACCCTACTCAGCCTATGGAACATCCTGAATAGGATGTGGAGCTTCCTTGCAAGGCTGTGGAGCCACCACGCAAGCCTATGGAGTTGTCTCGCTAGGCTGTGGAGCTGCCTCGTCTAACCACGTAGGTTATATACTCCCAAAAACATGAAAATTTATGCTATATGATGTATGATGCCTAGAAGGACCAACCTCATCACCTGGGAGAGATGAGTGCCATGCTGAAGCAATGAATGTGTTCAATGAATCTGATAGAATAAGGAGTCTCACCTCCACTTCTTCTCCTTCACAACAGAAGGGACTGAAACATGATGAATAGATGGGTGAGAAATGGGTCTAGATGGTCTGTTCTACAAAATGTTGTGTCCCCACTCTATCTTGTGCAGAGCCTTTGCCTTTTCCTTGAAAATATTGAATGTCAAAATAGTTTGGTATTTCATTGAGGATGAACTCACAATAGAGTTTCCTCAAGAAATATTGTGGCACCTCAAAATTGTTACAAGGTGGTTGGTCAAAAACCATCCACCACCTATCCAAAAAATTATTTTTTATCCCCTCATGATTACACTAGTGGATGGGGAATTTTTGCAATCCAATAGAAATAGTGCATTAGTTTTAGGATTAGTAAACAATGCACACAATTTGTCTTTGTGATTTTTTTTCTTCTTCATTGCATCATAAGACAACTTGTCTACATAAAAATTGCATGACAATTGGTTTTAAAACTCTCCCATGTGTTTATTTGACCAACCACATTATTGATATTAGACAATAATGATTGTAATGATGTAGCAAGGTTTTGACAATGTGGATTTGTTACATTGGGGTTTCTTAGGGTTTCTATTAAACCCTCAATTTGAACTTTTTATTTTTAATCTCCCCCAAAAATGTTTTGTTGGGTGTTTGGAGGATGTCTTGCTATTGAAGGGGGTGTTTTTGGAATGTTTTATTCTTCATCTTGGCATGCATGGTGAATGAGGGTTTTGAATTGAAGGTATTAAAACCTCTGAAAATGAAAATAAAAAACAAATCAACAAAAATGCAAAAAAAATATTAATAAAGAAAATTAACCTAAAATTAACAAGAACTGACCTTCTAATCTGGATTCCATAGTCGATTTGAGGTGCGACAATTGTTTGAATGCCACAAAATTCATTCACGACTTTTCCTTGCTCACATTTTCCTCTTCTATGCTTTTTTTTTCTTTTTTGGAATGAAAATGAGCTCTCAATTTTTGACTATGTTTTATCACAATCAAAATGTGAGCACGTTATAATGCGATCGTATTATAACGTGACCTCAATTTTTTATTGTCACCTTATAATGTAACCGAGCCATAAAGTGACTCCGTTATGAAGAAAATGACCAAAATGTGGATTTTTGTACACGTTTTGGCCCCCAAACTTGGTGCACTTACCTATAGCCATTTATAGAAAAATTACAAGGGAGAGGCCACTTTACCTTCACCAAATAGACATAAATTTGGAAAAAAATACATTAAACAAAATACTTTGAAATTTGTAAAATACATGGATAAATAGGAACCCATATTTACATTGGTATTTACACTTTTCATGTCAACAAATATTTTTTGGATGTTAAATTATAAGTATAGAGAGTAGTTAATGTGGTTAATTGAGTTATATTTACAACAGTTCCCCTTAAATAAAACTACCACCATCTAGGAATCCTGAAAAATCTCTCAAGTAATCAAAAGTATCTTTCCCTAGTGGCTTAGTAAAATTGTCTCCATACAAATATTTTGATCTATATAACTCCAAGTGGATTTCACCATTATTTAACAATTTATCTAATGAAATGGTACCTTATGTCTCTAATATTTTTCATGTAGTGAACACATGATTTTTTTAGAGATAAATTTCTGAATTGTTGTTATAGAAGACTTTGGTTTCTTTTTCCTTTTCATGCATTATATCAGCTAGAATTATTCTCATCCAGACTACTTAACAAGTTGTTCGAGTTAAGTCTACAAATTATTATTCTATTAATGAAAGTGTGAAATTTGGTTTCTTCTTATATGCTAATGATACTTATTCTCTTCTAATATAGAAAACATGTATCCATATGTGTTTATTATTTCATATATGATACTAAAAAAATCACTATATCCATACGCAATGAGTTTTAAATTTTTTAATGAGGAATACAAAATTCCATATAATTCATTATTCTACACAAATAACTTAAATTTTTCTTTCCTGCCTGCCAATGCTAGCCTTTTGGGGACTCCATGAACCTTGAAATAAAACTTACAACAAACATGAAGTTAGGCCTTGTGGTTGTTAAATGCATAAGACTGCCAATAATTATTTTAAACAATTTTGGATCATTTGTCTTCTTTTCTTAATTTCAATCGCAACATAATAGGTGCAAGATCTGGTTTAGAATTCAACATATTAAACCTTATTAAAATCTCTCTCACATATTTATCTTAAGAGATGAAAATTCTATTTTTTATATTGGTATACTTTAATCCCTAGAATAAAATTTATGAGATGCATGCTTTTCATTTTGAATTCCTTATTCATGGCTTCCTTGAACATGTCAAATTGATACTTAGTTGGAAGTAATAAAATGTGAGGATCCTCCTTGTAGAAAAGGATATTTTTATGGGAGACAACAAAAGATAATCACCTATAAAGATTAGATCATCAACATAAAACCAAACTATTAGAAATTGACCTTTTTCTTATTTATTTTGGTGTATAAGGTAGGATCGTTGTTGTACCTAATAAATTCATTTTGTAGAATATATAAATCTATCTTGCTATATTATGCTTTATGATCTTTAAAAAGTCTATAGGGTTATTTCACGAGTTTGTAAAATCTCTCTTCATGATATGAAATATCAAATCCTGGAGGTTATTGAACATAGATCTATTCAACAATAAATCCATTCAAAAATGTGGATTTCATATCATTTGGTAAACTGGATACTTTTTTTGAGTAGTAATGGCCATTACACTTCTCAATATGTCTAGATGAGATATTAGAGAAAATGTCTCATTGTAATCACCTTAAGGTTGTGAGAAATGTTTGGCTACTATCCTTGTTTTGTGATTATACAATTCACCTTTTACATTCAATTTGCTCTTATAGACCTACTTAACTCCTATCACATCCTTTCTTTTAGGAAGGCTAACAAGATCCCATGTTTCATTTTCTCAATTACATATACTTCTTCATCTATGGATTGTGCCCAATGTTAATCTTCATTTGAATCTTAAAAGTAAACATGATAAATTATTTGTGTAAACAATAATATAAAAAAATAACATTATGTTCATCTTCATTTGATCATAGAAATAGTTTTCTCACTATATCATCATGAGAAACAAGTGATGACATTGTAGAGGTATCAATCTTATCAAACAAAAAAGGCATGAAAGATATTCCATGACATCTATAGATATAACATCTTGTGGATCATATAATTCTCTAATAAAAACGCTTTATGGAGTGAAATCCATAGTTTTCAAGAACCAAAATTAAAAATTTGATATAGTAACAACAAATTATATGAAATTTCAAGTACTACAAGTACATAATTGATGCATCCATCCTGAATTTTCACCAAAATGAAACAAAAACCATCAACCTTTGAAGAGTTTATCATGATTATATGACAAGTGTTGAAATTAGAAATAGATATCAAAAACCACATGAGTGAGTTCGATGATGATAAACACAAGAATAAAAAGTCCATTTATCTTATGTGAAATAACAAGTCCCAGTAGAAAGAGACTTTCCTTTGCCTATATTTATAGTGGGGGAACATTTTTTTTATGTTGCTTTAGTTTCGCTTCAAATCCTTCTATTCTCTTATATATATTTTTAATAGGATGATTGTTTTGATACAATATGGACAAGGATCATAAACCTTCTTCTTATAAAGATTTTTTTTACTTGTTAGAGTTCCCATATTGTAAATAGATTCATTTACTTTACCAAATATATTTTCAAATATTTCCCATACCTATTTTATAGATTAATCTCTAGATATGAAACTATAGACTCTCAAATACATTCATGATGATAAAATTGAGGGATTCATCCTAGTTGCACACATAAGCATACTTATTCTTATCTAAGGTGAAAACATGAACATTTTCCTGAAATACCCTCCATATGCATATGGATTGGATCAATTGTTTCATGTTTGGTTTGTAGGTGTGATAACTAGACGAGTTCAAAGGATCAAACAATACAATATCAATCATTGATGTGGAAGTAGCATCATCACAACCAAAGGAGAGGAAATTATAAGAAAACATTTTTCAACAAAAAATAAATCCCCCACATATATTATAGATTAAAAAAATATCCTTTTGATTTTTGACCAACAACAACTCTTACACCTAATTAGGTGTCTTACCTCCAAATTTAGTTAGTCGTTAATAGATATATAGTGGGGCTACCAAATATGGCTAGTCCACTATCTCTCCTGCCAAAAAATCTTCCTTCACAAAAGAAAACAATGTCTTGCTAGCCTCAAAACCACAACATAATGCTTGTAAGTGAGCTTCCCCACCATCGTGTCATATATGAAATTTAACATATATGTGGGCTTACATCTTATTAAATTTTTCAAGTCACTTTTAAAAATAGAGCTCGTACTTTCCTCTTGGTGTTTGAAAGGATAAAGTATTTATTTTGAATTTTTTATAGGATTTGACAGGTCCTTGTCGCCACTATCGTGTCTTCAAGTTATAGATCAATGGAGAAAGTAGATCACTTGAAGAAACTTATATTGGCCATCATAAATGGTGAGATTCATTTTAACCACCATGATTGCATAAGAGATCATATTGAAATGCTAAGGATGTGAGAGTGAGTTTAGGGTTGAGGAAGTTTTATTACCCTTCTCTTTGTATTATTATTGTAGTAGATGTTATGGAAACATATGCTTTGTAATGATTCCCTTGAGCTATTATAAATAATCCCACATGGATAGGTAGTAGTAGTTTCTATAATAGGACTAGTTTATTAGGGAATGACTATGTCTAAGAAATGGATCCGTGTATATTATTGTATTCATATTTCTCAAAGGAGGTTTCACTGTCAAAGTTTCCTTTGATCTATTAATGTGATTTCAGTCTTTCATTTTAATAAACTCATCTATAATGTATTGTGTTATTCGAATTAATCTATCACAGGAGGTTTATTATAGGAGTTTGACAGGACCCGAGCCTTAATGTGGAAGAAACAAGGGAGAGGATCCTATTGAAAATCCTCAGAACATGGTTTCCTTCAACATGTTAGGTAGATACCAATCCAAGAAATATGGGAAGGTCGAATGAGCAAGTTCAGGAATGGGATTACAATTTTGTTATGTAGAGACTCTAGACTAGCTTGTCAATCTAAACTGTTGCCATGCTAAGAATATAAAGATTGAGGTTCGTAGGGATACCTAAGGAAGATTAAACTATGCATATCTATATGGGGGATTATACTATAGGAAAACTAGGTAGTTTCTTAGGGAACCATCTCTTAGGGGATGCCTAAATCTAAATATTTTATTTATTATTTGTTATTTTTAGAATTTAGCATCAAAATATTTATCTGGAGATTCAATATTACCTGACCCATTTATTGATAGTATTCAATAGTAACATATATTTCATGCATACACATAAAAAGGTAGAAAGTAAGTTTTCCAAGTAAAATCAAATATGACATATTTTTGAGCTCAGATGATTTTTTTGGTATTGTTACCCATTCTCCAATGTAGCTTGAGATTATGTATTTTTTCCAAAGAAAATATTCATGTATTTTTTATAATGTCATTGGTGTATCCAGTAGAGGTGAGTATAATTGGAGGAAATAAGTATTTAATTCTCCATTCCTAATTTTTTGGAAGAAATGTGTATTATTTAATAATAGAGAAATTGGTAGGCCATTCCAAATACCACTTTTAAAAAAAGCATGGGAGAACAATAAGAATCAGATAAGATTATACATTATTTGAAATAATACAAATAATTAACACAGAGAATAACACTTTAACAATAATAATCATACTATGTATTGGTATTTCATTTGTTACAAATATAGAGATGAAGTTCCTCTTGAAATCTAGGAAACAAATCACCAATAATGCATAAGTTGTTGAAAGAACTCATTTAATATGGAAGATATATATATATATATATATATATATATATATATATAGGTTGTTTATAACAACCTCAATTACAAAATACTATTTAACACATAGATCACATATGACTATATGAAATGTGAGCACTATTCAAATGATTCCTAATATTCCCCCCTTAATGAAAACATGGTTAAAAACTTTCACTCTTAACTGCAATATGCTCACCTCTATATGGCATGTCCATCTTCATGGCCCATGAACTTGATATAAACAAAGGGAGATATGTTCAACATTCCATGGTTTTTTACAGGTTCACTATGAACCTAGATGTGAATATGAATCCAACCATCTATTCACCTCATAACCTTTTCAAGATCCATGAACTACATGCAGTGGTGCTTTTTCTCTCCCACTACATCTTTAAATTAAGGGGAAAATATAGGAATTTATCTCACATAAAAAATTTCATGTTACATCAACTGAGAACAAAATATTATCAATTGTAGCCATTGTTATTGACTGTTTCCAATCCATTTTGAATAACATATGAAACCTCCACTTCCACTAGAAGTTTCCCTTGACTTTAGCCGATTTGATGCAGAAATGGAAATGGAATATTGGTGTTATATTCCCCCCAAAATTTAAAATTTCCATTTATTCAAAAATACACACAAAATAGGCAATCTAAAACACATCACAACAGAAACTAAAACATAATGCACATGATTAAAAAATTTCACCAAAACTAAACTGACCTTGTCATTAGCAACGACAAGATGTCATTGTTTTACCTCTAGCCTCATATACCTCCACCCTCCAAAATGACGTTTCTAGCTTAGTAAAATATGAACAATAGACTCAATTTGAAATCCCCCCAATTGTGACTGAGACATCAGATTCTACTGATAGTAGATCAAGATAAAAGTGAGACATTTGTTTTGTTTTAATTGACACTTTGAAACTAAGATATTTTGAGTATACTTTGAAAAACATTAACAAAAAAGGATTTGATGACACACCAAACTTAAAAAATAAAATTTAAAAACTAATCTTCCTTAATTATTTTTTAAATAAAAATGAAAAGTATGGAAAGATGTTTAACAAATGACACAAACAGATAATTTAACAACATGACAAGGTGACAATTGACTCTTAACGAGTGGAAAACAAAGACATGATTAATTTTTGATATAGAATTATAACTACTCTATAAAATTTAAAAACATGACTAAAATAAATTACTATTGGAACAATCCTTTATATTATAACACAAAAGTGTTACAGTAGTGGGGCGACTAGACAAATCATAGTCCATGATTAACTAAAAATAGACTAACTAGGTCGTATATAGATAGTTAATCTAAGCTATGAACAACTATAAATAAAATAAATAAGTGTAGTAAAGAAGTATGCAAGTAAGCTAAAAAAATATGCAAGAGGAAATGATAACCTTAATGTGCTAAAGAGAGTGAGGAAAGAAATCAGTTGATAACAGATGACTGTCAGAGAGTGTTGCAGACGTAACTAGAAAATTTAGGAGAAGGAACAACTATATAGAAGTCCTGAAAAGAGTGGATTTGGATTGTTTCTATAGATTGGGTCACCTATGGGAACTCTGGTATGCAATCTGGGCACTCTAGTCCATGTGAAATATTCAAAACTAGTTTTTTTAGGATCAGAAAGTGGTTAGAAACTCTCGTTGTGTGTTGCATCAACTTCTTTGTCCTGTGCTGATTGTCACCAATACTCCAAAATGAATGCAAGACCTATAAGACCCCAAAACAAACATCAAACCCTAAAAAATAATAATGCATATGAAGGGGTCAGATTGTCCTTAGTGGCCACAATCGTGGACTTACTAACTGAGCGATGCACTACATCTCAGACCTAATGTAGTTCTATGTGCAAGTGTGTGTGAATATGCCATAGGTTTCTCTTGTACCAGTCACACTTTGTGAAGTAGTGAGCAATAACTATGTGTACAAAATCTAATAGAATGTGTGTATGGAATAGAATAGAATCCCTCCCCCTATGAAGTGTAGATGTAGATGTTCTAACCTTGTTCCTTGATGATATAGAGCTATGTGGATGTAAGTGATCTCTAATGCAATAGATGAATGCAACTCTAGATGGATTGATAGTAATGAGTGATGACTAGGTCCCTCATTATGGTCTCATAACTTTATATTTATAGGGTTCTCTTCGATCTAATTTCATAATTAACCTCGACAAGGCTGACCATAAGAAAAATAAAGATGCTAAACATGGCTAGAAATATCCCAAAATGTGGCGGGAAAGTGCAAAAAGGACCGGGGCACCCCTGGTGGGAACAGGGTATCCACAAGGGCACCCTAGTACTAATATGGGCTACCCCAGTACTAATCTGGGCACCTCAGTCGAGGCTAAAATAACACAGGATGAGATAAGTTGACTAGGCATATGGGTGTAAGAGGTCAGAAATGATGAAATAAATTAAAATAAAATGGCCAAAAGATGGGGGTTAATTAGTACTTTCTTCATTTAAGAACCTTCTAAATAGTAGTATGAGATTGAGATAAATAAATGTCTAAAGTGCATAATTTTGTGTCTACATTTATGAGGTCTACTTTATGTTGGTGAGCCTTATAGGTTTGTAACCTAAATTAGATAAAAATTGTGTACTTGACTCTCAACTACCAGACTAGTAAAAATTCTCCTCCCTTAGGTACCAGATATAGTGTGGAACAACATGTCTCTCCCACTGGAGCCTCGAGGGTTGGAAACTATAGATCACCAGTATGTGCAAAAAATAAAAAATGACCAGATTGCCACACTAGGGAAGAACACATCTGTCCTTGTTGCCAATGTGTAATATACCTAGATGGTTCGTAAAGTGTGTGCTCTTGCGGAGTCGCACTTCGTTGATGTAGTTGTTGATTGTAACTCCCCAATCTTATAATAACTATGAGGTTCTCAAACTACTAAAACTGTAATGATAAAATTCTCAAGTAGTCAAATATACATCGTATTAAGATTCTCCAAATATTCAACTTCTTTGATGGATGTCATGGGTAAAATATTGTAACTTGCATATCCACATGGAAGCATTTGCACCTGATCCACGTCAAAAGAGTCATCAGAGTATGGAGGATATCATCTACTTCAATTTTGTTGAGGCTCATAAGTGTCATTACACTTTGCCACCCTGGTTGATAAAAGTGTAGGGAGGAAATGCTCTGTCGTCATCCAAGGACTCTACACTACTTCCATAGATGTATGTCAAGACATATTTTTTTTTTACCTTGAGGGTGAACTTTCAAGATCTGCAAACCTCTAGCCAAAGTAATGTAGAGAGGAACACCCACTGTAACTTTTCATAGAATGTAACTACTTCCTAGAAAGTTAAGGACAACATGTATTTCGTAAGGATTTATCACTATGTATAGGGTTTCGTAATAGACTGGTCATCCACGCTCACTCGTTGTCTGTAAATGAACTAAATCAATATACAGAGACTCTATGTTAACATGTAGAAAAAATTTGAATAGTTGATTACCCCCCTCTTTGGTATGGTTTATGCCAAATTGAAGCTCGAGGTAACAATGAACATCTTGAGAAATATTAAAGACGACTAACCACAAGTACTCTGAAAGACACTGCCAATTTCTGCAAGGGGGATACAAAATGTGCCACTGATTTTCAAAATGATCAAGGATCAGTCTCCAACATGTCTTAGAGATAGTAATAGCCAAAGAAAAGTGTTAGTATAAAAACACATGCATGTAGAAAATAAGTGTAAAGTATATTACAATGTAAAAAATACCAGACACACTAGTGTAAACAAAAAGAAGACAAGTAATATGCATAAAGTGGGTCACAAACATGGGACATCACTCACGATGTCACAAGACATCTAAGGCCATCATGTCACACAAATAACAAATTAGTGCGCACACCAAACACAGGGAAAGTATCACATACAAGAAACAAACAATGGAAGACAAGTTAAAACAAGCAAAATTCTAAGTAGTCATGGAAACATGCAATCCTACAAAACAAGTGTTGCACTTAAGGAACACCCGTTAGCATGTTAGAAAATAATAACCAATATTTCAAAGTTCATGAATAACCAAGTAATGTAAAGTGCTAAGTGCAAAATGAAACAATAACACATGTGAGAATCGAATGTGGATGCCCCCACCGACTAGTGTAGGAAGGGTAGAAGGTGAGCATCCATGATGCGTGTAAAAGATCTATATTTGTGATCACAACTAGACAAATACGTGAAAACACATGTGTGGATGATATAGATAATGACATATAAGAAATAAATCTAACATGTGTAGTAAAGTGATCATGTAAAACACTAGGTAAATAAGAGAATTCCCCAAAGACAATGCAAGTATGTTGTGGATGGATGGAATGGAATGCAATTATGGAATAATCGGATCCGTGTGCCCCCTAAGTGAGTCAAAGTGTATGGAATGAGATTAATTTTTTTTTCCCCCTTAATAGTCAAGAATGAACCATAAAAAGAGTGTGTCATCAAGAAATGGTTTAATAGTGTGTGTTGTGTCTAATGCGCTATGATGAATGTGTAGGTGTAGTGGTGAGATGCAACCTAGAAATGATGTGTTCATGAACCCTATAGACGAAGTGAATATCATTACCAGATTTCTGATATAAGTGATGATTTAACCTAAACATATATCACTATAAGATGAATTGATGAGTGATGATTTATCCCTAAGTGTATTTCACTACAAAATTATAGAACAGGTGACAATTTAGCCTAAAGTACATGCCACTACAAGATGAAAGGAGGGAGTGGTGATGTAACCTAAGGTGTATGCCAAACTACAAAATGATATAATAAGTGATGATTTATCCTAAAGCGTATGTCACTACAGGTGGAAAATGTCCCATGGTGAAAGTGTAAAATTGTAAATGTGTGATGAATGCAGGGTCTATTTGATTGGTAAACCCTCAGCAGTCAAGTATGGACCAACGAACTAAAGTGCATCAGATGGGATGGTGATTGTAGCGTGTAGAAGAAAATGTAGTATATGTAATGAGAAAATATGACCATGTGATGATTATAATGTGTAAGTATTCTATGTGTAGAATGTAAATGCATAGAATTTTGGAATGTGTATAATCTAATCTATAATATTGTATCCACAAAATCATGCACTTTAGGCATTAAAATAGCCTAAGTTTTATACTACTATTTAGAGGGTTCTCAAGTGAATAAAGTACTAATTAATCCCATATTTTTGGCCAATTTTATACCCATATTTTATTTCATCATTCCCACATAGATTTTTCTATACAACATCCACTGTGTTTTGCAAGTCCTGACATTTTAGCCTAAACTTGGGCACCCAACCCTATACTGGGGCACCTCATGGTGCACTTTGTCCTACCTAGAGGACCCTTATCCATGTTCCAGTTTCTGGCTTCTTTTTGAGGTCTTTCTAGCCATTTTTCATCCTTATATATTTCCTAGTCATCCATGTCAGGGTTAATTACAAAATTAGATCAATAAAAACCTATAAATATCAAGTTATGAGACTACAATAAGGGTCCTAGCATCAGCATCACATACTACTATAAATCCATCTAGAGGTAAATCCATTACATCACTTACATCCATATAGTGTCAAGCATCAAGGCTAGGAGACCTACATCAAGACACACATCATGGATTGGGATTACATTCTAGTTCCATACACATGCTATTAAATTTTCTATAGTCACCATTCGATTTATCGCTACTTCACAAAGTGTGAACTGGAACAAGAGCACTCTACAGGGAATGACATGCAGTTTACATGCACTAGAACTGACATCCAAGTCTGAAATGTAGTACTAATGCTTGGTGATAAGACCACTAGTTTGAGGATTTGAGGTCAGTCCAAACCATTCATTCTGCATGATTATTTTTCCTAGGGTTTTGATACTTTCTTGAGGATTTAAACAGGTCATCATTTCAGAAGTGATGATTCACCTCCTTCCTCTTTTAGCGCAGCTTAGAAGATATGATACGACAGATAAAGATCACTTTGGGATACCTTGTAACCATGTGAAAACTAGATTAAGATCTTTTACAAAAACCAAGGCACCTAATCTGTAGACCAAGGTGCCCCAGTACCTTCCCACATTCCTCAACCTGCTCAGATGCTCAAGATCTAATCTTCTTGGGTTTTTTGGGTGATTGTTCATGCTCCTAGATTTTGTTATCAAACCTGTGACAACATGCGATAGAATTTTTCAATTAGCTAAGTCATTTTTCCTTAGTTATTTACATATTTAGGGTTTTATTTCATTTAGTATAATTATTTGGAAGTATTCCATACTTCTTTAGTACATTTATACAACATTTTAGTCCTCCTATATTAGATTAATTGGTGGTTATGCTTTCATAGTATTAGAGATAAATTTCCATTTTTAGTTAACCATTTTGGTGAACCTGACCCTATACACTTCTCACTTTGTTAGGGTTTCCTTCTTCCATTTCCTATGGCTCTATCTCCTGAGGAATTTATTGAATCCCACCTTAAATCCATCAATGATCACCTTGCTGAATACCCCCGTGATCTAGATTAAATTTTGCATGTGGCTCGTGAGGAAGCTACCAATTTGGCCAAACTCAATTCTTCTATAGCTCTACCCACCTCTATAACTACTTAACCACCTACTTCTATACTTCCACCCATCTTTAATGTTCTGATTTATGTCCCCACTCTTACCAATAATTTTACACCTCCTTTAGTCTTGCATGAAATACAAACCTCCTATGGTGGCAATAAGGATTTAACCTCTTTGTATCATGATCTCCATGCTCAAATTCGTAAGTTGTAACAAGCTAGTACATATCCATATTTAGATTCTACTTTGCTATTGCATACTCCATTTTCACCTACCATCTCCACTACCCCCTTTCTTCCAATTTGTTACCCCTAAATTACCCATTTTCAATGGGCATGGTGACCCACAGGAGCATCTTCGTGCCTTTCATGTCACTTGTCTCAATTTTGCTAATGATCATATTCTCTTAGCTAAAATCTTTCCTCGTAGTCTCCTTGACTATGTTATGCATTGGTTCTATGAATTACCCATCCATTCAATGGTTTATTTTACGCATCTGTTCGACAATTTTCTCACGCATATTTCTATCAATATCGGTTCCACACTCTCTTACGTCTAACTAGAACAACTTAAACAGGTCCAATGAGCACTTTGCTAACTATGTTTTAAGATATAAGAATAATCTAACTAAAATAACTAATGTCCTCGCTGATTATGAGTTGCAAGATCTGTTTATCTAGAGTCTCTTACCACCTCTACAAGAAAGTGTTCTCTTTGAGACCTTCCTTTGATAAGCTTTTTCATACTCTTAAGCTACGTGAATCTAAACTTTTATCCATTAGAAAGCTTAAGTATCAGGAGAAACCTTCATCCTCCAATCGTGTTTAGAATAAGACACAATTCAAACCCTCTATGTTTAAGTCACCTGACACTAAACTCACTATTAATGCCATTACCTCATCTAAGGAAGTTCCGTCCTAACCTCCTAGGTGCATGTTTACCAACCTTACCATGACACCAAATATTATATTAAAGTAACTCCTCGATAGTAACCTCATTACCTTTCCTTCATCACTTGAGTTAGACCCATCTTGACCCAAAGGATGCAATTACAATGAAAACTTCCACTGTGATTTTCATCTTTATGTGGGACATTCTACAAACCGATGTCTAAAACTTTGAATGATTATCCAAGACTTAATTGACAATGACCAACTCAAATTTCTAAACACTACTAGCCTTGCTCCCACTATAGACAAGGGTAACTCAAACATTTTAATAATAACTCCCACCAATGTGAAAAGAATCCCTGTGGATTCATCCGCTAATCATACATACCATGCAACATCATCTCTAGACTCAGGTGTTCTTGACTTCCTAGTTACTAACACATAAGCAACAACACATGCCATCTATTTTTCTAATGCTGATTACCATGCTACTTTTACATGCAATCATTTTCATATTCAGGCATCTATTGGCTCAAATTCCATCAACAACACTAAGATTGATCCATCTTTCCCTATTAGTGCATGTTCCCTATCCTTCTTACAGTCTATCGGTTACCCTCCATAAAAAATAAACTATCCATTCAAAATACCCTATGGTGTTGTTAAGTTACATGAAACAGTTGGCCCTCTCACTCTTCTTATCCCTTGCTTTATTATTCAAAAAGTCAAGGGATGTGACGTGCTTCTTTGTCTCAATTGGATTTGTCAATCCCAATCTATTATTTCTGTGAACCATGATGTGAAATTTATAGCTTATCTAATATAAATAAGTAAAAATTACATTATATAATTGTACAAATCAATAAGAGACAATGTTGCAGAATGAAGCTAATAACATAAACAAAAAGTTAGAGCACAAATATATAATAAATAAAACACTATATTATTGATTGAATAATTTTGGAACAATTTCTATTGAATATGAGAGAGAATTTTATACAATTGCTTGCTCCTAAAATCATGGAGTCAAGTCTTATCATTTTATCCCCATATCTCCCCTTTATTCCCTAGTCTTACTCTCAATCCCAAGATATTCTCACACATTCCTATTTCTATTAGTTGTGCATGACAACTAATTTTGCACACTCACATATTATTTAAATATTAAATAATACTAATATTCAAACCATATGTTCACACTATGAACACTAATTTCCTAACATTCACCCCCTTTGTGTGAACTTGGGTGAGTTCTATCTAGTACCTACTCATGTTCTACAATACGATGGTTTTCAAAGAGTACCATTAACTCCAATAGGTTTTCTAGTGGAACCATTAACCACTTTGTATGTGATTTTCAAAGATATTCACAAACTCTCAAATTGGTTTTCTAGTGGACCACCAACCACTTTCATAGTAGCGTACCCCATCCATATTTTACAAAAGAGAACAAAATATAGGAAAATATATTCCTAACTATGAACAGGAATTATCCATTTGTTCTTATTTACTACCAAACATGCTAAAAGAAAACACACAACTCAAAATGAAGTCACCATAGCAAAATGCAGCCCCATTGTTGATGACTGACGAGAGGCGATGATCACCCTCCTTCCTCCATTTCCTCCTGCCTCCATCGTGATACTGCTAACTCAGTCGAATTTATATTTGAGGCTCATTTTACAATTCTATTGGGTGTTGGTTTCAACTAATAATAATGAGCTTTATATTTAACCAAAATAATAAAGCATATCAGATTTTTATTGTTGGAAATCAGTCACTAGTTTTTTACAGAATAATTAGAAATGTCATAAATGTTTCCATGATTTCTCTTAAAATACAAAATGGGTTTCTGCAATGTTTTCATATAAGTTTCCCATAATACAAATAAACAAAGCCAAAAAATTTCATAAAATTCCAAATTTGGGTTTTTGAGAAAACATGAATTACCAGTCATTTTTTTAAAGGCTAGAATCCAGAAAATGGCGATGGAAGCTTCAAAAATATCAGATCTACACTCAAGAGGTTGCAATTTTTTCCTACAATAACTCTCATAACTCATCCTATCTTGATCTAATACCAGATGATGTGAAATTTATAGCTTATCTAATATAAATAAGCAACAATTACATTATATAATTGTACAAATCAATAAGAGAAAATGTTGCAGAATGAAGCTAATAACATAAACACAAAATTAGAGCACAAATATATAATGAAAAAACACACTATATTATTGATTGAATAATTTTGGATCAATTTCTATTGAATATGAGAGGGAATTTTATATAATTTCTTTCTCATAAAATCATGGAGTTAGGTCTTATCATTTTATCCCCATATCTCTCCTTTATTCCATAGTCTTACTCCCAATCCCAAGATATTCTCACACATTCCTATCTCTATGAGTTGTGCATGACAACTAATTGTGCACACTCACATATTATTTAAATATTAAATAATACTAATATTCAAACCATATATTCACACTGTGAACACTAATTTCCTAACAAACCACTTACGCCTTAAGTTTGTTTACAATGGTCAAGTTATTTACATTAACGGTTTCCCTTCTTCACCTCCATTATCATCCCTTTCTAGTCCCATTACTCATCCATCCTCTCTTATTTATTACACAACTCCTATGGTATTTCCCATTCTACACATACTTCACCACCTCCAATATCCTCTCTGTAACCACTCCATTTCATTAGTCCTACACACTGACATAGGCCTATTCCTAGGATCACTATTGCATCTCTCTGCTGCTCACCACATCACTTTATTCCACGTAGATCATCTTCCCCTTCACGCATGAAATTTCCTAGATATCCATCGCCCACACACTTTACTATGCCATGATATTCTTCTTATATCCATCCATCGTACTCATATTGGATTCATTCCCCTATGAAGTGTTTGTCTATCATACCCCCATTAGTCGAGCATGGTGTTGTGTTTACATCATCTCCGACATTAGTAGAAATACCTACGCCCTTCACCCTCATTGGTTAGTTCATGCAAACCCGCATAAGGGGGGGGGGCATGGCACTTAACCTCCCCCTCTTATAGAATACACTCATTATTATTTTTCCATCTTCTTACATATGCATACTCATCATCTATTATAACACCCTCGTTACCAAATGACACACTCTAGTGCTTTGGTTCACACTTGAATGTTGAGGGATTACCACTACATTGAACCCCATAGACTACACCATAGGCACTACCTATTCCATTTTCATCCTACATTGTGCGTTATACACCATTCATCCTACACTTATTTCTACATTATACTAATCCTCATCTATGCCTTATATTCATCTACACATTTACTCATATTATATGCTACATGTTTTCATATCATACATGTTCTGCATACTACACTAGTCATCATTTCCTATAAGTCTAGTTTTACATTTCATCCCTACATTCCACATTTATGCTAGGTTACATTATATATGGGTCTAGCTTTACATTTTATCACTACACATTCTATATCCTATTTACACCTATCACTGCATCTTACATATTCCATATCTGCTACACCCAACAAACCCTACATTTAATTCTCCACATGGCACATCTATACATCATACATATTCTACATGCTACACTAGATTTCATTCCATATGGGTCTATTTCTGCCTATCATTATTACATGTTCCATTTCGATATACCCCTATTATTACATTTCACATATTCCACATAATTTCCCACACTGTGCATTTACACACCATATTCATCATTTGCCAAGGATTTACTAATCCAATGGACATTACACTCACCATGTGACATTACCTCATCTTCCATTTCCAACGTTAATGACATACACCTTAGGTTTAATTGTCACCCATTCTATCATGTTGTAGTGGTATACACCTTAGGTTATATCACCACCCCCTTCTTTTATCTTATGGTGATATACGCTTAGGGATAATCATCACCCCTCCTTTCATCTTATAGTGATATAGACTTAGTCCTAAATCATCAATCATCCATTCAACAAGTTGTGATATATGATTCATCTATAGGGTTCATGCACATCTCTCCATATGTCACATCTCATCCTTAATACAACCTAAAATCTACTGTGAAAAACCTAGTCACATTGGTACATCACCTAGCCTGAGTTGATCATTCACCTGAAGTGCACAAAGGTACCAGGCCCCTCTTTAGATTTTCTTGTGCATGATTTTAGTGTGATGGTGATAATACATATTCAGATCCATAATTAAACATAAACATTCCATAGTGCATAATCTAGATCTTAATCTTAGAGAATCATGAACCAAACAATAACCATAATAATATTAACCATACATGAACCATATTCAGCTACATTTAACACCATTATCTAGCCAATATTATCCATTGCATTAAACACTGTAAACCACATAAACTTCTTAAATTATAAAGTATATCCATAAGTCATGTGTGCATCATATCTAACAACATAACTCTACAATAATTCACACACTCTAAAATACACAATTCAATACATATTTATAGGAGTGGGGAGTTTCCCTTCACTGCCTATGCACTTCTCAAAATAGGCCACATGTTGATAATAGCCATGTAGCTTTACAATAACATGGATACATGCAAGTATTCTAATAATAGATGTCTTGTATTTAACTGGAAGAATTGATCCTATTATAAGCTCAAACCCTGTATGACGCTTATCAGCCACTCATTCCCAAAATACCATTGCGTGTAGTGAAATTCTTCATCTCTATATGTGTTATGCACACTATCTCCAAAAATAGCACTTATCCATTAAAATGGATAAGTCCTGAGCCAAATTTTTTTGGCATGTATTTCCTTTCCTATCTTCCCACTTCTTCAATTATGCATTGTTCCCCACGCACACATATTTTGTGTGTCTTCTCCTTAGAACAATATTTTTTCTGCTCAACATTACCCCACACTAAAGTGCATTATCATTTTGACAATGATAATTCTTCCTAATGTTCCCAAATAAGAAATAATAGGTGATGAAATAATTAAAGAATCATTATACAAAAGAATGAATCTTTACTCTTTAGCATCCTCTTCTTTAACTGGGAGGATCAACTCTAGATATTCATTTTTGATCTCAGCCTCCAATGTCTTTTAGTCATTTAGCTCAGTCCCTATTTTTTCTAAAAAATTTGTGGCTATGGCATCTAGTTCATCCTAAATGATATTTTCTTTCTCATTCTGTAGTACTTGGAAAAAATTATCCATACCTGACATCATTCCTTATACAAGATCCATATTATATGCTATGAGCTTCCAAATCTCATCTATTCTCTCCTTATGTGGGTCTCGGGCTTCGCGCTTTTGTTTCACCAGTTCGAATATTTCTGTGTGCCCTAATGTCTCATCTTTCATCACTTTCAGGACTTTAGTATCTTCAACTAGAGTCCTGATCCTTATTACTACCTCTAGTGTTGCACAAAAATTAAGAGCTTGGTAATGTTTTCTTTAGCTCATCCTTTAAATTTTGGAGCAATGCCTCGTAAGTTGAAATTTTTTTGATCATAGAGGTCCTTGCTCTCTCTTCTTCCTATTCAGCATATTTTTGTGTGAGAATTCATATTGGTCCATCCTGTAACACCAAATAAAATAAAGTGCCCACATAATGCATAAAAGAAGGAAATTTTAGGGTACCTTAGGTTCTAGATGAGGCCTTGCTTTCAAAATGTGATCACCAATCTCCTCATCCATGCCAATGAAATCCTCATTAATTTCCTGTTTTTATTTATTCTCTTCCTTTAGGCACACTGTCTCTGTAGTTTAATCTTGTTATCTTCCATCAACACTTGAATGGTGGTGGCCTTATCAAAATTTCTCCACACCACCTTAGAAGATACCTTGACCAAGGCATTGTTGATCTTCTGATCAGACATTAGAGTAGGATTTATCATCATGTGCTTGCTTTGGGGTGCTTTCTTCACTCTTCATGAGACACAAGATTCTTCACATACATCAAATTTCAGTTTGTCCATATGGTTCTGCATGGACCAGGATATATGATTCCTTGTGCACATAATGGACATATATGGATCCATCTGTTCTCATCCATATAACTCTTGAAGGCCCATAGTACTCTGAAACTAGGCGTGGATGATTTTTCTTGTGTCCTCAACATATTCCATACTAGGGATAACATACTCTTCACTTGTTCTTTCTCTTTTTGTTCTTGGCCTGTTAGGAACCTAGGTGATAAGGTCAAAAGTTGGTCCTCCTACCTAATTGTAATAGGCACACTGGGATGCTCGTGAACAGTTTCTCCTTTTTCTTTCACCCCTTCCTCTTCATATCTCATTTATCCATCCAACGGTTTCTCTACATCTTCCGGTTGAATTGGAGTTCTTGGCATGCTCTTTTAAGACTCCACCTCCTCGGTAATCTGTAACTTTCTTCTTTTCTTTTTTAGGGTAGATTCGAGGTGAGCTTTGTGAATGTTTTGATGTTTCTATGCCTTGGGTCCTAGTTCTTTTGAACACCTTCTTAAACTGGTGTTCCTATTGAAATATATCTATGTCCAAGTCTTCCTCTTCCTCTTGTGCTTGTGGTGGAGTATCTGTGCGCTCACTTTTTACTTTATTCATGGGTTGCCTCCGACCTCTATGGTCCAAGCCTCCACTATCCTCTTGTTCTTGGTTTTCCACTATCTATATGGTGGAGCTTCCACACTCTCAACTGTGTGTTTTCCCTTAGGTAGCCTTGATAGCATGAACTCATTCTCCACATACTTGTTATTTTCCAACCTAGGCTTAAGCTGGAGATAAACAAGTGCAGCTCCACTATCCCCAATAGCCAAACTTCCTAGTTTCATATTTATAACATCTGAAATGAGCCTCTCAATGTAGGTAGATTGACCTGGAAATACATAACTTTTTCTGAGAGTATGGTAGTCACAATCTACCTTGTCCACAATAAATCTCAACTAATGTGCATCAGTAAACTTGTGTACTGAGGTTTGGAAATAACACGCTGTGAAGGCGTATGGAAATTTACACCATGGACTCCATGTTCCATCCTTAATTATAAACCATGTGATGCAAAAGTGTTGATACACCGCGAAATGTACTACCTAACCCACTACTAAAGGTAAATCATTTGGAATGCGATATTCCTCCTTAAATACTGTGCGCAGTAAATCATACCATAGTTCTGCCCTTTGTTTGAATGGGCCACTCATTGTTCCTTCACAAAAATACTTCTCAAATATATCCATGAGGGACTTCTTCTCCGCAAGATATTCCCAAATTTTATTCTTTGCCGCATCAGGCACTCCAATTTCTATAAACACAAGAGATAAGAGGATAGTGCCAAAACTTATCTTTTCATCTGTATGCACTTCCGTAGTAATTTTATTTGCTATGTAGCCTACTAGATTGTATAATTATCCTTGTGACATATTCTTTGTGATATGTAGCCACATTGTATTTACATGTTACCATATCTATTGGTCATTCAGTTTAGTGAGCAGATGTGCGACTTCTTGTACCACCAGGTACTTCCTCAATCTGTAGATGTACATTCCAAGTAGACCCTAGGAGTATCCTAACTCCTTGCTTGTGGCTATAACATCTACCTTATCAGTTAAATCACTAATAATATCTGTCTATGTGCCCTTCAATCTAGTCAATGTAGCAATTAGGGCCATTGTGATCCTTACCGTCCATCCATCAAAGTATAAGAAGTCATCATGGACTCTGCTCATAAGCCATTTATATAAAGCTTCTAGTTTTCCAAAAATGGGAGTTCATATAGTTGATAAACCCCTAATTTCTTGAGCAACTTCTCCCTAACATCTTCATACAATGGCATGTCATCCACTGTGCACTTATTGGTCTTCTTATTTAGCAAAACATCCAACTCTCCCTTATTTTCGGTGGTGTGGTAGTTATAATCACTTACTTTTCATCTGCGGATATGGGAATCCCAATCCCGTTCGATTATAAATCCTTCTGAATAATGCATCTCTGAAAAATTACTCTCATGAGAAACTTCGACCTCGATTTCCACCTTTTTCTTCCCCTTCATACCTGTTGCAAGTACTTTCTTCGGTGCCATGGTAAAAATATCACCTTTTCTTCTCTGTCAAGTAAGCCCTAGTACCCTAGCTCAAAACCCCCTACCCTAACTTGAAAAAACAAGCCCTGAATCCTTCTCAATGCTCCTGCTTTTCTCATACCCTTCTCTAATGGGGATGCAAGCCACTTCTGTGCATAAATCCACTCTCCACACCTCAGATTGTTCAAATACTTGTGATCGTAAAGGTAAAAATGAACCCGGATCATGTCCTTATATAGATTTTTGAGAAGATATTACATCTATTGCTCCTTCACCTACCATCAATCCTCTCATTAATTGACCCTTTCCCCAACTATAAACTTCTAGCACTCCTTCCTACCTTCTGGATGTAGACCTCCTCCTACGCGCTTCCATGTGCTTAAGTACCTTGCCATTGCACCTTCCCTTGGTACTTTCCATGGCCACAACTTACTTCGGATTATATTGTACATTCATTTATTTCCAACTATGGTATTCTTTGGGATCAATTTATTTCTAGCAGCTTCCTTCCATATTTAAATAGCACATGAAATAGTATGTTACTATGTGTACCCATTTTTTACTATAAAAACCACCCCACCCTAATGGTATGTGCAGTCCTCTACGCATAAAAATACTTTAGATTGTAATTATCTTCCAGCGTGCAAAACACCCTTATTACACAAAACACCAAACTAAATTGACAAAGCATAGTGACGAAGAAGGAAATACATTAAAAAAAATACATAATGGAAATCTATACTAAATGGCAATACTTCCTTATTAAAAAAACTAAGAAGACTTATTTATAGTAGGGCTTTAGCCTATTCCCATTTAAGTAACTGGGTAACTATGTTCCATCAAGCATCTCTAACTGAAAAACGTTAGATTCAAGGATGTGAGTGATAACATACGGACCCAACCAGTGCACCTTAAGTTTTCCTGGATGGCACAAAAAATTGGAATCATAAATAAGTAATGTCTTTCCAACCTCAAGCTTCTTATCCCTGACGTATCTGTCATGCAATGCCTTCTTCTTGGCATTTTTCTACTTCTGACTCCAACGTGCTATGATGCACATCTCATCCAATTGTATTAACCTGTAAATTATTTCTTCTAATGCTTGTTCATCAGCTATACCTCCGACATGCAATACGTAAAGAAGGTAACATGAATTCCATGGGAAGAACTACTTATGCGCCAAAAACCAATTGAAAAGGTGTAGCCTTATTCAACATGTTGTAGGTTGTTCTATATGCCCAAATTACAACATAAACTTTATCATTCCAATATTTCCTTTCAACATCAATTTTTTTTTTCAAGGTTTGGCTTAATATATTGTTGAAGCCTCACCAGTCCCATTTACTTGAGGGTGATAAGGTGTAGTCTTGTGGTGTGCAACCATAAAATCATCCAACAATATTTTGATTGTCTCATTCAAGAAGTGTGTGCCCCTATCACTTGTCAAAGTCAACAGACACCCATACCTAGTGAGAATATTTTCCCATAAGAACCTTATTGTTATAGTTGTTATGCAATCCTTTATAGGTTTTTCTTATGCTCACCATATAAGATAATCTATACAAGTGATGATGTAGCATGATTCAGTTCTATGTGCAGTTGGGGAAATAGGACCCACAAAGTTTATTTTCCATTTTCAAAGGGCTATGCACTAGGAATAGAACTCAAAGCCATTTCATCTCTTTTCCCAGGTTTGTCAAGGTGTTGATAGTGATCACACACCTTACAATACTCTTTACAATCCTTATACAAGGTCTCCCACCATAAGCCAGTGAGCAGTTCTTGCACGTGGTGGTGTCACCTACATAATTCCCACTTGTAATAATGCCATGAGCTTCTTCCATGATATCCGTACACTCATGTTCTAGTACACACCAGCGCAATACTTCATCTCATCCTAGTTTTTATAAGTCACCATTGATTAACATGAAAGGTGCAACATGAATTGCAAGTTGTTTCTTCTCTAAGAATTTCATTCCTTCTAGTGCCATACATGTGCGTAAAAAGACAACAATATCCTCTAATTCTAAAGGCACACGACATAACCTGTACAACTATGCATCTGATATTGTATCTTCAATTATCTGCACATCCTCCCTTGAGTGAATTCTTGACAAGTGGTTTGGGCAATAATTACTTTTACCTAGATTTACCATGACTATAAATTCAAATTCTTGTAATCAGAGAAACCATCGACATATGCACCCCTGTAAAATGAGATTATTTACCAAGTATTTTAATGCCATGGTATGTGTATAAACTATAAAAGGTGTCGCTAGCAAGTATTTTCTGAACTTATATAGCACACAGACCATTCACAAGGCCTCATGCTCTGTAGTTGTATAATTATCTTCCACTGGAGTCAATTTTCTACTAGTAAAGAAGATAGGATGATCTATAATACCTTATCTAGGTTGAGATAACACTACACCAATTGACGTGGCAGAGGCATCTACATCCACGTGAAATGGTTGGTTCCACAAGGGAAAAGGTGGAATATGAGTTGTAATAAGTCTCTCCTTCAATGCCTCAAATGCGCGTTGCTGCAGTTATCTCCAATAGAATGTCCCTTTTCCTTTGATTAAATCTTCCAAAGGTGTGGCAATATTTGCATATCCTTTGAAAAATTTCCTGTAATATCTTGTATGGCCCAAGAATCCACACACCTCACTTTGAATGGTAGGTTCCTCTAGGACTACAATAACTGCAACCTTAGATGGATTGACTAACAAACCTTCCTTGCAGATGATGTGCCCTAAAAAAGTTCCAAAAGGTATAGCAAACAAAAACTTCTTGATATTCAAATAGATGCTTAACAGTTTGCATATTTCAAACATTAAGTGCAAGTTTTCAAAATGATCCTTAACAAGCCCATATAGCATCCAATCATCCAAGTAAACTTGTAAGAATTTGTGAATAAAATCCTGGAATGCTTAAACAACTATGCATGAAAAAATAATCAGGTGTGTTCTTCAAACCAAAGAGCATCACTGTATATGCAAAGCTTCCCCATTAAGTGGTGAAATTCATTTTCTCTAGATCCTCTTGTGTAATTATAACCTAGTGATAACCTAAGAATCCATCTATGAAAGATGGTTGGCTTAGGATTTGTGTGGATTATATGGAGCTTAATGTTGTATGAGTGATTGATCCTTTTCCTACACCTTTCAAAAGTTTATAACCTAGTGATACCAGAGGTTTAGTAGAGAAGTACTCAAAGTTTTGGGTCATTCATGCAATTAAGTCTTGCCAATTTCCAGTCTCCATATTCAGTTCCACATAAACATACCAAGTGCGTGCATAACCTTGCAACGTGGAATAAAGTGTGTGTACCCATAGTGAAGGTGGTAAATATTTCTCTCCCCTCTATAAAAAGTCTCTCACACTACTAAATGTGGTGTTGAACAGGTTGATTAACATGATATGTGCAGATTTGAGTAGATGTATTGCTCCTGAGAAACCAGGTTGTTAGAGCAATTATTACTTCATTCCATTTTATGAGATTATCCTTGTGAACCATCCACCAGTGTGTTGCTATCCCGCAAAGGGTATATACTAATTTATTTCTTCTCTCCACTTGATCCATCCAGTATTCCTCCATGGTGTAAATAAATAACCTAGGATCTCCTTCTCCAATATACTAGGGTACATAGTTGTTACCTATCCTCCTAATACAACGAGGTTTATTCCTCCATGAAAATGTTCTTTTTACTTCATGCCCAACCATCTCATAGGTCCCATGTACGCAAATGTCACAAGAAATACTTATAGTATCACTAATAGACTATGCATCATCCCACTAGAGTATTCCTTCCTTAAATGGATCAAGTACTACCAGATCTCGAATGACGCATACATAAATTCTGTTAAGGTCTTCCTCTCTCAATGGTTCAACATAAGGTGCAGACTTCCCATTTATCAAAGGGATAATAACTCTTTCTTCCTTGTTCTTAAAAATTATATACCCCTTGTTGAACCGTAGATCAACATTATTTGCATAATACCAAGGGAAACAAAGTAGAGCTCGGAAGCTATTTCATTCTGCAAGAGTTAAGACCTCAAATTCCCTAGTGAACTTGGCCCCTTGTATAGTAATGGATGCATCCTTTAAAAATCCAATCGGAATGGCCTTAGTTTGATTAGCCATAAAAAATACATTAGAAGATGGTTGTAATAGAGGTCTGCCCATCTGTACCCATGCATCTAAAGTAAGCACATTCACTTTCGCACCTGTGTCAATCAATATATTGCTCAAAAGCCATCCATCCACAAAAACATTCAGGGTAATTTCCTTGTCATAATCCAAGCTATGAGGGGGAAGATTAACATGTAGGATCTTCCATCCATTCTCAATACCTACATGCAAAGTGTTTCCCTTTAACTAATTCCCTAGTAATGGAATAATATTCTCTTGGAGAAACATCTTGTATACCTCTTTCAAATCATCAACATCTGACTGAACTGTCTCTATTGCCTTATTTTATTCCAAATTCTGCTACTGTTCCTTTAAACATTGTATTTCACTCTAAAGATTTTTGAGTACTTCCATGGTGTCCTGATAAAACTCCTTTTGATTTGTAGGATATGGGTACCTTGTATGTAAAACCTCCTCCTTATTAAAGGTAGGCTTCTGTTGTAACGTCTCTCTAGTGTACGCAACTTCAGAACTTGTAGTAATCTTAATCGGTACTACCTTAGGTTCTGGTGCCAAATTTGGCATCCACTTATTTTCTATGGCACGTTGTATCCTAACCATCCATGCACCCTTGTTTTCTTGTTTATGTTACTTGCTAAAATGCTCATATAAATCCAGGAATTCCTCATAGTTATGATTCTTCCCACAAAAAGAACAAGTAATATTCTGAGGGCATTCACGCCTATAGTGGTAAAGAGATCCACATGTAAAACATGTTCCATGAGTAAAATTTCCTCACCCACCACCATGGCCTCAGCCCCCGAATCCACCACTGTATCGTCGAGCTCTGCCACGAATTCCTTCAAAGCGCCCTTCGTTCCGATCATAGCGCCCTTGGTTGTGATCATGATCATGGTGCTCATTTTTACTTTTAGAATTATATGATACTCCTATATGTCACACATCAATATCAATGGCATCATGGATTTGACCAATAAACCTGTAGTCTTATGTATTATGAGTCGTGGACCAGAAAATATTACAATACCAAGATACATTTTTTCTTATCACATGCTGTAATAATGGGCAATGGGATTGCATCATGTTCTAAATGATATATCTTGAAATCTAGTAATAATGAACGTACTAAATGATGAGGAAAACTATCTTTAGTGTGCCCTTCCACTTCACAATCTGTACACCAAATCCCAGTGCGTGTCTCATGTGCTAAATTTATGATAGTTTCTCTAACTGCTTTTCCATAGATGTAATTTGTGCTTCCAAGAATGGGCTCACTACAATGTCTATACTCTTGACTTCCTCAGCATAAAACACTGCTTCACATGCTTCATGCATGTCCGTATATGTCTTATGTGAAAACGCCCTCCTAAAAGGTGTGATCAAGCCCCCAAAAAACCATTGTGCATGCTGGCTTGAATGATTATCATACGAAAGCTTAGACAAAAGTGTTTTGAAATGGGCATCATTTTTCCAAACATTCTCAGTAGTGACCCTGCTTAATATCCTTGAGTGTGCTTATACTCTTCTGCTCAAACTCAGGGATATGGAACTCCTTAAGGAAATATTCTCATAATGCTGCATAATCTACGCAAGTTTGATCATGGTCAAACTTCTTATATAACCTGTGAGCGCATCCCTGAGACACAGTTGCAAGATGACTTTCCTTATAATCATAAGCCATGATTCCTTTTGTGTGCCACAATATCTCACACATATACACATTCTCAGCAGCATCTTCAATTCCCATATACTCTAGAAGATGAAGTGGCATCTCCATGTAAATATTCTGGGGTTGGTGAGGACCATGCCCACCTGATCTAGAACCTCCTATATTATCTATGCCTCCAGACCCACTAGATCCACAAAAAATAGAGCCACCTATGCCCCCTGATCCTCCTTCTGTATCTGGAAGTGGACCACTGGATGTACTTCTTTGTGTCCCAATAGTGCTACTAAAATGAACTTCTACAGTCTGTGAGGTGGTACTACTCCCAGAAGTGAGTCCAAATTTCTGCGAGCTTGAGTTATGTGCCAACAATGCTCTTGAAAAGGTACCTCCAAATAACAAAGAAGATGTTTTCTCGACCATAGATGCACTTTCTACTTGATTTAATCTTTTTCTACTACTCCCCAAACTATCTTGTTGATTACTGGTTGTACTAGATACTAGAAAACCAAGAGCAAGGGCTAGGTTTCCAGGTAGATTTAGATTCACACTTGTGGACCATTTCACCTCTGCTGGCATGCTCCCATATGAGGCTGAGGAGGGTAGCCTTTCATGCTTTCCCAAATGGGGGAATTTTAGATGCTTTGGCTCTATGTCTTCTACGTGATCTCCAAATCCTTCACGATCCATCTCTCTCCTCAACACCATCCATTCTGCAATATCACAATGCATCTCTATCTCCCTCTTACATACCTCATTGTGCTTAAGCCTCCTTTATTCTACTTTTCCTCTCTACTGCTAAGTCTGTCATCCTTCACCAAACCTACTCCTGCCCTCGTGTGTGGCAGGGTTTAGCTAACCATCATATTTTCTTCGAAGTTCAGGGTTACCATCAATATTTTGATTACTAGTGGAATGCCTTACAGATAATTTCCCCTGGGGTACCATAAAAAATGGAACTCAGATACCTCTGGGAAAGAATAAGTAGAAATTGAGTACTCTAAAATATAACTATTCAGAACACCATAGAACCAAGTTTCCATAACGCGCGTCTAAATCAGATCAGCATCTTAGAGTGCCTGAAATTATTCCCGTGTCTAGAAAAGTGTGCGATACCTATAATTCCTTTTAGATGCATAAGAATCCAACCACTCATACAACTCTACTAGAAAGATAACAAATAAGCTCTCATATAAATAGTCATACAAATTCTGCTCTACCCATGCACATGCGTTAAACTCATATCTAGTGCTGAATCTCTAAGCGTATTCTTCTTCCAAATATTTTATCCACTCCTCAACACTTTCTAGGGTGGTCAAATGGTATGTATTAATCATGAAACATCCTGAAAACAATTTAAAAAGAGGTCTTGGAAATAGAACCAATGATGCAACCTAGAATCTACTATGAAAAAACCAGTTGTGTTGGCACATCACCCAACCTGAGCTAAGTGATCACCTGAAGCACATAAAGGTACCAAGCCCCTCTTTAGAGTTTCTTGTACAAGATGTTAGTGTGATGGTGATAATACATATTAAAATCCATAATTAAACATAAACATTCCACAGTGCATACTCTATATATTGATCTTAGCTAATCATGAACTAAACAATAACCATAATAAGATTAACCATACATGAACTATATTTGGTTATGTTTAGCACCATTATCCATCCATTATTATCCATTGCATTAAACAATGTAAAACATAGAAGCTTCTTACATTACAAAGTATATGCATAAGTCATAGGTGCATGAGATCCAACAACATAACTCTACAATAATTCACACACTCTAAACTACACAGTTCAACACATATTTATAGGAGTGGGGACTTTCCATTCATTTCCTATGTACTTCTCAAATTAGGTTGCATGCTGATAATAGACATGTGCCTTTACAATATCATGCAAAATTGCAAGTATTCTAATAATATATTGTCCTATAGTTAAATGGAAGAATAAATCCTACTATTATCTCAACCCATACATGGTGATTATCACCCTCTCATTCCCAAAATACCATTGTGTGTAGTGCAAGTCTTCATCTCTATGTGTGCTCCACATGCTATCTCCAAAAATAGCCCTTATCCATAAAAATGGCTAAGTCTTGAGCCAAACTATTATGGTGTGTGTTTCCTATTCCTATCTTACCACACCTTAAAATGTTCCTTGTTCCTGCACACACATCTTTTTTGCATATTCTCCTTAGAACAATATTATGTTTCCTCAACATTAGCCCACACTAAAGTACATTGTTGTCCCGACTATGGGAATTATTCATGATGTTCCCAAATAATAAAGAATAGGTGATGAAAGAATTAAAGAATAACTATACAAAAGAATGAATCTTTACTCTACAACATCCTCTTCTTCAACTGGGAGGATCAACTCTGGATATTCATTTTTGATCTCAACCTCCAATGTCTACCAGTTATTTAGTGTAGTCCCTATCTTTTCTAGAATATCTGTGGATATGGCATCTAGTTCATCGTTAGTGATATTTTCTTTCTCATTCTATAGTACTTGGAAAACATTAGCCATACTTGGTATCATTCCTTACATAAGATCCATCTTCTATGTTATGAGCTTCTCAATCTCATCTTTTATCTCCTTATACAGGTCCTAGGCTACTACGAGGGATTCACGCTTTTGTTTCACCAATGCCAATCTTTCTGTGTGCCCTAATGTCTCATATTTCATCATTGTTAGGACTTCATTATCTTTAACTAGAGTCATGATCCTTATTACTACCTTTGGTGCTGTACACAAATTAAGAGCTTGGTCTTCTTTCTTCAGCTCATCCTTTAAAGTTTGGATCAATTCCTCGTAAGTTGAAATTTTTTTGATCATAGAGGCCCTTGCTCTCTCTACTTCCTTTTCAGCATATTTTTGTGTGAGCATTCGAATTGGCCATCCTTTAACACCAAATCAACCAAAGTGCGCACATAATACATAAAAAAAGGAAAATTTTCAGGTACCTAAGATTCTAGATGAGGCCTTGCTTTCAGAATGTGATCACCAGTCTCCTTAGCCATGCCAATGAAATACTCATTCTTTTCCCATTCTCATTCCTTCTCTTCCTTTAGGTTTTATATCTCTTCTGTTTTATCCTTGTTGTCTTCCATCAAAGCTCAAATGGTGGTATCCTTATCAACATTTCTCCGTGGCACCTCAGCAGATACCTTAACTAAGGAATTACTGACCTGCTCATCAACATTAGGGTAGGATTTATCATCATGTGCCTGCTTTGGGGTGCCTTCTTCACTCTTCATGAGACACAAGATTCTTCACATACATCAAAGTTTGGTTTGTCCATATGGGTCTGCATGGACTAGGATAGCTTCTTCCTTATGTGTATAGTAGACATATCTGGATCTATCAAATCCCATCTATAAATCCTTAAGGCCCATAGTACTCTAAAACTGGGAGTGGATAATTTTTATTATGTCCTTAGCATAGCCCATACTAGGGACAATATATTCTTCACTTGTTCTTTCTCTTTTTTTTCTTGGCTCCTTAGGAACCTATGCGCCAAGGTTTGAAGTTGATCCTTCTTGTACCTGAGTCATAACAAGAACACTGGGATGCTCACAAATAATTTCTCCTACTTATTTCACCCCTTCCTCTTCATCTCTCATTTCTTCATCTCATGGTTCCTCCACATCTTCTGGTTGAATTGGTGTTCTTGACATGCTCTCTTCAGACTCCTCCGCCTCCTCGTTAAGTTGCATTGTGGGTATTAGATACACTTTCTTCCCTTGGAATTATTTACACTTTCCATCCTTGGGTATTATTTACACTAGTTCAGTACAATACACTTTCCGCCCTTGACATTGTGGATATTACATACAATGAGTGAGTTCATACCAGTATACAAACTTCATACACAATGGCATTTATAGGATATGGTGTCCTTTGGGAATTTTGTGGAGAAGTTACAGGCTTAGAGGTTACAGTGGGTGTCCCTCTCTACACTACTTTGTCCAGTGGCATTAGATCACCCAGAAAACTAGGAAAGTACAAATATATCTTCACACATTTCAGCAAAAGGGGTTAACGGTTGGAGGACATAGAGAATTTCCTCCCTATACTTGTTTAATTAGGGTGGCTTGAGATCACCCAAAAAAATTGTGACAATACAAGATATCTTTCTACACACATTTTCTTGACATGGATCAAGTGCACATGTTCCATTTACACTTTTTTCGTGAATTTTACATTTACATAATTTACACATTTCTATACATATGCATATTTTACCCAACATTTTTACATACATACATATTTGACTACTTGATCGTTTTCTCCTTACAGGTCTGGCTGAATGAGAAAAATGTAGTCAAATTGGGCGAAACAACAAGAACAAGAACAACAATAGCAAAAAAACACTACCAAAAGGAACTTTCCTTTACCAACCATATAGGTACACTACACACAACAACAAATTCACATGTGTTCCACCCTAGGTCCACTCTCACTACCTTTTATATGCATTTTTCATCTTTAGAATCCACGCTCCTCCACATTTTTTTTTCATTCCACGCTTAACTCTAGTCCTTTGTCATGTCTTCTTCTACACTCTACATGGACATCAGGAATGCATCTCTATCTACTTTATGTTACGAAGTGTTCCGCTCACCAACATAAAGTGGGGGGAAAATGTAGACACAAAATCATGCACTTTAGGCATTATTTAGCCCAGTCTTATACTACTATTTAAAGGGTTTTCAATTGAATAAAGTACTAATTAATCCCACCTTTTTGAACACCTTTATTTTATATTTTAGTTCATCATTCCCACATATGTTTCTATACATATCAAATTGTTTCACAACTGTCTTGACATTTTAGCCTAAAACAGGGTGCCTAGGCTTGTACTGGAGCACCTCGATCTATGTTCCACTTTCCCACTTATTTTTGGGGTCTTTCTAGCTATTTTTCATTCTTATATTTTTCCTAGTTGACCATGTCAGGGTTAATTAGAAAATTAGAGTGAGAGAACTCTATAAATTTTTTTTTGAGACCATAATAAGGGTCCTAGCATCGCATACTATCACTCTATCTAGAGTTGCATTCATTGCATCACTTGCATCCATATAGTGCCATAAATCAAGGCTAGGAGATATGCATCAACACACACAACATAGGGGGAGGATTTTATTATTTTCCATGCACATATGTCATTACATTTTCTATAGTTATTATTTCTCACTACTTCACAAAGTGTGACTGGCACACGAGCACCTAGAATGAAACATGGACACATGCACCAGAACTACATCTTAGTCAAGAAATGTAGTGCAATGCTCAATGATAAGACCACTAGTTTGGAAGATGAGGTCAGTCTGACCCATTCATTTTATATATTTTATTTTTCCTAGGGTTTTGATACTCCCTTTTTTCTTACAGGTCATCATTTCATTATTTAGCACATTCAGTGCAGCCCAATATATCTAATGAGATAGACAAAGAAAACTTTGGGATACCTTGCGACCATGTGAAAACTTGATTTGAAGCTTTTATAGAAACCATGGTGCCTAATCTGTAGACCAGGGTGCCTCGAGGCACCCCAGTACCTTCCCAGCCACCTCAATCTACTTAGATCCCCCTGATCTGATCTTCTCAGGTTTTTTGGGTGTTTGTTTTTGCTTCTAGATTTTTTTATCATACCTGAGACAACCTGTGATGGTCTTCTTCAATCAAATTAATCAATTCTCCTTAGTTACTTACATATTTAATATTTTATTTTATTTAGTATGATTATTTGCATTATTCCATACTACTTCAGTACATTTATACAACATTTTGGTCCTCTTATATTAGATTAACTAGTGGTTATACTTTCATAGTATTAGAGAAATTTTTCAACTTTTAGTTAATTGAATGCGTAATGTACTATATTTAGATAGATTAGTAAATGTGGTGTGTAAGATGGAATAAGGCTAGTAGACTTGAATGTAATGAAGACTAGTATAGTATGTAGAAAATTTATGATATAGAAACTCGTAGAGTATGATGTATGGTATATGATTATGTATAGAATGTGAGGAAATATGTGTAAATATCCTAATAGTGTATGATATGAATTGTGTAAGGTGAGGAATTGTATAATGTATGATGTATGAATATAGAAATGGAACAATTTCATAGACAAACATGGAGAATGTATGGTGTATTGTGTATGATGCGCGATGTGTAATGAAACACAATGTGTAATGTCTATAGTGCAATGTGTGGGGTTTAGTGTAATAGTAATCCCTCAACAGTTAAGTGTGAACTGAAGCACAAGATTGTGTCATCGGGTAATGACACTTAAGTGTGTAATGAGTATGAGTATCCTATGATATTGATGTATGATAATGCAAATGTGAGATATGCGTAAATGTTAATATTAGGGGGATGTGGAATGTTATGCCCCCAAGTGTATGATAACATGTATACAATGTGATAAATGATGAATGAGGGTGATTAAGCATTATAGATTTTTCTTAATTGATGATGCGTAAGGAGTGTTAAAGTCTCATAGATGTGTATATGCATAGGTGGTGGTATAATGTAGGAATATGGTAATGTAAGATGAAATGAGGTTCTTTATGGTAAAATACCCCTCAATAATCATATAAGAACCAAAATAATATGAGTGTGTCATTAGGAAGGTAGAGTGACAAGATTCACCTAAAAAAGACCAATTTTGTGTGCAATGCGACCTTGTTGAACAAATTTTATAGTAGAACCATGTGGTGGTGGTGAAAGTGAGGATATATTATAAATACTAGGGAAAGGATTAGTTGCTGGGACAAAATTAATCGGTCAGATCTTAGATTAAAGAGGAGGCAAAGTTGAATGGAGTCTCAAGGGAGATTTCTTAGGTTTATTTGGTAATGTAGCATGCAATTAAATAGGAGTGGCTTGTGAACTAATTTTGATAGGTGGTTAACTTTTTTGACTTTGAGATACCATATGTGATTTCTTGGTGGTGCTTGTTTATCCAAATAGGGTGCAAGAGAAATGGTGGTGTGATGCTTAGTAAGAGGAGAAGAAGCAACATCAAAAATAGGAGAATAATGAGATGGGACTATAGTATATGTTTGACTAGGAGAAGAAGCATTATGTACATGTGAGTGATTGTTAACATCAAACATGTAATGAATAAGAGAAGCATCTAGAATTTCTGTATAAAGATTAGAGGGAGACTCACTAGTAGCCGCATAGCAGGGTGTAGCAGTTGTAGATGAGTAGGCCTTAAAGGAGATAAAACCTTGACGTTCAAGATGTTTGATCTTACATTGTATACCATAATAATAATTTTCATTATGTCCATTGATTCTATGATAGTTACGATATGGACGACCTTGATATTTTTTAAGCTGGTAAGGATGATAACAATGAGTAAGTGGAAAAGTGATCAACTAATGACTAAGGAGATGAGTAAGAATGTCATGTGGTATAGTATTGTGCTCAAACATAAGAGGATTAGGCAATGAAATGTCTTGAGGTTCAGATAGATGACATGTAGTGGACATATATTGCATATAAGATGTAGAAGGAGCACACACATGTGATTGAGAAGCATCCTTAAGTTGTTGAATTTCAAATCTAATGAATGTAATGGTTGATTCCATGGCAGAAAATTTATCTTGAAATAATATATGTAAGGTTTGAATCAATTCTAATAGTGGTTGATTAGATGGAGGATCATTAAGACTAGGGTCAAAAAATAGACAAAGAAGCATATAACTTAATTTGTGTGGTGGCGTATTGTCATAAAAATATTTGGTGTCTAGGAATTTTTGTAAAACATCTTAAAAATTGGGATATCTCTTAAGTGAGTTAGATAAATAAACTTGATGACCCATGATAAAAGAAAAATGAGGATCCTAAGTGTGAAAGACATCAGATTCACCAAACTGATTAACTAAAAATGGATTAACTAGGTAGTATATAGATAGTTAATCTAAGCTATGAACAAATATAAATAAAGTAAATAAATGCAGTAGAGAAGTATGCAAGAAGGATAAAAATATATGAAAAATTAAATGATAAACCTAATGTGCTAAATAAAGTGAGGAAATAACTTAGCTGAAAATAGATGACTATCAGAGAGTGTTATAGAGGTAACTGGAAAAGTAAGGAGCAAGAACGACAATGAAAAAGTCCTGAAAAGATTGGATTTGGACTATTTCTTTGGGTTGGGGTGCCTAGAAGGGGACAAAGGCACCTATGGGCACTCTGGTATGTAATCTAGGTGCCCTAGTCTATGCAAAAGATTTGAAACTAGTTTTTATGGGGTCATAAAGTTCTTTGAAACCCTCGTTATGTGTCGTATCAACTTCGACGTCCTATGATGAATGTTTCCAATACTCCAAGATGAATAAAAGACATGGAAGACCCTAAAACAAACATCAAACCCTAAAAAATAATAATGCATATGAAGGGATAAGACTGTCCACAGTGGCAACAATGGTGGAATTACTAACTGAGCACTGCACTACATCTTAGACCCGATGTAGTTCTATATGAAAGTGTGTGTAAACATTCCTTAGGTTTCTCTTGTTCCAATAACACTTTTTGAAGTAACGAACAATAACTATGTGTAGAAAATGTAATAGAACATGTGCATGGAATAGAATAGAATACCTCCCCCCTATGACATGTGATGCAGATGTCCTATCCTTAATGATGGAGCTATGTGGATGCAAGTGATCTATAATGCAATAGATGGATGTAAATATCGATGGAGTGATAGTAGTTAGTGATGATAGGTTCGTCATTATGGTCTCATAATGATCTGTAAAGAGGGGTGAATTTCTCTAACTATCACAGACCCCTGTAGGCACTACAATATTTTATATTCTGTAGATTATATCAAATTAAAATGGGAAATGCAATGTAAAGGAAAAACATACACACTGCACAACGAAATTGATAACAGAGTTTAGAAATGCCTACACCTCTGAGTTCAATTGTTGAACTGATTCATTACACTTTTGATTGTAAAATAGTATAATTTACAATGAATCTATGAAGGTAGAACTTAAACCAATGTTTACCATTTGATTCCACACAGACTCTGAACTGACCTTCAGAATAACATACAATAGTTGACTCCTATGGACTATGAACTAATCCTTCTAGAGTACAAGTCTTCTCCAAGAACAACTACCACTCTGTTGCATGAACATGATTGCTCTACACAGAGTGAAGATTTGAGATGAAAAAATGTAGAATAACAATTCTATGGCTGATCTGTCATGGCTTTGAACCAAAACATACATGTGATCATATATCTAATTGACTCACGTGGAATCTGAACTAGATAATAAGATGATTACTGAACCAGTTGATTCAAGATGAATCCAACCTAGTAAATAGATAAAAATAATCTCCTCCAGTAGCAGCTACCACTATGTTGCATGGTTGTACATAACATCTATGTAGAGTGAAGATTCGAGCTGGATGATGTGTAGAAGATCATATCTCTAACATGTCTTCCTTCAAGAGATGTACGATGTATGCATGATCCATATAAACGCCAAGAATTTAAATGAATTATAAAAGGTGAAATAGTGCCACAACACCTCAAAATAAGGAAAAAAATTGGTCCATGAGGAGTTTCTTGTAATTCTAAACAACTTCCCAGTTTACACCGAGAGACATAAATGCTCTGAAGTGCCTCATAAATGTAGATTTACAAAAACTGCCATAATAAGCTTAAGGCCTAAGAATAGACCTATAAAATATCCCAAAAATAGGGAAAAAAATCCCTAAAATGGGAAAAATAATATTCACCATCAAGAGTATGGTGGAATTTTGAGAAATTCTATTTTTTACACCAAAGGCTAATTTTTCCTCTAAGTGCTCCTAAAATGATGATCTTCACAAGCATCTCCTTGAGCCCATAGCTTATACAAAGGTGCATCTTAGAATAAGAGCTAACTTGCCCATTTTATAACATTAGCTAAATTTATGGCATGAAAGTGGGCTGTAATATTGGTATTTGGGTGGTTGGAGGTTCAAATCTCCTCAACCACTCCACCCCTTTACACTAGTGTGGGAGTTAAAATCCCACATTCATGAGCATAAATGATTGTGGTGAGTTTAAGTTCAAAGTGGCCACCCAAAAAATTTTGCATTAGACCATATTTATGCCATGTATACCGAAATTTAACTGGTCATAAATCTTGAATAAACACTAGGATTTGGTCCTTTCAAAATGCGTTGGAAAGGTCTTGACAAAATCTAAGCAAAGGTGTTGACTCTAGATGGTTTCTAAATCATTCAATTTTCTACATATCACTGCCATATTGACTAGTTGATGCTGTCAAGTCTGAACTGCAACCAAAATTTGACCGACTATATCTTGAGCATACATAGTCTGTTTTCCAAAGTTCCAGGTATCAAAAGAAATATCATTGAATTCTCTATCAATATTTCATGGTTTAAAAATATATATAGGGAAATTTTGATGTCCTAAAAGTCCTTCAGATCACATAACTTTATATTTATAGGGTTCTTTTGATCTAATTTCGTAATTGATCCTGAAAATGCTGACCACAAGAAAAATAAAGATTCCAAATGGATAGAAAGAGCGTAAAAAGTGGGGGAAAAGTGTAAAAAGGACTAGGGTGCCCTAAGTAGGACCAAGGCACCCACGAGTGCCCAAGCGGAGGCTAAAATGATGGGAAATTACAAAAATAGTTTGGGCATGTGGCTGAAAAGGGGTGGTATTGATGAAATAAAATAAAACAAGATGCCCAAAATACTGGGGTTAGTTAGTACTTTCTTCACTCAAAAACCTTCTAAATAGTAGTATGAAACCAGGATAAATAAATTTCTAAAGTGCATGATTTTGTGATTACATTGCACAAAATAGAAACACCCAAAAGGGAATAGAGACACATCATTAAGGAAACTGGAGTAGAAAAAAATAACAAAGCATATAATTAAGCACATGGGGAGGAAAAAATAGGAGGTGAAAGAGGATCATCCTTAGGAAGGATGAATCCCCCCGCATTTGGCTCCTCAAATGAAGGATCAAAAGTCTAACCATCATGATCTAAAATTTTAATACTTAGAGGCACCATACTACCCCAGCCAAGTGGAAGAGAACCTCCAAAATTATCTCCCCTTAGTAGAGATCTCCACTTGGAGGATTTGGCCACAAAATTTCCCCAAGGTGGAAGAATCCATGTCGGTCCAAAAGTAGACAAAGAAGGACAAAATCAAGGAGGAGAAGGAATTCAGTTATGAGAGTGACTTCTACAATGCATCATAGGGGATGGGGCTGGTGTAGTGGCATGAGCATCCTCTGGATGAAATCAAATAATCATACAAGGGATGATCCCCCAGTGATCCAAAACATGCTGCAGGTGCAAATTCTAGTCCCACTTTCTACGCTTGGGCCTAGATATGCATAGTCACAGAGGAGATGATAAACAATTTTTCATTAATGGTTATATTCAAAGTAATATATTTTTTTTGAAAATAGCATTGTTTCTATCTTTCCACAACTCAAAGAGAATATTATCCCAAAAAATTTCCATATAAATAAAATATGAGCAGGAAAATTAAGAAAGTCATGAAATAGGGAAACTTTCTAATCAACTAATTCACAATGGAAAGGAAAAAAGAGAGAGTCTATCCATTTCCAGGCAGATTAGTCCCAAGGATAAGTCTGAAAAACATGTTTAAAAGATAAAGGCTGATTACAGTAAGGGAATTTAGGATTTGGGAGGCCAATATGACTTAATATCTCTTCGCATAGCAGAGCCTGATAAATAAGAAACCAAAGAAAAAAGTTAAGCTTGAGTTCAAAGTGGGGATTCAAGGCCTTGTTAAGCCCGTAAAACCAAGTGGAAGTAGAAGAGTTCAAGCCCCATCATGAATTAATCTTGTCAATGGCTGGAGATAAGGGAGACAAAATATTATATATCACACCAAACTTATAATTAAGAACAAGAATATCAATATTCCACTGCTAGTCCCTCCACTAGGATGAAGGAGGTTATATGCCCAACTTATAAAGCATAACATTAGGCATCAAATCCTGAAATTTGATTATAGACAGAAGTTTAGAACTGACCAACTTGAATTTTTGTTTGATTTCGTGCCAAGGAAGCCAATATCTCCAAGAAACAAGATACCTGATGGTGTTGATGCCTTTACGAAAAATCCTAAGCACCTTGATACCTAGAACTTTAGCCATGAGAATATTTTCATCAGTAAAGATGAGAGACCACCATATGTTGTGATCATTGAATGAGATCCCGATATGGAATCCATCTCTAATCCAGTAAAGTAAAGGCCAAACAACTTCAAATGCTTTCTAGATACTCTTTATAACAAAGGTAACCGTGATTTTGACTGGAACTCTAGTGATGATCAAGGTATATAACCTGTTGGAAAAATAATTTGTTGTAAGGTAAATTAGGGATTTTACCAACACTCTGAGATTAGGTCCCTTTGTGTAGGAATGGGGTAACTCCATTTATTGAAAAAAAGGAAATATGTATGTTATTCTAACCATCTGGGATGTTATTTTGACCTCGGATCACATGGGGATAATTAACTAAACCTATAGAAAAGTTCTTGCATGAAGTAATAGGGAGGAATTATGTGAGTGTGGAGAAAGGGTAGAAAGTGAGAAGGGGGTTTTAATTAATAAATATTATATAGAGTATATTGACATAAAACAAAATCATTTCCATGTTATCAAAGATAAGAAACCAATACGCAAAGAAAGAAAAATAACACAATTAACACTAAGTTTAATTGCATTATATTCATCCAAAAATACAATCTTTTACTAGTTGTGCAGGATTACAATGCTCTATTGGAGTATTTTTTGAGATGGAGAGGAACACATCAAGCAAAAAATAGAAGAAACACAATTTTCTAGAGAGGAGCAAAAAACAAATCCTTTGATATGACAAGTGAACTTCCTTAAATATCCTACATCGTGACCATTCACATTCCTACATGATTAATCACATTCTTTTCTGTAATGAGAAAAATTTTCCTTATTTTAAGAAAAGTACTTTTACACAAGTGGAAAAGAGGCAACTTAAGTTGGTTTTTAAAAGTGCATTTTCCCAATGAAGAATTAGAAAACCTTTGGAATTCCTTTGTGAGAAACAACTTGCTACACGTAAGAATAGAAATAGGGAAGAAGTGTATCAATAAATAAGAGAATCTCATGAAGAATATTCTTTAATGTGGTGAATTGGATAATTTTCAAAACTTCCCATAACTACGTTGAAATTTTGCACTTCCTCAGAAACTTCTCCTTCATGGGGAATGGAGGTGTTGGAGAGTATATCTATCCAATGATCCGTCACACTTTGAATGATCTTGTAATGATTGAGCCACATGAGAATATTCTTGGAAGCATCAAAGATAAATAATCTGATCTTAACAAGTATGTCCATGAACTCATCTTCCTAAGACCACATATCACACACCTCGCATTATAGGATATCTATGAAATGTTTTCAAATCTCCTTAGATGGTACTGACCTTGAATGCAACTCAAGACACCTCATTTTTCTTAGAAAATTTTTGACCTCTACTTTGATCTCACAACCCCAATTATGATGATATGGGAAAATATTACATAGCTTCATACAAGGATCTCATTTTCCACTCAATAGTTATTACCTAGGTGTGGGAGCAGTTATCCTCTTGACTTGGGAACACTCTCTTCTCACAAAATGTTTTAAGGTTGACCAAACTCATTTTGTGAAGAGTCAGAAACAACTTGTTCTAGTGATCTATTTCCTCCTTCATCATAACAAGCACATCTTCTACCTTTTCTGTTGACAAGGAAGCAATTTTTAAAATCCTAACCATCTCAAGGAGAAGTTCACACCCTTTCTTGAAAATAGAATCAATCCACGAATTTCACATTTTCCCCCTTTTTATCATTCTCTTGAATTTTGTACCACATGCGATTTGATCTTATTTAGGGGAACAATAGACTTGGAAGGGGTGAGTGGAGGTGCATCTAGATCAGAAACATTATAAACATACGAAGTTAGGGTATGGAATTGGCTCTGACTATGCTCCTTGGTTTCCTCACTCTCCTTAGTCTGAGCTACAAGTCTTGTGGTATTTTTTTCAAAATTGTGGATGTATCCATTTAATACAAGCTCACAAAGGGGGAATCATGTCATCTCATAATATGTGATTATCATCTTTTCTTCATTAGTTTGCAATCTTGTTTGGGAAAACTCAACAAATTGGTATCTTAAAGCATCATTCATGAGCATAGAGGTCATCTTGGTTTTCCTTGAATGAGGAGAAGGCTTCAAAATATCATAAGAGAATTCTATTTCTAGTGTCTTATATTTCCCCACAATGCGATGATGGTTATTGATGAGCTCAAGTACCCATGGGAATACCGGACATGTCAAATATAATGAAACATATGTTATGGGGGTTCCTACAGGAGATAATGGCATTATAGTCATGCATGAGCATCCAAGTGATAACCATCCTTCTTATCATGATCTTGAAGTTTTTGAGTGTCACAGAGGTTTTAGGGAGGTAATGTAAATCATTTCAAGGTGTTGAGAAGGCTAAAAAATTTGAATTTCCTTCTTATTGTATTTTCCCTCCAAAATGGGATTTAAATATGTAAACCTTGAAAAATGAAGGAATGGGCTAGTAAAATGGTTTAATGGAGGTTTTGATGAATAAAAAGGTGTCTATTAGCTATCTAGGAATGTTTTTATAGGTCGTAGATGAGATAAAATTCAACAAAAAGCTTAAATTTTGTAAAAATGCCTCATATTGTGTATGTATGGGCGTATTAAGAGTATAAGAGTTAGTTAGGGTTGATAAAAGAACAAAGAGATGAGATAAAGATTTGATTGAATGGTAAGGAGTGGATTATTCCTCAAGGACTAAGGAGAATACTAAGATAGACCTTGAGGAAAAAAAATCAAGCCTTGAAAACAAGAATACTTAGAGTTATAAGGAAATGACCCTTTTCAGGCTACACAATAAATACAATTAGGGTTTGATGAGAAAGTGAGCTTTAAACACCTTGAACTCACTTTCAGATTTTGTAACTTGGAAAAAAACCATCTCCATAGTTCCCTTAGAAGAAAGAAGATTTTTCTCTAAGTGACGGTAAAATCAATAGGAATTGGTGACATTCAATGAGAAACTTGTATCCACAGTCATAAGGCCTAATTGGGAAGGTCATCTTCTTAAGGAAGTAGGTTTTAGAGTTTGATCCCAATATTTAAATTTTTTCTACAGTTAAAAAAGGAAATGGGTGTACAAATCTACATGTAAATTATTTTGAAACCCCTAAGGTAAAAAGTTAAAGCTTGGAAACCATTGATGCAGGGAAAGTAGAGGATACACCAACTAGGAAGGTGAAACAAGAGATTAAGTGAGAACCAAAGGGAATTGGATTATAAAATTTGAGACACACCATCATAGGGAAAAAATTTACTGGAAAATTTTATCACAATGGTTAGGGAATGCACAGTTTGGTCTATCCATGAAATCATCATGAGGATTTCTCTTAAGAGCTAAAATGATCGTTTGGAAGAAGAAGCCAAGAATATATAATTTATCTTCTTAGATCATCTCAATGATAGTATTTTTGCTTTGAATTGAGTTTTTGAAGTAGGAAATAAGGTGGTAGATGTTTGAATAGATTTAAAAAGGACAAAAATTTCTTACTGGAGTGAAGAAGCTAGTGTGAATAAGTGAAGAAAAATGAGGTAACTAAAGTTTCCATGAAATTTAATCATTGGGAAGTTGAAATTGACACTATTTGAGGTGAATGAACAAGATTAGGTGAGTGAAGAATCAGAATAATGCTTGAAGGTCAGTTATTGCTTGTTTATGCCTTCTTGTCTAAGATAAAATCCCTAAAATTAGGGTAATTGATGAATGAAGTTGTCTGTATCTTGATGATTGTTTGAATGTATATTTAATCTCATTTAGGTTCTTCATCATATAAATTGACTGCGTGAAGGATAAGGCATGTGAATTATTTTCTCATGAGACTGAATAATAGACATGACTAATCGGTGTAAAGAATGTGCTAATAACTTAGGAGAATTTTGCTTGCTTCTTGTATGGGAGATAAGAAACTCCTTGGGATTAAGGACATTTGTGTTATGCCTTTATACTAACAAATTTATTCCTACAAGCTCAGGTGGATGCTTTAGGACAATTTTATTGTCCCAAAGGTGTTCTCCTTGACTTGGGATTCATGTTTCTCTTATGTATACCTTTCTCATTGATTTTCTAGGGGCCTTATGGGATGAAGATGGAGGCAGAGAAAAATTTATCTCATGATATTTTATGAAGAACCATTTCCTTGATCTCTACACAACTGTGGTAGAATGGATCTAAATATCAACAGTTTCAATCTCAAACCAAACAACAGGGATAATTGGTTCAGACCATATCTTTTTCAGGTACTCCGGTTTAGAAATATCACTTCCATCATCTTGGATGCCTACTCACCCAATCAATCTAGAAATCCTTCATCTATTGCACAGTCAGGTCCTTGAAAAATCCCTTTTCCTCACCTCTATTTCGTCAGCACAATCTTCCCAGTAATCCTCCAATGTTGGTTGATGTCACATATTGAGATTATTTTGTTATCCTTCCATATATTGCTTACTATTAAAATAATTTCTGGGGGAAAAGAAAAATAGGTTGAAGGATGTAAGGGAGGCTTCAACGTTGCTTGCATCAATTAAATTCTTGCAAGTATAAATCCTCAGATAAATTGGGAATGTCACTCCTTTTCTCTTTCTATCCTAGAAGAGAATGTGTGCCTATGATAGCTACATACAAAGCTCAATTAGCACCAAATTGTTAGGTGGATACCATAGGATATTCAATGATGCATCTTCAAATCCTTCAACACAGGTATACGGGAAGGTCCTAAATTGAGTAAAGAAGCTCCCAAACTTAGATATTAGCAGATAAGCTTCATATGAGAATTTTTGATTGAAATGTCCCTCCATTTTTTTCAAGCCAGATATGTGACAAAAACATCATTTAACCTTGAAAATGCTTCTTATAATTATTCAAGGTGAATTGTGGGTATGTTTCGTATAATGGTGCATTATTTCGAAGATTCCTTTTGGGAGTGAGTCCATGCCACCTCTACAATGCCACAATAGAGTAGAATAATTATGTGTTCATTGTGAACTTCCTCGTACTTTCCAGATTGATGAGCTGAGAATATAAGTTATCATTTATGATTGGACTCCAATCAATCACCTAAGATACTTCTATGGATATCATGATGAAATGGGATACATAAGGTTAAAATTATCTCGTCAATGGTTTACCCTTAAGCCTATTGAGGAGCATGATATAATCAAATATATCTTCCTTGAATTCTGCCATGGGAAGAGTTTTTGGTAATTGCCAGATCTTGTGTGATGTTTCCATCCACCTAAAAATGGCCATTCCCTATAAACATGACTCTTTCCTCCCCCCATTCATCCAAGGAATATTATTTTCTTATAATTAATGTGTTATTGGGCCTTGGAATACACAAAATTTTTTAAATCACCTCTTTTGTCAGCACAACTATGGTTGAAGCCATCATCCGTAGTCATAGAATATCTTTCTAGTTTGTAGTTCCTAGTGTAGACCATAACAAACTTGATGTCTTGAAGATCAAAAGTGAAACCAATGGATCGGTACAAAAAAAATTGAAATATCATATCTACCAAGTCCATGTGGGCTCCTTCTTCCATTTTCCACTTTAGATCATTGAAATCTAGGCACTCCACGTTGTTGTCCCCAATGTCAGCGTATTTTGATTTTAAGATGGAAACGAGTTCGTAGCTAGGATAATGGAACTTCATTTTTTGATTTTGAAATTTCAATTTCTTTATGAAGGAATAGGAATGATTCATTATGAAGGAAAATGGATTCTGTAACCGTTTCAAAAACCCCATAAATTTGAGTTTATTTTGGCACCATGGGTTGTTGATTTCATAATTCAGGAAAAATGTGAGCAAATTAAATCTAAATTTGACATGACTCAATTCATTGGAAGTATAATCTTAAGATGAAAACGTTCTCCAAATTTGATTATATTCTCTCATCGTAATCAATGGAAAATTAGAAAATAGGTTCTACTTATGAGATAAGCTTTGAACATGAAGAAGCAAGAGGAAGGGAAAAATTTCATCTGGTCATTCCAATGAACAATTTTGATTCATTTGATCTCTTCTTAGGCTCATTTTTAAGATCTTGGGGAAAGGTATAAGTGATCCAAATTTCAAGGGATTATCTCGTGGGGTTTGAGAGAAATACAATAGTGTAGGGTTTTAAAGGGATTTTGGAGTTGTAGGAGTGTTTTGCTTGTATCTTTAAATTTTATGAAGTTTATATCATAGGTAGTGGTTTGAAAAAATTAATTTTATCATAGGAAAGATCCCTCCAAGTTTCAAATTGTTTCTCCATGTGATTTGCGAGAAATGTGTCTTGTAATTTTTGGTTTTTGTAAGTGTCAAAGCTAAGTTTATGACAAAAAGTCATTAATTTATATTTTTGATTTTGTTTTCATAGGACACGAGTAATATATAATAATTAAGGAATTTTTAAAATTAACATATGGTCCAAATTTGGTGACAAAAAGAGTACATGGCTATGAGATATGAGTAAAACTTGATTTGGGAAGTTAGGGCATCAGGGGAAGTTTTTTGGTTGTTTAGATGAACACACCAACTTGGAAAAGAGATTCAATGGATGTCACTCCAATTTTTGGTCTATGATTTAATTTTGGGTGTTACGGAGGAAAGTGTGAATGGATTTATAAGATGAAAGGTGTAATGGAGAAAACATATGATGTAATGGGAAAGTGGGAAAGGTGGATAAGTGGGGTTTTGAATGCCCAATTCACCAAGGCTCACTTTTTAGGTACAATTTCACCTCAAAGTGCACCTTGGGTGCATGGTGAAGTTTGGGTTACACCATGCAATTGGGGATGGGTGAGGATCATTCCATGCACGTCTCCTACAAGACACTTTTCTTTTGTTTTTAGCTTGGATGAAATGCATACATGTGAAAGAGATGGGATAGTGAGAGCATATAACACTTTTGGAGTGAAAATGCACCTAAAAAGTGTGCCTAAGGTGCATGTTAAGTTTAAAATTGAGCACCTAGGAGGGAAATGTGGGTCCCACCATGACTTAAATTACATTGTTAAGTCAAAAAGTGCTTTTTCCAAGCCCTCCCTTTATATTTTGATGTTGTGGAATGAAAAAGTGGGAGTGAGGCAAACTTCTGTGGTGAAATTGCAACTTAAAAGTGTGCCCAAGGTGTAATAGCACACCAAGAGTGCACCCAAAAACTTTATGCATGCTCTATAACTTTGATATGGATCCCTGAAAGACTCCCACAATTACTTTCTTCCCCCCTAGATCATTTTTTCATGGATTTTGGTTGTCCAATATGTAGACACAAAATCACACACTCTGGGTAATTATTTATTCCTAGTCTCATACTACTATTCATATGGTGCTTGAGTGAAAAGAGTACTAATTAACCCATGTCTTTAGCCATTTTTCTTTGCTTTTTATTGTTACATTCAATCTTTCACCTATACTTTCCTAGTTTATACTTTTATACTGTGTTTTCCCTAGTTTTGATTGGGGCGCCCCAGGCACCCTGGTCCCCTCTAGGCACTCTGATCCTCTTTACACTTTCCTCTCATTTTTTAGGTAATTTCTAGTCGTTTGAGATTTTTATATTTTTGGTGTTCGGAATTTTTGGGGGTTGATTATGAAATTAAATCAAGAGAACCATATATATATATAAATTTATGTGACCATAATGAGGGACCAAACACTAAGCACTAGCTATCACCATGTAAGGTTACATCCATCAAAGGAATCTATAGCTACATTTGCATCCATCTAGCTCCATCACAAGGGACACAAGGATGGTTCATTTGCATCACACTTCATAGAAGGGGAGTCTATTTTTTCCATGCACACATTTATTACATTATACATCTATTTATTGCTCACTACTTCACAAAGTGTGACTAGAAAAAGAGTAATGTAGGGCACAATTCTGTACATGTGAACATAGAACTATATTGGGTCTGAGATGTCATGCAATGCTTAGTGATAAGTCCATATATTTGACAGCTTAGGATAGTCTGACCCCTTCATATGCATCTTTCTTTTTTTAGGGTTTTGATGCTTTTCCTAGGGTTTTACAGGTGATCCTTCATTGCAGGTTTATGAAGACATTTGGAGAAGTGCACAAACATTAAGGCAATAGGAAGATAACATAGGAAAACATCTTGTGACATCTTAAAGGATGTTTCTGGAGCATTTGTGCAAACCAGGACACCCACAAGTGGCACTATCTCTCTTTAAGCACCCCAATCCAGTCAAATCCGTAAGATTTGTAAGTTCTAAGGCTTCTGTGGTCTTCCATCTCTGTTTAGCTGGTCTTCACTTCGACATAGTCCACTGACCTCTGCAAATCATTTAAGGCTCGTCTAACCCTCTTTACAAATTAGGGTTTCACATTTTATTGCTTAGTTTTCTTGAATTATATTTTAGTATTTTATTATTATTTTTATTCAGCTATTTACTACTCCTATAACATATAGATTAGGCATATAAATTCATTATTTAACTTAATCATTTTGGTGAATCCCACTCGTGATCGGTAATTCATATCCTTCTTTGGCACATCATTTTTTCTATCATGGCTCCTCAAATATCTTTGTTTGATTTACTTCAAATGCATCCAAATTGCCAAGTTGTTATTAAAAAATCCTTACACACCATGTATCTTCCCCGAGATATGCCTCTGCATCAAGTGAGTGTTATTTTTTATCGTTTATTTGATAACCCTATTCTTCTTGATCCTCCATCTTATCAATCCATGTTGGACTCAATTCAAAATTTACATTCTTCATTTTAAGACAAATTTAAGGATTTGGAATCCACGATTACATCTCTAGAATTTGAAATCCAACATTTTAAGGACGAATTCTCAGGCTCATGTTTATTTTCCCTCTTTATCTCATCCTCATTCTATGTCCACTACATGTTCTCATATTAGTGAGCCTCAAGTCATACCATTACTAGATCCTCTCATCTTTGAGCGCAATACTAAGTAGCATGAACTTCTTACTAAGATCCTTAGTCATCAATTGATCACTTTACCACCTACTCATTACTATCATCCTTATCAGATAGAAAAATATCAAGGGCTTCCATATTGCAATTATCATTGAATCAGAGGCCATAATGACAATGAATGTTATGCTTTAAAATGAATAATCAAACATCTTGAGCATTAAGGATTTATCTCATTTGTTGTATAATTTTTGTTGCATGCCCATATATAGATGATGTCTCAGTGGGTTCCTAAATCTGATTCATATATGTCTAATGAGCATCACGCCATCACTTCTAATTTTCCTTCTTCTGTCACTTAAGTGCTACCTACACAATCTCCTCAAGTCAAGCAACCACCTCTCCAAATTAGTCCAACACTTCTTCATATTAAGCCACATATAGTATTACAGAGCCAAACTAAATAAAATCCTTTAAAGATCAATGCCAGTGATTTTTTTAGTGGCAAATATTTGTAATATGGAAAATATTTCATTTTAGAAAAAAATTGAAAAGGTGAATTTTCTGGCGCGGGTCATTGACATGTTCGCCTATAAATTATAGCTTAATTTTTTTAGGGGCCAGCTTTGCCTACCTCTTTAATATATCCCCTATATAATCCTATATTATTCACCCGATAGAACACTACTTGCTAGTTCATACCACCTAGGGGCATATCTATCATCAAGTATAGAAAACTTGCAAAGCAACAGAGGCTAGTACAAAAAGTACAATTTTTTCAGAAAAAAGTGTTCAACTGACATGCAACAAGAAGACTCTGTTGACACGCGACAAGAATTACTCTTTGTTGGCACACAAAAAGAAATATCTATTAACGCATGACAAGAACTCTCTGTTGAAGTGTGACGAGAACTCTCTGCTGACGTGCTACAAGAACCATCTTCTGAAGCACACCAAGAAATCTCTACTGATGTGCAACAAGAATTCTCTGCTGATGTGTGACATGATGTTTTGGTTGATGCATGACAAGTTTATATGGCTGACATGTGACATGGTGTTTTTTTGACATGCGATAATCTTCTGTTGTTGACGCATGATAGGGTGTGTTTGTTAATAGATGACCAGGATCTTATCTGAATCGAATTTATCATGCTCAGAACAATGGAAGCTGCTAGTGCTCACAACACCCAAAAAGTTACAAAAAAAAATCAAAAGTCTCTGTTTAAGTATTTTAGAAACTCTGATGGTTTAGATACCTTAATCGCCAGCACCCATAGAGCTCCCACTGAAATCAATCAGAGCACATACTGTGTGGAAGGTGTTATTGAAGTGGACATGCATCCTGCTCAATATCAGCCAAATGGAATGTATAATGATACCATGTTAGGGCCTAAAGATATTCCAGTTGAGATGATAGAGTTTAAAGATATTCCTATTGATGTGTAACCAGAGTGCAAAATGCAACACAAAATTCAAATGGAAATAGTGGTTCATGGAAAAGGAAACCTGATGATCATGATATTCCTAAAATCTCTTCTCGTAAACGTAAAACTATGAAAATGAATAAGAATATGTGGACACTTGGGAGGACATACAAGTTTGACTGGGCTACAAAATTTCCATTTATAGAACCTGTACATCCAGCTAATTTTGAAGGAATTTTATCAGAATGTACATGTATAATATGTACGTGGAAATTGGGAAGGTAACAAAAAATGCAACTGGAGTTGGACACAATTGAAAAACACTGTGGAAAACAATACTTCATTGTAACAGGGGAAGATGGAAAGAAAATAAAAAACATAGATGGAAAACTAAAAATGAATGTGTGCAGGTGAAATATGCGGTAGAATATGAGGCAGATCAGAAAAGTCTCATACTTTTACAAGAAAATGGCGGAACAATCACATCACAAATTGGTAAGATGAATCAATCAAATTTGTGTGATACACTCATACAATTTTCTAATTTATTCCACATCCTTAAGAAATGAAGACCGATTTCAGATTTCATTGATTTCAAACCTTTATATCAATATAATGGAATGTAGAATGTTCCCCTGTCTCATTGGTCAGACAATAGTGCATGGGAAATGACTAAATGCCTTGCTATGATTGGGAAGGAAGATTTGAAAGAGTTTGTAAAAATGCAAAGTTTATCTCTTTGTCAATTGATGAAGTGAAAACTATTGACAACACTGTATGGGTATGTATACATGTTTATACTTTAGAAAATCATATGAGGACTCAACATCTCTTGGGTGTTCAGACAATGGCTGAAAATTACAATGCAGAAAACCTATATAAACTAGTTATATCTCTTTTGAAAGAAATTTCTGGCATGAATGCTAATGAAATTGCTATGAAGTTGGTGTGCATGGGAGAAGATGGTGCATCAATCATGCAGGTTCATAGAAATAGGATGTGTGTTTGATTGCAAACATAATTGGCTCCTTACACGCTAAAAATTCACTTTATGGCTCACAAAATGAATTTAGCATATAAAATTTTTAGCAACTACAAAAATATTATAAAAGTAGAAGACCTTATAATATAACTACATGCCTATATGGAAAGCAACCCAAAGCGATTTCTTGAGTTTTAAAAATTTTCCTTAGGAATTACAGATGGAAAAAACTTCTAAAGGATGTTGAGACAAGGTGGATTTCTTTATATGGGCCTGAATGCAGAGTGCGTGAGGAGTATCCTTCTTTGGTTGGTTTTATGCACAAATATCGTCATGAAATTGAAAGGGCGAGGGACTTGTTGTTTCGTCTAACTGATTTGGAGACATTGCTTACATGGGTAGGAATTATTCCAATGTTGCACGAGATCAATACATTGATGAAGCATGCACATGGGAGATTAATCTATATTGTTGATTTTATATGGATGAGAAAAATGGTAAGTATGAGTCTTGATGCCTTGTACACTTCCTTGGATAGTTTTGATACACCTGTTTTTGAAAACTGGAAAGTTTTATTAGAGCTTAACCATCCCAATAACTTTTTGATATTTAATATCCATGATCACCTCTATATCCATGTTAGCGGGAAAGAGATACCACTACACATTCTGTTAAAAAGTAAAGATGTTACACCAACAGAAAAAGAAGAAATTCATGTGACATGAAATCTGTTTGATTATGTAGTAATTGAAACAAGAATAAAACTCAAAAAAATTGTATAAATCCTTAATCACAAATTAGAGAACGTTTCAACAAAGACAAAATTCTTAAAGCCATGGGTGTGATGAATCCAAACTTTTGGAATACAGAAGGTGGTCGTGCTGATTTTGTAAGTAATATTTTCCATAAATACATGGGTACAATATTGGATTATTTCAACAAGACATCAGACGTCGAGGGTATTGAAATAAAAGGTATACAGAATGTTAATTTAATAAAGACTCAATCAACTAATTTTGTAACGATAATGAGGTCACAGTATAAAATATTAGACGAAACTTCAGAGAGTGGTGCTTAATTACAAGGCTCTGGTGAAAAATCTACCAAAGTAGTGTATTACAGGAAGATAGTAGTGAATATTTTTGGTTGTATGAGTTGTGCCAAATAATGATTTTAGGATCTGTAGAGGATGAATGAGTTTTTCAGTGCTTTATCTTTTATTAAATCAAAATTGAGAAACAAGTTGGATAAAAATCTTGAAAGTTGCATAAGGTGTTATGTTTCTCACTACTCTTTGGAAACCTTTCCTTTCGATAGATCTAGTGCACATTGGAATTCCCTTTCCAAAATAAGATGTGTAAATAATATTGCTACAAGTCTTAGTAATCTCAACAATGAGACTGGAAGTGGTGCATCTTCAGACTCTATGGATGCAAGTATTGAATACGAAGAAGCTATTGAAAATGAATTGTTTCAGCTTTAAATAGGTATCATCTTGACATTACTCTTTAACTGTTATTATTTATTCAATTTCATATTAATATAATATAATTTAATTGTTTATAGTTTTACATAAATACCATTGTAATTCTGCAGATGAAAATATTGACAGTGAGGAGGTTATTTTTGATCTGTAGTTATCATCAAAGATGTTACAGGTATGTATATTTATATTTATTCAAATACTATTATTTATTAAAATCAGATTTATTTCATTGGTATTTTTAATTTTCAAACCACATTGATGTCATATTTTTGAAGGTCTTGAAAGCTCAGATCTAGATTCTACATATTCTTCCACGCTTAGTGTCTAGTATAGTTTTTTGTCCACACTGTAGTGCATTCTTGATATTTGTGTCACCTTCGATATGAAAAGGTTTTGGTTTGCTTTAATTTTCATAGGTTAGATCTGGATTCTACATTTTAATTTCTCTTCATTTCATTGATGTTTATGAAAAACATGGGTTGACATCCATCTAAGGAAGTTCTCGCTTCTTGGGACTGAGATTATCAGGAAACTCACCCATTTTTATTCTAATGCTTATCCATTTTTTGTGTTGAATTCTCGATAATCGAAGGTCATCTAGCTTGCTCAAGAAGACAAGAGGTACCTTAAACCCTATCTTAGCCATAGTTTTAAATGTGAAGAATATTTTACCGTATTAAGATATATGTGTCATATCACATTCTTTTTTTCCTCTGAGCTTTGTCATTTCAATTCAATATAAAGGTTTGAAAATACATGTGAAGAAATGATATACATATTAAAGAGTTTGAAATTTAAAATAGAGAGAAGAAGCTTTTACTGTATTAAGAATTATCTGTCACACCACATTCTTAATTTTCTTAAATCAACTATCCATTATCATCATCATCCATATCTACTCTAATTTCACTATCGAGACATCCACATCTAATTTCCACATAACACCACATTCTAAATTAATAAATGGATGATCCATTCTAATGTCTATTCCAATGTCATCAAACATATTATATGTCATCACCTACATATAATGAAAAATGTAATAATGATCAGTCATTGCAAGTAGAGATAATATTACATAAACTTTAAATCCATGAGTTATGATTATCCATCAAACATAAACACCATATATAATATAGAAGTTCTATATAAAAATATAACAATTCATGTAAAATTCATCATCATCCATATCTACTCTAATTTCATTATCCAGACATCCACACCTAATGTCCACATAAAACCACTTTCTAAATGAATAAATGGATAATAACTATAACCACATCTACTCTAATTTCCTTATCCAGACATCCACATCTAATGATAAATGTAACTATGACCATCATTGCAAGCAGAGATAATATTGCATAAAGTTTAAATCCAAAATTCAAATTAAACAAATATTCAAGTATTAACTTTCATTATTCTATATATAAAAAAATTAAATTTTCAATTTTGAGGTTCCTCAATCCCCAAGCCTCAATCGTTAACATTTTCACCATGCCCTACTATATTCCTTGCTTCAATTATCCCCAAACTAATCATATCCTCAGCACTCATGTCTAGGTTCTTGACGATTGCTTCTTCCTCCTTTGTAGCATCTCCATGGGATGTCAAAGATGGATCTAATGATGCCTTTTCTTTGAATAAAATCTTAGGTTCGTAGTTATTCTCTTTAATTATCTGCTTAAGTGTATTGTTTTGTTTTTTAACCAAAACAATATTTTATTTCATCTTAACTATTGTGGATAAACTATTCTTTTCCATTTCTAAGTGAACTTGGAACACCTTAGATTCACACTTTAAATTTTCATATTTCAGCAATATAAAAAAAGAGTGAAGTCAATTAAATATATTAAAAAACTAATTTTTATTGAAATTAATAAAAAAATCTTTTTTCAACTGATTATACTCACGACAGCTCTATCTCTTTCGGCGTTTGCAATCGCCACCATATCCTTGTCCTTAAACCATTTATTGAAATAGGCCTGGGCCTCAACACTGATATTTTCCAATGTGTTTAATAATTTATCTAAAATATTGACATTATAGGTGTTGTTATATGCAAAAATCCCATTGTTATCTCTGATGAATAATGCATCCATCTTCGCAGGTTGATTTTTGACTGTAGAAAATAAGCTCTCTCTTTTCCAATGGTTATCATAACGATTTACTATCTCAAATATTAATACTTTAACCCTTCACTCCCATTGAATGAGATCATTGATTTGAGGCATGATAAATTCATTCATGTGGGATTGAAAATCATAGCCAATAATGTTATCCAAAGGAAATGTTGGCAAGTCATCACTATCTGTATCAAAATAGGATGATTTTGAAGGAGAAATATGGCAACTTTTAGGTCGAGCAACATCTACTACATCTTTTTGCTTTTGGAAGTGCAGATCCTAATATCAATAATAGAAATTAATATTTAAATTGAAATTGAAATGTTGAAAATTTAAATAAATTTAAAAGTACATTGAGATGGAAATATACTTGTTGGCCCTGAATCATATCACGTGTGTTGAAAAAACCAGTTGGGTTACTACTATCAATGCCCAAATAATCTTTATCTAAAGTTATTTGATTCAAAATTGATTTCCCTGTTGCAGTGGGATAAGCAGCGAGAGAGAAGGTCAGAATAGTGAATGAAGATGGAATGTTTAGTGTCTCGCTAGGGGCCAAAATCAGTGACATGCATTTACTGATTGTCTTTTTTCTTAAACCTCTGGTCGCCATTTTGAATCATAATTGCGGGGTTAATTGAGTGGGTGGGGTTTGCAGATTTTGAGTAGAAGACAAAGGATTGATATCAACTTTGAATAACAAGAAAAAAATCATTAGTAATTACTAAATAATATGTAAAAGTATTAAAAACTCATAAAATAAGTGAATTCATACCTTGTTCAGTGGGATTTTGTTATGGTACAAATTTATTGTGTAACTTGGGGGGCTGTGACAGAGTTTGAATTGTTTCGGTTGGAGCTGATGGTGGTAATAGCTATTGATATTTGAAAATTACATGATATTTTACTAAGTGAATTGGTGATGTTTGCTTTGAAGCACGCGTGTAGTCCAAAGTACATACAAGTGCAGGAACTATATGTCAATTCAATATGGTAAATCATTAAATGGTAAAATCAAAATGTAAACAACCCTACTTTGAATGTTAAGGGTATTATGTATCTATCGTTTCATTAATACAAATACATGGGCATCAGCTAATGAGTGAACTTCAATTTCAGATTGTGATTCTCTCGAGGCCTCAACATGTTGTTGGCCTCTTCCTCTCGATGTAACGTTTTTTCGTGGAAGTGACTCCAGAAATATTTTCTGCATACAGAAAATATTCAATCAGAATTACACTATATTAGTGCACAAAGATTCCACCAGAATGAGAAAAACATAAAAAATACTACCCTTGGTAAAGATGGAATACGAACTATTTACCTATTTCTCTTCAAGTGGAATTGACAAATTCTTCATTGTCTTGTTTTTATAAGTTGGAGTTGGTTCATCTTTTAAATTATAATAAGCCTCATAATAAAGAGCTAGGAGATAGTTTGTGGAATGAATAATTGGTTTTTTTGAAATTTATGCATTGGTAATGTCATCCTTTATCTTGTTAGATAGAAATGCTCACCAGTCAAATTTTTGATTTCTGATTGTTGCAAGAATGCATGCAATAGCCTAATTTGGAATGTCATCCTGTCCACCCTGCATAATAATTTAGGCTTGAAAAAAATAATCAAGTGAAAAAGAAATTGGTGTGCAACATCTTACGTATCCACTCCTCGTCTTGATTTGCTGACATGAGCTTCAAAATTCATCAAAATTAATATCAATTTAAATTAATATAAAAAACATTCAAATGAGATAAAATTACACTTACAATCAGCATTGAAACCATAACTAGATTCGAGGAAAATATTATCATTTTTAGTGAGGGTTACTTTGGTTATTACTATCAACACATTTATAAAAGGGAGGCCTTTCAATCAATGGATATCAACAGGTTCGACACTAAAGGAGAATGTGCACCAATCTTCCAATGTAACAGTAAAAGTACTATTTTCTGTATTTTAGGATGAAAGTGGTAGTTAAGAATCTGATGCTCAACCTCAAACTAGGGCATGCTAACAAGACCTTGGAATTTAGATGCTACTATTGAATCCCTATATTCTGAATTCATTTCCATAACTACATTTATGTGGGGGAACATAGCACTTCTATATTGAATCTTGCCATTAGAGTCTTCGGGTGTTGGATCTTGAGGTTCACCTTGGGCACAAGAAGCCATGACCTCGATTGTGATGACATGGAGACTTCGATTGATGTCAAAATATGATACCTATAGTAAGAAGTGCTCGGAGAAGAAAAAAATTGGTATCTGGGAAAGGATAACGTAATGAGGGGTCGTATTGGTATTTATAGGGAAAATTAGGGTTTCACGATTGTTGACGGGTGTCAAAAATTTTTTTCTTTCACTCAACATCAAGGTGTTGTTGACGTGCATCAGCAACACCTTGCTGATGCACGACAACAAAATGTTGTTGACACCTGTCAACAAAATTTTTATTGTCACGTGAAAGCAAGGCACTATTGACACCCGTCAGTAACACCTTGTTGTCACGTGATAGCAAAATGTTGTTGATGGGCATCAACAACACCTTGTTATCGCGCGATAGAAAAATGTTGTTGACGCACGTCAACAACACCTTGTTTTCACATGAAAACAAAATATTGTTGATGCACGTCAATAACACCTTGTTGTCGCGTGACAACAAGGTGTTGTTGATGGGCATCAATAACACCTTGCTACTATGTGCCTTCCACACTTGCTCTCTTAAAATTTCTAAGAAAATATTTCATGCAAAAATCTACACAAATTTTCCTTTGTGGTGAATGTAGCCAAAGGAATATTCACCAGGGATTTTCCACCTTTTTTCCAGAGGCTTCTTAAAGTGAACCTTGATCAATGCAATTCCTCTACCTCTCAAGTCATCTACGGTCAATAAGAAAACACTCATTACACAAGGAAAGCACACTCTAGATGACATTTTTTTACTCTCAAAATTTAAGGACCCTATCCATTCCTTTCTTCACTGTCCAATATTTTTTTATCAAATAAGATACTCCTTACATTGATCAACTTAGCATCTTTTAACTAAATCTCTATCACTTACATACTTGGGGGAGCATGGCACTTATCACCCCCCTCCCTCTTCTAAACAAAAAAATGCATATTACATCTTCATCACATAACAATCCAACATCCACTTATTAAAATCATACTTCAACATATACTTGCATCGTTATTACCCAATGACACACTCTTGTGCTTCGGTTCACACTTGATTGTTGAGTGAATCCTATACACATGAACCCACACACTGCATTATAGCATATAAACATTATTTTCCTTCATACATCATATACTTTACATATTACACTTTGTCCTATATACATCATACACATTATATACATGTCTTTTACCTTACATCACATCTTGCACATTACACATTACATACCTTGCATATCACACTACATATATTCCACATATTATGCATTCTACTCATCTACTTATACGTGTTGTACTCATTACCCGATGACACACTCTAGTCTCATGGTCCTTACAGTATTATTGAGGGTATATATTATAAATGGACCACATTATAGTCACACATTCGACCATTCCCACTCTTTCTTATGCAACATTGCTAGATTAGTGATATACACTTTGGGCTACAAGGTCAATTCTTCTTGCATCATTTAGTGATATACGTCGTAGGATAAATCATCAATATTTCCATCATTTAATTGTGGTATACAGTTTATGATAAATGATCACACATTCATGTACCTCATATCTATGTCGCATTTCATCACTACACACTCATTAGAGTGCACTACACACAACACATAGTATGACCGGTTACCGATGATGCACTCTCGTTTATGGTTCATTCTTGACTACTGAGGGAGCATACTAAATGAACCTCATTGCATACAATTACATTCACTCAGGGGGCATGCAGATCCTATTACTGACTTTGCATTCTATTCCACCCACCCACAACATACTACATTTCATGGTTGTATTTACTCTTTCTTGCAACTACTTTTACATGTATGTTTTATTACACATGCTAGATAGATATCTTGTATGTCATACACACATGCATTTTTACTTGCTTTTCTAGTTGTGATCGCTGACTATATAGATCTATTACACACATCATGGATGCTTGGACTTAGTACCAGTCCAAAAACAGCTCATGGGGCATCCAAATTAGTGTTATTGTTTCATTTTTGTTCATAGCACACTAATATATTATTTTAAATAAAATTTAACATATGTTTTATCTTCCTAACATGCTAACAGGTGTTTCCTGTGCAAAATTTTTCATGTAGGGATGTTTGCTTCCATACTTGTTTGTTACAATGTTTGATATTATTTTTCTTGTTTACGGTCATTTCCCTTTGTCTTGTGTGCACACTTGTTTGTTTGTGACCATTGCAGCCTTGAGTGTCTTGCGACAACATGAGTGATGATGTCCCATGTCTAGAACCCACTTTTTGCAGCCTACATTATATTTTTGGGTGTTTACATTATTTTCTTACACATTGTCTGTGTAGCTTACACTTCTTTCTACATGCATGTTTTTTTGCATAAACACTGGTTTCCTATCCACTTATTTCTGTGTGCCTTGGTTTCTACCACAAACATTCCCTCCCCCCTATAGGGTACAATATCAACATCTAGTCCTATTGTAGGCTGCATTCTACTATCTGGGATGTCGTATGCACCCCCAAAGATGGGGGGCATCATGTGGGTTTACACAAAGAACTAGTATAATTTAGTTTTAAGTTTTCCTCCATGACACAGTGGGTTACACAGGGAATGGGTTCAAACTAGTCTACAAAACTCCACACATAATGGATTTTACATGGAATATTGTCCTTAGTATATTGGGGAGTAGTTACAGGATAGAAGATAAATCACACCTTCCTCTCTACACTACTTCAGCAAGTGGGGTCAGATTTCCCAAAAAACTAGACAATATAGAGATCTCTTCATTTCTCGAGAAGTAGTTACAAGTTGGAGGATAAGTCAAACTTTCCTCCCTACACTTCTTTGGATAGTGGCATGAGACCGCCAAAAAAATTCGCACAACATAAAAAGAATCCTTCTACACCATTTTTCTCATCACGGATCAGGTACACATGTTCCTTTTTCATTTTCATACTTTCTTTACATATTTTTTTATATATACATGTATTTTTAAACATTACACATATACATGTGTATTTGACTACTTGATCATCTTCCCTTTTATAGGACCGTCTGTATGGGAAACAAGCAATCAAAATCACACACACGACACTAACCATGTAGGTACACCACACATATTGGAATCCACGCACGCGCTTTCCCCTTAGGTTCACTCTCATCACTTTTTTTTCACTTTTTCATCTCTAGTCTCCACACTCCATGTTTTTATGACTCCACACTTTGTCTACTCCTTTGGAAAACATTCTACAACACTCTACATGAATATTAGGTGTGCATCTCTAACTACTTTATGTTACCGAGATTTCTACTCACCAACATAAAATGGGGGAAAATGTAGACACAAAATCACACACTTTGGGTAATTATTTAGTCCCGGTCTCATACTGCTTTTCATACAGTTATTGAGTGAAAAGAGTTCTAATTAACCCATGTCTTTGGCTAGCTATATTTTCTTTTTGTTTCTACTTTCAATCTTGCACCCATACTTCACCAGTATGTACTTTCATACCATACTTTCCCTATTTCTGACTGGGGTGTCGTGGTCCCCTCTGGGTGCCCTGATCCTATTTACACTTTCCTCTCACTTTTTGGGCACTTTCTAGCCTTTTGATCTTATTATTTTTTGGTGGTTGGCCTTTTAAGGGTTAATTACAAAATTAAATCAAGAGAAATATATAATAAGGGACCAAACACTAAGCACTAGCTATCACCACATAAGGTTATATCCATCAAAGGCATATATAACTACATTCGCATCCATCTAGATCCATTACAAGGGACACAAGGATGGTTCATCTTCATAAAAATTCATAGGAGGGGATTATATTGTTTCCATGAACACATTTTACATTCTACATCTTGTTATTGCTCACTAGCTCACAAAGTGTGACTGACACAAGAGCAACCTAGGGTACAATTCTACACACACACCTAAAACTACATTAGGTATGAGATGTAGTACAATGCTCAGTGATAAGTCCATACATTTGTAAACTAAGGAAATTCCAAAACCTTCATATGCATCTTTATTTTTTTAGAGTTTTGATGCTTTCACTGGGGTTTTACAGGTGATTCTTCATTACAGGTTTATGATGACATCTGGTAAAGTGCAATGGTATTCATGTGACATGAAGAGAACATAGGTGAACATATCACAACACCTTCAAGGAGGTTTCTGGAGCATTTACGCAGACCAAGGTGCCCATAATTCAGACCAGGGTTCCCATAGGTGCCCTTATCCCTCTCTGGGCACCCCAGTCTAGTCAAATCTACCAGATCAAGTTTTAGGGATTTTATGTGAAGTTCTTCCATCTTTGTTTAGCTAGTATTCACTTTGACACAGTCCAAAAACTTCCAAAAATCATCTAAGGCTCTTCTAACCATATTTGCACATTACAGTTTCACATTTTATTGCTTAGTTTTCTTGGGTATTATTTTCATATTTTATTGTTTTATTTATTCAGCTATTTATTGCTCATATAACATCTAGATTAGGCATTCAAATTCATTATTTAGCTTAGTAAAAATATATAAAATTTCATGGAAAATGGCTAATGAATCCAATGAACACATTTAGAAAACTTGAAAAAAGTGATATTCAACAATTTTTACCTGTGCTCTCTCTTTTGCCTTAGACAGTGTGCTAATGAGTTGAACTGCAGAAGTATTTTCCAAAAAGTTTGAGTTGAAATAAATTATGGGTCCTGAAGAGTATTGAAAATACCCCCTATTGATATTTTTATAGGCTCACAACTCCACTGGATGTGCTCATAATATTACGTGTAAGAAAACAGTGCAAAAAGGCCACCTCTAAGTAGTGTTTAAAGAGTTTCTCCCTATTTATGCTCTCAAAACATTATCACACTAAGTAAATCACAAAGAAGGATCCAAAATATTTCCAATGTTTGGGATATGAGCTCAAAAAACTTCACGAGGCTCCCAAAACCTTCCACTAAAGTGGAATCTTCAACACCGTCTGCACACTCTTTTTTCCCAAAAGCACCTGTGAGGAAAACTTTCCCAAACCAACCAAAATTATCTAAAATGCTTCCAAATTCATTTCATCATGGAAAATACTCTCATACATTTTTGATTACTGTAACCAAGCCTTCTTAAATTCCCTGAGGCTCCCAGAAATATCTGTTGAAGTTGATCTTTAAAAGTAGGAATTTTTAGCAAATTTGACAATTTTGGCTAGTTGGACCAATTTTAACTAGTTTAACCAGAAAGGGAAAAAAATTGAATTGGGTTTTCATATAAAATGCACTAAAATTTTACATGCCAACATACCCCAATTTTTTTTAGAATTTTTTATCATAAAGGGATCCTAAAGAAATAAAATGTCTTATAAGATTTTTCTAAGCTCAGTTACCATTTATACATCTATAATGCATTTAGCACAAAGAGAATTTCTATTACTATAGACATAAATAACTCCCATACCATGATACTACCCTGGTCATGAGGGAGGGTAAAAAAATCCCAAAACACCCAATGAAATCCACCTTGATGATTAGACCAAGTATAATCCCTTAGAAGCTTGGCTAGCTTACCAAAAGAAGTTCAGGAAGGACTCCAAAAAGTTGTGTAACACTTTTGGTTGGTGGCTAAAATTTTGGTGAAAAATCAGAATTTACCCACTAAAGAAAGCAACTTAGACATCCAACACAACTTTTTCTCCACACGATCAATAGGGCAAGTGCACAAAGATGGGGGACCAAAAAGAAGACACATTTCCGATTTTAAGTGAAATGTGAGCGCGTTATGAATGATTAGGATTGGTAATCAACAAGCCTAAAACATTCTCAAGATATAATGCACTCGCATTCCAATTTTCTATGTGGTATATGTGGGTGTGGGAGGGATATATTTACTAAAATAAATGGTCTAAGTATAAGTTTTTCATTTATTAATCTTTCTTATAGTAAAAAAAACTTATACTTTAAATTTATTTTAGTAAATATAAGAAATAGCGTCACTCAACACCTTAAGGAACTAGTCTCATAGCTTAATTATTCAAAGTTTAGAAGATGGTTTTTCATATTCTAATTTTGTTAGTACATAGGTATTTTTCAAGATTTCAGCATTCAGTCTAAAGCTTTTAGGGTTTAAATTCTATAATTGATGTTTATTTTGGGAAATAATATAGTCAATGTTTAGGTTTTTGGGCCTTTAAGATTGTTTATTGACATTTTTAAGAGTGTTAGATGTGTTAAAAATATATTTTATAAACCTCACAACTCCCAAAAGTAGAAACAATTTCTTGAATATATGGACTCTTGTAATTTCTTATAGTGTAACGCCCACTAAAACTCCCACTTGAGACCCAAGAACAACCTAGGTTTAGTTAGAAGAATTATGGATTTTTTTTAAGTGTTCACAACACAATTCCCAGAGTCCATTACAACAATTATCAAATCACCTTACAAAACACTAAGAGAGTGAAATTTATCCCGGGCATGGAAAGCGGGCGTGGGAAGAATTTTATCCCAGGTGTGGAAGAGGGGCGTAGGAAGAATTTTCTCTCGGGTGTGGAAGAGGGGTGTGGGAAGAATTTTTTTTTCTTTTTCGAACTTAGAATATTTTTGAAGCCCAATGAAGTAAAAAATTTTGAAGGCCATAAATTTTGATAGGGAACTCAATTTTTGGAAAACGAGGACTTTATGGAAATCTCTCAACATCCCCTTTGCACATAAACCTTATAAATTTAATTTGGATAAATTTTTAAGGGTCGATTTTGAGAAAATGTTTTTTTGTCACTAAATAGGTGAACTGGTGTTTTGAACTTACACAATTTTGTTCAAATTCACCATTAATTCTTTCTCAACATGCCAAACAGACATGGAGGATTTCACTTGGGAGAAATTAGGATGGATTGTAAGGGTTAAGTTGTTTGATTGATTATCATTTCAAAATTTCCAATTTTGACAGAAAATTGACTGAGATTTTAGCTATGCCCGGTTTGCAAAGTTTTAAAAAAAATCCTCAAGAGTTATAGTGAAACAAAATAGGATCTATACTTGAACACAAACACATATATTTCTATTTGCAAAAATTTAATATATGCATTCATTTCCAACTCAAATCTAAATTGTTAAGTTTGTTTCAAATTAAGTTGTGCAAAAATCTAAAGTGCAGTTCTAATTTTCAAATCATACATTCCAAATGAAAAGAGTAATATACTCTCTTCATACGTATTTCCTTTTTAATTTTCCAAATAGAGATTTCATATTATATTTCAAACACAGATTCCCAATGAAAACAAGATCATTTTTGGTAAATAAAGTAATTCCATTGACTTGGATGATTCTTTTACAACTTCCTTTTTCATTTCATTCCAAAATATATAATACAAATCTTTCTTTTCTTTCCATAGAATAAAATTACAGAGTATGTCTCTTTCTCATTTAAACAGAAAATTTCATTTCCAAAATAGAATAAATATCCAATACAAATAATATTACGAGTCCTTCACTTGAAGTGGGAAAAAGGTTCACAAAATGAAGTCTCACAAAGGACTATCAAAACTATCTTCTTTCTTAGCTCCAAAATAGTAGTGTGACTTTCCATCATTCTCCAATTTGATCACAACAGAATAGAGGGAAAGGCAACTCTCTCCACCCAACCAAGACATCCAATAAAAAGGAGAAGCCTCCCTCTTCATTGGCCCTCAATCCCCAACCACATTATAATAAGGAATGTGACTCAACACATGGTGAACAATAGGATTCCACAACACAAAGGCAATCTTTCACATGCAAAAATCATATTTAAAACAAATTCCAAAACAAAACAACAGTTTTAGCAACCACAAGATAAACACACAATAATACTCAGACTTCATCAAGCAAGCCAAAGGATCAAGAAACTATGGGGGGTGTTGCTTATGCCTCCCTAGGGGAAATGGGTATCACCACCTGAGAACAAATTGCTAAAATATATATCATTTCAAATCCCTAACATGCCCTTATGCCTCCCCCAAGTACCGCTTATTCCTCACAATTTCTTATACCTCCCCAACCTCTTATGGCACCCCATAATGAGTAAATAAATGCAAGATATTTCTTTTTACAAGGTGGAACCCAAATCCCCACTCCCTCCATACTTATACCTCCCCAAGAAACTTATGCCTCCCAAAAGAATACCCCATAGTCTTCTCCTACATAATCCCTAAGCCATCTACCCATCCAACCAACAAAAAAACCAACACATTCAAACATTCAACCATTGACATATGCATAAAATAAAATAAGAGCATTTTAAGAGCCAAGCTCCTACCTCTCCATGATGGAGTTTGTTCCAAGGCTCTAAAACAAAAAGCTTTCTAATGCAAACAGTCCAGATCAACAATCCAAAAGCATTCAACAATCTCCAACTTTCTCCAAATTTACAAGATTTGAAACACCCCAAGAGAAGTTGCCCAAAATGAAGTGATAAAATGGAAGCAACCAAGCACAAGTATTCAAAAAGAATCCCCCATGTCTTCCAAAAGCAAGGGCTCAAAACAACAAAAGAAGTCGCCCCAAAATGATGCATCCACAAGTGAAGCAACCCAAAACAAGGTAAGGAATTTGCATTTTGTAGAAGAGGGAAGAGAAGAAGATGAGGTATATCCATGTAAGATGCCACATCACACATCCTTAACCGCAACACAAAATTCAACTTCATTCTCCAATGCATATTAAATAGGTGGGTGAATAATATGACAATTTTACTTACACACTCAAATCAAACCCACACCCAAAAGGACTGAAATTGAAACATGAAATAAAAGTGCAATTAAAACATTCAACTTGACTTTCAAAATGCATAATGAAGGTCTAAATTTAACCCTCCAACCATAGGTATGGCTGGTAAATAATTTTAAGAGGTGTGGGACAAGTTTAACTTGTCCCACAAGCCTCCAAAATCAACCTCCAAGGACAAATTCGAATTTCAAAAGGAGGTGGAGTGTTTCATACTCCAAAAATAATTTACATATCTCTTACACATTACTACAACATTTAAAACAAGAGCCAACAACCCTAATAATTACTTTCTTATGTCCCAATTGATTTATTAATCTTTTAACAATATGTTTTCTCACATACTTTACCACAATTTATTTGATTAAATAGAAAGAGGAAACACATCACTTTTAAAACACATACTAAATTAAACAAAGGAACCAAATAAAAGAAAATAGACAAAGTCCCTTGATCACATTTAAAGGTGACCCCCCCATGGGAATACCTAACACAATCAAACACACACAAACAATTACAAGTTACCATGGTGACCTTGTTGAATTCATCTAGAATTCCAAAGTAGTTGGTCTCTAATCCCCCGATGTTTGTTGTGATATTTTTAATATGTAAAATAAAAATACCTCCCTCGGCCTAGTGGCCATATCAGAACATCCAAATGAATATAAATATAATCTGAAGGTCATCGATATATATGTGAATCACAACAATCATCAAGACAATCAACAATATCACTCACAGTTTCATCAACAACTATATCATCATCAATTTTAATTCAATTTTCTCGGTCTACTCAATCTATCCAAATATCACATGTCCTAACCACATCCATAAATATCTATAACCATGAACAACATCATCTTAACATATATATAAAAATTTCTTTAACAATCATCATGCATCCTATGTGAATCAGAGTTGATAATATTCCATGCTCTAACATCTAATCATCATATTGAATCAAAATTCACAATAATGTCCATAATATATTCCACAGATTCAAAATCCATAATAAAAGGTGTCAAAGGGAAGTGGGAACTACATATAACACATAATAAATCAAAACAAATATGTAAGTTTTTTATCGATACACATAATTAAGGGAATGGTTATCATGAGGTCTCTGATGGACTTGAAACATCATGAGGAAAATAGGTACAATCATAAAAATCATTAGGTATATAAAAGATTTGAAATATAAAGAGCTTCATCGAGATTCAAATCATGAAAGGAATGGTCATTAGAAGCATGATAATAGAATCTCACCATGAGTGATGGTAGAAATCATCTCAGGCTCACGAAAAATGCATGTTTTATGAGAGTTTTTCTAAATAATTAATCAATGTTTGGTAATGAACACACATCTTACAAGTCATGGAGGTGGAATTTTTAGTGTTTTAGTATAATGTGGAGGTTAAGAACAATGGAATTCATTCTTGGACATTCCTCCAAGTTTCATTCAAGGTTCAATCCTTCTATCAGGAGGAGGAAACCTACCTCCATGAGGAGAAATTGAGAAAGAGGGTGTGTAGAGATCATAAACATGTTTCCACTCAAGTGACATCTTGGGCTGGGAGTTGAATTATGAGAATAAGAAGAGACCATCATAAACATGTTTCCACACTGTACCTTATGGAACTAGTCTCATAGATCCATCAATCATAGTTTATAAGATGGTTTTTCATATTCTAACCTAGTCAGAATATAGGTATTTTACAAGATTTCAACATTCATCCTAAATTAAATTGAGATTAAGACATAGGTACTTTAAGATGAATGTTGAAATCTTGAAAAATACCTATATACTGACTAGGTTAGAATATGAAAAACCATCTTCTAAACCGTGATTGATGGAGCCGTGAGACTAGTTCTATAAGGTGCAGAGTGTAAACATACTTGTGATGGTCTCTTTTTAATCTCATAATTCACCTCCCTTCCTAAGATGTCACCTGAGTGGAAACATGCTTATGATGTTTGCACACCCTCTTTTTCAATTTCTCCTCATGGAGATAGGTTTCCTCCTCCTGATAGAAGAATTGATCCTTAAATGAAACTTAGAGGAATGTTTTAGAATGAATTCCATGTTCTTGACTCCACATTGTAATGAAACACTAAAAATTCCACCTCCATGACTTGTAATATGTGTGTTCATTACCAAGCATTGAGTGAATGTTTAGAAACACTCTCATAAAATGTGCATTGTTTGTGAGCCTAAGATGACTTCCACCATCACTCTTGGTGAGATTCTATTATCATGCTCTTGATAACCATTCTCTTCATGATTTGAATCTCGATGAAGCTCTTGATGTTTCAGATCTTTCACAGATCTCATGATTTTTATGATTGAACCCATTTTCCTCATGATATTTCAAATGCTGCACAAACCTCATGATGACTATTCCCTTGATTATTTAAATTGATAAAAACTTACATATGTGTTATATTTATTGTGTGTTATAAGAAATTTCATTAGTCCATATATTCGAGAAATTATTGCTACTTTTGGGTATAGTTATGACACATCTAACACTCCTACAAATGTCAATAAACAATATATAAAGCCCAAAAACCTAAATAATGACTATGTTATTTCCTGAAATAAACATCGATTATAGAATTTAAACCCTAAAAGATTTAGAATGAATGCTGAAATCCTAAAAAATACCTATGTACTGACCAAATTAGAATATGAAAAACCATCTTCTAAACTGTGACTGATGGAGTTGTGAGACTAGCTTCATAAGGTGCAGCGTGACCCTAATTTCTTATATTTATTAAAATAGATTTAAAGTACAAGTTTTTCTTAAGAAATAATAAAGTATAAAGATTAATAAATGAAAAAATTATACTTTAAACCATTTATTTTAGTAAATATATCCCTCCCACAACCACATATACCCCATAACAAATAGGAATGTGAGCACATTATAACACATCCGTGTTTCATTTTCTTGGGGTTTGAAATACCCAATCCATAGGCTTGGATTTTCCTTGGATATCCAGACCTAAGGTTTAAACTGTGTAATTTGTGAATAAATCCGTGTTTGACAAAAAAAATCAAAATCTCACATGTGCACCCCGATAGGTCATGCATTATAACATAATATATATAGTGATATCAAGCTTGGTTTTACTATGGTGACGATATAATTCTTTCTAAAATTTGATTATTTTAAGGCTTTCATCCATAATTTCTTTTACTAGTGCTTTCTTTTCTTGCGAAAACCTATGCATATGTTTTGGTACACAATTTATGATTTTTTCATCCAATTTTTTTTAAAAGTTTTTTTTTTCTAAAATCCATTCTACACACACTAAAAAACAAAAATAACAATTTTTTTCTCAAAGTTATGGGGTTGCACACACAAATATTTCATTTTTGGTATATGTGCACTTTAAAAATTAATAAAAAATTATATATTCATCCAAAATTTATGAAACATTCGTGGGATCTTGCACATGGTTTTAGTTAACTTTATACTAAAGGGATTTGAAAAATATTTTATATAACTCAAAAAATGGGGGGACACACACACAATAGGTTCTGATCTTTTTGACACAAAAATAGACATACTTTGTGTGTGCACCACATTTGAACCTCTTAATATCCACCATTTTAAAAAAAAATTGTAGTTTATAAACTAGATTCCAAGCTCTACAATACTCATTTTTATCACTTTGTCAAAATTTGAGCATATGCATGCCAAATTATTGGATGAAGTTTAGGTTTCACTGATTTCAGGAAAAATGTGTCCACTTTTGACCCCCTTTTGGTCCCCCATTTCCATGCACTTAACTAATAACAAATTTTCAAATAGTGGAAGAGTCATTATCGAAAAAAAGGGGGATTCCAAGAACATTGAATCTTTCCCCTTGATTAATCCATTTCTAAGGATAAGGTGCCAACCAATTGGGCATAGGAAAAAAACTTTTCCTAAATCCAAGAGATTTGGCTAACTGAACATTGGAACCCAAAGCTTTATAGAAGATTTCTAAACATAAAAAATCATTTTTAATGTTCTCCTCATTTTCAGCTAAGGTAAGGAAAGAGTCATCATTGAAATTACCATTGATAAGTTGAGAAGTATGATTAGGGAGAAAGATTCCTTGGATGCATCCCTACTCAACCTGTTTTGCAATAAGATAACCAAGGACATTGATTGCAAGAAAAAAATGGCAGGAGTGAGAGGAAACCCTTTCCTGATATATCTGATTAACCTAATAGATTTTGATTCATGTCCATTGATAACGAGGAAAGAAAAATATTTAGCAAATAAAGTTCTAAAAACGTTGACAAAGAAGGGTCAGAACCCCAAGGATTTGAGAATGAAAAGAATAAAGGGCCATTCAATCTAATCAGAAGCCTTCTTAAAATAAATTTTGAGAAAAATTACCCGCGACAAGGAAGTTCTAGCCCACTCCATACCTTCCCAAAAAATTAAAATATTTTCAAGAATGTATCTTCCTTTAACAAAGTCAATTTTCTCAAAGTGAAAAATCTTGGGAAGAATGCCAATGATATAGAGAGTAAGGGTTTTTTCCAAGATATTGTAGGAAATTTTAATAAGGGTGATGGGTCGCCAGCTAGTGATGAGTTCAAGATTCCCAGTTTTAGGAATAAACTTGATATTTCCCTTATTGATAAAATTACCAAGAGAGTGATTATGCAAGGCCTCCCTGTAAACCTGAAAGAGATATTTACCAACCACAGTCCAAGCTGACCTAAAAAAGTCACATGGAAATCCATCAATGCATGGAGATTTATCATTAGCAAGAAAAAGTAAAGCATTATAGATCCCATCCAAAGAAAAAGGAACATCACAAAATTTTCTATCCTGGGAGGACAAGTTACAAGGAACCACTTCCACCTAGTGTTGTAAGGTAGTTTAACTTTCCTTAGAGGGTTCTCGAGCCTGAAAAAATAAATTATAATCATCCAAAAAGGCATTGAAAATATCAGGGAGATTAATGACATGATCACAAGCCCACTAAACAACTTTAATTTGTTATCTAGCAAATTTAGACCAAAGGGATTTGAAGAAGCTTTGTCTCCCACATTAAGCCAATGAAGTCTGGCATAGATATGGGAACCTTTGGCCTTGTGATTCTCAATAACGTTAAGTTGATGATGAAGTTTAGCCACACATAACTATGTAGGGATGTCAAAGGAAAAAGCTTCGAGCAGATTAGAGACTCATTGAAACTCTTGATGAAGGATAGAATCGACCCTTTTTCGAATCCAAGAAGCCTGTTTACCGAATTGGCGAAGAAACTTGGCAGTACACTAAATAATGAAATTCCACCAATCAATCCAGCTGGTAGCATAAGGAGGAAGTGGCACCATATTCTAAACTTGGGTAATGAGAGAGGGGTCAAAGCATATAACTGTGTCCCACTTTTTTGTAGTTTTTGTACTTTCAGCAAACTATGTCTGACAACCAAAACATGACCAAACACATATAAAATGACCAAACATGCATTTTTAAGAGGCTTTAAGTACCAAGGTGCAAGGCATCCAGAATTTACCTGATTTTTTAAAATATTATAGTATTTTTTAATTATTTATTTACTAGTCAGATTTTAAAATATTTATGGCCACAAAGTGGGACACACTTGTATGCTTTTACCCAGAGATGACACTTGTATGACTCAACATAGAGAAATTAAGAAAGAATTGATTATTAGGCACCTTGAATTGGGTCCAACTCCATTTCACCTTGAAATATTTGGAACTATGATCTAACAAAATAATGTCCAGCCAAACGGTGATTGGGGAATGCCTGTTGCTATCCAAATCAAAAGGTTGTTGATGTGAGATCATGACATGATTAAGCCCTTTATGACCCCGTCAAGACTTGCACGAAAGTTGGACTAAGTAAACCAATTTTAAGAGGGGAAATCAATTTGTAAAAAAAAACAGGATCATAAAGACTCCAATGACTTTTGAAATAAAACCATGCCTCATGCTCCCCTACGGACGACCTCTTGGGAAGAGTCCCCAATTTATCCTTGGGCTGCTCAACCATATTAAAGTCTCCACAAACCAACCAATATAAGAGAAGTAAATCATCCCCCAACCATTGTCATAACGTCCTCCTTTCCATGTCATCATTAAAAGCATAGAGATTGAGAATTCCAAACGAAAAACCACTAATTTCAAAAATAATCCACATGGCTTGATTATTAGGATTATGACCCGTGGAAGAAATCATAGAAACAAATCTAGGAGAGAGAGCAATAGAAACACCCCCTTTTCCCCCTGTATGCGAGGAATAAACATGCTTATAAGTAGGAGAAATTAC